>CAJQZJ010001826.1:10006883-10048613 GCA_907164525.1 Lophiomys imhausi | reverse complement strand
TCTCTCTCTCTCTCTCTCTCTCTCTCTCTCTCTCTCTCTCTCTCTCTGCTTATGGATTATGATGTAGCTCTCAGCTATTGCTCAAGTGCCTACCTTCCTGTTCCATGCTCCTCACCATGATGATCACGGACTAACCCTTTGAAACTGTAAGCCAGCCCTCATTTAAACATTTTTCTTTTATAAGTTGCCTTGGCCATGGTGTCTCTCCCCAGCAATAGAAAAGTAACTAAGACAATGGCATTGAGTGAAACAAGCCAGACACAGAAAGACAAACACCACATCTCCTTGCTCACTTGTATAAAGCCAAAGTCAACTTCATATAAGTACAGAGCAGAATAGTAACTAGAAATGGAGAAGGTAAATAAAAATAAATTAAAAAGAACTTCTAGGAACTAGGAAGAGTGCTGTGGGGAAGAATAGGGAAAGAGGGCCTAGGTCAGAAGGTATGGAGGGCACAATCAATGCATGGTGGATATACACATGGGGATAGCACAGTGAATCCCACAATCAATGCATGGTGGATATGCATATGTGATATCACAGTGAATCCCTTTAATTTGTATAAGTAACATGTATCAATTTTAAAAATCCTTTTTAAAAGAGTGGAGACAATGCTATGACAATGACTACACCCCAATGACATGGTCAAGAGGCCTTTAGAACTAGTTCACCAGAGGAGTTCAGAAACAGTTATATTGCTGTAAAAGAAATATAACTGGTTCTGTCGGGAGCTGAAGAGATCAGAAAGGTGCAAAGCAAATGATAAGCTGGTGAGGTCTCAGGTGGGCCTCAGGTACAGAACCCTCAATAACAGGAGGCCTGAATCAAAGGTGGGAGGAAAATCTATTTGGTCAACTTGTTCCTGACTGACCCAACCACACCTTCCTGAGTGGAGGGCCTAGCCAGACTTTGGTCAGGGAAGTGCGGCACTGTGGTGGACATTCTAGGTCTACAGAGCAGCAGAGGTTAAATGTGACCCAAAGGGCGATGCACTTGGCAAAGCAAAGGAGACTCACCACGCCTCCATCACAGAGTCTCCTCAAGCATCCTGCCCATCTCTCTCCTTTTCTTTGCTAAATATCTTCCAAAGCAATCAGGCATTGTCTCCAAACCATTGCAATTGTAGGCTATAAAAAGAAAGCAAACAAAATGTTCCACAGAGCCTGACCCATCGACAGTTGGTAGTTTCACATCCATACCTCATCTGTCCAAACCTTACCAGGAAAAAAATGAAAGACACCACTAGGGCTGAATTGAGCTTGTGATGGTCACCTGACCTCTAAAGCAGCCAATCAGTGTGCTGGTTAGAAATCTGATTTTTGTGGAGCTAGGAAGATGGCTTGTTGTGTAAACATGAAGACCTGTGTTTGATCACCAGCATCCTGATAAAGAACATAATATGGTGGCTCGTGATGGCAGTTCTAGCTCTGGGAGTAGAGAAAAGAGGTTCCCTGGGGCTCACTGACCAGCCACTGTAGAAGTAATGTATTTAAATTATTTATCTGTATTTATATTTAATTGGTTGGTGGTGTTAATCCTAAGCTGGCCATTATAAATGAGCACACACAGACACCTGATGGATTTTATCAAGCCTTAGCCCATCTAAGCTAACCCTTAATTCTATTCCCCATATATGACCATGTGTGTGTGTGTGTGTGTGTGTGTGTGTGTGTGTGTGTGTGGTGTGTGTGTGTGTGTGTGTGTGTGTGTGTGTGTGTGTGTGTCCCCTTGGCTGCTATTCTCCATGCTATGCCGATGTTCCAGGCCACATGGAATGAGGTTCTTTTCTCAAACCCATAGCATGTGTCTCTCCTTCCTCCTCTGGCTTCCTCTCCCCTACCCAAGATCCTCTCTGTCTGCCCCAGAAGCCCATGAACCTTTTCCCTGCCTACCTTTCTCTCTGCTCAATCACAGGCCTTGGCATTTTATTGAAGCCAATCAGAGACAATGATTAGAAAGCAACAGTAACACAGCATTACTTGATGTACAGCAAGCAGGTCTCTTGGAACAGGTTAATTAACATTTAGAATGCATAACATCACCCCATAAAGTCACCCTAGCCTTATAAGACCCAGGTCCTGGGGTTGACTACTGGCTTCCATGCACACACACACACACACACACACACACACACACACTCACACACACACATGTGCATCTACCCTCTAATCCCTCCACACATATGCACATATATACAAAAAAGAAGAAAAGGAAAAAAACCTGACTTTGTGTCACCTTACACCAAAAGATGAACAGAGTCTGTCTTGGGAACTTGATATGAGACACAGGATTGCAGACAGTTGGTGGTAAAAAGGTGCTGAAAGTAAATTGAAAGCAATGGCAGCCATTTGCAAGTTGATGAGCAGAGGGCCCTGCATTGTGGAGAAAGAGAAATGGGGCCATAATGAGAAAAAAAGTAGAACCTGAATGTACACAAGGGGAGGGTCGAGCCAGCTGCCTGGGTTCTTCTCCTTGCACTGACTCCATGGTCTCTGATTTGGGAAGACACTGAATTCTTGCATGTTCTCCTGAGGAACTTGAATGAGTTTTGTTTTCTTGCAATCAAAGTGGCCATAACCCACAACCACATGACTATCTAATCACCTCCCAATACCACAGCAGCTTATTTAAAGGCAAGTCTGGAGTTTTATTTCATCTGCATGATTCAACCCATAGCAGGATGGAACAGAAAGAAAGTTGGTTACAACAGAGGAAAGAGGGGGGAAAGCAGGTTAGGATGGAAAGAGTGAGAGAAAGATTACTATTGCTATTACTATTACTATTAATATTAATATTGAACAATGAACAGCTTTTTGCCTTCCCTACTTCAGTTTCTTTGTGAAATAGCTTCTTTTCCTCTCTCTACAACTCAGACGAGACTAAAATATCCAGGCTCCCTCCCTAAACCCACTGAAACAGGAATATGAAGCACAGCATCCCAAAAAGGCTCTCTCCCATTTGGAAATATCGGTTAGTTGGTTTGTTGATTAATTTCCTAAGACAGGGTCTCATTATATATGGCCCAGGTTAGTCTCAAACTCACTGCAACCCTTCTGTCTGAACTTCCTGAGGCCTAGGATTTTAGATGTGAGCCCCCATGCCTGGCAGCCATATATAAAATTTTCATCTAAGCATTTGGGTAGAAAGGTTGGTAAATTCCAGCACTTGGTGGGCCTTCCAGGGCCTAATTTTCAGATCTCTCTCAACCCTGTGGTTGTTTATTACCCTTCTATAAACTTTCCTTTTCTGTTTCCTTAGTCAGAGAAAGTTTCTAGAATACCTCATGTAAGAATCCTCTTTGATAGAGAGAAGCTATTTCCTCCCTCACCCCTTCAGGATGTCTGGACTAAGTCATTTTTCGAAGGCACAGAAGGAAACAAGCAGAATGTGTCCGAATGGATCAGCTGCCCCACCCCCAGTGCAGCTTCCCCCTGCCTTACATGCAAGAAGGGCCATCAGCACTAACTTTTTTCAGTTCCCCCTCACCCTCACCTTCTTAGGCACTCTCTGGGAGAAGCCATGCTCATGAATCTTTGAAGGGCTCACATGTGCTTGGAAACCCAGGCAACTGAGACTAACTGCTCAGCAAGTGAACCTCCACAGCACCGTAAAACAGACCTCCTTGCTTAGGGACACCTCCACAACACTTTAAAACAGATCTCCTTGCTTAGAAACACCTCCACAGCACTGTAAAACAGGCCTCCTTGCTTAGGCATGAGGGTCTGTTTTTAATCCAAGGAGGCAGCTCCCAGCTTGGGTCTGGTGTCTGACTCACTCTGTCCCTTTGGATCAGCTTCCCTCCTCATAGGGAAGCAGTACTTAGGGAGCTGGCCCTGATTCTCTTGGGACTTTGGGTTCCAAGACTGTTGTCTCCTTTCAGTATCTTGGCTCATTATTCTATTTTGTTAAAGTACTTGGAATGAGAGCTTTGGGGGAGGGACCTGTATAATGATATGAATGAATAGGCACATTCATTGGAAATGTTTTCAGATTCCCTAGAATGGAATCTTATGTTCCTGCCTTGGCAAAACTCTCTTGAAGAGGGAACCAGTGCAGTGGAATGTCCTTCCCAACCCGAGGGTATTTTATCAGGGGACTAATTTCCAGGGTAGGTTCTTTCCTTCAACCCTTGAATTCCAGGGATCTAACTTAGATGGGCTTGGCAGCAAACATCTTTACCTGATGAGCCAGCCATCTTACCAGCTCCACTTCTGTTTATTTAAGTCACCCAGTTTGTGATACTTCCTTAAGGCAGCCCAGGGACTCTAATTCAAAAATACTGTTATCTCTCTGGTCCCATGGGACACCTTCTGTTGTTACACTGAAGAATCACTCCCCACAGAAACTGAGCCTACTCCTTGAGTCATCACCCCTTACTGCTAGGTGATCTTTCTTCTTTCTCCCAGGTTTCCTATGTCCCTTGTGCTGAGTCACACAACCACACACAGAGGCTTTTGTTCATAGAGTCAGCTCAGTAAGTTTCTGCTCCAGGGACGTTTGACAGGGTGACCATGGCAACTCCCCAGCCCAGTAAACACACTGAGTACTTCCACTTCCTTCCTTCACAGGAGTGCATCAAAGATTTTTGGAAGGGACCAGGGAGCGATCACAATAGATCTGTAGGATTTAGATTCTCAGAGCCCTGTGTGCTGCACATGATAGTTTCACCAGGCTAAGGATGCCCACAGAAGAAAATGAGCATCAGGCAATGGGCCCAGAAACAGCATGGGATGCCAGAGAGGGTAGAAGTGCAGAGAATTTGGCAAGGCCCAGAGTGCTAATGACACTCAGACATGGTCCACACCAACACATGAGGCAGAAGAGGGAGTGGAGAAGCCCATCTTCTTTAGCATTTGAGGGAACCGAATCGTCCTGGAGGGCAGGGAGCTGGATTCTATATGGTGCTCCCCCACAGTACCAGAGATCTGTCTGCCTACCCCAAGCAATGTCAGCAGAATGTGGTTCAGGAACTAGGCTCTGAGGAAGAGGGCTACAAGGGCCATGCATGGGTCAAGACTCTAGACAAGAGGACCACGATTTGGGTAAGGACCATAATCTGAGAAAATATATAACAGGAGACAGGGAGACACAGGGTGATAAAGGTGGAGAAACAGAAAGATGGGAGGTGCAGACGACTGCCTGAGCTCAACAAATCTTAGGTCTGGTTCACCTACCAAATATTCTTAAACCCGGGCTGTGTTTGAACTGGATTCCTGCTAGGAATACAAGGGCAATGTGATTCAGACTTTTCCCCAGAGGTTCTGGTCCAGCGGGGAAAACAGACCCACGGGCAAATAAACACAACGTGGGTAAATTGTGCTGTGGACAAAGAGCTGTGGGAGTATGGAGGGCAGAGCCACAGCTCAGCTAGGGACTGGGGCACCTAATGGCCTCTACATACAGTGGCCTAGATAAATTATAAAACAGAAGGGAAAGTGGTATTCTACTACTGCTTCCCCTCAGCATCCTCAGCCTGACTCCACACTTCTTTTATTGTTGCTGTTGCTTGGCCTCCTTTGAATCACCGACTTCAAATTCAAATCACAATGCTGAAACCACGCATTGTCAGAGCATCAATACTTCATCAAAGTTCAATGGATCTACACATTGAAGCCGGCATGCTTAAAGAACTCTGATGGTCTTTGTCCCATGGAGGAAGATGATGGGTCTGTGACTGGCGACTACATGACCAAGAAGTTGTCTCAAGTGGCCATCCCTCAGGCTTACTTGGTGAATCTCTGTACCTTTCACTAATACACTGGGAAAAATACAAAACAATGGAAACTGCCAGAGATATTTTGACACTTTCCCAGCTTACTCTCTCTTCTCTCTTCACAGTCCCCCACTGTGACCTCTACTAATGGGAAGTGTTTCCTGGTTCCCTGCCTCTCTCACCAGAGTTGATTTGTCAGCTCACATACACCTGATCCAAACAGATCAAGATGGCCCTTCCTTCCCAGACTTTGAAAGAATATATTTTGTTGGTAAAAATGTGAATTGACACAGACACTGTGGAGAACAGTAGGGTATCCTCAAAATCTTAAATAAAGCCCCTGTATAACCCATCTGTTCCACTTCTAGGTACATCTTGAAAGAAAATAAACTCAGCTTATAGAAGAGACACCTTGGCTAGGGAGATGGCTCAATGAATAAAGCCCTTGCCTATCAAGGTGAGGTCCTGAGTTTAGATCCTTAAATTCCATAAAATCGGGGGGGGGGGTGGCTGGTGGCTACTCGTAATGCCAAAGGATAGAGATAGGAGATCCCTGGAACCAGTTGACCAGTCAGAAGTTGAATTGACAAGCTTCATGTTCAGCAAGAGACCCTATCTCAGTAAATGAATAAGGGTGGAGAATACCCTGTAAGCAGGATACTCAACTTCAACCTTGGTCCTCCACATGTGCATACACATACAAGCACATATACACATGCACACACTACAAGCACACATACACACTTGCCCATATAAATGCATACTGCACACACTGATATACATGTAAAAATATACATAACTGCCTTCACATGCTTTTTGCACTATTCACAATAGCCAAGATGTAGAATAAACCAAGGTGTCCATCATAGATGAATAAATAATGAAAATGTGACCCAGCCAATGGAATATCATTCGATCATGTTTTAAAAATGAAATATTAACATTTTCATCAAAATGTATGGAACTGGAGAACTCAGTGTTGAGTATAATTGGGCAGGAACATGAAGGCAAATGCCAAGTGTTTCATTCATATGTGGAAACTCAAATTGTGGATTTCAAAGAACAAAGGTTAGTGATAAACAAGAAACAAAAGTAGAGAAAGGGGCTGGAGAGATGGCTCAGCGGTTAAGAGCACTGGCTGCTCTTCCAGAGGTCATGAGTTCAATTCCCAGCAACCACATGGTGGCTCACAACCATCCGTAATGAAATCTGGTGCCCTCTTCTGGCCTGCAGATATACCTGCAGACAGAACACTGTATACAAAATAAATAAATCTTTAAAAAAAAAAAAAAAACTTTAAAAAAAAAAAAAGTAGAGAAAGGTCAGATAACGGACCCCAAAATATAGTTAAGTAGGAGAGATAAGTTCTAGTGCCCTTCAGTGGTGACTACAGTTTATAATAACTTACTGAATATTTTATGAAAGACTAGAAGGGAGGAGATTAAAGGAATCAGAAATGCATCAAGAGACCATTTGATAATTACATACTGTGTGCCTGAATTACCACTTTGCACTCATAAATATGTACAAGTACTATGCACCACTTAAAAATGTAAAGGTCTGTGTTTATTTTTTTGTCAGAATGATCTGTCTACCGGTGAGAACAGGATGTTAACGTCACCCACTTATTATCCTGTTGACTCAGGCTGTGCCTTTATAGCCAGGAGTGTGTGTCTTATGAAACTGGGTGTGTCCATATTCACCACATGTATATTTAGAATATTATGTCATCTTGATGGATTGCTCTCTTAATAAAAAATAAATGACCTTCTTTATCTCTTCTAGCTAGTTTTGGTATGAAATCTACTTTGTCCAATATTGATATTACTGTATCTGCTTGCTTTCCAGTTCTATTTGCTTGGCATGCTTTTCCTACACTTTCCCTAAGGCTGTGTTTGTGTTTGCCAGTGAGATTCATTTCCATCACGCAACAAATAGTCCCATTTTAAAATAAGATCTGTTAATCAATATCTTTTGATAAGAGAATTAAGACCATTAATATTCATGGTTCTTTGTTCTGGAAACTTCCTACCTACTGCTTAGTTGTCATAGAAACAGACAGAATGTGCTGGGGTGAAAAGACATCAATGGTCTTATCCAGAGCTGGATCCCAAATGCTATAACACCAACCTATTGGGTAAAGTGTAACCACTAGTACAATAGTGGTATGAAGGCTATGGGTGGAGCCAATCATTTTATAACAAGATCTGAGTCCTACTCCGCAGTAGAGAATTGATTGCTGATACTGTTAACCTGGTCAAAAGCCCATGGCTTGGGAGGTCATAGACCCTAGCAAGGAAGCTACTACTGTTGTTTTGTTAAATGGTCATGTTGTAAAACCTTCTTCTAAATATTTATATAGAGTAATGCAGCTTTCAACTTTAGCCAGAGAAGGTTCTTCCTGTAGTGTGTATTAAGGCAGAAATCAGTCAACTCTTGTTGAAGTGCTGAGAATAAGAATCTGCTGAGTCCTCAAGCCCTAATTGGAAAATTTATATCAACCCCTAACCTGAAACTCAAGGAATACCTCAGAAGAAGGGGCAGAAAGAATGTAAGTGCCAGAGGATGAAGAAGAATGCTGTGAAATGCTGTCTTCTGGACACGACATGCCACTATACTCATCAACTCACTGTGACTGTGGCCTACCTGCACAAGGTCAAGTCAACAAACTCAGTCAATAGCCCAGAAGCAGAACTACCTAGACTCAGTGAGTTACAACAAAAGGACATGAAGGTGGGAGGGGGATATCTTGGTAAGTATTGGGAGGAGTTAGGGGAAACTGGGGGTATATGACCTAGACATATTATATGCATATATGAAATCATTAAAGAATTAAAAGAAAATATCCTTTAAAAGTACTCAGAACTCTTACAGAAACTGCATATTAATCTCTGCCATTGTGTTGTTTTGTGAAGGTTGATGATTTCCCAGTCTTCCTTTACTTTTTGGCTTCTCGAGGACACTTTTTCTTTCCCATGGCCTTGGGCGTGTGTGTATCTTGCTTTCCTTTGTGTAGGAGTCCTTCAAATGTCTTCCATAGCACTCGAACAGTGGCCATGAAATCCATTAATTTGCTTTATCATGGACATTTTCCCCCCTTTGGTTATGACATCAGACTTGCTGGATATAGTAATCTGGGTCACTATGGACTAGTGAGCTCAACTGACTACTGTGGAGTGCTAATAAGATATTAGTCTAAGTCACTATTCACAATAGCCAAGTGATAGAATTGGCCTAGGTCTCCATCAACACACAAAGGATTATTAAAATGTGTGTGTGTGTGTGTGTGTGTGTATGTGTGTGTGTATAAGAACTTTCAACCATAAAGGATAGAATCATGTTGTTTCCAGTAAAAATGAATACAACTATAACAATCATGTTAAGCAAAATATATCAGACTCAAAAGAAACCAACAACAAATGACACATTTTCCCTTACTTATGGAGTGAGTGTGTGTGTGTGTGTGTGTGTGTGTGTGTGTGTGTGTGTGTGTACACAGCTAAGAGACTGGAGAAAGGTAAAGGGGGAGGAGTATGGGAAGAACTAAGATCATGATCAAAATACACGATAAACTTACATATCTTCATTAACCCCATCATTATGTACAATGAGTATACAGCAATAAATAAATAAACAGTAACTACCTTTCCCCCGACTTCAACATGGGAACACAAGAACTAGGACTCTGCTGAGTGCTTGAATTGAGAATCCTATGAAGATGAGATCTGACATTCATGTCAGTATTGAACTTAAGGGAACTGAAGAAAACCAGTCACAAAAGTAGGAGCATGGAACAGACCCACTGAGTGAAGCAGAGAGGAGCCATCAGGACAAAGCAGGGAGCAAGTGGGGGAAAAGGAGATTGTCACTGACACAGGTGAGTTTTGACTTCTTGATTGGGTCATAGTCCAGTGCTTCTCTGAATTCATTAATCTTTTCCTTGTGGGGAGGGAAGCAGAGTGGATCTTCATCCTGGTGTGATCCCAGGGTCCTTCCTTCCACATGTCAGGCAGGGAGTCCCTGTAGAGAGTGCAGACTCTGTGGGACTCTTGCACTCATTTGCATGGTGTGGAACTCTGGCAAGAATGTGAGAAGTTGTAGACTAGACCCTTAGTCCTCTGAGAAGGAACAACCTGTACCCTACTCCATTCCTTCCACACTGGGTGTCCTGTCTGTGGGACAGGAGACTCCAAATAAGAATGAAGACAGAAGGGACCTTTGAGATGACACTGGGACACCTTGAAGAAAGGGAACAGAGACTAAGTCTCAACAAAGCCAGACAAAATTCAGCCTTTCAGATGTTGGCATGAGGACTCTTCTGAGGCCATCATTTGTCCTGAAGAAGGACAGTTACTGGATACTGCTGATGTAGAGTCAAAGTATGGATCCTACATCACTAAGCATCTTGAAGACGCACATCAGTTACAGAGGGCCACATGCCGAAGATACAGTGGAAAGGTCATGACATACTCAGAAAGCAGGGCAAGTGCAACCTCACCTCTAAGGTGGGGACACTGGAGCTGTGCTGGCTGTCACCCAGGTGATGTCTACATATACTATGGAAGAGGCAGTGACAGGGCCCATTTACTGGGAGACTTTTCATTGGGCAGTGGTCTCATTGCTTCTTGAATTGGGCTGTCACCAGCGCAAGATGGAACCCCGGCACCTGTTGGAACTGGAGTCCTCACCACAGCCACCAGGCTCCAGACCTGACCAGCTGAGCTCAGCTTCAGGTCAGCAGCCAGTATACATCCACCAGCTTGCACCACAGTGGGACAGGAAGACCACATGGGGAATGAATAGCACTGTGTATGAAGGAGGAATGTACCAAGGTTGTGAATGGACTGCTGAGGGCATGGAGCATCACCATATCACTCTCACTTACCTGGCCTGATAGTCACATACCACAGTGTAAACCAGCACACTCCTCCCATTTTCCCAGGCCTAAGAAATCTACACAGGGCTGAGCTTCCCTAGTCACTCCTGCTTTTCCCAAACTCCCATCCTTCTCATTAACTCTGCTGTCTCTCCCTACAAATGGCTTTCAAGGGTCTCTGTCACTTGGAACTAGATAATCTGAAGCTAAGGTAAAAAGAAAGCTATTGCCAAAATCCAGGTAGAAACTTTTTCAATTTACAAAGCTAGCTCAAGAGGCAAGCATTTAGTATATCTCTGCTTACGTTGGATACTCTGCCCTTTGACCCCAGTACAGAGGACCAGACATGGTGGAGAAGGGACAGTGAAAGAATTTATATTCCTTACATCTTCCCCTGATCTGAACATAGCTAAAAAAAACAAAAAACAAAAAAACAAGAGTGTTTGACCTTACTATGCAATGCTTAGTTCTTGAGACAACTAAGTTCATGATGACTGATTTTCTGTCTTCCCGTCTCAGTTCTATGTTCTAAAACCACCCAGAAACTAAAGTTCCATGGATTCAATTAATGTGCAGAGTGGTAGAAACTCCATCCTGGGTTATCATGAGAAGTGCTGGGGCAGAAGCAACCAGCCCTCTAGAAGCACAGCTCATCTGACTAGAGGTCAACACAGACAAAAGAGAAAAATGGAAACCATATAGGATTGGGGCATGTGCTCAGAACAAGAAGAGGGGCTTCAGAAACAGACCTACTTTTAGCCAACAGTCTGAGGACCTGATCCTGGAGTCAAGCAGGGAGTGCAGGGACCCCAGAGGGCCTACAGCAGTCTGCTGGCATCATAAAAAAAAATGTCTAGTGTAGCTTCCTTTCAAAAATATCCAAATACTCCAATAGGATGCACAATAAAGCAGAAAAAAATCTGTCTTTGAAAAATTATTTACCTCAAGAGCCAGAATACATTTTAGAAACCTGAATATCATGAAAGACCGTGGTTGTTATAAACTGAACTATAAGAATCACAAATAGAGACCCAGCTGCATTAATACATGGAATACATGGAACAGGATGAAAAATTTTAAAGTTGCAATGAAATAAAAAAAAAAGTAGCATCAAGTGTTTAGACTGCCCTCCAAGGTAGTATCTACCAGAATTAGCTGCCCCCAAATATAATCTGTATGCAGATGGCAAATATGGGGAAATCTCCAAAATTAGAAATGGAAGAAAAAGCAGATGAGGCTGGTGAGGGAGGAGGAAATAACCACGGAAACAGAGACTAACCCTTACCAACAATGAACAGGGACCCAGGTGAGAAGCTAACCCTGAATACACCTTTAGTGCTAGTACCAGTCCAGTGTCTAAGTGCACTCTGAGGCAAGAGCCATCCTGCTCTAGGCCTCATACTTAGAGACTCTCTGGTCCTTGTGGGCCATCCCCTTCCCCATGAGGCACAGAGTCCTTGGGGCCAACAGGCAAAGCTGACCCTCATCTTGTGTTTCCCCACATGCTGTACCAAACTCAACTCTAGATGTCCTGAATTAGTCTTCTCCAACAGCCTGAGTCTGCCTTCCAGAGTTGGGATGGCCTCTCTCTGAACCCATTATGCAAAAGCAAGTCCACCCCAGTACTGTGCACACCCATGGGCTGGAGGTGGACATGAGGGAGCCATTTGCAGAGTTCACACACAGCTGTGATGTACGAGTTGGCCTGTCTAGCTGTCATGCAATGCCCCTAGGAGTGTGATTTGGAGCCAGGGACAGAAGAGAGAGCCAGTCTGGAGGACAGACATGGGCCCTGCTGGCAATGCTGCATTCTCAGAGCTTGGGAAGATGATGTGGATTCTGATGCCAAACCTGATGAAGGGTCATTTGTCCAGGTAGGAGGACAGAACATATTTCATCTAACTATAAACCAGTGCAATTTATAGCATTTAAATATATAAGCATATGGTATGTGTGGTGGTCTGAATGAGAATGGCCCTCATAGGCTCATATATTGAAATACTTGGTCTCTAGTTAGTAGTATAGTTTGGGAAGGATTAGAAAGTGTGACCTTGTTAGAGGAAGTATGTTACTGGGGGAAAAGTTTTTAGGTTTCAAAAGAGTCCCACCATTCCAAGTGTGCTGTTTACCTCCTGTTTGTGGATCAGGATGTGAGTTCTCAGTTTCTGCTGTAGCCCCATGCCTGCCTGCCTGCCTGCCACATGCTCCCCACCATGATAGTCATGGATTTACCCTCTTCAACTATAAGCCCCAAGTAAACCCTTCCTTTTATAAGTTGCCTTGCTCACGGTGTTTTTATCACAACAGAAAAGTAACTAGTACAGTATATGGCCCTCCATTTTTGTTCTTTCTCTGGGCCTCACAGTTCTGGGAGCTAGATGGATCTTGCCCGGTCTTTTGCTGCTCCTTTGTGAACTCAGTATATTAAGGAATACAGCCCTTGGACCCCTGTCTGTGAAGAGAATAGCAATTACTGTACTGCTACTTTTCTTGTTGTGAAATCAAGCATCTGAGCAGAGAAAGCATTTGGCTCACAGTTTGAAGATCCATCATGGTGAGAAAAACATCTGTTAATCCCACTAGGCAAGAATGAGACAACTACCACAGTTTTGAGCAAAATTTGAAGCAAACTTGCCTTTATTGGGGTGCACCCAAGAGCTGGCTAGCAACTGTCTCCTAAGTTGAGTTCAAGAGGGCAGCCACAAGTCCATTTCTTGGGCCTGGTTTTAAAGAATAAAATCACAAGTAGGTGAAAAGTAGGTTTACAGAGGAGAAGCAATGGTGCAATAAGGAAGTACAGAAAAATCTCAAACAAAACAAAACCATCATTAAGGAGGTTGTTATGGGAGGGTTAGGGGGTTTAGAGAAGGTCAGGGTGTTCTCAAAAACAGGTCATGAGTTGAGAAAGGCAGGCTCTAGGAAATAGACTTTAGAGCAGCAACTCAGCTCCTACAAGAAATTGAAACTTGTCTTTAAAAATACACAATAATGGCTCTTGCCTTCAAAACAGAGTTAGGCAGGCTCCTCCCAGGGTGGCAGCAATCTGTGGCAGCAGCAATATTAGGCTACTGTTCACATCAGGCTAGATCAAAAAGCCAAGAGCAGGGACTGCAGGAACAAACTGGCTTTCTCCTTTCTCCCTGTTTATTTGGTACAGGACCCTAGGCTATGGGATGGTATAGCCCACATTCTGGAGGACTAGGAAATACCCTCACAAATACACCCAGCGGTGGGTCTCACCAGTGTCCTATGTGTTTCTCAATCCAATCAAGTTGACAGAAACATTAGCTATCACGATCTCTTTCTTAAAACAGAAAAAAAGTCTTTCTGATAGAACAACGTGCTACTTGAGACTCAAGAACCTGTAGGTTTCACCTTGAAATCTCCCCAGTTTAAGCTCATAAAGGCAGAGCCCATAGTTGAGCACCAATCACTAACCCCATGACAACCAGAGAAGAGGCCCGCCTCTACCTCTGTGCTCTAGGCTTTACTTTCAGGGCAGTGGACTTGTTTGCTGCTGGTGAGACCCACGTTCTTAGATGTCACAGTATCTGGACATCAAGGGGCACTTTGCTTCTAGTGACACTGCTGAGTCCCTGCTCTCATGCCTGTAACTTTAAGAGTACCATCCCCAAAGGGCACAGATCAGCTTGACTAGGGCCCCTCCCTTGAGCACCGGAGACAGCCACTGCTATTGCTAATGGAGATGGACACTGTGTGACTTCTCCTGAAGCTTCTGTCCCAGGTCACCCTGGTGCATCCCAAGGAGCCTGGAGAGAACAGGCCTGACTTCTGGGTCTGCTGCTAGAGGCGCAGGTGAGTGGTGTATCCATGGTGATGAGGCCCAGCTGTTGGGTTCCACATAGTCAGGATTGCAGACTCTAAATAAGCCAGTGAGGGCTTTGCTCCAGGTTCCATTAACATGCCCATCAGTAGATTTGGAGTAAAGCAGATTATCCCTCATAATGTGATTGGTTTCATCTAATCAATTGGAAGTCCTTAAGAGAAAAGTTCGAGATTTTTTTTTTCAAAGAAATAATTCAGACTCAGACTCAAACTTTCAAATAGAAGTTCCATCTGAGTTTCCAGCCTTACTTATGCCCTAGAGAAATGAGGCAACCGCAGTCTCCAGGCTGCTGGCCTGCCATACAGGTCCCACCCAGACTTGTCAGTCTCTCACAGTCACATGAGCCAAGTCCTTCAAATACCCCCATACATACATACACACACACACACACACACACACACACACACACACACACACACACAACCGAAACCTAATACAGTCCTCAAATGCTGCACTTAATGTATTCTGGGAATATAATGGGGATGCTGTTTAGACCCTGTCTTAGTTAGGGTTTTATTGTTGTGAAGAATACCATGACCGAGAAAACTCTTATAAAGGAAACATTTAATTGGAGATGGCTTACACTTTCAGAGGTTTAGCCCATTATCTCGGTGGGAAACATGGCAGTGTCCAGTCAGACATGGTGCTGGAGAAGGACCTGAGAGTTCTCCACCTTGATCTGAAGTCCGCAGAAAAAGAATGTGTTCCACACTGGTCGGTGTTTGAACATAGGAGACCTCAAAGCCTGCCTCTCACAGTGACACACTTCCTCTAACAAGGTCACACCTACTCCAATAGGGCCACACTTCCTAATAGTGTCATGTCCCATGGGCCAAGCATTTAAACACATGAGTCTATGGTGATGAAACCTGTTCAAACCACCACAGACCTCAACATGTATAGATGTTCACCTTGCTTAACACAGACACAGTGGCCTCCAGCCAAGAGCCCAGACCAAAGGCTGTGAGTCAGAGTCAGTCTCTAGGCTACTAAGCCCAGTGATGAGAACAGGGATCCAAACAGGTATCCTGGCCTAAGTTCAGACAGGCAGAATGGGGATGGGAAGGAGCTTGTGATCCTGTGTTTCTGCATCCACTCCCTGCTCCCTTGCTCATCGCTGTCAACCCTTTCACTGGGTGAGGGGGCAACAGGCCAATCCCAGAAGTCACTCTCCCATGGAAACATTTCCAGTGTGCTGGGGCAAGATGCCTTTAGCTAGGTACCTGGTCAGGGTTGGGCCCAACAGTGGCTGGCTCTGGGAGGTGACATTTGGAGACAGGAAGCCAGGAAAGCTGAACATCTGATGACATTCACACATGTTGAGTTTGTGAGGAACAGCAGGAGGAGAGTTGCAGTTGCAACAGTGGCAGGATTAGCTGAAACCTGGTTTCTTCTCGTTGGTTAGTACATCAGAGCCATGGGTGAGATTTTTTTAAGTTTTGTATGGGAACGCTGGGCCTATGGCTGGTGCCCAGTAAATGTCAATTTCCTTTCTCTTCTTCCCAGAAAGAGTCAAAGACCATGTCATTAAGGATGACACATGCAAGCTCTAGAGTCCTTCGTTTACTGTGACCTCAGACGACCCTTGCCGCTTCTCGCCTACATCTTCCTGTGTAGGAAGAATGTATATAAACTCTACAGGATTATTGAGAAAGGATTGAGACTGTTCACAGAGGGATGGGACTTAGTGGAAGAATTCCTGGGTAGAAACTGGAAAAAGAAAGAGAGGCAGAACAGCATTTGCCCTGTGGTCATGAAGACCTGAACTCCATGCCCATGTGAGGAGACAGGGGTGGTGGCAGATGCCACTTCCAGGAAGGATTGCCAGCCAGCCAGCCTAGCCTATTTGGCAAGTTCCAACCCAGTGAGAGACCCTGTCTCAAAACATAAGGAAGGACACCTGAGGCTGACCACGGCCTCCACAAGCACGTGTGTGCGCGCATGTACACGCATAACCATACCCATCAAAAGCCAGATGCAAGCATGGACTGGGTTTAATTGGTACTGTTAAGCAATTAGGCAGATAAGCAGCAGGTGGTTGTGGTGCAATCTTCGAGGTGGCACTGGCTTTGTCCAGATCTGCTCAGCTTGAGTGTTGACTGCAGGCTGGCATCCTTAGCCTGTTATTGCATTTGCCACCTGTCGCCTGGGCTTATAAGTCAGAGGCAGCAAGTGGACTTGCCTAATGGACCAACACAGCACAGTGTGTAGACTATGAGGGCCTGAGGCAGCTTCCAAAAAATCACTGTTCTTTCAGAGGATGAAGCCAGTCAAGACCAGCCATTCTCCAGGCTGGAAAGGGAGGCCAGGGGCTCTGAACAGATGGCTCCAACCTTTGCAGTCCTAACCAGTATGGGGCACATCTTCTTACCCTTCAACAAACAGGTCAAGAAGCCTGCTAGTTTTTAATATGTATGTGGCTCATGCATGTGTGAGGTTGGGGTGGTGTTTATAAGGACAGCTGTTACAGAGGGTGTCTGCTCAAGGACAATTGCTTGTAGTTATACATAGGTGAGTGGAGAGGAGGGAGTAGTCCTTCCAGAAGGCAGAGGGAAGGAAAGACTAGGAGGTAACAGCCCCACCAAGGAATAAGTGTGGGGTAGCTGGTTAGACATTGGCAGGCTTTGGGGACAACCTTTCCTTTGTGATCAGCAGCTTGGAAATGCAGGAACTGAAACCATAAGACTACAGAAATGGTCAGCACTAGACCGGAAGGTGTCTCTGGTATGACATTCTGAATTGCCCCACAGGGGATTCATGGATGACTATCTAAGCCATGTAGTGGGATTGAGCTTTTCAGTAAAGAACAAGCATGTACTGTTGTCTCCTCCTATAAAAGTCAGTCTAAATGGGCCTGTCAGTCACCTAGAGGAAAACATTGCTCAGAAATCCTGTCTGTTCTAGAGACTTCTCAACATTACAAGCCCGCCTAAAGCACAGGGTCTTCAGCCATTGTCCTCTTTCACCCTTTCAGAGTATGCCCAGCTCTAGTCTGCAGCAAACTCTGCCTTCCCCCACACCACACTCTGTGTCTTGTCTAAATTCTTTTGACAGAAATCACAAGGATGGAGGAGCCATGTGATTGTTCTGGAGGAGTCCATAACAAGATCCTAGATGGCATAAGGAACATTCTAGAATCAGGAACATCTACTTCTCCATTGTAGGGCATGTAACCTTTTATTTATCCAAATCTTCAGTTAGCATCTCCTGTATACACAAACTCACGTTTATGTTCACCTGTGTGTACATTTGGGAAACAGATGTGTAGGGAGTTAGATTAATGAAATTAGATTTAGAAAATATCTAGGGGTTTCTGATACAGCCTCTTAATTCGGGGCATAAAGATCAACTTGGCTGTGAGGGATTAGCTTATCAGCCTGTGGGAAAAACAAGGATGAAGTCAGGTGAAAACAGGAAACAAACAGGAGACTTAATGGACTGAAAAACAAGGTTGAAGCCAGGAAAAACAGGAAAGACTTAATGCACTAAGAAACAAAGTATTTGGCCTGGCATTGTTTTTAGCTGCTAAGTGGGCAGAGCCCAAATTAAGCTGAAACAGAGTTCTTCCTATTTAAGGACACTGGATGGAGCCCCATGCTAGAGGCCCCCTATGCTAGAGAGCTCTGATGCTAGAGAGTCCTGATGGAGAAAGTACTAGAGTGATGGCCAGATCTCCCTGAGGCAGAAAGAAGCTGGTGAGCAGAGAAAGCCTCAGCAAGACAGAAAAAGGCCAAGGACTAAACCCTGTGGCTCAGCTTTTGCCTAGAGGGGTTTAACCTGTCCGAACGGTGGCCTGAATGAAACTGTGGCCGGCTTTAAAGACTGAGGCAGAGCGGCAGAGTTGCTGATACGAAGGAAGTAAGTTGGCCTACAGATGACTGAGGTCTCCCAGAGAGAAGAAAGCCTCAAGTCTTATTTAAGGTGAAACTGCGATAGCCAATTTACCCCGACGAATCTACATCTGAGATATTACAGAGAAAGGACTGCTAAGTGCATTAAAGGGTCTACCACAGAGACTGTGTTCCTGACGACTGAGGACCTGCCCCAGAGACTGTATCCTTCTAAAAGGTTATGAAAATAGTGGTTATAATTATCAATAGGTTTAGTGGTTAGGTTAAAGGGGTTGTACGAATTTATAGGGTTAATAGTTAAGAAATTGTTGGTGTTTGTTATAAGTGAATATTGTCAATAAATAAATAGTTAATAATTTTTAAAAGTTCGGTTACACAGATGTGATCCTCATCTGAGGCCGTGGGGATTCCAGAAGCCTTACAGAAGGTTACAGGTGTGAGCCAACCACGTGCTGCCCAAATTCATCTTATGGAGAACTTTGCTCAGCCACTTGCAGCTCTGTGCAGAAAGAAAGCCCTTGTCAAGTCCACCCCACCAGGTACTCTGTGTGGAGGTGGAAATCTTCCCAGGGTTCCAACAATGTGTCAGCTGCACTGAGCTTCCTGTGCCTTCCTTACAGCACAGAGCATCATTTGGAGTTGATCTGCAGGCCTATGGCTTTGCAAGGTAGCAGCTGCTCACCAACTCTCCAGTTATCTCTGTCCCTCTTCCAGCTTTCCAATCCACTCTCCTCATCCCATCCCAAGCATGGCTTCCTGCTGTTGCATAGGGAGCTGAGCCTTCAGAACACAGAGGGTCTTTGGAGGTAGTGCTCTCTTACTTCCTGTTTTCAAATTAAACACAGACTAAAAGCCCTGAAGCCTTCTGAGTAGATAGCAACCACAGTGGACAGACTCTGAATGCCAGCATAGAACAGACACTGTTCTGTTGGGCTCTTTACAGAGATTGTCACACTTACCCCATGTACAACCTTACACTATAGGGACAGGCATGTCCAACCTTTTGACATTAAAACCCAACATCGTTATCAACAGAGTTCCAAGTTCATGCTCAAGGACTGCACAATCGAATTACAAATAAATAATAAAAGCCAAACTATCTCATAATGTTTCAAGTAAGTTCACATTTAATACTGAGCTGTATTTACCACTACCCTGACCACAAACCACCCACAGCTTCAGGTGGGACACACCTACAGAAGTTATTAATTGTCCAAATGATGACACTAGTGAAGGACAGATTCCAGACTTATGCGACAAATGTTATCATGTTCTCGGCATTATGCTACTTGCTTTCACTTTCGTAATTCTTTTTCTTCTTTGTTTTTTCCCAAACTCGTTTGCTGAACACCCACTGTGCGCCAATATGATAAATACCCAAATAATTTCGATACTAGCTAGCAGGTAGGTTTCTTTTTCTGTGTCAATTAAAGAATTCAAGAATAGGAAGATAGTTCAGTCAAGTGAAACCATCTAGCCAGTGTCACAGGCTTCTCTGGTAGAGAAGGAGCTTCATGGAAAGCAAGGGACTCCCACCTACATGGAAAGCAAGGGACTCCTACCTACATGGGACTACAGGGCCCTGAGTCTAAAATCCTGTTCAAGTATCCCACTCTTGGGGAATCCCCCTATTCTATTGGACCCAAGTAGTCAATGAACTCCCTTTTGGTATACTGACTGGGTCCCCAATTCTGTCCATGAGCATGGAAATAGCTTCTGGTCAGTTGACATCTGTCACCAATGAAGATGGACTTCCAGTCCTCCTTTTTGGGGGGTGATATAACTGATAAAGAGAGATTTCATGGGAAAAGAGACAGTTGAGGCAGAAAAGGAGAAATGGCGATTCATCTCTCTTCCCTTTTTCTTTCCTTCTACCCTGGGGCCAATGACCTCACCTTGGTGTCTTGGTTTCAGAACCATCCTTTTGTTGCCAGAGTCTACACAGCTGCTCAGTGCTCACATGCCATGACACAGCTCCTGTACATCCTTAAAGTAACCTGCTTTAAATCATCTCTAGATGATTCCAGTACTTGACAAAATGCAAATGCTAGTAAATCCATATGCTCTGCATTTTAGGGAATATAGATAAGGGAATAGAATGCCCACATTCAGTGCAGACATAATTTTTATGTTTAATTCACAATAGTTTGAAGCCATGAATGTGAGCCTGCAGAGAATGAGATCCAACTGTATTATTTATTCCTTAGATGAGGGAGATGGATGGTGAACTGAGACCACTGGAGATTACTCAGCCAATCCATGCAACCTCGCCACTGTGCCTAAGAGTCAGCCCTATGAAGACTCAGAGTGACAAGCCGGGCATCAGTCCATTTTCACCAGATTTCAAACCTAGAAAGGCTTTCTGGAATGTGATGCAAACACATTGGCAGGGAAAGAGGGGAAGAAATAGATGAAGCAGCAAGAGTGCCAGGGGCTTCCCAAGTCTAGTACATTCTGTTTCACAGAATAAAGGAATCATTCAATTTCAAGGTATAATTAAGTTCCTTATTTTAGAGGGTCATTACCACATACCAAACCCCATGCCAGATTTCATTCTTCTGATCACCCATCACCCTGCAGGCTGTTCATTAATAGCCACAGACTCCCATGCCTCATCTTTCCTCCACGACAGAATAGCAAGGGCCCAGTGGAGCTGAGCAATGCTTTGACAGACGCCTGAGCCAGATAGGAGGGGAGCACTGACCCACTGAGACACCACCAGAAAGAACTAAGGATGTCACTGTCCCTGGGGGCTGGCCAAAGAGGAGAAGCATAATGACCTGGGACCATTTCTAAAAGAGTACAGCTCTGTGGATTGCCACAGTGCCTTCCAGATGTGAAGAACAGCCATTGTTGGGGCAATGTGAAGCCATCCGTGTGGCCCATCTCAAGTTATGATGTGGTGTTATGACAGTGTCAGCTGTCTATCTTCATTACAGGTGAGGTGGGGCAATCCTCCATTCAATCTGTTGTTATACTTCAAGGACTTGGTGCATTGTAAAGCTTGAGGCTGTGAAGCCAATGGCTTAGCAGTCGTTCTCCACTGTTCACTCGAAGACATTTGAGCTCAACAGTCCCACCAGCAACAGCAGAGACAGTATTTCCATCCATAGTTCACCCAAGTCTCTCACCATGGCCCAAAGAGGCTACTCTTGTCAGGTAGCTACTTGGATACTAGCAGGCTAAAGGATATTAGAGATGCTGTGCGATTATTCTTGAGGATACATGAACAAATATCTATTCCCCTAAGATAAGGCACCAATGGCAGACCAAAGTGATGATTCCAGTAAAACCCAACTTGATGAACCAATGAGTTTACTGGGCTGACTTACTGAGTATGGATGGGGGGGAAGGGGTACTTAAAGGAACATGAGTAACTCACAGCGCCATCACTGAAGAGCACACTCTGTTATGAGTACTGACTCATGAAAGCTGCATCCTGGAGCTCCCTGAAAGCAAGTGGATCAGTTGGAGAACAGCTGAAATGTCTTCTCTCTCCAGCAATTTCCAATGTCAATGTAATCTTGGGCGTGGGGGTGGGGTTTGCCCTATGAATCTGGTAAGTTTCAGGACTTTCTTACTTAGAAGTTTTGTTTACTTCCAAAGTCTTAACTGGCCTCTTTCCTCCCTCCAGGAGGGATTGTTTCCATTAGTAAGAAATAGCTCCATGAAGAGCTAAACCTCCCTCTTATAGCAGCATGTAAAACAAGTACTGAAACTGTAGTTCTCCAATTACTGGTCAGAAGAATAGGACCTGCGTCATATCTGTAGCCCTAGGAGGAGACATAACATCCTGAACTTAACAAAGGCCATTATTCATTGGTAGCTCTCTAAGGTGGCTCCAGGAGACAAACATCTCCTAAAATCACCGTACAACAGGAGACTTCACATACAATTACCCCTCATCTAAGTCACTCTAATCATGCCTGTCAATCACCTGAACAGAAACACGCTTCTAGAAAGCTTTCTATCCCAGAGTCTTTAAAAAATAGTATAAAATATAACCAGGCATGGTGATGCATGACTGTAATCCCAGCTCTAGAGCTAGAGGCAGGAGGATCACCACAAGTTCAAAGGCAGCCTGGCCTATATAGTGAGTTCAAGGCTAGCCAGGAATATATGGCAAAATCCTGCCTCAGAAAGCTTTAAAAAAAAAAAAAAAGCATAAAACACACCTGAAATCAGTAAGTTGGTGCAGTGGTGTCTCTAGCCATGGACCATGCTGACGATGCCCTACTTTACCCTATAATAAACTGCCTGTGTTCTACATTTACATGGTGTGTCTCATCTGAGTTCTGTCAACAGACTTCACAAGGACTGGGAGCCAAGGGGTCCAGTGAGAATTGTGTGACAGTCACTAGCCTACAGCATAATGAGATCATGGGATCCAGAGCTTTGCATTCAAGGACATTCAGGAGGGCAGGGACTGGAAACCAGGGCCAGTAGCTGATGACTGATTCTTAGCTATAAGCAGTTCAACCTCTTTCCAGTCTTCATTTCTACCCTGTTGCATTTCAGATCTGTAGTGAGAATTTTGATTACTTTAAAACGTTATGGGATTATGCTTCTGTTTCAATCCCAGGTGTGGGATATGGGGCTGCTTCAGATTGTCCACAGCAGCTAATTATGATTTATTTCATGCTCTAGCAGGGGCATGATTCTGTCAGCTGAAGATAATTTACATTTGGAATTCTGGGGATCTTGAAAGGGTATGAAAAATGTCAGCGCCCCAAGAGAAGCATCGACTGCTGCTCCCACTGCTGCTGTGGTTTGTTGTGGTTTGTCAAGTGGTCCTGTGAAAAAAGACTGTTAGAAGAAATTGTATATCCTGTCTACAAAGATCAAATTTGCCCCAAGGAACTCAACGCCCCTAGTCAGCAGGTAGTAGTCTAATTATATTCATGTCCCCTTTCCCTCTATCCTTCTTTCTCTCCTACCTAGTATTGGGGGTGGGGGGTTGGAAGGGATTGGGGTGGAAGACAGTAGGAAAAAGAACCCAATAAAGTAGCCAGAAAGACTAGCTATGCAGATCCCTCAAGACACATTCCTCCCTTAACTCCTTCCATGTGCTTGAATTTCTTCTCTGCCCCTCTTCTTGCATTTTTGAGCTGATTTCTTCTGGTTCCATTCCACCACACTGGAGTTCAGTTTCACTCCTCCCCATGCCCACTCCCATCCCCATCCCCACACCCCACATTTACACCAGTTTGCTCTACTCCTCACCCAAGACTGGGTATTTCCCAGTCCTAATCAACTCTGTCTAATTTCTACTTACACATGAAATATCTCCTGTCCCCTCATTGATTGAGGGGGGAGGGAAACAAGATGACCACTCCTTTTGGGCATACAGAATCTGTCACAGTGTCCTGGCTGCAAACCTAATGATCCCAACCACCTATGAAGACCCTCAGTCTCTCACCCTGGCTGTTGGGTCCAGATATAACTCACAAATACTCCCCCAAACCTTCTGAGGAGCAAGAACTGGGTACACAGCCCCAGGCAAGCTTCTGGAAAGTAGATTTTACCAATTGGGGGCTTCCTAACTGAGTAAAAGAAAAAAAGGGTTTTGAGGGAAGTACCTGTTAGGTCCAAAGTAGTCCCCCCCCACACAAAAAAAAGGCAATGCTTCTGACAATGTCATAAGCAATAGTCTGGGGTCAGCTCAGCATTCCTCAGAAATCTTGTGAAGCGAGTTTCTGTTTGTCAAGAAAAGCCATTACTTCCCTTTTCTACCCCCCAATGGTCAACCACCTCTGGCAATGAGGCATCTGGTTCTCTATAAACCCAAACAAACACATAACTAGTCCCCATGCTAGTTCCCAGGCTGTTCTGAGCCACAACCCCACTTCCTACTACCCTAGCTCCCAGGCTGCTGCAGCTTATCAGCCTTCTCCCACAACATACCCCCTTAAAACTGGCACGGTTCTCTCCCACCAGTTCAGTGGTTGCACTGTTCCCTTGCTTATAGTACCCTATGTGGCTTGATAATCAACTCCTGGAAGCAGTAAAGACAAACAAAAATCTCCATGCTAGGAATAAAAAACTTCCAGAGGAATTGTTGGTCACAGAGGCCTCAGAGTCTCCTCAGACAATACATGTCCGTGCCTTTCCAAATGGAAGTTCTAGATCATCTAGTTTTTAGTTCTAAATGATAAGACTCGCATTGCTGAAAACACTGTTTCAAGATACAGAGAAATCAAAGCTAGAATTGAATTTACACCTGCCTTTCTGTTGGCTAGCATTTAAAGTACTGGAAAGTATTATGTAGGCCACTGGTTGGAAATGTGGAAGGTACAAGAGTCAAACACAGAAGTGAATTCTATAAACTGCAATGCAATGAGTGTCCATATGTGCATAGTGGTAACCAAACACTCTCATCTTGGATTCCAGCTCTACCCTACAGAAGGAAATGCATGCCTGGTACTATAAACATGGTCAAAACCCAAACCTTTATAGGTCATACACTTGTAGGTCATATAGACCATACACATGGGGGGAATTGCTGTTGATGTTCAGCTAAATAAACAGTATCAAACTGCCTTCTATCCATCTATGTTTATACCCTTACACAAAGGCTACTCTCAACTCTAATCTGAGAAGCCTCTTTATAGTGAACAGTGGTGACTATAGAGACCCAAAACTGCCCATGATGCTAAGAATAAGCAACAGATAAGGGCTCAGTCCCAATAAGTCATCTATACTAATTCCCACTAAAGTTCGGGTAATACTGCAGAAGAGAAGGAGAGTAAGATCCAGAAGATAGGAGGAAGGAAGTGTGTTCCCATTCTTTAGACTTGGCATAGATAATATAATCATGAACTCACAGCAGCTATAGTTACTTGTACAAGATTGGCCCACTCAACAGTCAGACCTGGATGGAGGATGGGCTCATTGCACCTACACTATTCTGCTGAGCTATTGGTTACTCATAGACTCTGTCATGAGTTGTGTACCCACTGGTGAACCTTTTAGGTTCTAATCCCAAAGCTAAACAGATGGGGTTAAGCCCAGAGGGACACCAAGAAAACAAAAGGTTATAGATGTTGGGATAAGATTAGTGCAGAAGAGGGGTATGAGGGAGATGAAAGATGTGGTGGGGACAATCACAATGCCTTATCTACATACATGAAATTGTTAGAGAACAATATGTTTTGTCTTGTATGCACAAAGTCCTGGCTAAAATTCCCAGTATCACATGTACCCAGTATAGTGGCATACTCATGATTCCAGCACTCTGGATCAAAAGCAAAAGGTCAATTTCAGCTACATAGTGAGGCCAGCCTGGCTTATATGAAACACTCTCAAAGTGGAGAAGGTGCCTAAGACCAGAGGAGTCAGTGATGGAAGCTGCTCGGACAGGATGTTCTCCTCACCGCAGGCCATTTTCTTTAAGTGTTTCCTCGGGGTGAGTGGTTTTGCATCTGTTGTCAAAGATGGAAATAAACCATATGAGGGATATTGCTACATATGACATTGTCAGAGAAGGTTCTTCCCCAGCAGGTGGGCTGCTGTCACTCTGGCTTCACTAAGCCATGTTTCCAGGAACGTGTGGCATCCATTAACAAATACTTTCCCCAATGCATCACTTGCAACGGGGAGAAAGCTGAGAGAAATCTCAACTTTTAAAGCAAATGTCTTAGGGCGGCCACCACCAGCCAGTCCACAGTGGTACAGCTTAGGAGTCCCTTGGTGTGTGGCCAACAGAAATCCAACATCAAAGGTTCCTGGAATCTTTTTAGAGAAATGACTCTTCAGAAAAGAAAACAAACCAATACTAAATAACAACAATAAAAAAAAAAGGTTGTGGGAGAGGCTGCTGTTGGGACCAGGAACAAAGAGGGCAACCTCAGAGTGCAAGATAATGGTGCTGATAGATGGGCCCTGAGCTGGTGCAGGGCTGTGTTTGCTATTTGTGCATACACAAATACAAAATGGAAGATAATATTTAATGTTTATGGTTAGCTTTTTTATTGTTCAAATTTGAGAATAGCTCTCTGAATCCTGTGGGGAGGAGTAGGGCTGTTTTTATTCTTATACTGAACATGTTATTGTAAAAACCTTCAACCAGTCAGACCCTGGCCATAATGTGAAGGTCAACAGAGACAGTTTCCAGATGCTGTGTCTGTCATGGCGTGGTTAGGGCTCCACGTTTACATGTAGAGTGCGTCACTGTGTTTTCTGCTCTAGACAAACTCTACACTCCCCTGCCCACTAGATGGTAGGTATGGGCTCTACCAGCCTCCCAGAAATAGACAGAGCTGGGGCAGGTTATTTCATTGTGTCTAGTATGGCTGTGTCCTATATGAAGGGACAGTCAGGGGCCGCATGCTTGGCTGGGAGGTAAGGAGAGAACGTGGTCTCTTTCCCTACTCTTCCCTTCCACCCTTGCCCTGCAAGTTAGGTTATCCTTCTCTTGTTTAAAATGGCCCCAGGTCAAGCAGGAGATCCACAGAACCCAGAGGTCCAGCTGCAGGGCCCTTGGGACACTTTCATCTTCATGAGGAATCTTCAGGGGCTCCAGGTTCAGTACAGACCCAACAGTGGGTCCCACCCATTCTGAGAGGCCAGATTTCCTCACCATGGCCCTTTCTCCATCTTCCTAGCTTGGCTCCTCGCCTTATAACTGTACCATTTGGGGGGGAAAATTGTTACTAATGATAGTGACAGCAACAGCTGCTGACCAGTGTGAGTGGCCAGCAGTGACTTTGAAAACAGACCCAGTACCTACCGAAAAGCAGATCAACGGATGCACTCACTCCTCCAAGCCCCTATCAGCCCATAGTTCCTGGATCATTAACATTCCAGATCCCATCAGATTAAAAAGGCCCTTTAGACCATCAGAAATCAAAATCATAGGCTTGGTGGATCTGCTCCAGGACAAATTAGCACTTCCTCCCCACATTTTTAGGTGACCTGTGCACTGCAGGACACAGCTGAAGTCTGTGACACTGAGTCCTCAGCTCTGAGAAGTCCAACACCATGTGGAAAGGTAGAAGACCACATCACTCACTGAAGACCCTGGCATGGAGAATCAGAGGCCATATCTATAGTCATCACACTAGGTTGTTACCCTGATTTTACTTAGTAGCAAATTACCCAACTTAACTTTTCTGTGCCTCCCTTTCCTTATCAGTATAATGGGAGAAGACAGTCCTGTTAAATCAGAGTCTGAAGAAGGCTCTGAGAGTCAACACCATTCATGAGGTGACAGGACAGCCAGTTTCACCCTGTCCTTAGGGTAAGCTCTTAAGTTTTCGGGTGGCTGGCAGAGCTCTGCATAGTCAGTATGATAGTTGGTATTGATCACCAACTGGAAAGAATCAAGGAAGCAAACCTCTGGGCTTTGCACATGTGGGGGAGTTTCTAGATTGAGTTGAGTGGAGTGGGGAGACGCATCCTAATGCGATGACACCATCCCATGGACTGGAATTCCAGATGAGTAAACAGAGTAAATGAGTAAACAGAGTCTAGTCTAGAAAACAAGTCCAGGAGAGCCAGGGTTCTGCTGCACAGAGAAACCCAGTCTCAAAAAACAAACAAAAAAGAGCAAACAGGGATATAATTGACAAAACATGAACTCTTCACAGGGAGGAATGAGGAAGGATGATGTGTGATTGGGGTCTCCTAGAGGTCTTCCTGTTTGGGAACACTAAAGACCAAGTGAGTCCCATTGACTGGGGCTGGTACTTGGCTTGCTCACACTAAGGATATTTGTGGGCACCCTGTGTGTGCCAGGCTCTGTGCTGCATAACAGGACAGGCAGCCTCATGCAATCAAAGACACTAGAGACTCTAAGCTAGTTCCATTCATCTCTCTTCACAAGTAGAGCCCTAGAGGCCCATGTTAGCTAGCATGTCATTCCAATTCTGTGCAAAGTGTGCTATATATATACAGTGCTGTATGTTGTAGTCATGGGATCATCTGAGCTCACAAACAGCACCCAGCTGTTGTAACTAAACAAGCAAATAGCATGGAGCACGTATGACTCCAGCAAGTCCCAGGCTTGACCTGCTGCTGCGGCTGCTATTACTGTCAAGAGGACACAAAAATGACCCACCCAAATTACACAGCCTGTAAGGCAGAGCCAGGCATTGGGTTCCTGCGGGTGAGGGAGTCAGGCAGATGGGGCTTGCTGCCCACTAGCTGTGTGACCTTGGCTAGATATCTCCACCACTCTGGACTTCAGTTCCCAAATCTGGTGAATCATAATGGTATTAATCCCCTGATCTACCTGAGGGGATGAAGTGATATAAGACATGAAGATGCTCAGTAAGCACCTAATAGTAGCATCTGCCATTAAAAGAGCAAATAGGGCCAGACATGGTGGCGCACGCCTTTAATCCCAGCACTCAGGAGGCAGAGGCAGGCAAATCTCTGTGAGTTCAAGGCTAGCCTAGTCTAGAAAATAAGTCCAGGAGAGCCAGGGTTCTGCTGCACAGAGGAACCCAGTCTCAAAAAACAAACAAAAAAGAGCAAACAGGGATATAATTGACAAAACATGAACTCTTCACAGGGAGGAATGAGGAAGGCTGATGTGTGATTGAAGTCTCCTAGAGGTTCTCTCCCAACACCTGTCAGTACACTTTGGCAGGGGACCTTTTACCAGAGTGTGTTTCTCTAAATCCACAAAGGCCAAATGGAAGTCACCAAGCATCCTGGTACACTAAGGACTCCAAGTAGACCAACAACAATTTCTGGGGTTTTGGCATGGAGATGGCAGAGGGGCTGTGGTAGTGTGGGTGAGAATGACCCCCTGGGCTCATGTTTAAATAACTGGTCTTCAGTTGGTCCACACCTTCCTCACTATGATGAACTGAAATCCCTCTGAAACCATGAGCCATAATGAATCTTCCTGCCTTAAGTTGTCACTGTCATGCCACAATAATTAAAAAGTTGGTGTGGTGGGTTAAATAGGTTTGACCCTTCATGTGTGTGAATGCTTGGCACTATTCGGAGATGTGGCCTTGTTGCAGGAAGTGTGTCACTTGTAGGTGGGCTTTGAGGTCTCCTATACTCAGGCTCTTCCCAATGCAGAAGACAGTCTCCTCCTGGTTGCTGGCAAGAGAGAGTCCCCTTCTGCTGCTTATGGATCAAGACGTAGAACTCAGCTTCTCTAGCACCATGTCTGCCTGCACACTGCCATGTTTCTCACCATGATGACAATGGACTAAACCTCTGAACTGTAAGCCAGCCCCAATTAAATGTTTTCTTATATGAGAGTTGCCTTGGTCACGGTCTCTCTTCACAGCAATAAAACCCTAACTAAGACAACTGAGTTGCTAACAACAGGTCCAGGGTAGGCTGCAACGAGAGACAAACCAGTCCTCTATCTCTCGGCTGAGTCCTTTCACTGAGTCAATGTCACTTTCTTCAGTTCTTAACATTGTTTTGGGAGTGGATATCAATGCGCCTCTTATCAAATCCCACAGTAAATCTCATGCTACTGAAAATGGCAGAGCCTTTGCTCAAAGCAAGATGAGAAGCAATGTGCCTCTCCTGTGGTGAAATGGGCCAGTCTTTGTTGATGGGGAAGATGATGAGTCACCACCACCTGCCGCTAGTTCTCCTGTCTTATTAACATGCCACTCATTGGTGTGACTAATAATTGCTTTTCTAGATAAATGTTTAAAATATCACTTCCTACCACAGGCACTTTAAAAGTTCAAGGGTGTGTTAGGCTGTCAGGGAACAGAATGGGCACCTACAGAAGGATCATAGAATAATACTGGAGACCATGTGAGCTGGAGGGCCTGGCATGGTGGGCTGGACCAGTAGTGCTCAACACTCCATGCTACACTCTCTGCCAAGGGCAAGAGCAAATTCAGCCTGCTCCTTTCCTTCCCTAATCACGTCAGAGGAGGAGGACAGATGTTCTCAACTCAAAGTCAGGCCCAGTACCCACTCATCTCATTAAATCTTCACAGAACCCATGAGAGACTTTGCTTTAGAGAGGAACCGCCATGGCTAGAGTCCTCATGTACCCTAGAAGCCTTCCTGAGGTAAAGTCGCCATGCCTTGAGTCTGGCGTCTGTACCCTTCAGGCTTGGAAAATTCCAGATCAGAACATATCACCCTTGGTTTGTTATCCCCACAGGTTTCATACCTCTTGGAGTTCGTATTCTCACAAAATTATAACCACACCGCAGAGTCACCTTCCCAAGATCATATTCGGCCACCATTAGTTACTTTTCCCATTGCTACAATGAAATACCTAACAAAAACAACTTAAGGGCTTGTCTTGACACACAGCTGGGGATCCGCCCCTTGTGGTAGACACTCAGGGCAGCAAGAGCAAGAGCACAAGGTCACCCAGCATCTGTAATCAGGAAGCAGAGAGACTGAGTACTGGTGCTCATCTTGCTCTTTCTGATTCTTTTTTATTCAGTTGGGGATCCCAGCCCATGGGATGCTGCAATCCTCATTCAAGGTGTGTGTTCTCTCCTCTGTTAAACCTCTCAGGAAATGCCCTGACAGGCACACCTAATGATGTGTCTCCTAAGAGACTCTAAGTCCCGTCAGAGTGACAATGAAGATTAAAAGTTTCTGCAATCCAGGTCATGCATGCCCAAAAGATCTCTGGCCTTCCCCAAATCCATGGCTTGCACTGTGCAGTTTAGAGTTTGCCTCAGAGAGGACGGGCAGCCAAGTATCAAAAGATCCAGGGTGGCTCAGCAGGCTGTACCTCCCTCGGCTGGTGTAATGGTGCAGTTGACACACACAAAGTCTTTTTAAAACATCAAAGGAGAGACTGTGCTGTGAGACCATGAGAAAAAAATGTTGGCAAAAATTTATGGGTAATATGGGGTTTTATCTATTTGATAAGGGGCAAAGATAAAATGTTAAGGAGGAAGTATACAAAACTGTTCTGGAGCTACCTCTATGTGGTGGGATAAGCAATTCCTCCTGTTTCCTTATGCATGTCTGGGCTTCTCAGTCTATAATGAGTATTATGCTGCTTTTATAATTAAGCAAAAGAGATAAACTTTAAGGGGGAAAAAGTGCATGAGTAGAGCATTGCCATTTCTCTAAAAATACACTGCTATTTAATTATGCATCCTAAGATTTTGTTTGGTAGGTCATAGAAAAAGATGCATTAAAAATTAGGTCCGTCAGGGCTGGAGAGATGGCTCAGTGGTTAAGAGCACTGGCTGCTCTTCCAAAGGACCCAGGTTCAAATCCCAGTACCTACATGGCAGTTTAAAACATCTATAATGGCCAGGCATAGTGGCGCATGCCTTTAATCCTAGCACTTGGAAGGCAGAAGTAGCTAGATCTCTTTGAGTTCAAGGCCAGCCTTGTCTACAGAGTGAGTTCCAGGATAGCCAGGGCTACACAGAGAACCCTGTCTCAGAAAACAAAACGAAACAAAAAAATCAGGTCCCAGCTCCACAGCAAGTGAAGGTCTTGAGTGTCTCACTTTGCCTGGGCCGTCCCTGAGCTTCCTCATACTCTGTTCATCTAGACAGTGTTAGAGCCACCTCTATTATCACAGGCCCTTGCCATGGCTTTGCAGAGGCTTCCTTCTCTCCCAGTTGGGATGTCTGAAGGTAGAAAGGCAGACAAGTTGAAGAATGAGGCAACTGCCAACATGACTTCAAACCCTTTACCACCTAGATGGGTTTTTATGCAATGCCTTACTGGGTGGTAGATGGTTTATTTGACCTCATTGGGAGGGGGGGAGGCTGGAGAAATTGCTCAGTGATTAAGAGTACTAGCTGCTCTTCCCAAGAACCTATGTATGATTCCTAGCACCCACTCATGTTACTCCAGTTCCAGGGGATCTGACACCCTATTCTGGCCTCTATCGGCACCAGGCATATACATGGTACACACATATATATATGCATGCAAATCACCCACACTCATAAAACAAAACAAAATTTAACACACACACACTAAAACAAAACTTTAATGGAAACTTCAGCTGATTGTTATAGTGCACAACTATAATCCCAACATTTTTGAGTCTGAAGCAGGAGGATTACTGTGAGTTTGAAGACAATTTGAAATGTATAGCAAGACCCTGTCTCAAAAAAGAAAGGAAGACAGAAAGAAGGGAAGGAGGAAGGGAGGAAAGGAAGGAAGGAAAGAAGGAAGGAAGGAAGGAAAGGAAAAAGAAAGGATTGGGGAGATGGCCCAGTGATTAAAAGTACTGGCTACTCTTCCAGAGGACCCAGGTTCAAGTCCCAGCCCCCACATGTAGATTCATAATAGTCTGTAATGGTAGTTCCAAGGAGATCTGACGCTCTCTCTGACCTCTGTAGACAGTGCACATACATGGTACACAGAAAAGGAAGGTTTTGTAGCATTCATCACATTTACAATTTTCATTGCCCCAAAAGGAAATCCTAGGCTATGGTTTGATTGTGGCTAATCCTTACAATCATAATGATGTTTCTTTACTCAATGGAATGATTCTAAGATGTTGGGCCTATACAAAATAGAATTAAGTCACAGAGGCACTGCCCTTGGAGTGGATTAATGCAGCTGTCACAGATGGGATTAGTTTGCATGAAAACAGATTGTTACAAAGAACACACAAGGACCTTCCCTGCTCTTTGCTCCTTTCTTTACCAACACCAGTACCTTATTGTTGGGACTTTCCAGCTACAGGAATAATGAACCAAAAAAGACTTTGTTTATATAGCACCCAGCCTCACAAAGTGGACTAAGGTGCTTTACATCAATAGAGCAATTGTTCCCCACTCCCTTCTACCCCAAGCATATGGTAACCACCACCGTGCTTTCTGTTTCTATGAATTTATCTATTTTGAATACTCTATAGAAATCAAATCGCTGACAGACATTTGTTGTAGAGCAGGGATTATGAAGGACTTACTTACCCTGTCTTGGCAGAGCTAGGCTGTCGACTTCCCTGCTACCAAGTTTTGTCCTTTTTGGACAGCAGTCTGTCTGCAGTTGGAGCAAGGAGTTTTTTCATGCCAAGAGATAGGCTTGCCACTAATTCAACCATCTCACACTGGAGATTCTTCGATGCTTATCTTCTACTTGGAGTAGAATAGGGGGTGCTGTCAGGAGCTGATATGTCTCGATATCAAAAAAAAAAGAAAATCTTCATTTAAGATAACATCTTTGAATGCCATATTCTGCAGATCTCTTGGGGTTTTTGAAGATGCCCTATCCATCTCTTGTATTTAGATAAGCAAATGTTGCTTGTCTCTTAGCAACTTGATTACTGAGTAGTTTAGAGAATATCTGTGATAGACTGTCATAGTAGCTAACAAAGTGACATGTTTGCATGACTAGGAGTTTGTTTTACTTAAGTATCCTAGACCGTTTTAGACGGTTGGTATCAAGAGGCCAGAGCTTCACATTTTATTTTTAAGTATCTCTAGGTATGATACCATTAGGAAGCGTTACCTTTAATTTTGTATCAATATACAAAGATCTATTCAATTGTGGTTAAATATACTTTTAATTATGTATCAATATACAAAGATCAATGCCTATGTAGCCCAATACAATCTTAATATTACGTCTATATACAAGGGTTAATACCATTGTGGCCAACTATAATCTTAATTTTGTATCAATATACAAAGATCAATACCGATGTAATCCAATACAATCTTATTTTTGCACAATAAACAATGGTCAATACCACTTTAGCCAAATATACTACTAATTTTGTATCAATATACAAAGGTATAAGGGCATATTCAATAATCTGCCCCTTCTTCTTGGACCTTCCTGTGCTATGTCTATGTCTCATTTTTCTCAAGCCCATGCACTCCTACATAGGAGAGGAAGAAGGATGAAACAGGACCCAAAGGCTGAAGACTGGTGCAGGAATGTATGGAGAGAAAATGGGAACTGTCCAGGCAGTCACTGGTATGTCATTTCTTAGTTTTGGAAGCTGCAGGCCCTGCACTTCCTATATAAGCAGATATATTTATCCCTCTCAGGTCTCTGAGGTGGTTGAAGAATAGACAGCTAGAGTCTCATAGTTAAATTTTGAGTTGTTTAGGAATCAAGAGGGTGTTATAGATCTAAGAAGATACTTTTAAAATTGTGTTGCAAGTTAGTATGAATGTTGAGTCAGATATAGACCTTTAAACTCATGGAGATGGTTAGATAGTAGAATGTTAAAGTCAGGGGCCAAATATGTATAAACTGGACATTGGGAAGGTATACTGGGCCATTTAACTCTCATAAATGTGGCATATTTATATCTGTTGTTTTGTATAGTATTTACTGTTATAAGAGAAGGAACCATCTTTTGGACTGAAAGGGGAAACTTCTGGGGGGAAGAGGGTGGAAGGGCGGGATAGGAAGGGGGAATAGGGAAGGGTTTGTGACTGAGATGTAACTTGAAGAAAAAAATATAAATATTTTAAAAAAAGTTAAAAAAAAAAGAAATCAAATCGCTCTGTGGCTTTTGAATCTGCCCTCTTTCACTTAGCATTCACACACATTGCACAATGACTCCGTTTTCAGTTATTGTAATACTCCACTGCCTATGCACACCACATTGTATTCATATGCACTTCTATGGGTGGATGGGTGGACAGTTTCCACCGTTTGGTTTTGTGAATCGCTGATATGAACATATGTGCTTATGGATTCATTCTTTTGTGACGTGGATAAGCTGGGACTTCAGGCTAAAGCTCTGAGTTCACTCTCTAATGGCTCCCATCTGTTCTAGGTCACACATGTCCAAAAGACAACAGTCCATGCTCCAAACTGGGCTAGTTTCTGAGCAACCCAGAAAGATGAAGAGATGCAGGTTCAGAAACAGCTGCCAGGACTAAAGGAGGTGGATTCCAGGAGCAAATTAGCAGGAGAAAAGGGGCACATGCCAAAAGAGTAATTACTGCTGCGCATCCCTGGGAGTCTCATTTAATTAGGCAAAATGATGGCAACACAATTAGCCACATCCTATCTCATGCTACTCCCTATTTTTGTCTCTACTAGGTTCCATTTGTCTCTCTATCTCTCACTGGGACCCCAGATGTCTACAGGGACAGACTGTCACTAAGCTCAGCTGACCACTGGCTCCCAGGGGCTCTAGACTTTGCCAACTAGCTTCTCTAGACCCTCAAAGAGTGGACGTGTATGAGCAAAGATGGGCAGGAAGACATACCCCATCCCTACCCATGTTCCTCACCGTCCTGGACAGATAGGTACAAACTAAGGAAAGCAAGACAAAGAAAAAAAATGGCTATGATGGCTAGAAGTCCAGACTCTGGAACCAGAGTACATCTGACCTAGTATTGAAAGCTGGCCCATTTCTCAACCATATAACGTTGTCCAAGCACCCAAGCTCAACTTCTCAAATATCACACAAGAAACAGAAAAAACCAAAACAAAACATTTTCACACACTTGCCTTCTGCAGTCCCTTGTGGTCATCTCATTCCTTTGACTCCAACCTATCCCCACCAAATAGCCACTGCCTATTTGTGTCTTCCCCCCCCCATGAAGCTGTACTAAGTGCTGAGAGGAACAAAGGCGAAGAACGAATGTCCTCTGCCTTTCGCTCCATGGCACATGGCTGTCACAGGAACTACTTTAGACATCTGTTATCAGTGATGTTTCTAACATCTGGACTCAGCAGGTGAGTAGCAGGCAAGGAACAGAGTCTAAACAGTGCAGGCTCTACATCCAGGTCACTGCACGTGAGCAGGGCATTGCAGTCCTGGGGCATGTAGGGGATGAGAAGGTCAGGGGAGGCAGAGGGGCCACATGAGCATCTTACCCTTTCAATGCCATGGTAACGTGCAATGCTGGTTTTGAGAAAATCAAGCTGTGACCTCAGGATATAGAACTGGGTAAGGACCAAGTTCCACTCTTCATGCTGTCATGCTCTATAAAGCTTTGATTGCTTGATTTTGTCAGAGTGCCACAGTTTCATCATCCCCTGGTGTCTGTGGAGGACTGGCCTAGGAATACCCCACTGCACTTACCAGAGCCTGCTGGTCCTCAAGTCCCTCATGGAAAGTGGCAATAGTGGGAGAGGGGAAAATATGATCAGCACACATTTAAATGTCTGCATGGAAGTGGCCTTATGCAATCCAATATAATATATTAAGTAAATTAAAACAAAACACATTAAATTGGCTGATATCCTATATACACCCACTGTCATTCATCTCTATGTTACTTATAATATCTAATACAATATAAATCCATACAACTAGCTCTGCTGTTTAAGGGCTAATGATAAGACACACACACATACACACACACACACACACACATATAAATACACACATGTACATATATGTCAAAGATGAATTTTTTTCATATATTTTCTATGTGCAGTTGGTTGACTCCATGGATGGGAAACCTGTGTATATGATGGCTGGCTATGTTGTGGTGCTGGCTTGCCAGAGAATCACTATGGGCTATGAGAACCTTGCTGGATTTGTGATTTCACAGTATTAAGTGTGTGTGACCATTACTTCCATGCCACATTGTGATCTTGTTCTCATCCATTTCTTCCTGAAACCCAGAGAAAGCTTCATGCATTGCACAAATTTCTCCAGTCAGACAAGCACCAAGAGTCTGTTATTATCTGAGAGGCCTGATCACCATCATTTCAGTTCTGCCTCCAGTGTCTGCCAGATATCCCTTGAGGCTTGTCATCTGTCCATTTACTCGGGAGGAGGAAAGGCAGAGTCAAAGCCTGTAGGGTGAATCTCACATGGCATCAACAGGCCTGGGTGAGTCCTACTTGGCTGCCAGCAGGTTAGTGTCTTCCCCTGTGCTTGGGGACCTATGCCTTCCCCCATTACTTCAGAGAGATGCCCAACTCACAAAGTGGAGGTTTCCTAAGACGTCAAGTGGCCAAGAAAAGCATGGAGTCTTACCCTACTGTAGTCCTGAGCTTCCAGCTTACAGAGCCTCTTGAAGGCCTTCGCTCACTTACAAAAGCTTCCTGCTGTGGTCTAATTGTGAAATGGCACCTACAGGCTCAGGTGTTTGAGCAGTTGGTCCCAGTATGAAAGTGCTTTTAAGAGAGTTAAAGGAACTTTACAAGGTAGAGCCTTGCTGAAGAAGGTGTCTCATTGGGGGTGGACCTTGAAATTCTTGCCTCACTTCCTGTTCATTTCTGCTTTCTGGCTGTAGATATGGTGTGATCAGCTGGCTTCTCTTCCAGCCACCATGGAGTGTATCCTCTTTAACTGTAAACCAAAATAAACTCTTCCTTCTTCAAGTTGCTTTTGACCAGGCTGCAGCAACAAGAAAAGCAACTAATATGCCTCCCTTTTTCAGGCCACATGGGCATGCAGATAAAAAACTACACATGTGCACACATGCACACACACAACAAAAAAAAAATCAAGGATTCCTTCATATCTTAGTTAATAATCTTTCTGGAGAGTGGACACCAGAACAGAATTAGACTTGCAAGAACATTATGTCTTAGTTACCCTTTTATTGCTGTGGTAAGACACAGGCAATTTATAAAATATTTAATTTGTGGCTCAGAAGGTTATAATCCATAATCATCATTGCAGGGGTATGGCAGCAGGTATGCAAGAATGGTGCTGAAGCAGTAGTTGAGAGGTTACCTCCAAATCCACAAGAATGAGGCAGAAAAAACTGAGAATGGCTTGAGCTTTTAAAACCTCAAAGCCTACTCCCAGTGATATACCTCTTCCAACAAGGTCACACCCCCAATCCTTCCCAAACAGTTCCACAAACTGAAGACCAAGTATTCAAATATATGAGTCTATTAGGACCATTCCCATTCAAACTATCATGATTAGTAGAAATTCTCCTTCAAGAAATAACAAGAACACTTCAAGATAAATGAGCTGTCAGAACAGAGAGCAGATATGACCCAGGCAGAGGAAAGAAGAGAGGGCAGTTGGTGTGGAAGTCTCTGAAACCACAGTGAAGTCTTAGTGGCCAACAGTAGTAAGCAGGGACTCCTCAAGCCTATGTGGCCAACAGATGACTCCCCTGACTGTGAGCATAGGCTGGAAGACACTGTAGAAAGAGTGAATTCAATACAGACATTGTGGTGCATTTAAAGATACAATTTTCAGGGCTGTCAACACTATGCTCCCCTACAGCTGGGAACTGGAAAGTTTGCATAGCCACACTGTTCTGGTGGAAACTGGGAAGTTTGCATAGCCACACTGTTCTGCCAAAGGATAACCACAAAAAGTCACACTTATGATGAAATGGGGTGCACACCAATAAGATTAGGAGTCAGTGGTGGAAATCAGCACTTACTTCCTCTATTCTACATTGAAGTGAAGGTCTTTAGACTGTGCAGTGAAGACAAAGAAAAAAGCACAGAGATTAGAGAGCAAGGTATAAATGGCAGTGCATAAAGGACATCTTCATCTACTAGATAGAAAAGGAAATTCAGAACAAGGTCAATATACAAATAGTCATTGCATTTCCACATTGTCATAAGTAACCTGAAAGTACACTGGAGAAAGCATCATTCATAACCTCCAACTAGAAAAGATTTAGAGACAGATTTATCAAACTATGAACACTTCTACAGTGAAACTGTACAATGTTTCAGTTGTTTGGGATGTTAGTCTTCGTTGTCCCCTTGAGAGGATTTGAAATCACCAGAAGTGTGTCTGTGAAGGAGTTTCCAGAGAGGCTTGACTGAGAGGAAAGGTGCACTCTGAATGTGGGTAGCAGCAGCCCATGTGCTGAGGTCCCAGCCTAAATAAAATGAGGAAAAAGAGTGAGCCAGCTATACATTGGCTTTCCTCTTTCTGCAGATGTTAAGTGAGATTTAAGCAGATGCAGGGACATTCCCACTCGTGTATTGGGAGGTTTAGTATTTTTTTGATGCCAATCCTCTCAAAATTGATCCATAGATCAATGCAATCCTACTTTGAAACCAAACTTTTAAAAATCATTCAACTATATATTTATTAATAACTATAGTCACTTATAACAAATACAAACACTAAACTACTAACCCTATGAATAACTACAACCCCTATTACCTAACCACTAAACCTATTGATAACTATTACAACTATTTTTATAACCTTTTAGAAGGATACAGTCTCTAGGGCAGGTCCTCAGTTGTCAGGAACACAGTCTCTATGGTAGACCCTTTAATGCACTTAGCAGTCTTTCTTCTGGAATATCTCAGACGTAGATCCGTCAGGGTAAATTGGCTATGGTGACTTCACCTTAAATAAGGCTTGAGGCTTTCTTCTCTCTGGGAGACCTCAGCCATCTGTAGGCCAACTTATTTCCTTTGTATCAGCAACTCTGCCGCTCTGCCTCGGTCTTTAAAGCAGGCCACAGTTTCATTCAGGCCACTGTTAAGACAGGTCAAACCCCTCTAGGCAAAAGCTGAGCCACAGGGTTTAGTCCTTGGCCTTTTGCTGTCTTGCTGAGGCTTTCTCTGTTCACCAGCTTCTTTCTGCCTCAGGGAGATCTGGCCATCAGTCCACCAGCACTTTCTCCATCAGAAGATACAAACTGCTTGCTGTCCTTTCTAGTGTGAGGACTTACTAGCATGGGAGCTCTCTAGCATGGGGCCCCCTGGGCTCCATCCATTTGTCCTTAAATAGGATCTCTCCTTGTTCCACCAGGCTTCAGCCTCTGGGCTTTGCCCACGTAGCGGCTGAAAACAATGCCAGGCCATAAACCTTGTTTATAGTCCATAGAGTCTTTCCTTGTTTCACCTGGCTTTCTCCTTGTTTAGTCCATAGAGACTTCCCTCCTTTCACCTGACTTCATCCTTTTTTTTGGTCCATAAGCTGATAAACTAATTGCCCACAGCCACGTTGATCTTCATGCCCCGGATTAAGAGACTGTATCAGAGACCCCTAGATATTTACTAAATCTAATTTATATTAATCTAACTCCTTAAACTACTTTGAGCTGAATGTGCCCATTCCCAAATCTGTGTACTTAAGTCCTAACACCCGATCTCTCAGAGAGTAAGAATCCACAGAATACTGTGCATGCACTTTCAGGAAGGAGTCTGGAGCATGTCTGCCTGTGGCTAAGAACTCAATGTTGAACGAATAAACAAAGAGGACTCATTCGCATACAAAGAGTCATCACTGACCTAAGGAGGAGTATGTGTCTGCACATGTATGGTTCTGTGATGGAAAGACAAACTCCAAAATAAACATCATCATCTAAAGAAAAGATAAAGGAGATGAATTTGAGATAGAAGCTGAACTTCTCTGACTAATGCACTTTGCTTTCTAGATTTGTTTTCAGGGATGTGTGAGGCAATTGCAAATAATGTTAAGTCAGATGAAAAAGGCAATTCCTTAAATCAAGGGCAAAATAAAATACATTTAACTGCATTGAGTTGATAGCTTAATGATGCAGATATATGCTGGTTTAAATACTTTGAAACTAGCATAACTCAACTGTACATCTCTAGTGAGATGGATGTGAAGTAACTGTAAGCAATAAGAGTAGCTATTTCTAGTCAGGCATGGTGGCGGACACCTTTCATTCCAGCACTTGGGAGACAAAGTCAGGTGGATATTTGAGTTTGAGGCCAGCCTGGTCTTCAGAGTGAGTTTCCAGATAGCCAGAGACACAGAGAGAAACCCTGCCAAGAAAAACAATATCCAAACAAAAAAACAGCTATTTCTAGTGACCAGTTTTAGTATCTATGGGCACATATACACACACATACCATATGTAAATCTGTACATGTCTGTATGTTTATATGTATGTTTGTGGGTGTTCTACCAAAAAAGAGAATAAGACACAGAAGCAATTATGTTATTGTTAAAAAAAATAAGATTTTTCCCTAGAAGAAACCCAATCATCTAGCACTCAGGAGGCAGAAGCAGGTAGATCTCTATGAGTTTGAGGCCAGCATGATCTACATAGTGATTTCCAGCCAGCTAGATCTACACAGTTAAACCCTGTCTCAAAAAAAAAAAAAAAAAAAAACCTCAAGATTTTTGGCATAAAAGCAAAAGATTCAAAATCAAATTAAAGTTTTAAAAGCCCCATAATTATAATTTGAATTGAAAATACCAGTATAAACATATTTTCTCTTAAATGGTCCATTCCAAACTTGGACAGCTTTTCTTCCCAGAAAGCAAGGGACTTATCAATAACAACTGAGGTTGTGGTCACGCCAGAATTCAGAAAGCAGCTGAGAAAAGATGTCCCCATGCCAGGTATGAGATAATCAAATCTGAGCTTCAACAATTAAGAACAAAAGAAGTGGCTTGCAACACGTTGACTATGTTTATATCCACAAGTTCCTTATGAAGATGTAAAATGAGGCAACCTGCTGGTCACCTCTGGAAAATTTGAGACAACCAGAACATTCCTCAGTAAATGAAGAAAAGGTATCCAACATGCCACCTGTTTTTCTCTTATTTCTTTTGTGTGTGTTTGTTTTTGTTTTTTCCAATCAGGGTTTCTCTGTGTAGCCCTGGGTATCCTGGAACTAACTCACTCTCTCTCTCTCTCTCTCTCTCTCTCTCTCTCTCTCTCTCTCTCTC
>CAJQZJ010001826.1:9984627-10006873 GCA_907164525.1 Lophiomys imhausi | reverse complement strand
CTCTCTCTCTCTCTCTCTCTCTCTCTCTCTCTCTCTCTCTCTCTCTCTCTCTCTCTCTCTGTAGACCAGGCTGACCTTGAACTCAGAGATTCTCCTACCTCTGTCTCCTTAGTGCTGGAATTAGAGGCATGTGCCACCACTACCCTGCCTGTTTTTCTATATCACAGAGCAAACAAAAAGTTGATAGTGAAATAATTTCCCTACACAGACAGACCATAGAACAAGTGAGGATGAGACAAGAACATCGGAAAGCTATTTCTGCAAACCCCAAGGGAAATAACGAATTTGGGTGTTGATGATCACTGGTTTCAACATCAATGAAAGAGAGAACCAATCATTTGATGCTGGCGGGTGGAAGCATGTGACAGTGCGTGCAATGCAGAGTTACAAAAATAGCCACATCTGACTCAGACCAGATGCAGGTCGCCCCACTTTGTAAAAAGATGGCGCCCTGACACCCTAAGGACACAGTTCTATTGTGGAGGGGTTAACATTGATCGTCAACGTGACAGAATCTAGAATCACCTAGGAGACAAGTCTCTGGGTATGTCTGTAAGATATTGTCTAAATTAGTTTAATTAAGAAGGAAGACCCACCCTACATGTGGGTAGTATCATTCCATGGACTGGGGTCCCAGACTGAAATAAAAAAGAAAGCAGTCTGAGCGCCAGCCTGCAGCATTTCCTGCATCTTGACTGGGAGCAGTGTGAGTTTCACATTCCTATAGTGGTAATTTCTCCACCAGGAGCACTGTGGAGCACTCCAACTGTGAGCCAAAATAAGCCCCTCTGTTAAGTTCTTTGGTCAGGCATTTTGTCTAAGCAACTTGGAAAAAGTAACTAAAATACTTACCTAGAGAACGAGACGAGGGTAGTTCTGAGTATAAAAAGAGACTGAACAACCTGTGTGCAGAAGAGATCAGAAGGGAAAATGACCAACGGCACCGTGTGCATCTTGTATAAACCCAGAGTCAAACCAACTGGGAATAAAAGGAATCTGGGGAAACTTGACACTCTTTGAACATTTAGTTATCAAATCATATTTAATGATGTGACTTGTTGTCAATCTTCCTCCCTTGTGAGAGCATGATTTTGTTAAGTCCTTGTCTCTTAGAAATCCAGGTATAAATACGCACGTGTGAAGCCGGAAGTTGATACTGCTCATCTCCCTTGATCTATTTCCACTTCCTTCCCTGGGACAGGGCACCAAGACCTCACTGGAGATTAGAGGCAGCTTCCACTCCCATGCCGCTTCCACGTGGGCTCTGAGGATCCAAACTCTGGTCCTCATATTTGAGTGGCAAGAACTCACTTCATCCACGGTTTTGAGCGATGATACACTTTCAACATAATGGCAGAACTTGAAAGAAGGGAACAGGAAAATGTCCCTAGGGCAGGTAACTCGTCCTATGATGTGACAAGGAGGCCCTCTTTCCTTTCGTGGGCTGTCTTACAAGAAAAAAAAAATCCTATAAGCTAGCCCTCTGAATTAGCTATTTTCTTTGTTGCTATCTAACACAAAGTGATTTGTGGAAGAAAGAGCTTACTTGGTGATCTGAGAAGGAATGCAGCCCACCACGGTGGGAAGACACGGCATGAGGACCACCAGGAGATGCTCACTTTGCATCCACAACAAACGCAGAGAGATGGATGCTGGTGCTCAACTCCCTTTCTCCTTTTCACTTAGTCTTGGATAGGAAGCTATGGGTTTGTAACAGGGCCCCAAGACTGACTTAGCACACTTCCATGATGGAAATACCATTCAGGCTGTAAACGCCCCACTTAAACAGCACCACCTCCCAAAACTAAAACAAAGGTTTAATCCATCTAAGCCCATAGTTATGGGAAAATCTCTAAATGTACTAACCTTGTTTTTTGGCTTCTGACTAACTGTTCTTGTTAACTGAAGTATATAAACCCAGGACATGGTTCCTGCGCTTAAAAGATCACCCTGAGAAAGGCTCAGGGCTACACTGGAATCCTGAGCACTCACTGTGGTCACTGGCCAGTTAATAAAGGCTATCTACGGGCTTAAACCCATGCCAGAAAAGTCTTCTCTGATGAGTACCTCACAACAGGTTGACTTCACCTAAGTTAAGGGTGGGTCTTCCCCCTTAAATATTTCTGGAGATATCCTCATAGAACACTCAAAGGTATGCTTCTATGTTTATTCTAAATCCACCCAGGGTGATAATAGATGTTAATTATCAAACCCTCTTTGGGCCTAGGACTTGTAGGCCTTTTGCACTCAAACTTCACAATAACCCTAAGATGGTGCATTATCCCATTTTACAGATGAAAAACTGAGACAGAAGCTTCAAGTAAATTCCCATCACATAGCTTGTGCAACAGCGTGGGTTCTGAATGAAGGCCATCTGCTTGTAAAGCCTGGTCATTGAACCCTGACACTGGACAGCTACTTGGCCAGTGTTCCCCAGGATACAGACACACAAAGCTGAGAAATTCAGGCGTCATAACCCAGGTCTCCTCTTCCACGTCCTCTCTTTGACTCAGTGGCTGATATGCTCTTTGGTCTGTGTGGTGCAGGGCAAAGCAACATGTTCCAGTGGACCTGCAAGACTCTAAGCCAATGCGGAAGAAGGCTGCTGCCAATTGAACCAGACGCCCTGAGTGTGGACAAGATGGGGTGGTTATAAATAATCATAAGAGTGTGAAGACAGTCTCTCCCCTGGGGCTTCCTCTGCAAAAGGTGATGGGAATTGATGAGGGTACAGGGGCATGCCAATCCCTCCGCTCTCAGAACCAGGTGTGGTTATTTACAAAAATGTCACTTTCTCAGCCTTCCCTCCCCATCTCTGCCAGAGGCTTGGAGACCAGATAACAGCAATTTACTACAGCCCTAGGGCATAAGCCAATGAGCCACCTGTGTGTCCCACTACCTACCAAGCATGCGCAGTGTCCTGTTTCAGCTCAGAGTTGCAAAGAGAGGGGTGGAGGCAATAATCAGTCAAGTAGCCTTCATATAAATCATATCACAAACTGCATCACTAAGTCAGGAGGATCTGCCATACCACGCTCACAGGGAGGAAGTAAACGGAATCCCAGATCAAGTCAGAAAACATGGATTCTGATGCAAAAGGGCTGTCTCTTAGTCAAGCAATGTCTGAATCTGTGTTCACAATAGGCCATCTGTTAGCCAATGAATCTCAGAGTGCCAGTTTCCACATCTGTGAAATGGAGCTAGATCACATCACTTGCCAGACACAGAAAGGATTTAAAAAGTGTAATCAAAGGCTGAGGATATGAGAGGCCATCACAATACCATCATTATCACAGGAACACAGCCCCCCCCCCCCCCCCCCGTGCAGATGCCACTCCTATGGGAGACTCATTATAGGGTGGCCCCAGCATGCCCATGACTTCAGCTTGTCTCTTTCCCTGCTGCACCCCAAGGCAAGAGCCAAATCTGAATGCAGTGCACACATCTGAATTCTCGGGGTACCCCAACTTGAGTGAAAATCATTCTGATAGAACAAGGTTGTTCTTGCACAAAAGAAAAAAAGTCAAAAAGTCTCAGGAGAGAGTAAAACATTTTAGGAAACAGGAACAGAACCTCTCAAGGTGACGCCTACCAGGTGGGCCTCTGCCCAGAGTCACCAAACCTTAACTGTATTGAAGGGAAAATTGCCCAGTTCCTCGGTTGCTAAGAATGACTTTAAAACTGAAATTAGATCTTCCACATGACCCAGCTGTGCCACTCCCAAAAGACTCCAGGTCAACATATCACAGGGAGGCCAGCACACCATGCTGTCCATGACAGGTAAGTACAGAACCAACTCAGGCGACCAGCGGCAGAAGCTGAGCAGAGACAAAGAGGCCTGCATACAAGATGGAGTTCTTTTCAGATGTCAAGAATGACGTGAAGTCATTTGCAGGAAAACAGCACAGCTAGTGATGACTGGATTAGTGATTAAACCAGTCTCAGAAAGACAAGTAATGCATGTTTTCTCTCGTTTATGGCTTCTAGATTTAAGAGATACATAAAATCATACAGGTACCTGTGACATGAAAATAGAAGAAAAGCAATAGAGTAGAAATTGAAGGGGAGCAAGGAGGGAGGGGAAGGAAGTCTGGGGTATGCTCCACGTACTACACCTTTCCTGAAAATGGCTTACATAACCCAGGACTTAATTTAAGACTCACCAAAACCTCCCACTATGGGACATCCTAAGTAAGGCAGGCAGAGCTGTGGGAGGGACCAGGCTAGTGCACCACAGAGGTCTCAGATGTGCCAGCCCTACAGTGGTGTCCCAGGGGACCTCTCTACAGTGGCTCTGCTGGAGGCTGCCCTCCTCTCTGCTGCTCCATGGGAATTCCGTCCCTCCCTCCCCTGTGCCATCAAACAAGGCAGGTGCCCTGTAAATGGCAGAGGCTGGACTAGAAACCAGGTGCATATACTTCAACAGCGCCATAATACCCTCTCTGTCTGTAATTGGTTCCCATGGCAAGGGCTCAGCTCCTCCAGGATCTAGTTAGAGCTGATGGCCACAGGTGCAAAAGGAATGCCATCTTATTCCGTCTAATCAGAATAGCCTTCAGCCACCTGGCACCACTGCAGTTGGTTCCACAGCTCAAGCCTCTGCTTGGAAAGGAAAACCCTAAAGCTGGCCTCAGTCAGCAGGATGTCAGGCCAGAGGGACCTGGGAAGTTCCAATCTCCAGTAGGAGGGGAGACATCAGCTTCCCTCAGAAGACCCTGCAAGCAGGGAATATGTTCAAATCAGCAATATGGGTTCATATTTTTAGGAGATGTTTTAGAAAATTCTCCATTCATTTGACTCTGAATAAGAAAGAAGCAAAGCCTTTTTTCAAAGGCCATAATAATAAAATAATAAATTAATATTTATAAGCACCATTTTCACATGGGTGGTTTAGTTTGGGCCAAGTGATTTGTATACATTACATTATCTCAAATGCACAAGCAATCTACACGGGATCCTTTATTCTATTTTACAAACAAGAGACTGAAACTTGGTTATATCTTCCAAGATCACAGCCAACACCTTGCTTTCTAGAATCTACACAACAGCCTTTATAAAGCTCTTTTTCTTGGACTGAAAAAAATCTATGGTGTGCATATAAGTGAAATATTATTCAACCATTAAAAAAAATGAACTTATGGGGCCGAAGAGATGACTCAGTTAAGTGCTTGTTACCCAAGCATAAGAACGTAAATTCAGGGCTGGAAAGATGGTTCCATGGTTAAGAGCACCAGCTGCTCTCCCAAAGGACCCAGATTTGATTCCCAGCTCTCACATGCCAGTTTACAATTGTCTGTAACTCTAGTTACAGGGAAATCCAATGCCCTTTTCTGGCCTCTGTGGTTACTACATGCATGTGCTGTACAGTCATACATACAGGCAAAACACCCATAAAATAAAATAAAGGTTTAAAAAAGAAAAAAACCTTAAGTGTGGATCTTTCTCCAGCACCAACAAAAAAACACCAGGCACAGTGGCACATGTCTCCAATCCCAACACTATGGAGGCAAAAGGATTCTGAAGTCTGCCAGTCCATAAGCTCTGTGTCAAGTGAGAGACCCTGTCTAGAAAATAATATGGATAGCAATCAAGGAAGACGGCCAGGTGTTGGCCTCTCGCCACATACACACAAACACACACGTGGTGGGGTGGGGAGATGGTGCCTGAATATATACACATGTATAAAAGGAAGGCAGGAATTCATTAAGTTCTGAATCATACCCACAGATTCTAAAATTCCCACTTAATGAAATATACAGAAGATTCAAGTTCAGGGGTGTAGAATGGAATGCAGGTTCCCGGGGGTGAGGAGAAGATGGAGTTGCTACTACTGTCATGGAGTGACTTCAAATAAGAAAGGTTTGGAAATTAATAGTGGTGGTGTTCCAACAACATGGTGAATCTAGTTAATGCCACTGAATTGCAACTTTAAAACAGGCTGAAATCTCACATGTTTTAAGCTGTATGTATATTTACAATAAAATATTCAAGTCTCTTTTCTGCTTACATTAGCCAAACTTTATTTCTGAGGCTTGGAACTACGAACCTGACTGATTCCCTGTAAAAAAAAACTCTGTTCAAGGTTACGAAGTCATGACTTCCCAAACTATCCTGAAAATGTAAAAGCCAAGCAGCTGAAGCAAACTGTTTACCTGGGTGGAGACTGCATTTTCAGACTCTCCAAGGGCAGCTGCACACAGCAGGAAGGTGATTTGTGGCCACTTCCAAGAGAAAAAGTTTATATTAATGTCATTCCTTTCCATGCTAGTATTTAAATGTTCTATTTGTGTGAGTGTATGCATATGTGTGTACAGAGGCCAGGGAGGATATTTGTGTTGTTCTTTATCATTAGCTGACTTTTTCCTTTAAGGCAGGGTCTCCCCACGAGCCTAAGGCTTGCTGTCAGCTAGGCTAAAACCCAGTAAGACCTTGCAATCCTCTGGCCTCTGTCCACTCAGAGCCAGGGTTACAGATCTTTGCAGGGACTCCTGGCTTGTTCTGTGGGCATTGGGATCCAAACTCCACTCCTTATGTTTGCAGTACAAGTACTCTTAACTCCTGTCCTACCTTTCCATTTTAAATAGAAGGGGGAAAAAGTCAGAGATAAACTGATTGTAGCTTTTCCAGCCAGTGACAGTCAAATCAGTAAGAAATCCATCCAAAGGCCACACCAAGAACCTACAGTGTCATCAAGTGCACCAAGATGAAGATGGCTCCCTGGACAGACTTCCTGGGAATATAATGGAGCTGACAGCTCTTTGATCTAGGATAGAAACCAGAGACTATCACTCCATCCAGCAGCCATTTAATGAAGTCCCTGTCCTTGGTGCTAGACTGCTGTCAATATCCCTAAGTGCCCTCCCTTCCCCAAACCCCAGCCAAGTTTAAACATCATACCCCACCACCCTCCTATCGGCTCTCATTACTTTATCAAATGTCTGTTTAATATGGCCCATGTTCCAGAATCTGTGGATGAAGCAGGGGATAAAAGAGACAACCCTCTCATCCCTGACCCTTTGGAGCTAGCATTCCTATGAAGTCCGGTGTTCCTTCCTCTGCCCGTCCTCCTCATCTGCCCATAGTTAAATGCTTTAGATTCGAAGAACTGATCGTGACCCCCCTCCCCATGCTGGAAATCCTTCCCTGCCCTCATCATTCAAAGATGAAGTTCAAATTCTTAACATGGCTCACAATACTCTTCAAACACAGCCCCTCCTACCTGGACACACCCCTCTTAATGTTCTCAACAACTACCTGTCATATCACAGGGCCATCTATAGCAAGCCACACTGGCAGCCTCTGGAGCTGGTGGGCAGAGGGTAAGCAGGAGCGCACAGCCCCCAGCCCCTTGGCATCCTGCAGAGATGTGCTCGGGCTTCAGCACAGCAGTGTCTACTTGCATCCCTATCCTCATGTTGGTCTCCATTTTTTTTTTTTTTTTGGTTTTTCTAGACAGGGTTTCTCTGAATATCTCTGGCTGTCCTGGACTCGCTTTGTAGACCAGGCTGGCCTTGAACTCACAAAGATCTGCCTGCCTCTGCCTCCCAAGTGCTGGGATTAAAGGCGTGCGCCACCACCGCCCGGCTTGGTCTCCATTTATAGGAAGCAATATTGAAGTGGTTTTACCTCCAGGAAAAAGAAAGAATAGACCTGTGGGACTGTAGCATGGAAGGCTCTTGCTGAAGTGCAAGGTGTGCCTAAGTGCCAAATGACAGCAGCCTGGGCACCTGGGAGCCCCACTGTGTGGGAATCCAACTCAAGCACAGCTAACTTGGGCTGAGGAGGAGAGAAGTACACCAAGGTCTGTCCCATGGGAACTGCAGCCTCGTCTGAGAGCTCAGAACCATCCTCCCTAGCTACCCCTGTTGCCAGGTAGCCCAAAGCAGACCCCTCGTACCATTCATGAGGCAGTTTGGAATCCAGCCACACCTCATCATGATACATGCTTCCCTCTGCAGCCTGGTCTCAGCTTGTGGTGCCCGCTGACCCTCACTGACTGCAGATCTGCAATTCCTGGTTACTAGGGCAATGTACCACTGACTCCCCAGAAAATTCTTCCCAGATGTTAGTGAGCATCTGCCCTCCTTCACACCTCAGCTCTGTCCACTAAGACCTGTGACTGACCACCCTGTGCCCACATACCTTTTCACGCACTGAACAGAAGTTAATTTCTCTCCCAAGGGTTCTGCTGAGCTTATTGCAATTTCTTACACACTGTATCCCCACTGAACAAGGGGTTCTTTGAGGACCAATGGAACCAAGCATTGTTCAACTCTATAGTCTCTTGGAAGAGATGGGGTCTTGCTATGTTGTCCAAGCTGGCCTCACACTCTTGCATTCACTTTCCAGGGACCCATATGTACCTGGACTACAGACATGTGCCCCACTGTGTCTATCTCTTGTCTCATGGGGCTAGGTTTTAAACCCACAGTTTTGCACATGCTAGTTCAGTGCCCCGCCACTGATCTGCAGCCCCAGCTTCCAGCTCTCATGTCCACATTCTTTTCTTTTGTAAGGTTTATTGATTGATTGATTGATTTAGATATTTTTACGTATACGGATATTTTGTCCACATGTATGTCTGCACACCAGAAAAGGGGATGGGCTCCTATAGGTCTACAGTTATGGTTTGTGAGCTGCCATGTGGGTGTTGGATATTGAACCCAGGACCTCTTAACCACTAAGCCATCTCTCTACATTCTTATCCTTACCAGATAGCCTGACAGATAACAGGAAACCAGAGAATCTTCAGGAAGATATTAGAGTGAAAACAAGTGTTTTCCTACCATGTAGCCTTATCCCATGCTATTCCTTCAGCCCAGGAATGCCTTTCTCATCATTCCAAATGACTGGCTCCTTCCTACTCTAGAGGAGCAACTTATGAAGTTAGATAAAATGTTAATTTTTCCCTGGGGTATCCTCATAATTTATAATTTCATAGTTATGGTGTCTATCTTCCCTAGTTGATTGTAAATTCCCTGATATGTATAATTTTATCTAGCTTGTTCACATTGTGTGATATCCACAAAGAAAAATAAACAAAAGAAGAAAAGGAATGGAGAAAGGAAGAAAATATTGGAGGAAGGAAGGAAGGAAAGGAGAAGCTGGAAGGGAGGAGAATAGAGGGTGGGTAGAAGAGGGGAGAGGAGGAAGGAAGAAGTGCCAGGATGTGATTGGGCCCCTCCTGCAGTTTTGTTCCGATATATCAACTGCTCCTAGCCACCCTCTAAGACAAGCACTCAGCAGTGTCTGTTCACATCCAGGGGCAGCAGGAAACTGAGCTAAGTGGAGCCTCCACCTGTTTCCAGACAGAGACATCCACTTCTTTTCTGCCAGCCTGTCTTGGAGACTCTTAGAACATCACAAACCTCCAATTTTAGTCTTCTCAATGGGAAATGAATGTCATGGGCCGCTTGGGGAGAGTGCCACCCAACAGACCACACCATGTGATCATCTGCTTATGAAATGATCTTGAGGGAAAATCATCTTACTACTCCTAGGAAGAGGATGTGATTCTTGCCAGTCTATTCACCTGCAGAGAAGAGACTGGAATGGGAAAGGGGCTGGTTCTGTAGCTCATTCTTAAAAGGAAGCATCACGTGCAGCCTTGTGTGTGAGCTAATCAGTCTGATGCTCTCTCTCACCCAGCCCCACAAGCAGAGGTCCTTTGCCTTACCGCACATTAGAACTACATGCTCAGTTCTAGAAGTTACTGAGGCTTGGGCCCACTACCAGCCATCCTAATCACACACATGCAGCAGAATACTGCCTGGTGTAGGAGACTCAGGAACATTCTAGTCCCTTAGGAGATTCCACCAGCCGTTCAGGGTGGAGACTCACATCCCTGTGGTTGTGGGATCTGTTCATTCAGAAATGCTTTCCTTCCTAGGGAGGTTATCCCAGCTGTGTGGCTTGATATTATTGTCAACAAACAGGGAGGAGAAAGAAGCCCACAGCTGCACCGGGCTCACCTGAGCCCAGGCCCCTGAGTTACTCATAACAGTATGAGGCTCTGATGCTCCCCAGGTTCCCAGGAAGCAGATGGAACAGAGTGAGCTGAGCTGACTTGTCACAAAGAGGACATTTGCCAACAGAGTAGAATCTTCACCTAGCTGGGCTTTACAGTCCCTCTGCTCCCTCTGGCTAGCCTACTTGAGGCCACCTTGGCCAAGGCCTTGCTGGCAACAGTCTTCCAGTTAGAAAATGAGAAATGGACTGCAGGTCTGACAGCTGACCCTTAGTACATGCCTCCAGCTTCAGAATAAACACTTTTGAGAGGAGGAAGGTATCATGGGTCTGTCCACAGAGAGCTCTGATGGAGGGGTTTTTAGTGCTATGATGTCTTCCAGCCCACAAACTTTTACCACATTTCTTTTCAGCCACAGACACCAGGTGAACAGCAGGCAATTTTTAAAAATGAATAAGAGTCACCTCCCTATTCATGAGCATGTGAGGAGAACTGGCTATGAAGGGATTGCATGAAGGGTGGAAGTGTGAAGTGGGGTGCAGTCAGGGCAATATAGGAGGCTGCAAGGAGATTTTTGAACCAAGCACAGAGGATGGGGGCACCTGAGAGTCAGCCAGAGTGAGGTTGGAAGACTTCTGAGACAGAGGAGTCTCTGTGAACAGAGGTCAGTTAATGCAGACAAGGGAAAATGGCAAGCAGGAGAATGCACATGAGAAACCCACAAGCTGTACAGAGCTGTGTGTATGGAGAAAGGTGCCACAGCAAGTGTTGGTTGGCACTATTTTCATTCTCTTAACTCTCATAGCAATCTGATCCACTAAGTGACCACCCCCATTCTAGAGATGAGAAAATGGGGTTACAGGGAGCATGAGTGATTGCCTAAGAAACAGCTGAGGAACCTTTGCTATACACAATTGGAAATCATGAGCCAACAATGAGCTTCCTTTTGGGGGTCCTGAACTCAAAATCATAGACTTACAGCTCTAACAGACTCTCATTGTCCTAGACTTTCAAAGCCAAAAGCTGATGAATCTAAGTCTTGAGAAACCAGGGCTTTTGGCCTCTGCTTTTCAAAACCTAGGTGTTCAAGTCTGAGGCTCACTGCTCTAGTTCTAAGTGCCACAAGTCTGAGAGCTGGTGGCCAGTGTTACAGCTTAGAGGTTCATCAGTCAAGACCCTCAGTAGGGGGTCTGGGCACTCTTGAACTCTCCAGTGGCTGGAGTCTATAGTTTTTCTACTCAGATGTTCACCAGCTTCTTGTTTTTGAAGTCTGGGCTTGGCTGGGTGTGGTGGGGCTTGCCTTTAATCCCAGCAATCAAGAGGCAGAGGCAAGCAGATCTCTGTGAGTTCAAGGCCAACCTGGTCTACAAATTGAGTCCAGAACAGCCAGGGCTCTGTTACAGAGAAATCCTGTCTCAAAAAACAAACAAAAACAAAATTTAAAAAAACCAAACAAACCAAAAAACAATAAAAACCTCTGAAGTCTGGGCTCTTTGCAACCTCTTAGTGCTCCACCTCCTACCTTCTTAGCTTCTTACAGACTTTCATAGGCCCTCCTCTTCTTGACTCCTGGTAGTCCTCTGGAACTCTCCAGCCACCTTCTAGCTGCTGATGGAGCCTGGCACTTACAATCTGAGTCACTTACCAGCCTGCTAATTGAGGTTGATATCTGGGCCTACAAGTGTTACCAGTCTACCCCACTCTAGCCACAATAAAGACAACTTGCCAAGAAAACACTGTGTGGGAAAGGCTCTTCCCAGGGCTTAATGTTTAGCACAAAGGAGTCTTAACAGGAGAGAAGTCTCTGGACTGACCTGAAGAGAAAAGAGTCTGCTGCTTTTGTAGGCAAGAAAGGGGCGTGACATGCTTTTACACAGGTTCTGAGACCAGACAGTTTCTGCTGTGCATACTTTTCAAGGAAACTGGAAAAGTGCTCCCCACCTAATATAAGGGAAAAGTGGGGGTGAGATCATCGAGGGGTCACCACATCCTGTCTGAGCTAAAGTGGAGTGTCTTGGAGCTAGTACAAACTTGTCTAGAGCATTATGACTAGATCAAACTTCTGCAGACAGAAACCATGGTGTTAGTGGCAGGAATGGTCACAATTGTCCTCATAGCTGGATTGGAGTTTCCAGAAGTATCTTTAAGGTGCTCAATATAGCCAGGTGTCGTGATAACAGGCTGGCCAACTGCCAGACAAGGACCTGCTCACTTTGTAGTTTCCAATGCAAGGCAGCTGGACACAATGAGAGTGTGTGTGTGAGAGAGAGAAAGGTTGACAGCTGTCAATCAAGTAGGCAAGTGGCTCACTCTAACAGCTTTAGTTATACAGAGAGAAAACATTAAAAGATGTTTCCAAACCTAGATTTACAATTTTCTTCATTGAACTCTACCTTGTAAAACCAGTTTCCTCAGCCTGGAACCCTTTGTAAAGGCTGGGTCCTGTTAGTGGTGGTTAGTCACGGTTGTGAACTTGATGGGACCTGGAATTAACTAAGGCATACTCTGGGCTAGTTTGTGGGAGCATTTCCAGGAAGGACCAACTGAGGGAAGAAACTGCACATTCCTACAGGCAGTCCAGATACAGAGACAGCACCACACACACATACACAAGGCATTCTACTGACAACAGATGTCACCTTCATTGCCATTAGACACCTGCACCCCCACCTTTCTCACATGGACTGACAACCAGTGACTCGCCATAAATCTTCCAAGCCTTCAGAACCAGGCTGTGACTGCTGAGGTGTCCAGCATTGTTGGATGAACAGCTAATAGGTCTTTAGGCTTTCCAATGTGCAGATGGCCACTGTTGGATTACCTAGTCCTATTGTGTAAGCCAACTTAATACATCATTTTACATTATATATTTGTCCTATCCATCCTGTTTCTCTAGAGGACCCTCACTAATATAGTATCTCTCTCCAAATAACAAAAAGTGTAAGAGCCATGTTCCTACCCAAACAGGCTGGTTCCTCAGTATATTCTTAGCCTAGTCCTAATGTCTTTAGGATAGATGGTCAGCAGATGCCATGTTCAAAGCCTGTGGATGACATCATAGAGGGGAAAGTAAACCCTGAAGAATTTTACACAGAGATCACACCACCACATGCATGTAAAGTCAAGCCAAAGAGCTGAGGGCAGGGATTCCCACTGTAAGATTGACAGTGGAATGACAGAACAAAGAGTCTGGGCTGGTGTACTAGTCAGCTTCCACCACTGTAACAAATCACCGGAAGAAATGAACTTAAAGGGGTGGAATCACAGTGGCATACAGATTCTAGTGTGATGCAAACAGTCTAGGCAGTAGGATGATGCCATTGGTTTGGGACAGGCTGAGTTTGAGGTGTCTGTAGGGCAGTGGTGGGGAGAGAGGACAGGCTGCTGGTACCATGGTTGCCCACAACAGAAACAACTCTAACAGAACACTGCTAGGTGAGCATAATGCAGGGAGAGAGGGTCATAAGCGTACACTAGCCCTTGTTGCTTTCCTGTCCCCATATCACTGAGTGTATCTCCATAAAGTGGGTCACTGGTGATGGCCAGACTGGCCTTTCCAGAGCACTGTGGCATGCTTTTCTGACTGCCATTCAGCTGCTTCACTACCGAGGGGCAAAGTTACCAAACTATATTTGTTATTCTGACTTAACTGGAATCAGGAGCTTTTTAAGGACATAGAATTATTCTGATCTGAGAGACAGATTGCCTCTTAGCATCCTGATGGGTCATATTGAGAATTTGAAGATGGCAGGGCTGGGGATGTAGTTCAGCTGATAGAATGTTTTCCTACCATGAACAAAGTCCCAGGTTCAAACCCCAGCACTGCATAAACAGGTACAGAGGTACATATCTGCAATCCTAGTGTTTGGGAGGTGGAGGAAGGAGGATCAGAAGTCCAAGGTTATCCTTAGCTATAGAGAGAGTTATATAAGACCCTGTCTCAAAAAATAGACATAGTAATAATTCTTTTAAAAGAATTGAAGAATTGCTGCTATATATTCAGGGCTGGGTATCATAGTCAGTATAATTCTAGAGTTCTCATCAACATAATACCTGGGATAACACCTCCTGGAGTTCTCTCTCACCTCCCTGTCAGTTACAGACAGAAAGACCAGTTTCTCAGCTTGGGAAGAGCACACGTCTGTGACATTTCCACAATCTCTTCCCTCTAAGCAGGATTGATAAACAAACATGGCTTTCATCTTATCCTCATGTCAAATGTGAGTATCCATTTCTTAGCTGCAGAACAAAGAACATCAGTAACTAAGGAATTTAGCAAACATATCAGTGGCTACCAGAGGTAGGCAGAGAACCAGTAAAGAAAAAAAGAAATTGCTATATGTTTTCAATATTATCTAATATGTTCTTAGCTTAGACTGGTGGATGCTAGGAATCAGTTAAGAATATGTTTTAAAAACCTTTAAAAGCTTTTATTTATTTTTTTATTTTATGTGTTGCATATGTGTGTTTACCTGCATGTATGGATATACACAAGTGTGCTGTGCCTCCAAAGCACAGAAGATGGTGTCTGATCCACTGGAACTAGAATTACAGACAGTTATGGGTACTAGAAACCTAACCCAAATTCTCTGAAGAACAGCAGTGTTCTTAACCACTGAGCAAGCCTTCTCTCCAGTCTCATATTTCAAAAGCTGTAATAGTCATAGGGATGCTATGTCAGACACAGGATTGGGAAATCAATGGCTTCCAAAGGGACTAGAAACAGCCCCCAGATAATTTGGTTCTGCTCTGGAACATTTTGATTCTCCACAACCAGGAAGTTCAGTAAGTCTGGCCTAATAGAATCTTTAACATGGGTACTGCGATTTTTTAAGTTCTGGATGCTTCAGCTCCCAGTAGCCTCGAAGTTGGGTTGGCCTTCTCTCTCTTCTCCATCTTAAGATCTTTATTTCTCATTCAGGAGTGCAATCAACATCACAGACCCCCCCCCCCGAAAGCATGTATGGACCGCCTTGTGCCATAGAACTTCTCTGTTCAGTCAGATGACTTTCTCACCCATATTATTTGTAAACTTATGTCAGAAAATCTCAAAGAGGTAGAAAAGAGACTAAAGTTTCATCAGGTGTCTGTTTCACCAACCACCTTCCCATTTTAACTCCTTTCCCTGCTCAGCAGAGGGGCGGCCAAGTATTCAGACCTCCCCACAAAGTAAATGGTTAGACTTTTGGAAGACCACCTTACAGAAGGCTGACTCCACTGAGGGTGGATGCTTGCTCTCTTGGCCTCTCCTCCTGACTGGCATGTTGATGTGACCTCTTTTATAAGTCAAGACACAGCATCCTGTGGTGTGCCTAGGTCACTAGATTTAAGTGGCAGCCCCTAGAAGCTTTGGGCTAGGATCTACAACTTAATGGGCTGTTCCCTGAGACAGTTAAGGGAATAAGGAGGGTCAAAGAGTTCTCCCTAGCCTGGTGGGTGCTCTCTGGGAACATTTACCAGAGTGTTACAAAGAAATTAGCTTTGTGTGCCTGTCTTCCACCCTTGGGGGTGAGTGCTGACTTGCTCGCAATGACATCACAAAGCAAAGCTGAGTGTGGAGCCTGACACAGTGTGAGGATCTCTGTACATGAATGTGGAATGAAAACGTAGAAGCTAAGGTAGGGCCTGATGTTGTGACCACATTCCTGCAATTGTTTGGCAGATGGAGCTGTCAATCACCAGTTCCTACAATGATTACCTTCTCATTGCTGCAAAAAAATACATGTTGAAAACTAGTTAAGGAAGGAAGGGCTTACATTGATGCACATCAATAGTATGAAGTCCATCAAGGGTATGCACATCCATTGTGGTATGAGGTCATGGCAACAGGAGCTGGTCACATTGTATCTGCAGTCAGAAAGCAAAGGGAGATAAATGTGGACACTCAGCTCTCTTTAATGTTCTTATCTGGTCCAGGACTCCAGCCCCTGGAATGGTGTTGCCTGCAGTTAGGGTGGGTCTTCCCACCTCTCTTAACCCAATCCAGAAAATCCCTCACAGACATGCCCAGAGTTTTGTCTCAATGATTCTAGCTTCTGTCACATTGACAATTGCTCCTAGCCATTGCAGTCACTATTTTTGCCCAAATACAAAAGACCAGGCTCCATTCTCTTCACTCTATGGAGGATGAACAAATATTTCTATGGAGCAAGAAGAAAACCTGGGCACTGAAATAGTCTGCTAAGGTCCTCATTGCTTTTTTGTTAAGCAACTAATCATGGCAGACTATTTCATTTTAGCAACTAAAACTTTAGTGAGGCTCTTCCAGCATTTGATTCATTAATAGTCACATCTGCTCTGTGAATTAAATGTCCTCATTACCCAAATTTTAGTGAGAAGCCTGAGGACTAAAAAGGCAAATGACTTGTTCAATGGCATGTGTCATTCACCAGAGACAGTGAGTTGAGCCTTCCTGCCCATGTCCATGACCCTCCTCCCCTTTACTCTATAGTAGTCTCAGAAGGAAGGCTGAGCTCATCATATTTACCATAGAGAAGATACAGAGCATCGAATCCTGTGTTTCCCACCTCAGGACCTCTAGTCTCTCCCAGTTCCAAAAGAGAAACTGACAGGGCTCTGAACCCCTGATCATCTAAAATCCCAGAGTCTCTCTGAAGACCTGAAAATCTGTGTGATTGTCTAAATTGAAATCAATATGTTGCTTGGTTGGAAGACTGTGCAATTGTTGTTGAAGCTGGTGTATTATGCTCTAAATGTTTAATCTGGCAGAGGCCATAAAAGACGAGTTCCAGGCCATTTGGAGCTTATATTGCGAGCAAGATAGTCGGGGAGGCAGCTAAAATAGAAAAAAAAAATGATAGCAGCCTCAGCAGTGTGTCAGAGATAGCACTATGTGACTGTGACACAGAGGCTCTGTAGAATTCGGTGACAGCTTCCTCTGTAAGTGGGGGGACGCAGTGCTCCCAGAAAGATGGTGGGATCTTGCAGTCTGTAAAAGGTCCCTAGGATCTATAGAAAAATTATAATTTCCAAGATAGATAACAGTCACTGTGGCAGGCCAGAAAGCCCAGTCTTATACTCCTGATGCTTTGAGAGCAGCAGTTAGCATGGACCATGGGCCAGATTTAATGTCTATGTACCCAAGAGGGCAGGTCCTTGCAGCCAAAGCCTGAGGCTGACCATAAATACAAAGTTCTAGTCTAGCAACGAAACCCCCTAACACATGCTTAAGACAACATGGAGCTTGGCTCAAGGTCAGCAAATAACTCTCAGCTTTCCTACTTTTTCAGTGTGGTCCATCCTAACTTTCCTGTTAGCCTTCATGTCAGTCATTCAATGTCTTATAGGAATAGAAGGAGTACTGGTCTACCAGCCTTATGGTGATAATTAAATGAGATACTTGGCATTGTATAGGAAATGTTAGATCAGTGTTGTCTATTAGTGGCAAGGTTCTGTATGTGTAAAACAGCATGAAACATACATGACAAAGTTTCAGTACCAGGACAGGTTACACCTGCTTTCTCCTTTCTGTGCCACAGGCATTGGGAGTATTCTTGGCAATAGAGGCACTTGGCACCTCTCAAGGGTACGGCTTTGGAGGTCTCAGAGAACAGCAGAACTTGAGCCTTAATCAAGCTCTCTGAGATGTGCCAGGGTTTATCAGATTAAGGTCTCTTTCTGGAAGTATCCTCAGAACACAAGAACAATTACAGGTTCTGCTTGTATCACACATCAGGTGCTGTGGGCTGGTATTTCACAGTCAACCTGTGAATGAATAAATGGCACAGAGAGAGTAGAAACCTGCCCACAGTCACACATCAGTGTTAGGAGGATGCAGAGAGCATGGTTTCCCCAATTCCAGATTCAAAATTCAGCATTCACCCCACTACATCACAGCTGGGTGTTGTTTATAACTATGCGTAACTATGATTGCAAAAGAAATATTTAGCTCCCATAAGAAAGAAAGTAGTTTTTAGGAGTCTGTAAAATTACCTTGATCTAGCGCATCTGTACAGAAACTTACTGCATTAATTACAAATGTTGTTATCTGTTCACTGAAGCGAGAGCAAATGTGTAAAATTTGTACTTGTGTGGCTGTGTGATGCTGACTTTTGCATACCTACCTCTGCACTGAGAGACAACACTGTGTGGGCAGAAAGATGGGAGGGGTGCATCTGGAGACAGAGAAAGGGCTTCTTATCCTGGTTTCTTCACCCTCCAGTCCTGTATACATAGGGCAGCTACTTAGTATCACTAAATCTCAAGATCCTTAGGAAAAGCAGTTCTTCATCCTGGAACAGGAGGCAGAATGACTATAAGAGCCAGAAGATGGGGAAGAGTTCTGTGATGTGCTTTCTTCTCAATATGCATGACTAACACACCTAGGACTCTAATCAGCTGTGGCTACCTGCACGAGATCAAGGGAGCCACAGTTCCTACATAGATGGGGAGGTGACCTAGAGGCTCTACCCCTCACTGAGGAACTATTAGCACTTAATAGCTACTAGGGGAAGGGAGAATCATTCCTCCTTGAGAGTATGGCCACTGGTGAGTGATCTCACACCCATGCACATATGTGCAGCACTAATTGGACTTGGTGGTTTACATATGGAAAAAAGAATACATAAAATTAGAAGAGGAAGATGTTGGGGGGATACAGAGGGAACTTGAGAGGTGGATAGGACTATACATGAGCTGATTTCATTGTATACATGTATAAAATTCTCAAAAATGAAACAAGAGTTCTTAAGAGTAATCTCAGGATTCTTGGAAGGGTTAAGTGAGATAATATACAGACTCAGCTAGCACAGTGCCTGGCAATCACAGGCACTACACAGTGTGAAGTTCCCACTGCTCCTAGTGAAATTACTACACTTCCTCCAACTATTCTCCAATTCAAATGTGTCACTACTCAAATGAGCAAGTGACACCAGTCTAGCACAATGGAGAGCAAGCAATTCCACATTCAGGGCTCCAATCCACTGAGACAATTGACTGAGAAAGATGTCTGTGTGCAAGGACACTAACTCCAGAATTGTTGCCAGTAGCAAATGGGAAGTAACCTATGCAGTGGTTCCCACAGGAATTGCTAAATTATAATTTATCTATGTCAAATCTGGAAAGAGTCACGTACTAAACGCTTTTGGATTCATGGGCCATCTGTTTGCTTTCACAATGACTTACCTACACCATTGTGTCCAGCAATCAGCCACAGGCAATATGGAAAAGAGCAGTTGTGACTGCAAACCTCAGGTACAAATGTGGGTAGAAGGTAAGTAATGTGCAAGGTTTGATCCTATGCAACCATTGACAAAAATGACAAGTGGAGTTATATGAATTCAGGCAGAAAGAGGGTGTAAGGATTCTACAAACAATAAGAGAAAAAACAATACAAGAAAAGCTAGGGCAAGCATATAAGCAAGCAGTTAGGTGTACGCATCTCTCCTCTTGCTGCTACAACAAAACACCTGACAGCATCTTAAGGCAGGAAAAGTTTATTTTGTTTTCCATTTTAAGGGATACTGTTCATCATAGCAGGGAAAATATGGCAGCAGAAGCCGGAAGTTGGCTGGTCACATCACACCAGCATCAGGACATAGTCCCTGGCTATAAAACTTCAGGCCTGTTCCCAATGAGCCATTTCCTCCAGCAAGGCTCCACCTCCTAAGAGTTCCATAACCTTTCCAAACAGTGCCATCATTTGGAGACCATATGCATATGCATATGTGAGGGACATTTCACATTCAAACCACAATAAGAAAGTGCTGCGGCTTGACAGTAAATGTCTTCCATGGGGTCATTTGTTGGGTTCTTATCCCCCAGACAGAGGTGTTATTTAGGGAGGCCACAAACTTTTAAGAGATGGGATCTATCTGGAAGAAGTGGGTCATAGTGGTGGACATTGAGGGCGTAGCCCAGCCCCATTTCCAGTCTGGCTCTCCACTTCCTAGTCTTCTGAGCCTTAAGCAAACAGTCTTACACTTACATTACCACAGCTGTGGACTGCTCCTGCTGCCAACCCTTCCCTGCCATGATGGACTGAACCTTTCTTCCCTTACATTGTTTCTTTCAGGCTTGCTATGGCAGCAACAAGAAACGTTCTGGAGAGGAAACATAAGAAGAAGGTTGGAAAAATTGCTCAAATGTTGCTGATAAAGGTTTGTAAGCACAAACTAAAACAAGAGAATCCCATTTTCACTCATCAAATCTGCAAAAATTGACACCCTGATAAAATCAAGTGTTAGTGATTCTATAGTGAGAAGAGCCCCACACCAAAAAAAAAAAAAAAAAAAAAAAAAACCAACGGGAAAAAATACAAATGAGGATAGCCACCTTCAAGGAGTCTTTGGCATGGTCTATTAAAACTGCAAAGGCACCTACCCTATGACCCGGCATTCCTTTGTCCCTATTGCTACCCAGGGGACTACTTTCACATGCACAGAAGAGGACTGGATAAGAAAGCTAATTGAAGCGTTCTAATAGCAAGAAATTGAAAATGACCCAAAGGTCTGCCAATAATGGAATAGGAAAATATAATACAGCAGAATGCAATTCAGCAACTACGAGATCTAAAGCCTCAGTGCATCCCAAAGTGCAGATAGATCTCAGAAATACAATGCCAAGTTTCAGAATAATCCTTAGAGCATAATAAATACCACTTGTGCAAGCACATGGACTCCAACTCAAATGATGGGCCATCGCTACTGCAGGTCCATGTATATGGGCACCTGTACAAAGATATTCCAAGTAAGACCCACAGGTATCCAGTGAACTTAGAGGGTGGTTATCTTAAGAGACAGGTGACTAGGATTAATGGTGGTGGTCAGTAGACATTTTAACTTTAGTTTCATACATGCATTGTATGATGTCATCATTTGTTGTTTACATTGATGTTTATATTGTTCATGTGTGTGCAAGCATACCTAGAAGGATAAATACAAAATAGTTAATAAGATCACATTGTTGCATGTGAGAACTGAGGGCTGGGAAAAATACATTCCTTTTTAGATAAAGATTTTTTTTATGGCACACACACATGAGAGAGAGATGGGCATTTGTGTGTAGGTGCCCACAGAGGCCGGAAGATGGCATCAGATCCCATAGATATGAAGAGACATGCAGTTGTGAGCTGCCTATCATGGGTGCTGAAAACTGAACACTGGTCCTCTTGCAAGAGCAGCATGTGCTCTAACCACTGAGCAATCTCTCCAGCCTCATAATAAAATCCCTTCATGTGACAAGGCAGGATGGTACTAAGTCATTCTGGAGTTAAACTGCCCGGGTCCAGCCCATACACATCACTGCAGAGCCATATGGTCATGAGGGGCAACCTCAGCTTTCTCATATGAAAACTTAGGATAATATTGTCTAATGTGGCACTTGTGAAGACTCACCACACGTATGTTTTGGACACATTATCTCACTTCACCTCCACAGCTTTGAAGCAGCAGCATATCAGCATTTAAGAGATGAGGAAACTGACGTACAAAGAGACCAGGTGACTTGCCCAAGGCCACAATGCTGGAAAGTCTAGTGGGGAAAAGCACAGTTTTTAGTTAATAACCACAATCCTATCTGCAAATCATCTTCATTTTATAAAGCGTGCTTAAATACAGACACATATGTGACATGAAAACATCCGGGGATGATTTAGGGAAAGGAAGAGAAATGGCAAGCAGGGAATAGAAGAGGACAAGGGAAAGAATGAGATCAGAGAGCGTAATATAGTCAAAGATGTCACTGTGAAACTCATACTGAGTACAATAAGTACACACTAAAATGAATATATACATGTATTTTCAAATACTTGAACCTAGACTTGTTGTGTGTGTGTGTGTGTGTGTGTGTATGTGTGTGTGTGTGTGTGTGTTCCTTATACCTGGTAAAAAACAAAATTACTTAGTGCTTAAAACAGTAAGAGTACATCTTTTACCACTATAGAAGTCTGAAGCCAAGAGGCTTGCAGGTTGCTTAGTCAGAAGTGCTCTGTGGCCTCCGTTTCCTGTCTTCCAGTTTCCACAGCTGGTCTACTCTTTGTCCATTGTCCTTTTCTCCACCTTCCAGCCTCAGGCTGGGTCACCATCTCCCTTTTCTGACTTTCATTGCTCTTGTAATGAAGTTGTGGTTCCATGAGACCTGCCCAAACACTCCAAGTTGACCTCACTGTCTCACCATGCCATGTCTGTAAAGTTCCTTTTGCTATGTAAGATGGCGTGCTCCTGGTTCCATGGATGAAGATGTGGGTATGTTTAGAGGTCATTAATCTATCCTCTGTGTATGTATGTGTGTATGTATGTATGTAAATATATCTGTATTCAG
>CAJQZJ010001826.1:9968098-9984617 GCA_907164525.1 Lophiomys imhausi | reverse complement strand
CAAGAGACTTCCATAATGTTCCGGTCTTATATTTGATTGCATTCATTTTTCCCAATACACCAGAATTAGAAAAAAAGGGGTGACCCATCAGATACACAGGTCCCCTATGACTGGAGTCCACCCATACACACACACTTGAGTTGGGACAGAAGGACAACTTGAGGATGGCCCTCACACCCCATGGATGAAGTAAACAGATGCAGAGAAGATGACTGGGCACATGTTGGATGTGGTCACCAGAGCAGGTCTGTATCAGTTAGGACACACCCTCTGGCACCTCTTTACCCAGGTTTGGCAATGGCTCCTGAAATAGCTCTGTTCTACCCGACCTAAACACTGAATCTTCTGCTTCAAGAAAGACAGGAGTCCTGTGGCTTCCTTTAAAAATCCTGGCATCTGGCATTCAGCTGTAAGAGTCTCCATGGTACCACTAAGTTGATTCTGTTTCTTCTTGGAAGCACTCCCCACACGACTGCACATGTTTTAATTTCCAGTCAGCCTTGCTTTGTCAAGGTAAGTGCAGTGCTGCCGAGTGACAAGTCTCTGTGTCTGACGTGCAAACCCTCAATTGCCTTCTGGCTGAGCCAATCTCAAGAGGCCATGTACAGTTCTGAGCTATCCTCCCTCCCACACTGGCTCACCTGGCCTGGCCCAGCCCTACCATGTATCAGCTTTTCAGAGCATCCCAGTCACCACCTTTGAGGGCTAATGTGGTTGATAGAATAGCTTGATTGTTGTGGAGAACTCATGGTTCACTGTTCGAGCAGAACTGGGTCATGTAAAGATAGGCTAGCACCAGTGGCCCAATAGGAAGGTGAGGAGCTAGAGAAGCCAAACTCCCTGCATCTCTTCTGCTGACAGTTGGTCAAAACAGAAGCAAGTGGCCTTTTGCAAGTGCCATAGGAGAAGGCACTTGGACAGACCCATAAAACATCCCTGTCACTGACCATGCTGCCATGCCTTAAGCAAGCCTCTACTCACCATATGTAGTTTCAAAGGAAAGTTAAAGGAACAGCATAGCCCTCTGGGGTTGTCCTTGGCAGAGTCCCACCAGGTTGTTATCCCTCCTGGTTCTTTTCCTTTCCCTATCTTTTCCCTTCATCTCTAGATGTACAGAAGCCAGACCATGTGCTGACCACACCTCTCCTAGACCTTTAATGCAAACACAAGGGTATAACCTGCTATGAGGCTTGACTTTGTGTCTGCTTTAAGAACACACAGGAAGAAGTTTTAAGAGATCCAAGACATGGGGTTCTATTGTGATGTTCCTGACACAAAACCAAAAGGAGATACACAAATGGGTAGTGACAGCCCACTCTGTCCACCACTTCCAGCTCTGCTTCTCTCCTCTCTTTCTATGAAATCCCTTTGTGTTCTGAAATCCCCAAGATGGAGCTGGGAAGCAGTAACCTCTCCTATTTTCTCAAGATTGCCAGTCCTTGAATAAACTTGATCCTATCAACTCTCACTTCCCGAATGCTGGCCTCCAGGAGACTGGTGGTCACTGATGTTAACATCCCATCTCACCATCACACATATTACTATGGTGACCATGAAGCTTCCTCCCAGCCTAAAGAACCTACATTTTTTTCTTCTTTTAAACAGCATATATTAATTTACAAAATTAGTGGTATTGTGACATCTCACACATGTATACAATGTACTTTGATCACATTCACAGCTTCTAAACCTCCTGCTCCCCTCCTCATTCTCATGATCTCTTCCTTTTTCCTGACAGTTCCCCTTCTACTTTCATGTCCATCTTTTAAATCTAGAGAAACTGCAACATCTTACTGAGGTGCCTTGGTAATGTGTATAAAAGAAAAACTCTCATCCAGTCCACGATCTTTCCAATGAAGATTATAAATGAAAATTCTGTAGTACTGAAAATATTTAGGGTTGGTCAGGAATGTGGCTGTTTAAATGTGATTTTCCATTTATCCATTCCTTCACAAATCTTCAGAAGAAAATGGGTGCTGAAAATGACAGGACATGTAGTCTGTCTGGAATCAATTTAGAATTCCTGCCTGATGAGACACAGTGTACCTCTTCATACCATAAGCTGTATGACTAAGGCCTTTTCCTTCTTTGTTTTACTCTGATTTATAATCATCAAGTGTAACAAACTTTCATAAGACCTAAGACATAGCAATGTAGAGAAAGCAAGCAGCTGGGCATGGTGGTACACACCTCTAATCCCAACCCACTGGGAAAGTGAGACTGGAAAGGGGGGGCTGTGAATTTGAAATCAGCCTGGGCTACATAGCTAAAACTTAAAAAAGAAAAGGGGGAGGAAGAAAAGGAAAAAGAAGAGTTGGTGAAAGAATAGGAGGGGAGAGAACGGGAAACCAGGAGGAGAGAAAAAAAGAGTTATTAAGAAAGAATACACACATGGTAGAGTGAGAATAGGAAGATGGGCAGATACAGGTCAAAGGATACAAAATAGCAGGTGTGTGTCATGAGTAATTCTCAGATCTAATGGTCAGTAAGAAAAATACTTGTAATAGTTCAATAGTATTTATCCATGAGACACATGTTACATTCCAAGATCCAAGATTCCTAGTGGATACCTGAAATCATGGATGGAAAAAACAAAACTCTATTTGCATATGTATGCATGCACACTATAGTATTACAACACAAAATCAGAGTTAATTTGCCCTTTGGTGTTTTAAACCCTGGAGACCACTTTGCATCATTGCTCTTAATAAGTAAAATAAGAATTACTTGAATACAAGCACTAGGATATTCCAGCAGCTGATCTAATAACTGGGATAGCTATTGAGTATGGGAAGGTACTATATACAGTGGGATAACACTGGACTAAGGTGTGATTCCCATCAGAATGGGGTGGACCAGAGGGACATTCCCTCTCGCTACTCAGATGCCATACAATTGAAGAATCATGAGGTTTTTTTTTTTAATTTTCCACTTAATATTTTTATCTTGGTTCGCTATAGATAATTGAATTCACAGGAAGCTAAAATGTGAGTTGAGGAGAGGACTCTGACATTATCCTGAATTGGGGATTTTTTTTTCTAAAAGAGTATATGTTAGTTACTGCTATCAAACAGAAAAAGGGGTAACCCTGTGGATTGTTGGAAAAGTTGATTTTCCTAAATATACTGATTCCACGGTCTAAATGCATATAAAATACCATACTGTACAACATAAATACATAAAATTTTAAAAGAAAATAAGCAGCTGAGAACCTGTTACCCATATTGATACTGTATACTGTGTCAGGTACTGTATTCAGAACTTTCTGTGAGACAGATGTGGCTTTACATTGCAAATGATGAAACACATTCAGAGTCTTCATGTAAGTGACCTGGGTCACACAGATAATTAAGTGGACATTGGAACTCATGATCTATCTCTAGTTCCCATGGTGTTTCTGTATCATGCCCTCTCTCCAGCATACTGAGGCAGGATAAATTTTCCAACAACCACAAAGAAGGGTGTTGAATGTGCCCATAAAACCTGTAGTATAAAAGATTATGGCAAATAAAGTTAGGTTTAGTTAATCATAAAACTGGGCTTCAGTTCTCATAACACTTAACTGAACTTTTATGGGGACATTACTCTAGTGAGAGAAACCAAACTTGTAAGCATATTCTTGGAATTTGGCCATAGAAACCAGGTCACGATTTCATCTTTTCCCCCAAATGCCAAGAGGTCCTTAATGCCTCCTATAAATCTCTTTCTCATTTTCCACCCTCTTTACCCATAAATGGTGAAGTTCAAACTGTGCCTCTCAGTGAGTTCTGACCATCCAGGGGAGCTGGAGGCAGCACAGGATACAGTGAGCAGGGTCTGTCATAGGCCATGTCTGAATGGAGTCATTCCCAGAAAATGCTCAGAAGCAGGAGAAGCAGGGGTTTATGGGTAATGATTCTCCCACTGCCTCCCCAGGACTGCAATATCAAATAATCAGTATTGCAGAGCGTGGGCCTGCTCTGTTTTCTACATTGCTATGTCTGGAGCTTTGTTTTTAAAAAGATGTAATAGTTGATGGATGGAGATCCTATCTAAAAGGTTGGCAGGAAGAGCTGGGGCGATAGTTGAGTCTGCAAAGTGTTTGCCTTGTGTGCAGAATAACTTGAATTGAGCCTCAGAATCCACATTTGGGGGTGACTAGGAGTATAGTAGCAGCAGACATTTGTGATCCTAGCTCTGGGCAGGCTGGAACAGGCAAGTCCCTGAGGCTCATTGGCCAACCAGCCTTGGCTGTTTGGGAAATTAGTGAAAGACTCTGTTTCACAAAGAAACACAGAGAAATGGCTCAGTGGTTAAGAGCTCTGACTGCTCTTGTAGAGAACCCAACCTCAGTTCCCAGCACTCACATGGTGGGCTCACCACCATCTGTAACTCCAGTTCCAGGGGATCAGGCCCCTTCTTCTGACCTTCACAAGCACCAGGCATGCAAATAGTATTCAGACATGGATCACACACACAAAAAAAAAATCCATACACATAAAATAAAATAAGATACATTTTAAAATAAATAAAATAAAAACAATTAAAAAATAAAACACTTTAAATGTAGTCTCCTACTGAGGATGTCCTCTGGTCTCTGCTTTCATACACACATACCTGCACACATATGAACACAAACACACACACACACACACATAAATAATATAAAATGTGGAAACAAAAATAGTCGAGTCAAATAGCTCAGAGTAGCAGGAGGCATTTCAGCCCAGGACAGAACTTATTAAGCGACCATAGGTCTTTTAACCTCAGCATCACCAACAATCAGAACAGTAGAGCACACTAGTGTGTGTGTAATGGATTTCCAGAGATGATGGATCACGAGGACTCTGCTGTAATGGAGTCATGATATCCCATCACTATTAGGAGATAGTAAATAGCAGAGGAAAGACCTAGCTGGAGGAAGCCGATCCCCAAGGGCATGTTCTGGGGTGATGTACCTTGCTTAATTCCTTCCCATAGTCCTTCTCTGCTTCCTGGCCACCAGGCTGTGAGAGACTCTGTTCTTCCATACTCTCTCCACTATGAAAGACTATCACCTCCAGGACCATGGTCCATAAGTCTTTCCTTCTTTAGTTACTGTCTTACAGCAAGAACACAACTGCCTTCCATGGCATTACTACTGTACATATTGTAAGAATGTGTGTCCCCAGTGGATGGTGATGGCACATGCCTTTAATCCCAGCACTCAGGAGGCAAAGGCAGGCAGATCTTTGTGAGTTCGAGCCTGGTCGTCAGAGCTAGTTCCAGGACAGTCAGGGTTATACAAAGAAACCCTGTCTCAAAAAAACAAAAAGAAAAAGAATGTGTGTCCTCATCCCAATCTCCAATGTGACTTCTTGAAATCTCTGTTTAGCTCTGCTTCTGTTTCTGGGAGTACCACTTTCAGACTCACAGGTATATGAAAGCAATTTACAAAACAGGCTGGTACCTCCCAACTACCCAATCTCTCTGGGTTCACAGATACTTGGCCAATCAGCTGAGCATGCTTTGAATGAGTCAGGCATGATGATAAAGAAACAATAAATCACCCAGGTTCATCTATGACCCTACTCCCCATCCCCCACCTCAGCAGGGACTAGAGTATCACTTTGCATCACCTGGAATCAGTTCTGCGGATCCTGCTCCACCGCTATGAACTGCCCTGGGGGTGACCGGTGACACTTTACAGATGCCTGCGATGTCTGAATAATTGATCCAAGCCTTGGACATCCACAGCATCTTCTCAACACGGGCAAGCCAGAGAGAAGTTGGTGCCCACAGAAGAAGGATAGGGAGGAGAAATCAGAGGCTTCTGAGCAAACACTTCTCTCATCCCCAGGGATGGTGCTGCTTAATTGGTTCCAGCTGGCTGCTTGCTCTCCCAGCAGGCCCTTCAGTGCCTGTACCCTGGACTTTCTACCATTGCTCAACCTGTGTCCTGGCCGCTCACATCTTGCATTAGAGATAGCCATGGAAGGTGGCCAAGAAAGCTTGTCTTTCTGAGAAGTGTTCTATCTCCATTCTCATTCCCTCTAACTCGTTGCCCACATGGTGCTGAAGAATTTTTCTAGAATATTATTTTGAGGTCACGCCTCTGCTCAAAACCTTTAAACAATTGTCTGATACCTTCAGAAAAAACTCCAAACTCCTTTTCCAAACTCCTTTATGCGGCTTTGTTGTCTCCCTGAGTCATGGCTGATTCCTTCTCTCAGGCATCCCACGCTTCTCACCTGGGTGTATATATGGTGGCAGAATTACTGGAGCCTGTGGAAGTCCCAGTTTTAGTCCTAGGGACTCAGTGCTGTTTTTGTAATGGCCCCACTCATTTGTATTTAGAACAACCTTGTGTGAGATTCACCATTTCTCTGCATTCTTACCAGCATTTGTTACTTCTTGGTTTGTGAGGGTTTGCCTGCTTGTTTGTGGTAACCACTGTAATTGGGAGGAGACGGCGTGTCCTGGTAGTTTTTATTTGCATTCCCATGAGGACTAGTACAACAGTTTTTTTTTTTCCATGTATTCATTGGGTCACCACTGCCCCAGGGACTCCAAGTGAGAAGTGTCTGCTCTTAACCCATTTTATTTTATTGTGTGTGTATGTGTGTGGTATGCATGCATGTGTGTATGCATGTACACAATCAAGGGGGTGAGCACACATGTGTGCATATGTGCACGTCAAAGCTGGAAGTTGTGTGTGTGTGTCTCTTCCTCTGTTGTGCTCCACTTTATTTTATTCAGTCTCTCTCACAGGACCTAGAGCTTCTAAATTCCATGTACTCTGGCTAGCCGGCTTTCTCTGGATATGCCTCTGCCTCCCAAGCCCCGGGGTCACAAACAGCTGCCATAGCTTCCTGGCTTTCCAAAGTGATTTCTTGGGATGGGAAGTCCAACCTTCACATGGATACATCCCTTATCCTCTCAGTCTACATCTCCAGCTGCTTAAGTCCACCATATTATTATTTTCTTGGGACTGGTTCTCACTATGTAGCCCTGGCTGGCCTGGAACTTGCTGTGTAGGCCAGGCCAACATCAAACTGCAAGTCTATTTTAAAATTTGTTAGTTTGGGGATTTTGGTCCTTTGGAGTCTCCTTTATATTCTGGGTGTCAATCTCTTTGTCATCCTTTTTATTTACAGACACTTCCTTCCACCCTGTAAGTCATCTCTTGGCCCTGGTAAGTTTCCTTTGCTATGCAAAGCTTCTTGATTTAATGGACTCTCACTTGTTTGGTTTCATTTTTGTTGTCTGTATTTTAGGGTCCTATATAAAACCTGACTGCTCACACCAATGGTTCTCATTTTATTTAAGAGCTCTGGGTTTACATGCATGTCTTTCGGGAATCTAGTTTTATCTGGTTGTACTACATATCCAATTTTGTCATCATCATCTAGTGAAAGGACTGCTTTTTCTTTACAGATCTTCTCAACATCACTGTCAGATTCTCTTGGTTCCACGAACACAGATTAATGTTCTGTTTTATTAATTTGTGTATCTGGTTTTTGGTTCTTGTTGCTGTGGTTGCCAGTAACCATGACATTTTAGTATGTTTTTAAGTGAGGTGTTGTGAAGTCTCCAGCTTTAGTTGTCTTGTTTTGTTTCCCTTTAGAATTACTTTGACTATTCTGGGTGTTTCATGGTTCTCACTTCTTAGAGTTTTCTGTGCTGGCCAGATTTCTGTTACTGTAACAAAACACCCAAGATAACCAACTTACAAGAAGGAAAGGTTTACTTGGCTTAAATTTTATGTAGTTTCCATGGTCACTTGGCCTGGAACTTGCTGTGTAGGCCAGGCTAGCACATGTAGAGGTATAGTATATTAGGGAAACACACATGAAAGAGCTCATAGCTGGCTCTACAGTCTCCTGCAAGGGTATGTCCTAGCACCCCAAAATCTCCTACTAAGTCTCATCTCTTACAAATTCCGCTACTTCCCTATAAAACTAGCTCATCTGTGGCACAGCTCCTGAACACATGGGCTTTGGAGAATGATGATGATACAAAGGATGTATGTAACTTACAGTGATAATTACCTGCACTCTACAAAGGGCTATATCCTAGTTAATAATGTATTAATATTTCCTATGTATCCCCTTTGAAATTACATGAGCCATCACCTAAGAACTCACCATTTCTCTAACCCTGTATACTACTTAATTGAAATTATATTTAAATTTGAATTCTTCTGTCCTAGTAGCCATTAGTGGCTTTCCTTTTGGACAGTGAGACATACAACTTGCCCATCATCATAGGAAGTTAGACTAGGTATTACTATTCTAGGACATCAGAACTGGGGAGGCCCATGCAGCAAATAAAATCAGACCTTTGCCCTTGAGACATCAAAGTCCGACCTAGTATTCCCAGAACAAGACTACCTGTCCTTGGAGGGACAGAATAATAGCTCATTAAGCATTGTCCAGGCTGTTCAGTCTTATTCACATTGTAAATATCCATTCGTATGTATGAAAATGATCTTCACATTGTGATAAAGTAAGCAATCATTTATAAATTTCTTACACCTCACAATTATTCTTTTTTTTCCCCCTGTAATTGCCATATGGTGCACTGATTTATGAGGGAGTTAAGAGTCTTAATTAATGTTTGTTAGAAACCCTGACTGTCAGGAATGTTGTTAGAGGATCTACTGAGATGTTACTGGTATCAAAAAGTTTGGTGGGAAAATCTTAGCTTATTCAAATAGAGATGCACGAATAATGGGAAAAAAATTCCCCTGTCAGCTTTAATTTATCACTCATTGTTATCAGCTGTGTATTGAGCTTCTAACATTGTTTGACAATGAGTGGCAGCAGCAAAGCATGGTTCCTGCAGGACACTTGTCATTACTTACTAACCGGAGGTCCTGGCATCCATGAAACCCCTGTCACTGGAGATGAAGACATAAGAGGCATCAGACGAGGTGTGCCAGTCATTGGCTGGTGGCTCGAGCTGTCTTTGCCTTAACAGAGCCTAATAACCCTGAATATTAGCTATGTGTGTCCAGCACTGAATTCTTACCACATCAACATCTACTGTAACATCTAGGTAGGATTACTATGAGCCAGGCTCTCCTCAAAGCTGTTTATAGACATGCCCATTAATCACTTACTGGCTCTTACAGAATCAGACTTCTTAAGTATTCTCAAGTGTGAGGATACTTAGCCTAGGGAGCTGATTTGGAAGTCAGAGATTGTTGTGTGGGCATTGCTGCAGTGTACATCCATGCACTAACACCCACCTCACCTCACCTTCAAAGCCTCGTGTGAGGTGGTGAATTCCTTACTTTACTCCACCTTCCATAAACAGATACTTTGTTCTAGTGGAGAGTTGACCTAAATGGGACAATAAAACTCTCCAGAGTGTCAGGCCTGGGACAGGAAGTGCAGTAAGTCCTTCTCCAGTGATAGAAGGCACATGGAGTAAATCTTAGCAGCTATAAGGGTCTGATTTCTCTAACATTTGGAGTTGGAGTACAGGAAGAAAAGCAGGAGCTTGAATGTAGGAAAAGGCAGGGAAAGTACTAAGTTGTGTCCATGTTCTAGACCTTAAATTCCAAACTAGTACATTCCCTTTCTGACTTTGGGCTGTTCAAGTTGGGTTTTTCCTCCCTTGCAATCAAAATTCTTCTTGTCCAGCTGCCCTCAGGCTGGGATCAAGCCCCTTAGTGCACTGTAGATGCTCTATCCTACCCAGGACTTTTGCCTTCCCAATAGTTTTCTCTGTTGCCACTCACCCTTGTTCAGAATATATATGAAGTTACACTATAATGAGACAATACCTTCCCCAGATGCCATAGGCTATCAAATAAAAATCCCAGAGCCGGGTATGAGTGTAGTATGGGTTTTTTTTTTTTTATTTAAAAAAAAAAGCAGTTATAAGAATGTTTTTGTTTAATCCAAGGTATGGGGCTGCTTCAGTTAGTCCCCAGGTGTAGTCAATATGTGCCTCATGAGTTATCAGGGGTGTGGCTTAGATACCTGCAGCACATGAATTCTGAGGACTGAGAGACAGAAAGTCAGAACCCTGAGGAGAAAAAAAGGGCTACAAAGAAGAAAGAGGTTGCTGCTCTCCCTACTGCTGGTATTCTGCCAAACTGCTGCTGGTTCATCCTGTTGCTGTTTCCTGGTTTGCTGGACTTCTGGATATTATGACTATTGAGACTGGTATTACCCCCAAAGAACCTGACCACCCTAATCGGCAGGAAGTAGCTGAAAGAGAACTCTGTCCTTTTTCCCTTTAACCTTCTTTCTCTCCCACTTAGTGTTGGGAAGTGAAAGGAACAAGGCTTGGAAGGGAAGTAGAGGTATTAAGTACAGTAAAATAATTAGAGTAAAAATAAAACAAAAAAATTTAATTAAAAAATGTTACATATGAGTTATCTGTTTTGAAGTTGTTCATAGCTTGATGGTAAAACACTGTTGCTGAAGACACCACATAATTGAGTTATGGGACATAGTGAAATAAAGAGGTGCTGATCTAGAAGCTTTGTCCCTAACTGGCTAACTTTCACAGCACTAAGCATTTCTATGCCTGCTAATGGGGGGGGGGGTTAATTAGCAGTCTTACCCAGTTACAAATCCTTTGAGCTGGCCTGGCCACAGGTGCAATAGTGGCATGAATGCTTTAAAAGTAATCAAGCACTTTCTGGTTGGATTTAAAGCCAGATACACAAAACAGAACTCATGCTTAGTACCATTAACTGGATCAAAAAACAGTGGCCTAGGGAACAACCTAATACCAATAAATGGAAATTATAATGAACATCCCTGTAAGTTCTTATCTTCATTCCACAGATTGGTGCATCTCTCAACCCTCATCAGAGAAGCTTCATTTTACAGTAGATAATGATTAATGCAGAGACCCACAACTTATCAACATGCAGAGAATAAGAGACAGTGACGAGTACTCGGCTCTAAATGGACTTCTAGATCATACTTCCTCCCCACAAAGTTCACGAATCATCATGGCAGAGGGAGCAGAAGAACTGCAAGAGCCAGAGGTGGTGGATACATGTAATGAAATGTTACTTGCTGGATGCGACAGGACTGAATACACAGAGTACATGAATACACAGCAGCTGAAAATGCATGAATAAGACCTGCACAAGATCAAGCCAGCTAAAATCCAATTGAGTATCAGGGATGGGCTCATAAAATCCCACCCCTCGCTGAGAAGCCATTGGCAATTGATGGCTGCAGAAGGGGAAACTAGTTTCCGTGAGGGATGAGGCCCCTGAGAGGCTATGCTCCCCATGCTCCAGTAGACAGTCCTACACACACACACACACACACACACACACACACACACACACACACGGTACATGAAGTAGACTCAGTGTACTCAGCAACAACCACAAAAAACAAGTTAGGAGAGTGAGTGGGTGAGGATGGGAGAGGAATTGGGGGAGAGGGAAAGAGGGACAGACTGGGTCAAAATATATTACATGCATAAATGAAATTCTCAAAAAAAGAAAAAGGGTGAACATCAAATGATTTTGTTAACATTTTAACCATTTTTCCATTCTTCTTTGGGCCCCAAACAGGTTTACTACATCCCAAATCAGCAGGAAGACATTTTAAGAGAACAACATCCCATCCCCAGAAGGTGGGGAGGGTATTTCCCCCCCTCTTTGGTTATTTGATGGATAATAGAAAATTTTGTTATTTAGGGGAAGAGACTACAAGCTGTTAAATGGTCTTGTTAAATGGGTTTTGGAGGTTAGACCCAGGGACTTCTCTCTTTTTCTTTTCTGTATCCTTCTTTCTCTCCTGTGTAGGAGTGAACAAACTTGAGAAAAAATGGGACATAGACATAGTATAGGACAGATCAAGAAAAAAAGGACAGATTATTGAATATGCCCTTATACCTTTGTATATTGATACAAAATTAATATTATATTTGGCTAAATTGGTATTGATCATTGTATATAAATGCAAAATTAAGATTGTATTGGGCTGCATCATTATTGATCTTTGTATATTGATACAAAATTAAGATTATATTTGGCCACAATGGTATTGACCCTTGTATATTGATGCAAAATTAAGATTGTATTGGGCTACATAGGTATTGATTTTTGTATATTGATACAAAATTAAGGGTAACGCTCTTAAAGGTATTGTACCTAGTAATGCTTAAAAATGAAATGTAAAGTTTTGGCCTCTTGCTACCAACCATCATAAACTGTTTAGGATAATTAAGAAATGGAAACTAATAGTCATGCAAGCATGTCATTTTGTTAGTTACTATGACAGTCTATCACAGTTATTTTCTAAGCTACTCAGAAATCAAGTTGCTAAGAGACAAGCAACATTTGCTTATCTAAATATAAGAGATAGATAGGGCATCTTCAAAAACCTCAAGAGATCTGCAGAATATGGCATTCAAAGATGTTTTCTTAAGATTTTTTTTTGATATCGAGACATGTCAGCTCCTGACAGCACCCCCTATTCTACTCCAAGTAGAAGATGAGCATCGAAGAATCTCCAGTGGGAGATGGTTGGATTGGTGGTAAGCCTTTCTCTTGGCAAGAAAAACCCCTTGCTTCAACTGTAGACAGAATGCTGTCCAAAAAGGACAAAACTTGGAAGCAGGTAAGTCGACAGCCTAGCTCTGCCAAGACAGGGCAGGTAAGTCCTTCATAATTCCTGCTCTACAATCAGAGAAATGGGGCCTAATGGCTGAAGATTGATGCTGTAATGTATGGAGAGAAAATGGGAACTGTCCAGGCAGCCACTGGTATGTCATTTCTTAGTTTTGGAAGCTGCAGGCCCTGCACTTCCTATATAATCAGATATATTTATCCCTCTCAGGTCTCTGAGGTGGTTGAAGAATAGATAGCTAGAGTGTCATAGTTAAATTTTGAGTTGTTTAGGAATCAAGAGGGTGTTCTATATCTAAGAAGATATTTTTAAAATTGTGAAGCAAGTTAGTATGAAAGCTGAGTTAGATAGAACTTTAAACTCATGGAGATGGTTAGATAGTAGAATGTTAAAGTCAGGTGTCAAATACATATGGACTGGACATTGGGAATGTACGCTAAGCCATATAACTCTCATAATTGTGGCCTATTTATTTCTGTTGTTTTGTATTGTATTCATAGTTATAAAAAAAAGAACCATTTGTTGGACTGAAAGGGAGAGCCATTGGGGGGAAAATACCTTAAACTAAAAAAAAAAAAAGGGAAGAGGATGGGGGGTTGAGGGGGAGGAGGGTAGAGGGTGGGACTGGAGCGGGGAGTAGGGAGGGGATTGTGATTGAGATGTAACTTGAGGAAATAAAAAATAAATTATTTTTAGAAAAAGGGAAGGCATAAATAAAATAAAAATTAGATGACATGCATCCTCCAGCTTTGTTGAGGCTTGATGGACTTAGTATTCCCAACTCCTTTTTACTGACTGTCTTTTACTAACTGCCCATTTTATTAACTCTTAGTATGTGTCTATAGAGAGCCAATTTCATTCTGTGACATTTTCATCCTCCCTAATTTCCCTCATAGAAGGTGGTGTGCTCTTCCACTCTGGAGTTCCCAGGCCCACCATCAATCAGCACGGGAGTTCTTGTTGCTAAGACACCCAGAGCAGCAGCCACTGCACATGCAATCTAGGGTCTGCAACCAGCAATGGTGCCACACTAGGAGCAGCCATAGCAAACCCAAGCAGATGGGGGATATTGACTCAATGAAACTATTTTCTTTTTACCTAAATCATTGTTGACTTCTATTATCAACTTGCTTCCTCTGTGTCCCCACCCCGCCCTCTCCTCAATTTCCTGAGCTCATTCCATCACTACTATGGTGGCAAATCCCATGTGCCAAATTAACTGCAGGATGCCTGTGTAGTCATAGGTGCTCCTGAAAGAGCAGCATCTACATTGGTAGGCTGGAGAAGCAGATGGCCATCCTCAATATGGGTGGACACCTTCCAATCCAGTAATCCCCTCCCCCTCAAAAAGGGAAGATGAAGATGAATCCATTCTTTGCCCAACCACTGGAGCTGGGATATGCACATTCTCCTATCCTCAGTTCCTATTCTCAGTTCTTTAAACTATAGCACAACTTTGCTGTATCTCCAGATCTCCAGGCTTGCAGATGGCAGAGTATGGGGCTTCTTCACGAATACCTCAAAATAGAGCAAATCTATCTACATCTATGGATAGTATATAGAATATGTGTTTGTGCACATATAATGTGTATATGTATCTCTATATCTCATGTCATTTCTATATGGAGACACACACATATGTCTGTATGTGTCCAACTCCTGCTTGTCTCTCTCTCTCTAGAACTCTGACTAACAAAAAGGCTAAGGTAGCATTGGAGGCTCTTGAGGATCAGAAGAAAGTAAAACAGACAGGTTAGAAAACAAGAGGTCTCTCGCTCACTTCAGGGTTCTCTCCCAGTGCCCAGCCCCCTCCTAGCCCCCTCAGCCTTCCTCCAACAGGTGCCATCCACCCCAGTGCTTTGCTTCCACATGCTCCCAGGCTTTGCAGCTGACAGGGTTGAGCCTGCGGATGGCTGCCTGGATGCCCCTCTGCTCATTACTCTTCTTGCTGTGATCATTTCCCTGTGACTGGACACAATTAGGATGCCAACAAATGGCTTTCCCAGCCCTGCTTGGCAGCTATATAACCACAAGCATGGGCACATGCCCATCAGAAGCAAGTGAGCCACTAATGAGGAGGGTTAGTTACAAAGTGAGAGTCACCCCAGAATGGTCTCTCGCTGTATTCTGTTTCCAATCAGAGAGAGACCACACAACACGAAGTACCAAAATACTGTGCAGGGGTGCTTCTAGAGGGAACTTGCGGAGCCCTGTTTATGGGTACACAGTCAGAGATGAGGCCACTTTCCTAAAAGGTCATGTTTCTAATAACCTTCTAACACAGTTCTCCAAAGTCACCTCAGAAGCATAGGACTCAAGCTCCTAGGCCAGTTTCCTCACTTACTGCTTTGGGCTTTATGTATTCTTTCTTCAACTTGGACATTCTATGGTGTCTTTGAGGCTATTCCATTCTCTCCCATCTCTGAGGGGATCATGTCCTGATGAACTCTGACCACCATTTTTAATGTTATTAAAAGAGACATCATCAGACACACTCAATCCAAATACATACCACTGACTCCTGCCCAAGAATATCTATGTTAACTTGGAATTTTCCTCTCACAGTTTTCTATTAAAAACCTAGTGAAGATCAGCATCTGTCTGTCCATACTGACTCTTAGTCCTGCTACAGCCTCCCTGTAGGAGCCCTTCTTCCCACTCCACTTTCTTTCTCTGGGAACTCTACCTCTTTCTTCAGACCCAGGATCTCCCTAACTCCTTCCTGTGGACCCTCACAATCTCTCCTTCTAAGATACCTCCTTTCCTTAGTGTCAGCTGCTGACCCATGGAAACACTTTCTACCAGGTACCTCAGTGGCCACACTGGGCTGGTACTCAGCCTTTCCTCCTAGCTCATCTCGGTTTTTTCATGTCACCGGCCTAACTGCAGAAGCACTCTCTACAAGGGACTTTAAAGAACTAGACTTACCTAGGATCTAGAGGGGGCAACAGCAACCAAAGAACAGAGCACCCACCCAACAAGACAAGAGGATACAAGGAATAAAAAGTCCAAGAGCAGTAAATCAAAAGGGAGAGCAGTCATACCACCACAAAAAAATAATAGGAATCAATAAACATTACTCATTAATAACTCTCAATATTAATGATCTCAATTCCTTAATAAAAAGACACAGACTAGCAGATCGAATTAGAAAATGGGATGCAGGGGGGATCCAAGATGGCGGCGACCGGTGCGGACATATTTTGATTTCAGGGTCAACAATCACAAGGCGGCAAGTGTTCCAGGATGCTGTACAAAGGGCACGACCCCTTCTAAATCTCACCCAGCTACACAGGGACCACGGAAGATGCCTGGGCAGGATGCCCCTTCCAAATCTCGGACACGCTAAGGAAGCCTCTGGACCCGGGAATCGGGATAACCCATCCCCCCAAAAGGAGAGACCCACAGTAAGTTCCAACCTAATACCCAGCCGGAAGATTCAGACACCACGCAGAGATAATCGCCACCCTGCTGGGCACTCCCAGGTCTCACACAGATCATCCAATTATCTAGTGAAAGGTTGCGACCCTTGGAAGTGAGCGGGAGATCCGCTGCAAGGTGCATTTAGACCACAGATTGCAGTCTGTGACGTCCCTGGCCAGTTTCCAAGCCACGGGAGCAGCAAGGCTACTGCAGCTGAACTGCAGACTTGCCTGCTACAGGAACCAACCCCGGGCAAACTGTGAGATATTTGAAACGGTCCTATATCAGTCTTATGTACTAGTACAGGCCCTTCCGGCGGGGAATCAGAGCTTACTTGTAAACAGCTCCGCCACCTGAATTAATTAGGTCCCCACCTGGGAGGCGGGACTGAATGACTCACTTTATAGGGGTGGAGTAAGGCAGCTCGAATCTTACACCACAGTGCCCCCTTTGGACCCAAGTCCAGAAGACAGCAAAAAAAAAAAAATTCCACATGGCCAGAGGCCCCAGACCAAAAAAAA
>CAJQZJ010001826.1:9926375-9964738 GCA_907164525.1 Lophiomys imhausi | reverse complement strand
TCAATACTGAACATCTATGCCCCAAATACAAAGGCACCTACTTTCGTAAAAGAAACACTTCTAAAACTTAAAGCGCACGTCGATCACAACACATTAGTAGTGGGAGACTTCAACACCCCACTCACAACAAAGGACAGATCATCAAGACAGAAGACAAACAGAGAAATATTGAGTCTAACAGAGATCATGAACCAAATGGACCTAACAGATATCTACAGAACGTTTCACCCAAACACAAAGGAATACACCTTTTTCTCAGCACCCCACGGAACCTTCTCCAAAATCGACCACATAATTGGTCACAAAGATAGTCTCAGTAGATACAAGAAAATTGAAATAACACCTTGTATCTTATCAGACCACCACGGAATAAAGCTGGTCTTCAACAGTAAAAGAATCAACAGAAAGCCTACACACATATGGAAATTGAACAGCTCCTTACTGGATGACCACTGGGTCAGGGAAGAAATAAGGAAGGAAATCAAAGACTTCTTAAAATCCAACGACAATGAAGACACAACATACCCAAACCTATGGGATACATTGAAAGCTGTGCTACGAGGAAAGTTCATAGCACTAAGTGCTTTCAAAAAGAAAATTGTGACAGCTCATATTAGTGAACTAACAGCTAAGCTGGGTGAATTGGAAAAAAAAAGAAACAAACACTCCCAAGAAGAGCAGAAGACAGGAAATCATCAAACTTAGAGCTGAAATCAACAACTTAGAATCAAAAAGAACTATACAAAGAATCAATGAAACCAAGAGTTGGTTCTTTGAGAAAATCAACAAAATAGACAGACCCCTAGCCAAATTAACTAAAAGGCAAAGGGAAAGAACACAAATCAACAAAATCAGAAATGAAAAGGGAGAAATAACAACAGACATTGAGGAGATCCAGAAAATATTCGGACATTACTTTAAAAATCTATATTCCACTAAATTTGAAAACCTAAGCGAAATGGACAATTTTCTCGATAAATTCCACCTACCAAAACTAAATCAAAATCAGATTAACAGCTTAAACAGCCCAATAACACCTAAGGAAATAGAAACAGTCATTAATAATCTCCCAACCAAAAAAAGCCCAGGGCCAGATGGCTTTAACATGGAATTCTACCGGACCTTCAAAGAGGAACTAACACCATTACTTTTCAAACTCTTCCACCACATAGAAACAGAAAGATCACTGCCAAACTCATTCTATGAGGCCACTGTCATTCTGATTCCTAAACCACACAAAGACCCAACAAAGAAAGAGAACTTCAGACCAATCTCCCTCATGAACATAGATGCAAAAATACTTAATAAAATACTAGCAAACCGAATTCAAGAACACATCAAAAGTATCATACACCATGATCAAGTAGGCTTCATCCCTGGAATGCAGGGATGGTTCAATATACGAAAGTCTATCAATGTAATTCACCACATAAACAAGATGAAAGAAAAAAACCACATGATAATCTCGCTAGATGCAGAAAAAGCATTTGACAAAATCCAACACCCCTTCATGCTAAAAGTTCTGGAGAGAACGGGCATACAAGGACCATACCTAGAAATAATAAAGGCAATATACAGCAAGCCAGTAGCCAACATCAAATTAAATGGAGAGAAGCTTGAAGCATTTCCTCTAAACTCAGGGACAAGACAAGGATGTCCACCTTCACCATATCTCTTCAATATAGTACTTGAAGTCCTTGCTAGAGCAATAAGACAACTAAAGGAGATCAAAGGAATAAAAATTGGAAATGAAGAAGTCAAATTATCCCTATTCGCAGATGATATGTTAGTATACATAAGCGACCCCAAAAACTCCACCAAAGAACTCTTACAGCTGATAAACAACTTCAGCAAGGTGGCTGGATACAAAATTAACTCAAAAAAATCAGAAGCCCTTCTTTATACAACAAACAAATATACCGAGAAAGAAATATGGGAAACAACCCCCTTCACAATTGCCACAAACAACATAAAATACCTGGGGGTAACTCTAACCAAGCATGTAAAGGACCTATATAACAAGAACTTCAAGCCCCTGAAGAAAGAAATGGAAGAGGCCTTTAGAAGATGGAAAGATCTCCCATGCTCATGGATAGGTAAGATCAACATAATAAAAATGGCTATCCTACCAAAAGCAATATATAGATTTAATGCAATTCCTATCAAAATACCAACACAATTCTTTATAGACCTGGAAAAAGCTAGTCTCAACTTCATGTGGAACAACAAAAAGCCCAGAATAGCTAAATCAATCTTGTCCAATGAAAAAACATCTGGAGGTATCACCATCCCAGATTTCAAGCTGTACTACAGAGCAACAGTAATAAAAACAGCATGGTACTGGTATAGAAACAGACCAGTGGATCAATGGAATCGAATTGAAGACCCAAACATGGATCCACACACCTATGGCCAACTAATCTTTGACAAAGAAGCCAAAAACGCACAATGGAAGAAGGACAGCATCTTCAACAAATGGTGCTGGTCCAACTGGATGTCCACTTGCAAAAGAATGAAATTAGACCCATACCTATCACCTTGTACAAAACTTAATTCCAAGTGGATCAAAGACCTTAACATAAGGCCAGCCACACTAAAGATACTAGAAGAAAAAGTAGGAGAAACCCTCGAACTCATTGGCACAGGCGACAACTTCGTGAACAGAACACCAACAGCTCAGGACCTGAGATCAACAATCAATAAATGGGACCTCATGAAACTGAAAAGTTTCTGTAAAGCAAAGGATACTGTCATTAGAACAAAACGGCAACCAACAGACTGGGAGAAAATCTTCACCAACCCCACATCTGATAGAGGGCTATTATCTAAAATCTACAAAGAACTCAAGAAACTAAATGCCAAGAAACCAAATAATCCAATCAAAAAATGGGAGATGGAGCTAAATAGAGAATTCACAAAGGAGGAATCCCTAAGGGCTGAAAGACACCTGAAGAAATGTTCAACATCCTTAATCATCAGAGAAATGCAACTCAAGACGACCCTGAGATTCCACCTAACACCTGTTAGAATGGCTAAAATAAAGAGCTCAAATGATAGCGCATGCTGGCGAGGGTGTGGAGAAAGGGGTACCCTACTCCATTGCTGGTGGGAGTGCAGGCTGGTGCAACCACTATGGAGGTCTGTCTGGTGATATGTTAGAAATCTAGGAATAACCTTGCCTCAGGACCCAGCCATACCACTTCTGGGTATACACCCAAAGGACCTCTCACGGAGACATAGGGAAGTCTCCTCATCTATGTTCATAGCAGCCTTATTTGTAATAGCTAGAAATTGGAAACAACCCAGATGTCCCTCAACTGAAGAATGGATTAAAAAATTGTGGTACATCTATACAATGGAATATTACTCAGCTATCAGAAACAACGAAATCATGCAATTTGCAACCAAATGGATGGATCTAGAGGAGCTCATCCTGAGTGAGCTAACCCAGTCTCAGAAGGATGCACATGGCATCTATTCACTTATAGTAGGATTTTAACTATATCGTACAGGATATCTGTACTACAACCAACACATCAAAAGGAACAAGGACATAACTTTTTTTTATCTTTTTCTTTTTCCTTCTTTTTTCTTTTTTTCTCTTTCCTTTTCCCTTCTCTTTTTCCTCTCTTTTTTTGTTGATATTCTTTGTTTTTGTGGGTTTGTGTGTTTGTTGGTCTTTTTTTTTAGTATTCCCCCAGTAGCAATGAGACACCATTCACTGGCAGTACTGCCTCGTAGGCCCCCGGTGAATGAAGAGGCTCTTGGCCCTCATATGACTCCTGATCTGTGGTGAGAGACTGTTAGGCAGGGACACTCCACCCCAGAGGAACAAGACGGAAGGGTCAGGGGGTAGAGCATGGGAGGGTGGGGCTAGGAAGCGGGAAAAGAGGACAATATGATAAGGATGTAACCTGAGGCAACGGACAAGTGAATTTGTTGACTAAAGAAGGAAAAAAAATAAGAAAAGGGAAAAGAAAGGGGGAAGGCGGGGGGCGGGGCTGGGGCACTGTGGGTGGAGCAGAGGATGCAGCCATTCGGCCTGGATTTGCGGACCTCCGGGTGTGGAGAGGACGTGGAGCTAGGGTGAAGTGCAGGAGGGTTGTGGTGTTGGCCCGTGCCTTTGACTTCGGCGGGGACAGGGGGGGGGGCACCTTGGAGTTGGTGGTCTTGTGTACTCTGGAGTCGTGCGGAGCGGGGTGGTGGGGGTGCATGCTCTTGGTCCCACCATTGGGGGGGGGTGCACCCTTGGTCCCAGCTCCCAGCACACTGGCGACGGAGGCGGGCAGATCCCGGAGCTCGGGGTCAGCCTGATGCAGGGCAAACTCTGAATGGAGAGGGACTTCGATCCAGGAGTGGTGGAGCACATCTTTGGTCCCTTCAGATGGGAAACACAGGTCCCTGTTCCCAATGATTGGAGTTCGGAGACACACACATGGGATTTGGAGGGACCTAGGTTTGGAGGCTACTTGCAGGGGGCCGTCTCGATGCAGGCAGGTTGTCCTTTGGGATCTCAGGGTATGTGCACTGGAGCTGGTTTGGCTCCAGGGTGGCAGAGTGATTTCTTCTTTGACCCGGATTGGGGGATGGCGCTTTGTGTGTTGTCAGAAGGCCGAATTTGCTTCAGGAGGGGTGCTGCCTAGCCCCCCCCATCCCCCCCCCAGAGAAGAGAAAAGAAAAAGAAAAGGAGGGCAATTATCCTAGGGTTAGGATTGGGGCAGGGCTCTGTTCTTGTCGTTCCAGGAGAGTCGAGGTGTCCATTGGGGGAGCCTTGGGACGGCGGACGGCGGGGTCCTCGGCAGAGAGCAGGGTCGGGCACCAAGGAGGATGGGTGGCCCAGTTGATTCTGCCTGGCAGACTTCCTCAATGGCTGTCTCCATCGGGGGCCTGCAACCACCACTGCAATCCAGTGTCGCTGGGACCGTTCAGCTCTACACAATGCCCTGGCCGGAACCTCAGTGAAGCCTGCAAGATCAGCTTCTGCCTACAAACCCCTTAGGTCATCTAAACAGCTGAGAACAGAAGGACTGAACATAAAAGGATTGTACTAACATTTTAAATCATTTTTCCCATTTGGGTTGGGGCCCCAAACAGGTCTACTACGACCCAAATCAGCAGGAAGTCACTTTAAGAGAGCAACGTCCCATGCCCAGAGGGTGGGGAGGGTGTTTCTCCGCCCTTCTTTTTGGTTATTTGAAGGATAACTGAAAACTCTGTTATGAGGGGAAGAGACTACATGCTGATAAATGGTCCTGTCTTAATGGGTTTTGGAGGTTAGCCCCAGGGAATTCCTACTTTTCATTTTCTGTATCCTTCTTCCTCTCCTATGTAGGAGTGCATGGGCTTGAGAAAAATGACATATAGACATAGCACAGGAAGGTCCAAGAAGAAGGGGCAGATTATTGAATATGCCCTTATACCTTTGTATATTGATACAAAATTAGTAGTTTATTTGGCTAAAGTGGTATTGACCATTGTTTATTGTGTAAAAATAAGATTGTATTGGATTACATCGGTATTGATCTTTGTATATTGATACAAAATTAAGATTATAGTTGGCCACAATGGTATTGACCCTTGCATATGGACGTAATATTAAGATTATATTGGGCTACATAGGCATTTATCTTGGTATATTGATACATAATTAAGAGTATATTTAACCACAATTGAATAGATCTTTGTATATTGATACAAATTTAAAGATAATGCTTCCCAATGGTATCATACCTAGAGATACTTAAAAATAAAATGTAAAGCTCTGACCTCCTGATACCAACTGTCTAAAACGGTCTAGGATAGTTAAAACAAACTCCTAGTCATGCAAACATGTCTCTCTGTTAGCTACTATGACAGTCTATCACAGATATTCTCTAAACTACCCAGTAATCAAGTTGCTAAGAGACAAGCAACATTTGCTTATCTAAATACAAGAGATGGATAGGGCATCTTCAAAAACCCCTAGAGATCTGCAGAATATGGCATTCAAAAATGTTATCTTAAATCAAGATTTTTTTTTGATATCGAGACATATCAGCGCCTGACAGCACCCCCTATTCTACTCCAAGTAGAAGATAAGCATCGAAGAACCTCCACTGTAAGATGGTTGAATTAGTGGCAAGCCTTTCTCTTGGCATGAAAAAACCCCTTGCACCAACTACAGACAGACTGCTGTCCAAAAAGGACAAAATTTGGTAGCAGGGAAGTCGACAGCCTAACTCTGCCAAGACAGGGTAGGTAAGTCCTTCATAATCCCTGCTCTACAACAAATGTCTGTCAGAGAAACAGGACCCAAAGCCTGAAGATTGATGCTGGAATGTATGGAGAGAAAATGGGAACTGTCCAGGCAGTTATTGGTATGTTCTTTCTTAGTTTTGGAAGCGGCAGGCTCTGCACTTCCTATATAAGCAAATATATTTATCCCTCTCAGGTCTCTGAGGTGGTTGAAGAATAGACAGATAGAATCTTATAGTTAAATTTTGAACTGTTTAGGAATCAAGAGGGTGTTATAGATCTAAGAAGATACTCTTAAAAGTGTGTTGCAAGATAGTATGAATGTTGAGTCACATATAGACCTTTAAACTCATGGAGTTGGGTAGATAGTAGAATGTTAAAGTCAGGGGCCAAATAGGTATAAACTGAACATTGGGAAGGTATACTGGGCCAATTTACTCTCATAAATGTGGCATATTTATATCTATTGTTTTGTATAATACTTACTGTTATAAGAGAAGGAACCAGCTGTTGGACTGAAAGGGGAAACTTCTGGAGGGAAGAGGGTGGAAGGGCGGGTTAGGAAGGGGGAATAGGGAGGGGTTTGTTACTGAGATGTAACTTGAAGAAAAAAAAATAAAGTATTTAAAAAATAATAAAAAAATAAAAGCTGTAAGAGAAAAAGGCCAATTCACATACAATGGCAGTCCCATCAGAATCACACCTGACTTCTCCTCAGAAACTTTAAAAGCTAGAAGGGCCTGGACGGATGTCCTATAAGCCCTCAGAAAACATAGGTGCCCAGCCAGACTACTATTCCCAGCAAAACTCTCTATCAACATAGAAGGAGAAAACAAGATATTCCATGACAAAATCAAATTCAAACAATATCTCCTCACAAACCTAGCCCTACAGAAGATCCTAGAAGGAAAATTGCAACACAGAGAACATAACTACACCCAAGAAAACAGAGGAAATAGAAACCTCCACAGCAACTAAACAAAAGAGAAACACAAGACAGCCAGCTATACCAAAATAATGGGAAATAACAACCCCTGGTCACTAATATCCATCAACATCAATGGACTCAACTCACCAATAAAAAGACACAGACTTACAGACTGGATCCGTAAACAAGACCCATCTTTTTGCTGTATACAAGAAACACACATCACTATTGAAGATAAACACTACCTCAGAGTAAAGGGCTGGGAAAAGGTTTTCTAAGCAAAAGGACCCAGGAAACAAGCCGGAGTAGCCACTGTAAAATCAAACAAAATAGACTTCCAATTGAAGTTAATAAAAAAAGACAGAGAAGGGCATTACATACTCATTAAAGGAAATATCCACCAAGAGGTCATCTCAATATTGAACATCTATGCCCCAAATACAAAGGCACCTACATTTATAAAAGAAACACTTCTAAAACTTAAATCGCGCATTGATCCAAACACTTTAATAGTGGGAGACTTCAACACCCCACTCACAACTATGGACAGATAATCAAGACAGAAGCCAAACAGAGAAATAATGAGTCTAACATAGATCATGAACCAAATGGACCTAACAGATCTCTACAGAACGTTTCACCCAAACACAAAAGAATACACCTTCTTCTCAGCACCTCACGGAACCTTCTCCAAAATCGACCATATAGTTGGACACAAAGATAGCCTCAACAGATACAAGAAAATTGAAATAACCCCTTGTATCTTATCAGACCACCATGGAATAAAGCTGGACTTCAATAGCAAAAGAATCAACAGAAAGTCTACACTCACATGGAAATTGAACAACTCTTTACTAGAGGACCACTGGGTCAGGGAAGAAATAAAGAAGGAAATCAAAGACTTCTTAAAATCCAACAAAAATGAAGACAACATACCCAAACCTATGGGACACAATGAAAGCTGTGCTACAAGGAAAGTTCATAGCACTAAGTGCCTTCAAAAAGAAAATTGTGACAGCTCATATTAGCGAATTAACAGCTAAACTGGGTGAATTGGGAAAAAAAAAAAAGAAGCAAACACTCCCAAGAGGAGCAGAAGGCAGGAGATCATCAAACTTAGGGCAGAAATCATCAACTTAGAAACAAAAAGAACTATACAAAGAATCAATGAAACCAAGAGTTGGTTCTTCGAGAAAATCAACAAAATAGACAGACCCTTAGCCAAATTAACTAAAAGACAGAGGAAGAAAACACAAATCAACAAAATCAGAAATGAAAAGGGAGAAATAACAACAGACATTGAGGAAATCCAGAGAATATTTGGATCCTACTTTAAAAATCTATACTCCACCAAATTTGAAAACTTAAGTGAAATGGACAATTTTCTTGATAGATTCCACCTACCGAAGCTAAATCAAGATCAGATAAACAGATTAAACAGCCCTATAACCCATAAGGAAATAGAAACAGTCATTAAAAATATCCCAACCAAAAAAAGCCCAGGGCCAGATAGCTTTAGCATGAATTCTACTGGACCTTCAAAGAGGAGCTAACACCAATACTTTTCAAACTCTTTCACAAAATAGAATCTGAAAGAACATTGCCAAACTCATTCTATGAAGCCACAATCACCCTGATTCCTAAACCACACAAAAACCCAACAAAGAAAGAGAACTTCAGACCAATCTCCCTCATGAACATAGATGCAAAAATACTTAATAAAATACTACCAAACCGAATTCAAGAACACATCAAAAGTATCATACACCATGATCAAGTAGGCTTCATCCCAGGGATGCAGGGATGGTTCAACATATGAAAGTCTATCAACGTCATTCACCATATAAACAAGATGAAAGAAAAAAACCACATGATAATCTCGCTAGATGCAGAAAAAGCATTTGACAAAATCCAACACCCCTTCATGCTAAAAGTTCTAGAGAGAATGGGCATACAAGGGCCGTACTTAGAAATAATAAAGGCAATATACAGCAGGCCAGTGGCCAACATCAAAATAAATGGAAAGAAACTTGAAGCATTTCCTCTAAACTCAGGGACAAGACAAGGATGTCCACTTTCACCATATCTCTTCAATATAGTACTTGAAGTTCTTGCTAGAGCAATAAGACAACTAAAGGACATCAAGGGGATAAACATCGGAAACGAAGAAGTCAAATTATCCCTATTTGCAGATGATATGATAGTATACATGAGCGACCCCAAAAATTCCACAAGAGAACTCTTACAGCTGATAAACACCTTCAGCAAAGTGGCTGGATACAAAATTAATTCAAAAAAATCAGAAGCCCTTCTTTATACAACAAACAAATGGGCTGAGGAAGAAATAAAGGAAACAACCCCCTTCACAATAGCCGCAAACAACATAAAATACCTGGGGGGTAACTCTAATCAAGCAAGTAAAGGACCTGTACAACAAGAACTTCAAGCCCTTGAAGAAAGAAATGGAAGAGGCCTTTAGAAGATGGAAAGATCTCCCATGCTCATGGATAGGTAGGATCAACATAATAAAAATGGCCATCCTACCAAAAGCAATATATAGATTCAATGCAATTCCTATCAAAATACCAACACAATTTTTTATAGACTTGGAAAGAGCTAGCCTCAATTTCATATGGAACAACAAAAAGCCCAGAATAGCTAAATCAACCCTCTACAATAAAAAAATATCTGGAGGTATTACCATCCCAGATTTCAAGCTGTACTACAGAGCAATAGTTGTAAAAACAGCATGGTATTGGTATAGAAACAGACCAGTAGATCAATGGAATCGAATTGAAGATCCAGAAATAGACCCACATACTTATGGCCACCTAATTTTTGACAAAGAAGCCAAAACGGCACAATGGAAGAAGGACAGCATCTTCAACAAATGGTGCTGGACCAACTGGATGTCCATTTGTAAAAGAATGAAGTTAGACCCATACTTATCACCTTGTACAAAACTTAAGTCCAAGTGGATCAAAGACCTTAACATAAGGCCAGCCACACTAAAGATACTAGAAGAAAAAGTAGGAGAAACCCTCGAACTCATTGGCACAGGTGACAACTTCCTGAACAGAACACCAACAGCTCAGGTCCTAAGACCAACAATCAATAAATGGGACCTCATGAAATTGAAAAGCTTCTGTAAGGCAAAGGACACTGTTATTCGAACAAAACGGCAGCCTACAGACTGTGAGAAAATCTTCACCAACCCCACATCTGACAGAGGGCTAATATCCAAAATCTACAAAGAACTCAAGAAATTAAATGCCAAGAAACCAAATAATCCAATCAAAAAATGGGGGACAGAGCTAAATAGAGAATTCACAAAGGAGGAATCCCTAATGGCTGAGAGACACTTGAAGAAATGCTCAACATCCTTAATCATCAGAGCAATGCAACTCAAGACGACTGTGAGATTCCATCTCACACCTGTCAGAATGGCTAAGATCAAAAACTCAAATGACAGCACATGCTGGTCAGGGTGTGGAGAAAGGGGTACCTACTCCATTGCTGGTGGGAATGCCGGCTTGTGCAACCACTATGGAGGTCAGTCTGGCGATATCTTAAAAAACTTAGAATAGCTCTGCCTCAGGACCCAGCCACACCACTTCTGGGTATACACCCAAATGCCTCTTCACAGAATCATAAGGAAGTTTCCTCATCTATGTTTATAGCAGCCTTATTTGTAATAGCTAGAAACTGGAAACAACCCAGATGTCCCTCAACCGAAGAATGGGTCAAAAAACTGTGGTACATCTATACAATGGAATATTATTCAGCTATCAGGAACAATGAAATTATGCAATTTACAGCCAAATGGATGGAACTAGGAAAGCTCATCCTGAGTGAACTAACCCAGACTCAGAAGGACACATATGGCATCTATTCACTTATAGTAGGATTTTAGCTATATAGTAGAAGGTATCGATACTACAACTAACACACCAAAGGGAACTTGGACATAGACTTCTTATTTTTAATTTTTATTCTTTATTTATTTTTTATATATCAGTTATATTTTTTTCTATTTTTCAGTCTTTTTTATCTATTGTATGCTTATTGGTTTGTTTGTTTAGTAGTTCTCTCTCCCGGGCAACAAGACACTTTTCACTGATGGTACTGCTTCGTAGATCCCCAATGAATGAAGAGGCTCTTGGCCCTCATACGACCTCTCAACTGAGATGAGGGACTGTTATATAAGGACACCCTATGCCAGAGAAATGGGATGGAAGGGTTAGGAGGTAAAGAAAAAAAAATGAAATGTGATGTTTTGGCCTTTTACTACTAATTGTCATAAACTGTTTAGGATAATTAAGAAATGCAAACTAATAGTTATGCAAGCCGGTTATTCTGTTAGGGACTACAACAGCCTATTATAGTTACTTGCTAAGCTAATCAGAAATAAACCTGCTAAGAGACAAGCAACATCTTCTTACCCTAACATAAGAGATAGATAGGGCCTCTTCAAAAACCTCAAGAGATCTGCAGAATATGGCATTCAAAGATGTTTTCGTAACTTTAGATTTTTTTTTATACCAAGACATATCAACTCCTGACAGCACCCCCTATTCTCCTCCAAGTAGAAGATGAGCATTGAAGAATCTCCAGTGGGAGATGATTGAATTAGTCGCAAGCCTATCTCTTGGTAGGAAAAGCCCCTTGCTCCAACTGTAGACAGAATGCTGTCCAAAAAGGACAAAACCTGGAAGCAGGTAAGTCGACACCTAGCTCTGCCAAGACAGGGTAGGTAAGTCCTTCATAACCCCTGCTCTACAATCAATGTCTGTCAGAGAAACGGGACCAAATAACTGAAGATCGATGCTGTAATGTATGGAAAGAAAATGGGAACTGTCCAGGCAGCCACTGGTATGTCATTTCTTAGTTTGTGAAGCTTCAGGACCTGTACTTCCTATAAAATCCGATATATTTATCCCTCTCAGGTCTCTGAGGTGGTTGAAGAACAGATAGCTAGAGTCTCATAATTTACTTTTGAGTTGTTTAGGAGTCAAGAGAGTGTTATAGATCTAAGAAGATACTTTTAAAATTATGTTGCAAGTTAGTATGAATGTTGAGTCAGATATAGACCTTTAAACTCATGGAGATGTTTAGATAGTAGAATGTTAAAGTCAGGTACCAAATACATATGGACTGGTCATTCGGAATGTACATTAAGCCATATAACCCTCATAACTGTGGCCTAATTACCTCTGTTGTACTGTATTGTATTTGTTATTATAAGAGAAAGAGCCATTTGTTGGACTGAAAGGGGAAACTGTAGGGGGAAATACGATATACCTTAAACTTAAAAGAAAAAAAAAGGGAAGAGGATGGGGGGCTGATGGTGGGAGGGTGGGACTGCAGGGGGAATAGGGAGGGGACTGCGATTGAGATGTAACTTGAAGAAATAAAAAATAAAGGAAAAAAAAAAACAAAAAAAAAGAAAATGGGATACATTTTTTTGATGCATCCAAGAAACAAACCATACCATCAAGGATAGACATAACTGCAGGGTAAAAGGAAGAGGGGTTTCAAGCAAATGTGTCCAAGAAGCAGGCAAATGTGACTAATTTCATATTTAACAAAATAGATTACAAACCAAAATTAATCAGAAGAGATGAGGAAGGATACTACATACTTATATTATAGTTCTGAACATCTATGCACCAAACACAAGAGCACACAAGTTCATAAAAGAAACATTCCTACAGCTTAAATCACATCTTGACTCTCACACAGTGATAGTGGTTGACGTCAGTACTCCACTATCACCAATAGACAGCTCATCAAGACAAAAACTAAACATGGAAATGCTGTAGCCAAATGAAAACATAAATCAAATGGACCTTGCAGACATCTACAGAACATTCCACCCAAACACAAGAGTATACCTTTTTCTCATCAGCTCATGGAACTTCCCCCAAATTAACCATGCATTAGGACACAGATACAAGAAAAATGAAACAACTCTCTGCATATTTTCTGACCACCTTTTATTAAAGCTTGATATCAATGACAACAAAAACAGCAGAAAGTATACAAGCTCATGGAAATTGGACAACTCACTACCAAATGAAGACGTGGTCAAGACAGAAATCAAGAAGGAAATTAAAAACATTTTAGAGTTGAATGAGAATGAAAACACAGCATATCTAAACTTATAGGACACAATGAAGGCATTTATTTCTAAGAGGCAATTCCATGGCACCAAATACCTACGTTAAAAAAGAAAACTGGAGTGATCTCACATTAGTAACTTGATGTACAACTGAAAGCTCTAGAACAACAAGAAGAACACACAAAAGGAGGAGACAAGAAGAAATAATCAAACTGAAGACTGAAGCTGATGAAATAAAAACAATAAATCAATGAAATGAAGAGTTGGTTCTTTGAAAAAAAATCAATAAAATTACAAACTTTTAGCCAAGATAACCAAAACATGGAGAGAAAAGATCCAAATTACCTAAATTAGAGGTGAAAAAGGAAACATTACAACAGGTACCAAAGAAGTTAAGAGAATTATAAGGACATACTTTAAAAATCTGTATTCCACAAAATTGGAAAACATTACAAAATGGATGAATTTTTTTGATATATATTACTTACCAAAGTTAAAGATAAAATAAACAATTTAACAGACTCATAAACCCTAGTAAGATAAAAAGCAGTAATTTAAAATTTCCCAATCAAAACAGTCTAGGGCCAAATGGATTCAGTGAAAAATTCTATCAGACCTTCAATGAAGAATTAACTCCAACATTCCTCAAATTATTCTGGAAAATAGAAACTGAAAAACATTCTTTAATTATTTTTATGAAGCCCTGATACCAAAACCATACCAAGACCTAACAAAAACAAAAATTATAGACCAAAATCTCTTATACATAGATTTAAAAATTCTCAATAAAATACTTGCAAACTGAATCCAAGAACATATAAAAAAGATTTTCCATCATGATCAAACTGTCTTCATGCCAGAGACACAGGGATAGTTTAACATATGTAAATCAATAAACATAATCTACCACATAAACAGGGTGGAAGACAAAAACTATATAATAGTCTCATTAGATGTAGGAAAGACCTTTGACAAAATCAACATTCCTTCATGATAAATGTCCTGGAAAGACTAGAGATATAAGGGACATTCCTCAATATAATAAAGGCAATTTACAGCAGCCCACAGTCAACATCAACCTAAACAGAGAGAAACTTAAAGTAATTCCACTAAAAGCAGGAGCAAAACAAGAATGCCCATTTTCTCCGCACCTACTCAGTATAGTACTTGAAGTCTTAGCTAGAGTAGAAAGACTTCAAGTAAGGAGATTAAGAGGATACAAAGAGAAAAGAAAGAAGTTAAAGTTTCTTTATTTAAAGATGCTATGGTTTTATATATAAAATATCCTAGAAATTCTACCAGAAAACTTCTATAGCTGACAAACAGCCTCATCAAAAGAGCAAGATACAAAATTAACACAGAGAAATCAGTAACCCTCTTATATACAAATGGCAAATAGACTGGGAAAGAAATAACAATAGCCTCAAAAAATAAAAAGAATAAAATATCTTGGGATAATTCTAACCAGGCAAGTGAAAAAAGCTGAATAGTAAAAGCTTTACGGTGCCAAAGAAAGAAATTGAAGAAGATATCAGAAGCTGTTAAGATGTTCCATGCTCATGGATCATTAGGATTAATACTGTGAAAATGGCCACCCTAACAAAAGCAATCTACAGATTCAGTAAAATCTCCATCAAAATTTCAATGCCTTACAATACTTCACTAAAGTTTAAAAAAATAATCTTCAATTTCATATTAAACACACACACAAAAACAGGACAGTCAAAACAATTCTGAATAATAAAAGAACTGATAAAAGTATCACCATGCCAGGATTTAAGTTGCACTGCAGAGATAATGTAATAAAAACAGCATGGTATTGGCATAAAAAACAGGAATGATGATCCTGATGGAATCAAACTGAAGTCCACATACCTCTGAATATCTCATTTTTGACCAAATAGTCAAAAATATACCTTGGAGAAAAGACCGTATTTTCAGAGAATGGCATTGGTTAAACTGAATGGCTGCATGTAGAAGGCTAAAAATAGATTCATACATATCACCCTGTCCAAAATTCAGCTCTATATCAATCAAGCACCTCAGCATAAGACCAGATACCCTAAACCTGATAAAAGAAAAAGTAGGGAATAGGCTTGAACTCATTGGCAAGAAAGGGCTTTCTGAAGAGGACCCTGACGGCACAGGCTCTAAGACCAACAATCAATAGATGGGACCTCACGAAACTGAAGAGCTTCTGCGTGGCAAAGAAAACCACCATTCTGGAAAAGCAGCTACTTACAGAATAGGTAACGGTCTTTACCAATCTGATAAACCATCTAGAATATGTAAAGACCGTTAAAAAAAACTGAACATCAAGAAACAGCTCAATTAGAAATTGGAGTACAAAACTAAGCAGGGAATTCTCAAAACACAAATGGCTGAGAAACACTTATAGAAGTGTTCAGCATCTTCAGTCACTAGTGAAATGCAAATCAAAACTACTTTGAGATTTCATCTTAACACCTGTCAAAAATGCCAAGATCATTAAAATAAATGACAACATATGCTGGCAAGAATAAGGGAAAGTGGAACAGTTACTCTTTGTTGGTTGGTAGTGCAAATTGGCACAGAAAATATGAAAATCAATGTGGTGGTTCCTCAGAAATCTTGGAATCAATGTATCTTGAGATTTAACGATACCACTCTTGGTATAACCAAGGACTCTACACCCTTCTGTAGAGCTACGTGCTTAGCCATGTTCATTGCTGTTCTATTCATAATAGCCAGAAATTGTAAAAGGCCTACATATCCATCAGCTGATGAATGGATAGTGAAAATGTGGTACATTTACACAATGGAATGTCATTGAGATGCTCAAAACTGAAAGTATGAAATTTGCAGGTAAATGGATAGGACTAGAAAAAAAAATCATCCTGAGTGAGGCAGACCAAACCTAAAAAGACAAATATTATATGATTTCTCCTATACGTGGATGCTAGATTTTAAGATTTTAGTGTGTGTGCTATAATTTGAATAATGACAGAGATTAGGCACTCAGTGGAGGATAAAAAGGAAATTGGAATAGGAAGCCAGGAGTAGCTGGACAACAGAAATAAATCCAATGGTATTTTTGTGGATAGTTTGCTTTGTTTTGTTTTCTTCTTTCTTGTCTTATTGGTCTTTTTTTTTTGCCTATTTGTTTTGGGTTTGGCTTTTGTGTTTCTGTGGAGGTTTTTTATTTATTGGGGTTTTTTGTTTTGTTTCTTGTTTTTATGTATACTTTTTCAAGAAGCAGAGAGAGAAAGAACATAAATTCGGGTGGCTATGGAGGTGAGAAGGATCTGGTGGAGTTGAGGGAGTGGAAATGCATGATCAAAATACTTTGTATAAAAATTTTAATAAAAATTGACATGCAAAATAAAAAATCAGCTTCTTCTTTTTTTTTTTTTTTTTTGGTTTTTCGAGACAGCGTTTCCCTGTGTATCCTTGGCTGTCCTGGACTCACTTTGCAGACCAGGCTGGCCTCGAACTCACAAAGATCTGCCTGCCTCTGCCTCCCAAGTGCTGGGATTAAAGGCGTGCGCCACCACCACCCGGCTAAAAAATCAGCTTCTATGATGCCCTCACCTTCCCCTTCTCCAAGCTGCTGCCATGTGTCAAGCATTGCCTTTGATGGCATGGACAGATAGGTCCTCACATGAGGTGAAAGAAGTGGGAGATGTGTGTTCTGAGCAGAGATAACTCAGACCTGGGGCTCTGAGGTAAGGCTGTAAACCTGAGTCGATCGTAAGTCCACATTACAATGTGAGAGTTACCATGCTTTCATGCAGGACACACTATACTCTTCTGAGGTCTTTCAAGGGTTGCCTTGCAGCAAAGAACTTTCCACAGCACATTTGTGTCTATTCTCTTCTCACGTGAGTACAGCATGAAATGGAGTCCTGCATCACATTTTAGTTTTTACCTTCCAAAACTATTTTCCCTGCAATGTATTTATTACACATTTTTTTATTTAATAACAAATGTCAATACCAATACATCCTCATATTTATTATTATAGATAGATACATCTATTTTCATCAGCTTCCAAGAAATGACTCTATAAAGTACTAGAAATTTAATCCATTAGCATCATCCTGATAGACTCATCAAATTCCCCTGTCATTCCTAATTTTCACTTTACAAGATTCACTTAGATCTTCTCCCACAAGGACAGGACTTAAGGTCTTGGGTTTATGTTTTGCAGTCATCTTCAACCCAAATGCTTCAGTTGTTGGGTTAGGAAAATCCATCTCAAATGCCTTTGAGGAGGAGCAGTCAGTTAGTACACAGTGCAAGGAAGAGATAGTCAAGAATGGGCTGCAGGAGTAAAGAGAGGCCAAACAAAGAGATTGGAAGGACTTGTACTAGGAATTGGGAGGATGCTCCATCAGCAAAGTGCTTGCCTTACAAGCATGGGGACTTGAAGTTAATCCCTCAGAAGCCATGAATTAAAAGAAAGACAGGCACTGTATAGCATACTTGATTAACGAGAGTCTAGGAGATGGAGACAGGCAGATTCCTGAGGCTTGCTAGTCAGCCAGCCTAGCCACTTGGCCACTTTTAGGACAGGTAGAGAGACCCTACCTAGAAAAGAAGAAAGAGAGAGAGAGAAAGGGTGCTAGGTGCATGGGCAGCAACACAAGAGAACACAAGAGGTTGTCCCATATATACACGTGCACATGTGTGCATCCACAACAAGTACACACACACACACACACACACACACACACACACACACACACTTCTCACTGGTATCTTGTAGACAAGCAGCAGTATTTGATTTCTTCCTTCAGATAACTATGACAGTGCTCATATTCACTCTGCCGAAGGCATGCTTAGATTTCCGCACTCCCTTACTACTAGCTATAAATCACCTTTCATTCCCCACCACAAAGCATATCACCATGCAAGTGATTTAGGGTAATGTTATTACAGAAATAAAATGCATCCACCATAATAGTCAAATTATTTATATGCAATTGTGAGAGCTTTCACCCTTGTTACTAACAAGTTTCTGACAACTTGGAGACATTTACCCATTATGCCCCAAACACACCCTAGTAAGTGACACAGTACACGGTCAAGAAATATTTGTCAAGTGGATGGCTGAAGCTGCCTCAGCACCGATGTGACAAAGCTGTGGGTATGATGTCAGAAGCTGAGAACCGCTGTGGTTAGAAAGCACACTGCAGTGAAGGTTTCTAGGGAAGGAGGTAGCAGCATCATTGCCCATTTCTGAAAGATCACTCAGCCTGCCATGGAAAGGAGAGATTGGAGATGAAGAGCCTGGCCATAGAGACCTGTTAGGAGGCTGGGCAGTGATGTATGCAGACAATGATGAGTTTCTAAACTGCGGTGCTGTTGAAAGACTGAAGGAAAAAAAAAAAAAAAGAAGGGACTAGAGATGAAGGAGTAGATTCAAGAAACATTTAATAGAACTGAGCAGAACTTAACCAAGGATTCTCTTTGCCGTGAAAGTTTGAATGGGATGAGTTACTAGTCTGAACAAGAGAAAAGGGCCAGCATGCTCATCACTCTGGAATCCAAGTGGTGAAGCACAAGTGCCTTACTCACAGGCAGAGCAGGAAGCCACCCCAGTACCATAGTGTTAGAAGCCTGTGGAGACACTGGGACTAAAAATACCCACGCCACCCACTTCCTGACGTCACATCATTAAAGCAGCCTCTCTTGGTTTGCATCCTTCCCAGATGTCATTAGAACAAGTCAACACACTCAAGAAGGGAGAAACGTTTATCGGGTGTGACATTCACTTTGCAAACCATTATTGAATCATCACAGTGACCTTGCAGTTTTAATACTACTGAGAGAAAACTGAAGCTCAGACAGAGATACAAGGAATGGGTGGAAAATCCAGGATTTGAACCCACATCTAGAATGGTACTGTTGTTGTTACCACTAGTTTTATATTGCTATTTTCAAATATGAGGGAAGTAGGCTTGCTGTAAGGACAATCAATAAAGATTCTGTGCATTGTTTCTAGAACAGGCAAATATCACAGATAATAGCACATCTGAGGCTACACGTACGAGTGCAGGCTGTGGTCACCACCCACACAGTCTCGTTCTCACGAGCCAGGAGTTATCAGAACTGAACAGGACATCCTTAAACAGTCTCTGGGTTCTCAAAATAACATCTGCACCAAGACCAGGGACCTTAATACAGAGGCTAGGAGTAGCTGCCTCGATGTTTTCCAGAATATGGAAAGGAAACTAGTTCGTTCTGGCTCTAAGAGGGAAGGTCCCCACATTTAGTAACTCTCTCTTACAGGATTCGTAGCTTACGCAGTTATTTTGGTCTTCTCATCTAAAACCCAGTACTCTTCTATGAGCAGTCCTAAATTTCACTTCACAGGTCCCAGAATTTTGTTTCTTCCAGTTTTTTTTAATAATTTATTTTTTATTTCTTCAAGTTACATCTCAATCACAATCCCCTCCCTACTCCCCCCTCCAGTCCCACCCTTCCACCCTCCTCCCCCTCAGCCCCACCATCCTCTTCCCTTCTTTTTTTTTTTTTTTTAGTTTAAGGTATTTATTTTTCCCCCCAACAGCTCTCCCTTTCAGTCCAAATAATGGTTCTTTTTCTTATAACTATAAATACAATACAAAACAACAGAAATAAATAGGCCACGATTATAAGAGTTATATGGCTTAGCATACATTCCCAATGTCCAGTCCATATGTATTTGGCACCTGACTTTAACATTCTACTATCTAACCATCTCCATGAGTTTAAAGTTCTATATCTAACTCAGCTTTCATACTAACTTGCCTCATAATTTTAAAAATATCTTCTTAGATCCAGAAAACCCTCTTGATTCCTAAACAACTCAAAATTTAACTATGAGACTCTAGGTATCTACCACCTCAGAGACCTGAGAGGGATAAATATATCTGATTATATAGGAAGTGCAGGGCCTGACAGCACCCCCTATATTACTCCAAGTAGAAGATGAGCATCGAAGAATCTCCAGTGGGAGATGATTAAATTGGTGGTAAGCCATTCTCTTGGCAAGAAAAACCACTTGCTTCAACTGTAGACAGACTTCTGTCCAAAAAGGACAAAACTTGGAAGCAGGTAAGTCGATAGCCTAGCTCTGCCAAGACAGGGTAGGTAAGTCCTTCATAATTCCTGCTCTACAACCAATGTCTGTCAGAGAAATGGGGCCAAATGTCTGAAGATTGATGCTGTAATGTATGGAGAGAAAATGGGAACTGTCCAGGCAGCCACTGGTATGTCATTTTTTAGTTTCTTCCAGTTTTGTTTCCTGGGCACCTACCTACACTAAAGGAGCTGGGCTTCGTGCTAATGTCATAGTTCACCAGTAGGGGCACCATACAGCTTGTAGGGTGCCAAAGCTTAATGACAACCAATTGATATGAAGATATGCCCTGGATTACAAACTCTTAGGATTGAAATCTGTGCAATGAGCATATTATATCAGCACACAGATAGGAAATAGGGATGTGGTAGGAATTAAGCTGAGGGAAGGAAGGGCCAAGGTCAGAAGCTGATGAAAGAATGGATAAGACTAGAACCCAACAACATGAGTGTATTAATCAGGGTTCTCTAAAAGAACAAAACTAATAGAACATTATAAATATATATAAATATATTAATATATACATATTAGGATAAATATATATTATAATATAAATATATTTATTATAAATATTTGTATAATTTATTATATAGTGTAATTTATTAATTATATTATAAATATAATATAAATTTATTAATATATTTATACATAATTATATATACATATATATGAAGGGGATCTATTAAAGTAGCTTACAAGATGCAGTCTAGGTGGTCCAACAATGGCTGTCTCACAATGGAGAGGCCAAGAATCCTGTAGTTGTTCAGTCCACGAGGCTGCGTGTCTCAGCTGGGATCTCAGATTGGGATCTGATGCTGAGGGCCTGGAGGGTTCCTGGAGAGCTGGTGATCATAAGTCTACTTTGGAACCCTGAAGAATCTGATTCTACCACCAGTGAAGGAAAGCCACAGCAACAGAATAAGTTGAACTTGCCAGCTAGGGTGAGGACAAGCAGGCACAAAGCAAACGTTTCCTCTTCTGTGTCCTTTTATCTCAGCTGCCATCAAAAGGTACCACTCACATTTAGGGTGGGCTGTCCCACTTTAAACCATCTGATCAAGACAATCCCTAACCGGAGTGACTAGCAGCCTGTGCTGTGGTTGATTCCTAGTGCATGCAAGATGACAATGAAGATCAGCCATCGCAGGGAGTGAGGGGACTGTGAGACTGGGTCAGCGACAAGCAAGTGGGTCAGCCATCAGGCTGAGGCCAGGAAGAGAGCATGATACAGCAGAGATTCAGCTGATTAGATCTGTCAGCACTCTCAGAATTGATCAAATTCAAGAGCTCTGATTCCTGCTAACTAAAGTCCCAAGACAGGGTTGATAAATCAAAGCCTGAGCTATTTCCAGACAAAGGTGTTAATTGGTCTGAAACTGGCATCTTCCCTGGACAATGCTAGAGGTAAAGGGACCATATATTTGTCTCTACCCATCTATTTCTCTAGACCCTTAGAACCCTTCCCTCTGTGACCAGTACCAACCATATGCCACATTCAGGTTTAGCTAGCTATTTTAAAGACCTTTCTAGCCATCACATTCTAGAAAACCCTTCTGTGATTACTGTGAGTTTCCCTGCCCCAGTTACTTTGCCATTCACTCTTCATTCAATAAACACTTATTGGTGTCTGTTGCATGCACCACAATGTGATGTCCACTTAGGATACAACTGATAACTGAAAGAGGTGTGGCCTCAGTCCCTGTAAAACTTACACTAGGGTAGGAAGACAGTACCAACAGGAAAGCAGACAAAATCTCTACAAAGCATATTGGAATGTGAAAGTATAGGATGTTGAAAAAAAGGCATCCTCAGATAAGATTAAAAGATGTGGTTTTTAAATTAAAAAAAAAAAAGCAGATAGGAGGGTGAGGGGGAAGAGGGTAAGAGGGTGGGACTGGGAGGGGGAGGAAGAGAGAGGGGACTATGATTGAGATGTAACTTGAAATAAATAAATAAATGCAAAAATAAATAAGTTTAATCCAAAAAAGATGTGGTTTATTTTCTTTTCCTATTAGTGTATTATGTTGCATTATGTGTGTGTGTGTGTGTGTGTGTGTGTGTGTGTGTGTGCATTTTGCATGTGTGTAAGCACAACATGTCTGTGGATGTGCATGTATGTGTGTTCACCTGTGAAAGCCCAAGGTTGATGTTCTGGAATCCTTCTAGATTACTAGTCTATCTTATTCATTGAGACAGGGTCTCTTAAAAAATAAAACAGAGCTCACCTATATAGTTAGCCTCACTAACCAGTCTACTGTGGGGAAACTAGCTCCCTCTGGAAAGTCAAAACCCACATGGCTTTTCTATAGATTCTGAGGAACCGAAATAGGGTCCTCAAGTTTGTACCACAAGCATTTAAACATTGAACCTGCTCCCCAACCCTGAATAGGCACCTTCTTTTTAAAAAATTTATTTGAGAACTTGACACAATATATTTTATTATATGAAATCCTCCCAGATCCACCCCAACCTCCCTACCCAACAAACTTTTCTAGCCCTCACTCTCACTCTCCTATCTCTCTTTGAACCCATTGAGTCCAAGTTTGTGTTGACTAACTACCCCTTAGCTTGGGGCCTACCCTGGAGTGTTGTTAATATTCTGGAGGTGTCACACATAAAGAAAAACTGACTGCTTTCCCAGCAGCTCTCAAAAGCCAATAGCTCCTCAGTTAAGGATGGGACTAGTGCCCACCTCCCTGACTTCGACTTGCTGGGATTCTGTCTGGCTTGAGTGTGTGCAGGTCTTGTGCATACTGTCACAATCACTGTGAGTTCATATGTACATCTGCTATGTCGTGTCCAGAGAACACTGCTTCCGTGAAGTCATCTGCCACCTCTGGCTCTTATAGTCTTCCCGCTCCCTCTCTCATGAGCCTTAAGGGGAGACATATGACATAGACATCCCATTCTGAGATGAGCACTCCCCAGCATCTTAATCTCTGCACACTGACTAGTTGTAGGTCTCTGTGCTAATCGCCATCTACTATAAAAGGAAGCTTCTCTGACAAAGGTTGAGAGATACATGGATCTATGTGCAGAGAGATAAGTCATTAGGAATTGTTTTAATGCTGAGTCCATTTAGAAGAATGAAAGGTGACTTTTAATGTGAGACCTGAACAAGCCAACTTCACAAAGACAGCAGGGCTAGGGTGTGAGGTCAGGGATTCAGGCGGAACCAAGTCAGTTGTGAAGGTTGTATGGAAGGTGAGCAGTGCCACTGGACCATGCATGATGCGCACAGCTGAAAATGGAAGAGACTAGAGACATCTGCAGGCTTTGTGTGCTGTGTGTGATCACTTTGGGTTAACTGAACTGAGAGGCAAGGAAGAATCTAAAGAGTCAAGGAGTACAGATCTGTAAGGACCACCCTGTCTACTGTGGGGTCTCAGGTGATAGGCACACAACTAGATGGAGGGATGTAAAATGAATTGCCAGACATTTAGAAAGAATGAACAGGGGCTGGAAAGATGACTCAGCAGTTAAGAGCACTGATTGTTCTTCCAAAGGACCCGGGTTCAAATCCCAGCACCCACATGGCAGTTCACAGCTGTCTGTAATTGTCCGGCGTGGTGGCGCATGCCTTTAATCTCAGCACTCGGGAGGTAGAGGCAGGCAGATCTCTGCAAGTTCAAGGCCAGCCTGGTCTACAAAGTGAGTCCAGGACAGCCAGGGCTATACAGAGAAACCCTGTCTCAAAAAAAAAAAAAAAGGAAGGAAGGAAGAAAGAAAGAAACAACAGTCTCTGCTGGAAGTAGGAGATTATTTCAGGAGTTTTCCAACAGGCAGGGGAACTAGTCACTAAGGGAAAGGCTAAGCATCTTCTTCTAGATCCTTCTACTGAGGGTAATACTTCAAATTCTCTGCATCCCAGATGCAAACCTCTCTACATTATTAGATATGTTTCCCAAGAATCTCTAGACCTATTAACAACTGAAGAAAGCCCTACAGAGCAGAGAGAACTCATGATTGCCTAACAAGAGCTTGGTGGGATCAACGAGGTTAAGGACCAACTGTCTCCAATACAACCTCTTTAGTATGGCAAAGCACGGCTGCTTTGTCTAATTTACAGTTCCAATTAAATAATAATAGTAAGGTCACTCTTTAGATACTCTGACACAATGTTATTAAATCCTAACCACTTACGAATATTATTGTTGCTGTTGTTATAACTTGAGAGGTGTCTCTAAAGAGCTTTGAATAAACAGGAAATTAAATCACATTCTTATAAAAATAAATTTGACCATCGGAGAATTGGATAAATTAATTAACCATCAAGAACCACTTATACTAATTTAAAATGTACTATTATTTATTGATCACCTCTGCGTGCCAGAAATTGTTACATTCTTGCTGTCAATCAGTGAAGCGGGTGTCTCTGATCTCATTTGCAACTTGAGGAAACTGAGCCTCAAAGACAATCTGACAGGACTGGGTCAATGTCAGGAGGAGGGACTGCCATCAGGATCTGTCAAACACAGCAGCTGTTCAGTTTACTGCTGTATTATTTCCTTGAGGTTGTCTATGGTCTTGTGTGCAAAAGCATCAAAAAAAAAAAAAGTAGCTTTTGCCTAGACTGGCTAACTCAGATGCTGACTGGGCCCAGAAAGATGCCATTGATTGACAAATAGTCCACTATTACTGAGTAAGAAAACAGGGCTCATGATCTTCTGGTCCATCTTCATTGGCTACCTCATTAGAATCACTGTGTTGAAACACACCTCTGGGTGTGACTATGAGGGCATTTACAAAAGAAAAAAAAAAAAAGGTTCTTCTTTTTCTTTTTTTCTCTCCACACCCCCAATTTTCAAGACTTTATGTGTATGGGTTTTTTTCCTGTGTGTATGTCTGTGCACTAAGTATGTGCCTGACGCCTTTAGAGACCAGAAAAGGGTGATTTATCCTCGGGGACTGAAGTTACAGATGGTTGTGAGTCATCATATGGGCACTGTGAATTGAACACAGTCCTCTGCAAGAGCAGCCAGTGCTCTTAGTCACTGAGCCATCTCTGTTTCCAGAAAGGCTTAACTAAACAGAGAAAACCCATGCAGAATGTGAGTGGCTGGGGTACTGGACCTAATGAAATCAAGAAATCGAGCCGAGCACCAACACTCATCTCTCTGCTTTCTGCCTGTGGATGCCATGTTGTGACCAGGTTGTTCACTCTCTCACTGCCATAAGTTCCCATAATAACGAGCTGAATCTCCTCAACTGTGAGCCAAAAGAAAGAACTCCCCCACCTTAAGTTGTTCTGTAGGGTATTTTTGTCACAGTGATAAGAAGTGTAACTAACACACATGGGGACTACAGAAAACAGGAGCACGTGTCCCTTTCAAGGAGGGCATCTCCTGCTCCATCCTACAAGGTGGCAACAGCTGCTGCTGCACCTACTAGAAACTCAGCCCAGGAGACCAGATGTGCTTTTCAAGGAAGCAAGGGAATTGGAGATTTTGCAAGGAAGCTCAATGGGGTTCTAACGGGGGCCAGCCAGTAGGAGGGGGAACAGCACTATGTATGCCAACACCATGTCAGCCTAGCTAAATGAGTGTGCAGGCAGAATCCAGCCTCCAAGCTACCAATTTCCAGCCTCCACTACGCAGACCATTGAAGCATTATTTATGAACTGGAGAGTTTGATAAACAATCTTAATGGCTGATGATGGGGGTTGGCCCAACTCTATGATGCAGCCGTCTGATTTAATTTTCAAAGACTTTAGCAGTGAGCAGCCTAGAGACTGTGTAGTAAGTACCCTTGGAAATTCTTAGGAAGCATAGCAGGATAACATGCTTCTGATGTGACAGTACATATAAAAAGCAAACTATAAAATAATGCCCAAGCAAATGTTTGATGTCTTGAGCTATTGGACAGTTACAAAGATGATTCGGGCACTTCACAGCATGAGTGTCACACCTCAGTAGAAACAGCAATGATGCTTGTACTGTGATTACCACTCTGTGCTGTTATGCATGGCTATGGACAGGGATTTCAAGGATGCATGGGCAAAGGAAACAATGTGATTGTGTTAGTTGTCAGATAATGGAAAATTCTTTTTCCACTTTTCCTACCCATTGATTTCTATTACTGTCATGGCCACATGACATTCTCAGGGGGAGGGGGTTCCTAAAAAATATGTAATCTTAGAAGGGCCAGAATGGAATTTCATCTGACTTTTAGAAAAATCAGTACATAATTACCTTCCCATTTTAATGCAGAGCAAATCCCTAAAAAAGAGCTGGAGAAATGGCTCAGTGGGTATAGTGCTGGCTGTTCAAAGATAAGGGCCTGAGTTCCATTTCTGACTGTGGACACTGTGCACCCACATACAGCCAGGCATGGCGGAGCATGCCTGTCATCTGAGTCCTGAGAAGGAAGACACAGGATCCGATGGCCAGACAGGATAGCTGAATTGATGAGCTCCAGGTTCTGTGAGAGGCCCAGTCTCAAAATGTAACACGGAAAAATACTGAAGAAGGCATCCATTTTTGACCCCTGGCCTACACACGCACAAACACAAACACACACACACACACACACACACACACACAGTCTCAAGTGCACACATACTCATATGTGCACACATACTCACACACACACAGCTCCCAAGGAGGGATCAATTGACTTTAATATTTGTTCTAGATCATTTTCTGTCTCTTCCCATGTGAGCCATATACATGTCTCAGTATGAGTTAACAGTACTGATGCCCTACAAGGTATCTTACCACTACTACCTGTGGCCCCTGTTACTTGATAGTTCCAAGCAAGCTGGGGCTGCTCTGTGCCCACTGAGTACTTCTGCCTGCTTTAAGTCAGTCCCAATGATTTCTGCTACAGTTCAAAAAGCTAACCAAATGACCAAATGACTTAAAAAACTGAGGGAAAAAAATCACTATCTCACATGTCCAGACTTCAAGACAGAAGGCCAGCAAAAACTATGGTTCTTTTGATATTTGCTCCTTGCTGACTTTCTACATGGCCTCCAACCTAGCAGGAAGAGAGTCAATTTCCTAGTTCCCACTGAATGAAGGAGTGATATGTTTCCCTCCATGGTTTTCTTTCCAGAGGGTTTCCCCTTGTCCAAGCCTCCTGATTAAACTCCTGTTCATGACTCAGAATAGGACAGGATTTTAAAACCAGAAAATAAGATGATGAAATTGCCATGAGCAGTGTGGACTAACCACCGGATGGAGGCGGACACGGGTACCTATTCCAACATTTTTGTCATCTCATGTCAAATTTCACTCCTACAAATATCTTAAAGCATGTCCACCTCGTTGGTTTCTTGGTAACCGTTGTCTCTTGCCTGGACCACAGGAAAATCTTCCTGATTAATCTATCTACAGGCCCTTGCTCAGTGGAGCAGCCCAACAGTTAGATATACCTACACTGAGAGCAAAGGACAGTCAGAGAAGAGTCAGGGAGGGAACCAGGCAGGGAAGGAAGCTTCTCTTGTGTTGTTGACTGTGCTTACTTATAGCAAGACTAGAGAGTGTGATGCCTGACTTGAGAGACAAGTTTCAAGGTGAGTCTAAGAATTAAATATAATTAGCAGTCAGTAAATATCCAGGAAATAGGAAATTAAAATCTCAGAAAGATCATCCTACCAAGAATGACACTCACTCATCCCATGTGTGTTTTGAGGGCTTCATCCTAGGCTGCATGGAATATTAGTGATGAAGGAATGCACAAGGGTGCACCGTCTCTGCTCTGAGAGCTAGTCTCTATCAGGAAAGGCAGTCATTAATTCAACCAATTACAGACTAACTATTTAATTACCATTTTGACAAATGCTGTTGATCGAGAAATACAGAAGCCTGAGGCCAGATAATGGCACAAGGTGGGAGGTGTGAAATTAGAAAATGCTTCCCTAAGGAGGTGACATTTAAACTGAGTGGCATTCTGATTCAGAGAAAATTAAGGGAAGTTTATTCCAGAAAGAAGAAACTGTGCGTACCAAGTCTCTAGGCTGGGTTCAATAAAGGAAGACTAAAAGAAAGTCCTGTAAGGAAAACATAGAGCATAAAGAATGGTCCCTGTGAGCTGGGGGCAGTTGACAGCAGAAGCCTGCAAGACCTGTCCCACTCAGGCCATTAAGTATGTGATACTTGTGAAAAAACAAAAGGAGACACCCCAAATGTCCCTCAGGGACAGGCCAGTGGGCTGCTTCCAGGATTCTCAAAGAGGTGCCCTTATTGGAGGACCAGGCTCTGATAAAGCTGCCTCGTTGTGTTCAATGTATCCTGTGTCACACAGTGTCACCATAAAATCAGATCTCAGAATGATGTAGGTCCCTATCTAGAGCCTGCAGAGCTGACATGGGTCCTATGAGGGCTCGTAAGAGTCCCACATACCTGGGACCTGGCAGCCCTCTTGCCATGACCCTGCTTTGAACCTCCCGAGTGTGTATCACAAGCATAAGGCCTGTCCTCCCTCTGGCCCCAGATGGCCAAGGGTTAATTTGCCTGTTAATTTTCCACATGAGGGGATATGTGCAGTGAACATAAACAGGAAGCAGAACCAGACACTGCCTCCAGCTGAGAAATCAATTCAGGCTTTAAATTACTCTAGGTGACGCACTCACCACGGGTGCCCAAGTGCTATCATCTCTCCTGGCGTGTAGTTGCACTCTTGGAGCCTGGAGCTCTCAGTGCCCTGGGAGGTCTCACTACTGAACCCCAGGGCCCACTAATGTCCCAATGGGGAGGAACACCATGATTAAAAGCAGCATATCCCCCAGGTCGGGCAGGCAACTCGTAAGACCCAGGGGCAGGTGTTGTCATCTGGTAAGCCCATGTCCCTGTGCAGCAACTGCACAGCAACCTACACCTGGGACTCAGATGTAGGTTGATACTTGATATCTCAGCTGATGAGTTGTCTTGGCTTGCGTGTCAATCTCACAAGATACACACATGCTCGCAAGAGCCTCTCCTTGGCTCAGGAGGAAGCTGGAGAAGCCACCCATGTGTCTTAATACTGGAACTTGAAGTCTGTGATGCTTCTGGGTCTAACCTTCAGTTCTTCCAGGCAACAGACAGTTAATCCTTATCAGTGGTGACCTCTCTCTGTCTTGGGCTCCTCACCTCTCTAATGGATACAGTGTCTCTCAAACTGGTGATACGAGTGACACAGAAATACATAAAATTGCTTCCATTGGTCACAGCATCATACAAAACAGGTCAGCAGTTTCCACGGGCTGAGGGAGAGGCTAGAGGAAAGTGACTGAAATGTGTCCATGGTGTCTATAGAGGAGGGATAAAAATGTTCTAGAATTAGATCATGATGGTGTGTAAGTGTGTAAAATATTGAAGACCAGTGAATGCACACTTGGAAAGGATGATGTGGACATGTGAGTAGCATTTTAACAAGCTACAACTGCACGTGAGTGCATGGCTGCACATACTATAAAACATGTATAGAATTCACTTTGGGGCATCTTAGGAAGAGAGACATGAAACATGAACCATGATGATGGAGATGAAGCAAACATGAGCTAAGAAAAGAAATTTTGTGAGGGTTGAGGTGTTGTGCGTAATAGTGAGTCTGTCGCAAAGTATAGAAGCCACCTGCAGCCAGCAGCTGTCCTGTTGGAAAGGACAAGTCTAGAAGGAAGATCAGAAGGAAGAAAGGGATCCAGGAAGGAAAAACACTCTTGCTAACTACACGCCTCTGTTAGCCGACCACATTCTCCTACATGACCTTATTCCACTCACCAACAACTCAGTAAGGGAGAGGGTCTTGTCCCCATTTGACATATGAGCAGACTGAGGCATAAAGAGCTTTGCAAAGTTAAGGAAAAGTGCTTTGCTTGTAAGTTGAGAGAAAAGGATATCTGAATCAAGAGGAGAGCTAGGCAATAAAAAAGGGGGCCTGGGAGGAAGGGTGGGTGAGGGCCAGAGGCCATATATCAAAGGACATTTGACAAAAGTAAACCCCCCTAGGGGAAGGTGTATTTGACATGTCACAGAAAGTGTTGGTCTAGAAAGTTAGGAATGAATAGAAAGTTACTCCCTTGTTAAGCTGGACTTAACTTGAAATAGGAATCAATGGAAATGTATCTCCATTCAGGAAAAGCTGGGATTCTAGCGATGAGGTTTGTGATGGTGCCCAAAGCAGTCTTGACTCTCACTCTCATGCAGTGTCTCCTAGGTAACCTGACTTCCTGATGTCCCCACTGCACTTCAACAGCCATGAAAGCCCTGTCCTCCTTCTCCCTCTCTCCTCACCAGCCCTTTGTCTCCTTTCCCTTACAGCACTGGCTTCCTCTTCCCTACAGGCTTTACTTGGAGCTGCTTTCCCTCTTTCCTCTCCTCTTCATGAATAATCCAGGAGAGCCGCTTTTAGGAGCCCCTCTTTCCTGATTGTAATTAAAGAGGGTCTCTCTGAGCTAAGTCTCTTAAATCCTTCATCAGCTAAGAACACAGCCTGCGGGCGCTGCTCTCCATTCCTTTTGGACAGAGCAAGTGGGTCCGCCCAACAGACATGACACTATGTTGTCCAGCACATCTGTTAGCTCCACCCAGGTCTCCCACTTAGCCAGGCTCCCTGGCCTGCAGAAAGGCACTGCCCCACTAATTTATTCAGCTGTGATGAGAAACCTGGGCAATCAGAAGGACTGCATAAAGCCCAATGCCACTTCACCTTTCAGATCACAACTGATAGCAGCCAGAATATAAAGCTGGTGGCTGCAAACAGTACAAAGGTTCTGGGCATTCAGGTTGGAGACTCACCACATTCTAGCTATCTCTCTGTGGTTAATTTACTTAATACCTTCCTTTCTGGCCCTATAAGACTGATTATATTTTTCTTGACATTTAAATTTTTTTATTTGTACATGTAAGCATGCATGTTCATGCGTGTGTGTGTGTGTGTGTGTGTGTGTGTGTGTGTGTGTGTGTGCGTGTGTGTGTGTGTGAAGAGAGAAGGGGAGCAGGGGGCACACACATCCCAGGCAACTTTGATGGTCAGTTATCTCCTCCTACCTTCACATGAGTTCCGGGGACACACTCGGGGTTTCACGGCAAGTGTTTCTACTTCCGGAACTGTCTCATCAGAAAGTTACATTTTTTTTCTAAAGAATGGGGAAGGTACCCTGCTAAAAGATAATGCTTCTTCTATTCAAAACAACCCTTTCATTTACTGACATTTCACAGTGACTTATGAATGGATTCATTGAGAGATTTCCAATGTATTTTTGAATACTGTTATTATGACTGGAATCAAAATACAGTCCCAAGAGGAAGGGTGGGCTCACCCACTTGCACTAAGAACTAAAGCAGAGGTATATGAAATCAGGACAAGCTGTCCTTACCTTCACATATTCCTCTGGCTATGAAGAGTGTGGGGCTAAGTCTGCAGCTGGTGTAGACAGGGGTGTTACAGGCTGACAGGCTCACTGTCTTATTCAGCACCCATGCACGGCCAGGAGTGTGAGTCTCACTAACTTGTTCATAGCAATAACCAAGCTGAGCCGAAAGGACTCACCCTTTTTCCTGATCTCACATCCTCTATCCACAAGGCCAAAAGAAGTCCCCAAAGCTCCACCTTGATCTAATCCTCCATGCTAGACTGAGAGGCCCCATGTGTGTGAATGAAGCCCCCACTTACTGTGAGCCCCAGCTTCCTCCTCTCCATCCACTTCCTGATGCTGCTCTCAGGCAGGATCCTCAGGCGTGACTTGTCAGGGTTCTAATTCTGGGGCTCACAGTAAGTGGGGGCTTCATTCACACACATGGGGCCTCTCAGTCTAGCATGGCCGGCTCTCAGAAACACAAAAGAAACTGAATATGTTATTGGCACCCCAAGCAAATGAACCTGAGGATGTGGGAAAAAAATACAGAATGTTGAAAACAAAAACTGCACCCAACTCCATTTTGAAGAAATGTAAGGTATGCGGGGAGGGGGGGGTGAGGAGTGGAGGGCTGACCAGCAGGTCCTGGGGTGCATTGCAGACTTGAAATTTCCTCAGGTAAGCAATGAGAGCTTGCATGGTGATTTTTGAGCAGGGGAAGGAAGTGGTCTGATTGGTAATTTGGAAGTATCACTCAGGGAAAAGAAGTATGGAACAAAAGTGTAGAACATCAGAGATTGACTTTAATCAGCAGTAATGATAAGAGAAATTGAAGGAAAAAAAAAAGAAACATAACAGGCTGTGTTGATTGAATGTGGAGCCAGAATGAGAGCTGAGAAAATTTTGGAAACTTAGCACACTGCACCAAGAAGCAGGTTATAGAAGAAGAGTTTGGGGGCCCTGAGAGAGAACAAGACTATCAATGCCATCACAAGGAGGAACATGCTCACAGGCCCACATCTGCCTTATCATAAAGCAAGGACACACAGAGACCATGGAGCCCTAATTGTCTCCAAATAATTACTCATCACTCTGTGATTCATTTGACTTTGCATCAAAAATGAACATAAAAATTAAATTTTATGGGCAAATGATTTGAACAGGCATTTCACAAAAGAAGAGACATAAATGTCTAATGAACATGTGAAAGTATGTTCAACACCATTAGTCATCAGGGGAATAAATATTAAACCCATAATGAGACACATTTTATGTGTCTGAAGTAGGGTAGGTATAACTTTAAAAGGACAGATAAGATAACCAGAGGATGCGAGAAACTGGCATCCTGAGACTCCAATGACGAGACACTGATGGCTAAGGAAGTGTTATTAGAACAAGTGTTGCTTGAAATCCTGACAAGGTCACAGACCAAGTGCTGACAAGGATGTTGACCTGTTGGGACTCACAGTGTGCTAGTGAAGATGTAGAATGATCCAGACACTTGGGACACAGTTTGGTAACATCTTATGAAGTTAGAGATAATCCTGCTACTATGTATTAAGCAGCATTCACATAAGAAAAGTGAGAAAGTATGCATCTCAAGGTGTGCACAGCTCTATTAATAATGGTCAAGAACTGGAGATACAGCCAGGTGTGGTGGCGCTCACCTTTAATCTCAGGAGGCAGAGGCAGGCCTATCTCTGTGAGTTCAAGACTAGCCTGATCTACAAAGTGAGTCCAGGCTAGGGCGATTGCACAGAGAAACCCTATCTCAAAAAAACAAACAAACAAAAACAAAAAAAAGAACTGGAAATACATTGCTGCTAGAGGACCTGAGTTATTAAATGAAAATCTTAATATCAGTCACAGGATACCACTCTATGAGAAGTCCCTGGAAGTCTGTAAAACAATACAGGCTACTGCTATTGCTATGGTTGCCCACTATAACTAGACAACAGGACTCCATTGCTCAAGACATCACACACTTTTGATGGGGTGATGTTATGCATTCTAAATGCTAATTAACCTGCTCCCAAAAGCCTCCTTGCTGTACATCAAGTAATGCTGTGTTATCTTGCCTGCTAACCATTGTCTCTGATTGGTTGAATAAATGCTGAGGCCTGAAAGTGGGCAAAGACAGAAGTATGTGGGACTAAGGTGTCTGGGCTTCTGAAACAGAGAGGTTCATAGGTAGAAGAAGCCTCCAGAAGAAGAGAGAAGCCAGAGGAGCAGAAGGAGTACACATGCCATGGGTTTGAGAAAAGAACCTCATTCCACATGGCCTGGAACATCAGCATAGCATGAAGAATAACAACCCAGGGGATGTTTGTATATTATACAGGGCTTTATTCAGGGATAGAATTATGAACAAACTTAGATGGGCTAAGACTGTACAATCCAGGCCAAGGCTTGTTAAAATCCATCAGGTGTCTGTGTGCTCATTTATAATGGCAGGTTAAGGATTAACACTGCCAACCAATTAAATATAACATAAATACTAGTCAATAATTTAATTAACTTCTACACACTTTGGTTGCAGGTCTTAGAGAAATCAATCTCAAACCCACCAAGAAACTTCTTCATTGTCCCAGAAGGCGCTGTGCAAGCCATGAAGGGGAAGTACATCAATTGTCTTACCCCAGTGTTAGACCCTGAGTGCCATAATACTGACCTGCCTGATAAGATGTACACACTGGAGAAATATTTGTATGGCTTACTGGGTAACTAACCACTTTTTCAGTGGACCTGAGACCTGCTGCACAGCAAGGAATGCATGCCTGGTACTGTAAACATGGTCAAAAGTCAATGGCTAGAGGGTCAGGGGGCCGAGTGGGGACTCCAGTACTGTTACTTTGCTGGTGGGGAGTGCCGTGACTTGCTGTCTTCTGGACATGACACTGCACTCATGAAACACCACAGCTATGCTTACCTACACAAGATCCCCTCAAGATTAAGCTAGAACAGCCATATGGATGCTGTGGAGCTTCACGTTAGAAATGGAACACAGACATTAATGAAGTATTTTTCAAGATCCAATAAAGATTTCAATAAAAGGGAAAAAATGAAGAAGAAGAAGAAGAAGGAGGAGGAGGAGGAGGAGGAGGAGGAGGAGGAGGAGGAGGAGAAGGAGAAGGAGAAGGAGAAGGAGAAGAGAAGGAGAAGGAGAAGACCTCCAAGAGCTGGGCCCATCCTTAAGATTTTTCTACCCATAAAGCACAGAGATGGTGATCAAGGGCTCACCACATGGATTTCTGGGAGAATAATCCATATCCACACTATAGCAGAAACTCTTCCACAGACCCTGTGGGAACCACTGATATCCAGACACCAAAATAAGTGCCTTCTAAGTCTTACAGCTTGTATAAAACTTAGCTTAAACTAGATCATGAATTTAAACATGAAACTAGGCAGCTTTTTAAGTGGATCTGAATGTAAAGGTTGAATAGTACATCTTCTAGGAAAGAGTACAGACAAAAAAATCTTCATGCCATTACATTAAAAGTCTCCAAAGGACACACCCCTCAACTGCTTTCTTGTGCCCTCCCATGCCCTCCCAGTCCAGCACCCTCTCTTCAGATGAATGCATCTCTCAACTCTCAACAGAAAAGCTTCTACTTGCAGGAGATGGTGCTAACAGAGACACAGCTGGCCAAGGTATAGAGAATAAGAGACTGCAGAGTGCTCAGCATAATGGAACATTGTATAAACTAACAAAAAAAAGTTAGGATAGATTGGTTGATTGGTTGATTGGTGGTTGATTGGGGGGGCAATGACAAGGCAAACCTCAACTCAAAATTGACCTCAAACTCAAAATTCTTTTGCCTTAGCCCCTCAAGTGTTGTATTAGTGGCCAAATATTTTTTAGACAGTATGTAAAACTCACGACTCATGAAGGAAAAGACTGAGATACTAAACTAAATTAAAATTATGAGATTCTATTTATAAAAAGGCAAGATACAAGCGGGAAGATTTAAGGGTAAAGAGAAAGCAAGCTTCAGGTTGATGAAGTGTGCTTGCATTACATGTATGTAACCCCTAAGGAACTGTGTCAAGAATGCAGAGGATGTGCATTTGATAGTAGGAGACTGGAAAGTGAGCCTGTTAAGAAATGGGATTTCCAAATCACTGACAAACCGTGAAATGATAATCCTTGGGGAAGTGCCAGTGAAACCAACAGAGTGGCTACCATGGAAAAGGAGTGACACTGGATATTACCAAGGAGTGGGTGGAAACATAGCTCTCTTGAGAGAGTGCTTCCTGGTATAAAGAAAGGCTGGGTTTGATCTCTAGCATCATGTAAACCGGCATGATGGTTCATGCCTAATGCTAGCACTTAAGAAGTAGAAGCAAGGAGATCAAGAGTTCAAGGTCATTCTCAGCTACACAACAAATGTGGAGGCCAGCCTGGGTTCCAAGAGACTGGGGACAGATCAACAAGAACTCTCAGACCCTGCTGCAGAGAGTGTAAATTTATCCAACCACTGCAGAAAACTGATCAGCAACACTGCTAAAGCTAATTGCGCCCATAACCCCATGACTTAGCAATTTCACTGAAACAGAAACAGTCTAAATGTCCGCCAGTAATAAAGTGGTATGCTATACTACATATGGTACATTACATAGCATAAGATACAGATGAGGTGAACAGCCTGGGGAAATGGCCGAGACAAGAAAGTGCTTATCACATAAGCATGAGTATGGTCCCTAGGACTCATGTGAAAAGTTGTTCTCCATGTGCACCTGTTACCCCTTCCCTGAGGCTTGTTGGACAATCAGTCTAGCTGAATTGGTGAGTTCCAGGTTCAGTGAGAGACTCTCATCTTCAAACAGAGTGGAAAATGACTGAGGAATAGATTCAAGCCCTTTGACCTCCAAATGCATACAGGTGAACACACACACACACACACACACACACACACAGGAAAATAATTATTTCTAAATTCAGCATCATGCTTGAATCTCTTAACACTGAAATTACAGAAGCACAAAAACCTACAGTGTTGAAAGCAGTTTAAGTGAATCTATGACACTGAATTCAAGGTTATATTGACCTGTGAGCAGGGTAATAGTGACAATGACTGAGAGGAGAGCACTGGGTGTCTTCCAGGATGCTGTTTTCATCCTATTTTCTATCCTGGTCAGCATCAACATGGATATGCTCTCTTGCTCAAAATACAGCAAGCTTTGCTTCTAGTTTATGGGCTTTTAAACGTGAGTGTTAAATTTCAACAAAAGTCATTTAAAAGTTATATCTGAATTGGTGCCAATTACTACATACAAGAGATTGCCTTAGAGAGGGTACAAGGAAGTATCTGCTACCCAGGGGACCTAGAATTGAGGACCTTATCAAAAGTGAGTACCAGGAACCAAGAGCAGATGAGAGCTAAAAAAGAAAGTTGAACACCAGACCAAGAAAAGACAGATGAAATCAGAAGATCCCAGAATGGTAGTGCAGAATCTGAGCTTCATTCTGAAGGAAGAAGTAGACGCCAGGTGTTCAAAGCAAGGGCACCACAGAGCAATGTTCTGAAATCTCAGCTTTGTATAATCATTTAGCCCCATCACAATAACAGGCCCATCACAGAGCAATAGGATGCTCCTAAATCATGGGTCCATCTCACCATCCATCCCTATCACTTCTTTTGCCATGTAGTGTTTCTTGATTCCCAACTGCATGGGTCACCTTGCAGTCTTAGCTACAGAACCTAACTGCTAGCTGGCGACTCCCAGATTCCCCAGTGGAGGAGGTGGAAGGAGAAGTGTCACTATGATATTGCTGAATACTCAAGACCTCCTTTTCTTTCTCGCCCTCTCTCCTTGGTCTCTGAAAAAAACAAACCCACAAGGATGTTTATCATACAATAATGAAATAAAAATAAAGTCATTCATCAAGAAGCCCGTATTTATTTTCTTTATGTCTGAAGGTTGTTAAATCCTAATTATCCTGAACTATTTTCATACTGCTGAGCAGCCTCCACTTATGAAGTCAGTAATTAATATTCAATTTGCCTACAGCTTTCAGATTTGCATGTTAATTATTGATTTCTTAATCACCAGTATGGGTGTTTGAGGGCTTTGGAGAACACTGACATTTCAGTAAATGTTACAGAGTGATCCTCTCTGCAGATCAGGGAGGTTTTAAAGAAAATATTTTGCAAGCTTTTGTTTTCAGCTTTCTATTTCCCCACCCTCAGCTCTTGCTCTTCTCCTGAGGCAATTGCCTGGGCTGTGTGTTGCTGTTGTTGACAGAATTCTGAGCTCACACCTAGGCAGGTGCAATGTCACCCCTTAAGGAGTCTCCCTGGGCATCCTTTCTCTGTGTCCTCCCATGGAGATGAGGGAGAGTAGGGAATCTGAGCCACAAAGGAAGCCTGTATTCTGCTGGGCATTGAGGTAGAGGCCTACTGCTGGGGTTGTTCTAATTGAGCTATCTAGATTAACCAAAGCACCAGCTCTAAGGGACTGTAGTTGGGAAACTGAGAAAATTGACAGAAGAAATTTCAGATGATGGGTGATACTTGAAGCCCAGGCAGGCGATAACATCAAAACATAGCCAATAAAAGTTTTCACAAGTTTCACATGAGAGGGCTCAATGAGAGGGATCTATTGAATTCCCAGAGAAAAGACCCTGACATACACTAAACCTCTCTCTCTCTCTCTCTCTCTCTCTCTCTCTCTCTCTCTCTCTCTCTCT
>CAJQZJ010001826.1:9912906-9926365 GCA_907164525.1 Lophiomys imhausi | reverse complement strand
TCTCTCTCTCTCTCTCTCTCTCTCTCTCTCTCTCTCTCTCTCTCTCTTGTGTGTGTGTTTATGTGCACAAACAGAGATATATGATTGTGTGATTCTGTTTGGAGGCCAGAGATCTACCTTGGGTAATGTTCCTCAAGATGGTATTGACTTTGTTTGTTTTTTTTATTAGATTTATCCGTTTTATTTTATGTGTATTTTGAGTACATATATGTCTGTGCATCACATGCATGCTTGGTGCCCTTGGAGGTCAGAAGGCATCAATCAATCAGGGCCCCTGGATCTGGAGTTATAAACCATTGTAAGCCACGACGTGGGTGCTAGGGATAGAACCTGGGCCAGTGCTCAGCCTCTGAGTTACCTTTCCAGCCTCAGACTTAGTTTTTGGGGGGTCTCTCTCTGGCCTAGAACCCATCAATTCAGCCAGGCTGGCTGATAAGTGAGCCCCAGAGACCTGCCTGTTTCTTCCTCCCCAACACTGAGATTACAAACACACATCCAGCATTTTTATGTGGATTCTGGGATTTGAACTCTGGTCCTCATGTTTGCACAGTAATAACTTTACTAACTGATAGAGCTCATCCCTCCACCATGTGCTATATATCTTATGAATTTAACTATCTGGACTGATGCTCAGATTGAAGTCCAAACTGAGTCAGAATCCTGAATAATTTTCCATCATGACTAGCATCAGAGAAGTAACACAAAAATGTAACTTCTCTCCTGGTTCACTCACGTCATCAGTGACTCAGCCTTGTGACTGAATGGGGTCCATGGGGTACTGCACAACTGAGGATCCTAGAAGAAAGACTTGAGATGCCCAATCTATCCAAGTCATGCTGAGAACCAGGAGGAGACACATGTGACAGACATTGGAATGTGCAAAGTAAAAGGATAAGGTATTGCCATGGTGTGAACAGATGGAGAACAGGCAGAGAAAGACAGGCTATGGAGCAGGACAGCTCAAGAATGGGTTTTGAAAATGGGACTGCTACGTCCTTTGCCTTGTTGTTTGCCCTTTGCTGCTCAGACTGCCAACAAGGTCTTCAAAAGAATGGCACAGCTAGAGGGCTGTCACCCTGAAATAGCACAACTGCAACAATTTGCTAGCAACATCCAGATTGGAGCCAGTATAGCCAAGCATTCTCTCTTTCATTATTGGCTGAGACAGAGGGAGCCCGGGCCCACTGACAGGAGCAGCTGGAAGTAGCACTAAGACACAGAGAGTAAAAGGCTTTCTTGGGACTCCCATGAAATCCCAGGCTCTAGATTTATGCTGACCACTACACTGATTCTATTCAGTGAATTGATCCGGAGAGGCCATTTCCCAGCAAGAAACCTAGCCTGCAGAATGCATCTAACTGTCACCAGATTGTGTATCTTTAAGAGCCCCCAACGAATCTTAATGTGACTTTCAATAAGCCAGCTAACCATTTTCTGTCATACAAGAGAAATAGAAGTGGGAAACTGTCGGAGCTGGTTGAAGTTACCCACGTGGTAAGGAAGGACCCACTGTTAAGGAGACCTTGCGCAGTACTTTCAGACTGGGGCCCAACCCCTACAGTTTCTCAAGGTAATTAGCAATGTATCAGGAAGCCAACTTTGGCCATATGTACAGCTGCCCTTTCCTTTGAACTCTGCCTGTTCTATTTTTGAAACCTTTCTACCCATGCAGAACTCTAAACGTAACATCAAAGTGATCTGAAATAGCTTCACGGTGCAGTCCAGTGTAACCTCTTCTACGAAGTCACTGAGGTGGAGGGTGTTCAGTCCAATCCTTCACCCTTTTGTCACTTTCCCTGACTTTGTGGACTTTATTGTTCCTCCTACTAAAAAAGAATAAAGTACTCCTGCACTAAAAAGCTCCTTCTTCCCTAGCAGCCTCATCCATATCTCTTTTCTGGCAACATGGGTGAGAGTATGGACACCGTGAATAAAGATGCCTTTGTTCACTTGGCTGAGAGGGCCCTCCCGGAGCTCTGACACTCTCTCAGTTCACTCCATCTCAGGAGTGTAAGAAAACTCAAGCACCCACTATACTTCTCAGGGCAGCGGGCAATAGTACGGCTGTCTGAAGTGCTCTCGCCCTGATACCCATGTTTCTGTTTCATTTTCCTGCTCCGTGGTGGCTTATTTGGATTGTCCATTTGGTTAAGAGATGCCTGAGACATTGGTGACATATACCTTTGAGTGGTTCTGTGAGGTAGTTTCCAGAGAGAATTACCTGAGATAGGAAGACCCATGCTGAACACGGGCTGCAGCATCCTGTGTGCTGAGGCACCAAGCTGAGTGAAAAGGGGGTGGAGAAAAGACCTGAGTGCCAGAATCCCCCACTTCCTGCTTCCTGATCTGTCTACCACAGCCATGAGCTGCTCCCACTATCATGCTCTGTCCGCCATGAGGGACTGTACCCTTACACCGCAATACAAAGCTTTCCTCCATTAGGTTTCTTCGGTGGCTGCTTGGTCACAACCATGAGCAGGTAAGTAACACATGCTAGTAGCAGTGTGGGAACTGCAGCAACACCAGAGCCCTTCATCTTACCGAAGTTGCAGGCCCCTGTGCATCATGACCTTGATTCTGTCACCCAGGACACTTCTTCCCCTTGACCCTCCCCGGCTCCCATTCTTTTTTAGCTCCTAACTCTTTTGTTTCCTTAAATCCACAGATTTTTCTTTTTCCTTCATTAGTTCAGAGGAGAAGGATCTGGCTAGCCAAATACTCTTCCAAATCAATTGTTCCATCAAGATGACTTTTACTATCTATTCCCTAGGCCAAGGTCTGGGAAGGCGCCAGAGCAAACAAGACCACTGAGGCATCAAGAGCAACCATGGCCCGCTCACCATAAACCAAACGCCTAAGTGCCAAGTCTCAGACAAGTCCGGGTGGATAAACAGGTCACCTGAAGTATCAAGCCAAGGACAAGCAGAGGAGACTCATGGAGTGGCAGAGGAACAGGACACAGGGGAGGCCACTCCAGGCTGGGACTTCCTGTGCATGAGACCACAGACTGCTATTTCAGCATGCCTATGCCTTGGTTATGCTGTGGCCAAGGCCTGTCATAACGCAGGTACATCCATGGCGACCCTGAGCAGGATGATAGAGCCTGCTCTTCTCTCTCACTTACTCTTGGAGCCAGCACTGATATTTGCTGCTTTGATGATTTACCACCTTCCTGTAACCTCAATATGCTTTGGTCATTTAATTATATAGGGAAACATATTGCTGTCCCATCCACCGCCTTCATTGTTCATAACTCCATTTCTTGTAGTGACTCAGTCCTTTACCACGGCCACCCTGATATTTTGAGGGTTCAAATGATTGAACCTCACCATTTCAGAAGATAAATTATTCATCAGTTTTAAGTCAGTGTGTTAAAATATGGAAGCAGAGCCACACCCAGTCCGACATCTGAGAAATAAAATGTCATTCTCTCTCCTTCCAAGTCACACTTGTACACTGTTGTGATTCTTCCTCTTTACCTGTTTCTAAATTCATTCCTATGTCCTTGTACCGGATTTTTGACTTGGTACTAACAGCCCTCCATTCCCATTCCGGGACTGGGCCAGATGGTCCTTTCCTGTGTTCTATGATGTGTCATGCATTTTTCTGTCACTGTACTTCCTGTTATTTTCAAACTCCATTTCTATGAGCCTCCATGGATTGGGAACTCCTGTAAGGGGGAACTAGGTCCTTTAGTCTCTCCTCTATTTCTTTTTGGAATTTGGGCACAGAGCCCAACACAGATTAGACCTCAGTAAATACAGAACGATGCCCAAAACACGCATGAGAAGTAACTGAAACATCTCTGATCTGGGTTAAAAATATATACATCATTCGTTTAGGATCTCCCTGGTATAGTTACTGGATTTCTGGTGTTTTCCTGCTGTTGACCTTCACCTAAAACCTTAACCAATAACCAAAGTCCCTATTTTCCCATGTGATAATTAGTGTCAATTGTCACCTGGGAGATGGTCCTCTGGGCACACCTGTGAGGTATTGTTTTGATTATATTACCTGAGATGGGAAGACCTGCCTAGTGTGGGTGGTGCCATTCCCTGGCTGCCATCCTGTACTGCATGAGCGGTGGCGGCAGCAAAGGCATTCATTGCTCTGTGCCTCCTGACTGTGGATGACACATGAGCAGCAGCTTCAAGCCTCTGCTGCCCTGACTTCCCTGCCACAGTGGACTGTGAACTTGAACTGTGAGTTGAAACGACATTTTCTCCCTTGTGTGGCTTTTGTCAGAGCATTTCACCACATCAATGGAAAAATCTAAGACTGATTACTTGGTTCTAACATTAGCTTGGGCTTGCCTCTGCTCAACCTGGAGTCTCAGAATCCTAAGTAAATCTGTGGAGAAGAGAAACAGACTAATTTGAATAACACACACCAGTCAGAGGAAAGATTTGGAAGAATGAACCCCCTTAATCTAACATGGTGGTTCTCAACCTTCCTAATGCTGTGGACACTTTAATACAGTTCCTTCTGTTGTGATGACCACCAACCATAAAATTACCTTTGTTGCTACTTCATAACTGTAATTTTGCTGTTATGAATCGTATTGTAAACATCTGTGTTTGCCAATGGTCTTAGGCGACTGTGAAAGGGTTCTTCCAACCCCCAACTGGGTCTCAAGCCACAGGTTGAGAACCGCTGCTCTAAAGGATGTGCAAGCATTTTGTGTCACCTCAGCAGGTGGCAGGTGCAAGGTACTGCCTGGGTCAAGGAAGGCCATTGCTCTAACTGTCTGGACTTCTGGAGACAGGACCCTTGACTCCAACACCCCTCCCCCTTCTTTGACATCTGTTATGCTATGATTTTTGATGTCTCACTTTGGAGGAAGGTAGCATTACAGAAGGGTACTTTCTGTTGTCTCCTGGGCCTGTGATAGATGGCAGTTTCTGAGCATGTCTGCAGTGGGAAGAAGCTAGGAGGCGTTATGGGAGTGGTGAGCAATTCCTACACACAGTGCTACTGAAAGGCAGGCTAAATCCTCTCAAGACGGAGAAGCAGTGGGTCTGCCTCCTTCGCACTTTGGCAATTATCCTTCGGCTGTTCTATTTTGTACAGTGATGGAGTGGTTATTTGGGATTAAAGGAGCAATTGAATCTGTATCAAAAGTAAGTTTGAGATTCCTTGCCTCCCTGACAAACGTGTTATTACTGCCTTCGCAAAAGGGCATTTACCTGTCTATCAGAAATATACTCTGTTTTCATTTTGTGTGAAATCTTCTTTTACTTCTGAAGACACATCTGTGGAAAAGAATGAATACCTCTGACAGGCATTCCCAAGGGGAAGCATGAGCCTTCATCCCACCATGACAGTTCCTGGCCTACAGCAGCTCCATTTTGTTGATGAAATGCAGTCAGGGACCTGCCTGCCTTGCAAATGAACCCTGTGGAGTTCTTCCTTCCTAAGCTCTCTGTTGCTGCTCCCACTCCCAACCCCTTCTGTGTTATTTAAGAGATTCTTGCTTTCCTGAACAGTCTCTCCAGGTTTTTTTTTTCCTGGAAAAATGAAAGTACTTTGCATTTAAAGGAAGGAAAAAGTGCTTTGGATCTAACTGTGAAATCCCTGACTAATTAAGTACCTGGGACTCAGACTCCCTCTGGTTTCTTAAATGTGCCCAGGGATGGCAATCTCTCATCCTGTGATGACTCAGCTGGTTTTCAGGCTATGGGGGATATTGTTTTCTTCTGTGTATACATGTATTCATGTATGTTTGTGTACATAAGTGTGTGCATGTGGAGGCTGGAGGTCAACCTTGGGTATCATTCATTCCTCAGGAGTTGTCTACCTTGTTTTCTGAGACAGGATTTCTAACTGGCCTGTATCTCACCAAGTAGACTAGAGAGGCTGGCCAGTATTCTCCAAAAACCATCCCTGCATGCCTCCCCAGCTTTGGAATCACCAGTCTGTGCCAACATGGCTGCCTTGTTACGTGCAGGTTCTGGGGACTGAGCTCTGATCCTTCGCTTACCTACTGAACCATCTTCCCAGTTCCCGGGCTGTCATTTTCTTTTTTTTTTTTTTTTTTTTTTTTTTTTTTTTTTTTTTTTTTTTTTTTGGTTTTTCGAGACAGGATTTCTCTGAATATCTCTGGCTGTCCTGGACTCACTTTGTAGACCAGGCTGGCCTCGAACTCACAAAGATCCGCCTGCCTCTGCCTCCCAAGTGCTGGGATTAAAGGCGTGCACCACCACGCCCGGCTGGGCTGTCATTTTCTAATACCATGTGAGAAACTTGGCAAGTGTGTTGCCAACGGATTGCGTGCTAATGACTGTCCAGAGCCCTGGATGTGTAGATCTTATGTATTCTGTCCCTCTTTTGAACCTTTTCATGTCTTAGGAAATGGATTTTTCTTACCTTACAAATATAAAATGAAGGCTGCAAAGATGTTGCCAGGGCCAGAACTTCATGGAGAGTCTCAGTCTGTTCTGAATATCTATGCTAGCATCTTCCTGCCAGGAAAGTCACTAGCAATTAAATCAAACACTCTGGACCTAGGGATCTGGACTGTATCATCCATGTGCTGGACATACTCAGTTTCCTGGAGGACTTTACGATGCACACACATGGAAAGCAGCTCTCCTTTCCTACCATGCATACTCCTGTAGGCTCCAGCCCTAAACTCAGAAGGGAGAATGTAAGTAATGGCTTTCCTTACAGGGAGAGCCTCTGAGGTGCCGTGTGGATGTATGAGGGGAGGAGACATGTAACATCCATATGTGCTTCAGGGATTTGACATTCAGGCCAGATCCATACCCACTTCATTAATTGTCTTGGGCTCACTAGGAGAAAGGGGAAAAGAGTTGTGGAAAGACAGTCAAGCTATAGTCACGAATTTAAAACCATGTTTGTACAAAATACATTGACATACTTTAGAGCGTCCTAGCCTCTTTGCCACGACCATTTGGTCCTGGATAACTCTTTCATTTGAGCCTGGCCTACTCACAATAGCATGTGCAGCAGGACCTGCAACTCAGCCCTCTGCATGCCAGTGCAACCCTATACATGTCCTAAGTTGTGACATAGCTAAGAAGGTCTCCAGACATTCCCACATGTCTCCAGGGGACAAAATTGTCCCAGCTAAAAACTGCTGTTTGCCTTCACAGTGAGGATATATAGGCTGCCTCTCCTGGATCTCTGAAGGTGGGGCCACAGGGTAGTCATCTCTGAAGTTCCAAACCCAGCACCATACTCGAGAGAACTTGACATTCACAATGCCCACTTCAACTGACCTGCCCACCCCCAGTGATACCCTGAAAGTTTGGACTCAATCCTATTCTTATATCCATTGTGTACTGGACAAAGGGTGGATAACTAATTCAAGTTCAGCCAGTTGGATCTCTCTCCTTTTGGAAGAGTGACTGCTAGACTCTGCAGCATCTGTGGCTGCTGTTTTGAAGAGATGAGCTGGGCGCTCGGAGCAGACCCTTATACCCATCACTTAAAATGAAAGCAGAGAAAGTCAGTCTTCCTAGAAATGAGAATGAGACAGATGTTCAGCCAGAGATGACGGACTAGCTGAGCATCTTTGAGATCAGGAGGGTATTCCAGACACTGCCTAGCCATTTTCCCTTCCTGAGGCCTGGCTGCTTCCCTGCCCTGGGGTTCTATGCAACAAACCCATGTCCTTGTGACAAACTCCCTTCTTCATGTAAACCAGCTCCAGTTGGATTTTGATTCTTATGTGTAAACATGCATGTTTGTATCTGTAGATCTTCGAGGAAGTGCATGTATGTACATGGGCAAGGAGGCCAGAGGCCAACTTTAGGTGTCATTCCTCACACTTATCCAGCAAGTATTTTATTGACCAAACTATTTACCCAACCCCCGGATTTCAATTTTTTCTTCAGTTTTTAAGACAAGGTTTCTCCATGTAACCATGACTGTCCTGAAACTCACTCTGTAAATCAGACTAGCCTCAAACTCACAGAGATCCTCCTGCCTCTGCCTCTGCCTCCTGAATACTGCCATTAAAGGCGTGTGCCACCACCACCTGGCTCCTGGATTTTGATTCTTACAATCAAAGAAATCTTCCTAGTACATGGGTCTGGCACTGGGTAGATATTTGATGCATTTTAATTAATTGATTGGTTAATTAATGTAATGGTGGACACACACACACACACACACACACACACACACACACACAAGAATCAGGCCCTTCCAAAAGCAGCAGCTGCCACAGTAACATTTCTGGCTGCCTGGGGCCAGCTGGAGGTGCAACAGCCCCACCTACCCCGCAGCCTGTACCCAGGCTTACCTAGAGGTATAACCAGCTAGGAGAACCAAGAATAGCAGAGTGGGATGCACAGTAATAAATCCTTTGAGAGGTGGGGCTGACCAGAGGCCAGTCTTTGGGGATTCTGATTTATATACCTGATGTTGTCTGAATCAGCTCTACCTGGCCTGTAGATTAGTCACCCAGCCACAGCTGCTGCTGCTACTATTATGTCTCCAGGAAACTCCCAGTTCACAATCAGCCACTGCACAGTGCCCTGGTTTGGAAAGTGGGAGCTCAGAGCTTGTGAGGAAAACCACCAATGCTGATACTGCAGATGCAGCTGAGTTGCGGGGAGGTAGGGTGGGTTGCCATAGCAAGTCGATCTACTTCCTGGCAACACTGTTCAGGGTCCCAGAGCATCCCCAAGGAGAACCGAGAGTGTCTGCAGGAACCTGTGTAGCAGATAAAGCAGCAGAGAGGCTTTATCAAAGCCTGGTCACACCAAGGTGGAATTGAGTTCTCAGAAGCACCGGGTATGTGACGAGAAGCCTCTGGGAGTGCCATGGGTGAGCAAGCCCCATCTGCACATAGCCATGCAGAACAGGCATGGAGGGTCACTGACTTAGAGGAGATAAGAAAGCAACTTTGAGTTAATAGACCGACTCTAGCAATAAGCAGCAAGGCTCTGAAATGTTAGCCAACAGTGGAGTGGTGTAGGATAAGTAAAGTCACAGTCACAGTGACTAAGAATAGCAACAACATTAAGGCAAGGGAAGATGGCCAATGTTCATTTATGGATATGGCTCTGTGTGACTCTGAGCTCATAGCTTTAGGCAAGGGGCTTTTAGGACTGGATATATTCTCTTAGATGTTTCTCTAGGAGGTATGCAAGGGATTTGCACAGCATATCCTCTTGTCACTCTTTGTCACTCTGTTGAACCATCCAGGCCATCTGGGGAGGCAGAATGCGGAGTACTCAAGGAAGGACGTGAAACCCTCTCTGTAGACCTTCAGGTGGAGGCTATCTCTGACACCTGAGGTTGTCTAGGTTGGGTCACAATGCAGGCAACAGGTGAATGGCAAATCATGACACTGATGATGCTAGGAATCACTGGGATATAGTGTCAAGTTAGATGTTAACCGACTGTTGATGGCTTGAAAGTGGAACCTGTAGGAAAGTGAGTGGTCAGGAAGAAAAGGCCTCAGTAGTGAGGACCATCAGTCAGACCCAGACCAGTACAAATCACCACCCAGAGCCCCTTCAGATACTAAGCAAGAGGATCTCCTCCATGTTGATTAATTGCTTCTCTTCTCAGCCTTGGTAGAACATTACCACCATAGCAACTCCTTCCTATGGACACTATTACTTTCAAGTGTGTCCCTGGTTCTATTGCTCCTGGTTTGTTCCTCCATGGCCCTGCACCCAGGCAAGGAAAACACACCCAGCCATCACAAAGGGGAATACTCCAACTGACCCAAGCGAAAATGCAACTGGGTTACAAGTGAGTTAACTCTAGGGTTACAAGTGAGCTTTGGAACATGGCATCTCCAGTCCCCATACTGAAGCTCAGAGGACCAACTAGTTAGCTGCACATGGCACATAAAGTACCCAACAAAAGAATGGTGCCACAAAGATCCTCTTTTGTCTAATAATACAGTGTACAATATTAAATGAATAACTTTGAGACAGATGTGCTGCAAGAGCTTATAGAACCAAGGACAGAAGGAGAATGCCCTTGATGCTTTGAAACTTACATTCTAAATGACAACTTTCATGCCTGTGTGTGTGTGTGTGACTGAATGTCATACAAGAATATTCAATATCGTTACATTGACAGGTCACAATCCCCTCCAGGACATTGACTCATAAAACTGAGCTCCATGGCCTTGGGTAAAGGTGATTTATGTAAATTATCCTCTGAGATTAGAACATTCCATCCTGCAGGAAAGCCTCTGAAGCAGGAAGGTAAATAAACAACTCAAAAGAGTTCCTCACAAACTTTAGGAAGTCCCTGAAACTGATCCGATTTCACTAGCCCCTGCCCTGCCTGAGTAAGCAATGAAAGCTGAGAATTCCCCTCAGACTGAAGGAAGAGAATTGACAAAGACGACTCCGAGGCCAGCCAGCTGTCTGGAAGAGGTTTAGACCAACCAGGGGACCTGGAAAGGACACTGTTCTACATGTTGAGCTGCCTGCAGGCTCTACAGTGTGCTCCAGGTTCCAGGCCTTGTGAGCTCCAACCCATGCTGGGGTGTGTGGCAGAAGTCAGGCCTCTTTAGTGAATTAGTAAGCAGTTCAGCTTAGCATCTGGCAGCACATAAGGAGGAACTTGGCGTCCCTTTAACTTGCTGAAATCAACAAAGCCCACTTTCTGTGAAAAACACAAAATGCCTTGTTGAAGGGGCGTGGCTAAGAAACCGCACAAGCTGCAGATGACATCAATTGCCTTGAGAAGCCACAGAGACTACTAGACATCTTGAGAGATCTTGTGGGCCCTCAAGACTGTCAAGGATCGAGAGAAGATGCAATATATAAACCAAAGAGCTCCATGTAGCGCTCTCTTCTGCTTCTTCTTCCTCTTGCCCTCACAGACTGAGAAATCAGTGCATGCTGGAGAAGTGTACAGCAAGGTATGCCTTTCGTCATTATTGAGACCACAATGGTCATAAACTGAAAGGAAGAGTACAGGATAGAGACTTTTCACCACAAATCCACCAGAGAAAGACTTTTTGTGGCAAATAAGGCTGGCAGAAAAGGTTGGCAGAGTTCAGAGCCATGATGGGAAACTAGGCCATGAAACGTGCACTTACAGAGGAGACTGTAGAAATGAGTCTCAGCTGATGGAGGAAGCCTCATTCAAGTTCAGCAGTTAAAATGATCTCATAAACTGGCCACAATTTAGCAATTGAAATAAACAGGCCATATGAACTGGCAAAGTTAGTCCTAACAGACACTAAGCTTTGAAAGGACTGTCTACATTGACTGCCGTACCCAGACTATCGAAAACCAAGTTATCCTGCATAGGCCTATACTAAGAATATTAATATCCTTTTAATAAAATTAAAATAGGGCTAGTTAGGTGTTCTTAGGTATTAGACTTTCGGTTTTAGGTATGAGGTTATAGGATATGGGTGTTTTATAGGTACTTGTTAAGTACTAATAAATATAAGTGATTTAAAGAAAAATTTTCTATTACTGGGGTGGGCTTTAGTGGTGCAACTACCTTGGAGTCATTTCTGCTCCTGTAAGTAACCCCAATAAACTCAGTGGATCACCAGGTTAGACTTGGGTGGTGTCCATTCTTTCATCTGTCATGGGTTTCCTGTCTTGGGTTGAGTAGATGTGTGTATTGCATCTCCCCAAGAAAAGCTTTCTCACACAAGGTGACAGTAGACAAATGCTCTAAGCATGGAGGATTCCAGACAGTGACAACAGGAAGATATTCCACACCCACTCAGAGATCTAACTTTCCAACAGAGAACTCTTGGAGCTGACCCTGGAGAAAAAAAGTAGAGTGTCTTACTCTGGTCTACCAAGAAGAAGCTTCTCCCCTGGCAGACCACCCCAGTAAGACAATCAGCACACTGGCTAGGAACAATGACAATTACAGTCAGGAAGTAAGTGTTCCTACCCCAGTTCAGCAGTCACATGAGGGCCAAGGGCCTCCTCCTGCATTGGGGCCCTACAAGGCAGCACCACTAGGGCAAAGTGAGGAGACAGGTCTTACACAAAGGACCAGGTATCTTCTGCAGATACAAAGTCACCTGGGAGCCCATTTACATGGGGCAATCACTCAGGAATCACTCAAACGATGCAGACACAGAAACTCTGATGGGAAGATATTTGAGACAGAGACACACAAGGACTGCCCCAGACCTTTCATAGCTTCTTCTTCCCAGAGTCACCTCTCCTCCAGTTACACCAGGATGGCCCTTCACCAATGAAGACACAACTAAAATTTCTTCCACCGCAGGAAAAAAAAGATAAATTCTCCGTGAATGTCCTCCCTCCACCATTGTCCCACCCCCCCCAATCCTGCTTCTAAGACAGCACTGAGGTCATATGAACTGCCTGTTTGTGTAGTAGTGCCTCCTGGTTTACTGCAAATTAAGTATGCACACATTACAAACAAGCAATAGATGTCCCCAGAGCAAATATAGTCAAATATAGAGCAAATATAGAGCTCTCAGACCCTCGTAAATCCGCCAAGAGGAGCTCTCTGCGCTTTACAGCCTCAGTACAGCCTTGAGTGAGTTATAGCCTTGTACGGGGTGTTGGACAGACTTCTCATTTCTAGGACTTTGTAGCAAGACTTTCCTCTCTTCCATTTTGTGGCAGACACATCCCAGCTGGGATGTGGTAGGGTTCTGATGTCACACTGGATCATCTCTCCTTTCCTCCATGCTTACTTATGATACTCCTCATTTATTTATTTATTTATCTATTTATCTATCTATCTCTCATACATTACATCTGGACCACAGTTAGCCCTCCCTCTACACTTCCTAGTCCTCCTCACACCTTCCCTCTCCCACAGATCCATTCCTACTCCATTTCCCCTCAGAAAAGAGCAGGCCTCCCAGAGATATCAACTAAACACAGCATGATAAGATACAATAAGACCAGGCACAAATCCCCATATCAAGGCTGGAGGAGGCATCCTAGTAGGAAGAAAAGAGTTCTAAGAGCAGGCAAGAGTCAAAGACACCCTCATCCTGCTGTTAGGAATCCCAATCCCACGAGAACACCAAGCTACACAACCATAATATATATATACAGAGGACTTAGTACAGACCCATACAGGCTCCATGATTATCACTCAGTCTCTGTGAGTCCCTATGATCCCTGCTTAGTTGATTCTGTGGGCCATGTTCTTGTGTTGTCCTTGACTCTTATGGCTTCTACAATCCTTCTTCCCCCTCTTCTGCAGGATTTTCTCACTCCATCTAATGTTTGGCTGTGGGTCTCTGCAACTACTTCCACCAGTTACTAAATGAAGCCTCTCTGATTTTTATTTTTTATTTTTAAACTCACCAAACTACTAAATTCTGGGACAAGGATAAGTATACCTACCACTCACATTTTATTTGGTTGGGATTTTATATGGAGAGACCAAGGTCCAAAGAGGTCATATATTCAACATCCAATAAAACATTTTTATGACCAGGTATAAAAAAAAAATCTCTCTCTCTCTCTCTCTCTCTCTCTCTCTCTCTCTCTCTCTCTCT
>CAJQZJ010001826.1:9878342-9912896 GCA_907164525.1 Lophiomys imhausi | reverse complement strand
CTCTCTCTCTCTCTCTCTCTCTCTCTCTCTCTCTCTCTCTCTCTCTCACACACACACACACACACACACACACACACACACAATCCTCCAGCAGGCATGATTTTGACCTTCTACTTCTACTTAGAGATAGCGGTGAGTCCCAAGGTTAAGGGCTGGATCTCACAAAACTGCCCCATTTCAGATGCCAGCCACAAGTCGTAAACTGTACTTCAAACCAGGGGTTATTAATGCAGAATTCTTTTTATGACTCTCTCTCCTCTAGTTTGATTAATTCACTATGACAGCTCCCAGAGTTCAGGGCAAAATGGTTACTGTTTGTTACTGGTTTTCTCTGTTAACATAGGACATGATAAAAGTGAGTTAACTGAGTAGCCTCATGAAGAGCTGATGAAATAAGGTACTGGGGTGGGAAGGAGATAAGAGATACCATTCCCTCTCAGGGAGAGACACTCTTCAGAAACCTCCTTGAGTTCAGAAATCTGGAGGCTCTGTAAACCTTGTCATGTAGGTGTGGCAGAATATTACACTCTGTCTCCAGTCTGTGTCCACTGCCCTGAGGAAGAGGTGGAAAACAGAAAGTTCCAGCTTCCAGTTATAACTTGGTCTTTCTGGTGAACAGGATGGTTCAGGAACTGAGCCATCAAGACTCACCTCATTGAAACAAAAGACACTCCCATCTCAGAGGAACTTCCAAAGGGATTAGGGACTCTGTGTCAGTCACTGGCATCCAAGACCTAGTATTAGGGAAACGATAGACTTAGCATTTCTACAACTCAGGAAGTCTCCAAAGGTTTTAAGTGCTCAGCACCAGATGTCCATCAGACCAGAGACTGAAAGATATGCATTGCATCCCAGGTTCATATCGAGAAACTTCCTAGGAAGCAGCAGAGCCAAGATGAAAACACAGATCTTCTGACTCTCAACTTGGAGTTTTGGCAATGCCAAGCATTCTGTCCAATGCTTGAATGACCCAGACTGACCCTTCACTGCCCTTGGTGGAAATATGGAACACAACTTTTGCTTGTGTTTCTGACATGTTTAATATTTGAATTCCTTGCTGTTAAGGGCTCCTCACTGAAGGCTAGGGTTTGGATAATGTAACAATCCTTATAAAGGCTGGTGTTAAGAATAAAACTAAAGGTAGTTCCCTGGAAGAACCAGCTATGCAAACAGTCGAGTCTTCCCTAGAACCTATTACTTAAGAAATATTTGTAAGCATGAGATGCAGGATTTGAGGGGGAAAAACATCAAAGAAGAAAAACTTAGGGAAATTCCAGGAGTTTACAAACCATAACTATATCATTAGGTCTTCATATTATTCTTTCTATGTATGACCAGCCTCAGAAACATAGAACTAGTATGAACAGGAAAAGGTTTGGGTTATACAATTAATTGCAAATGTTGGCACCCTCCTGAAGGCAAAGCAAGCAGTTTTAGGAATCTCAATGTTTTTCTACCCTTTACAGGATTGTAATAAGGTAAGGATCATACTGAAACAAGGGTTTATGACTAAGACACAGGAAAAAAAAAAAAACATTTTGGCTCAATGGACTGCCTGGCTTCCTGAGCAGGCTTGTCAGATTAGGATTTTTTCTGATATTGTAGAAAAATAAAGAAGATTGACCTTGCTTAAGCAATGCTTGTGTGCTACCAAAAGGGCTGCACGGTACTTTAAAAAGGAAAGGAAAGGATGGTGGTCTTTTATCAAATATAAAAGGAAATTAGAGAAGAAAAGAGGAGAATTAAACAAAGGACAGAGAGATTGAGCTTCCGTAGAAAGATTGGATATTTAGGTTAATAAAATAATACAGGATAAGCTTGACATAACAAGTAGTAGGAAATAACTTCTGATTTATTAACTTAGTCAAACGTAAATAGAGAGACATCCTGTAACATTTCTGTAACAGAAAAGCTTTACGATGCTGATTTTAAGGGAAAAGATATTGAGTTAAAAGAAAACTGATTTTATCACAGTGTTAATTTTTAGTTCTCTTGAAATTTCCTGTTTGCTCGCTTTCTTTTCCTTTAATATGCTTATGTAATCAATGGAGACTTAGAAAAAAATGTACCCTAAAAAGTTTTGTAATCAATGATTACAGTTTTTGAGGAAATGATTTTGTGTACAAATAAAGCCTGTGAGACACATCTGCTGTCAGAGAAGGTCAAGCTGTACCGAGATGTGCTTCCTCTCTGTCCCGTCTCTCATAAAACAAAACTAAAAGGTGTCCTGTGTGTTAGTCCTCCCTTTCTGCTCTTGCATCCACTTGCTTCAGGCCCTGCCCCCTTCCAAGAACTGCACTCAGGCAGAGTTCTTCCTAAAACGCTATGGGCCCTGGGACCCTGACTTCAATTAAAGGGCTTTTAAAGTGCTTAAATCCTCAAAACTCATGTGCTGAGATGGGTAGAAAATCAGGCAGGGATCCCAAGAGTGATGGGAAACAGAGGCAGGATGCAGCAAGAGTCAAGTGGGACAGGTGAGAATGGGGTGTGTGTGGCCAACTGTTGGTCCAGAGACAGGAAAGAGCAGACATGGACTTGAAAAGCAGAAACCAACAAGGGAAAGATGGAAGCACAGAGGGAGGCTTCTGGAACCTGATCTGGGAACAAGCTGGCACGATGCTGGTTTGGCGGCTTTGTAATGACAAACATTTTTTTGTCACACCAACATCCTAGAGCAAGTCAGCAGGCCTGGGTTCAGCCTGGTAATGTCCATCTCAAAAGATACTGGGAGAATGTTTTGTTATATGACTTTCCCTGTTTCTTCACCTCAGATAGAACACACGTGACAAACCAAATAAATGACTCCACCCAAGTCTAGCTTGGTGAGCTATTGTGAGCAATACTTACAGGAGCATGGGTGGCCCTCAGACATCTGCATTATCAAAGAGTCCACCCAAGCATGGCTGACAAGTAACAAAAGGTGTACCTCTGGAGCTACCTGCACAATTCCAGGCAGCTTGCTGGGATGACCCTCTTCCCCACAATAGCTTGCTGCTTTATAACTTCAAGGTGGGGCCTTGTAGGTCTTGTAAGTTTCACCAGCTTCCTAAACCTAGTAAATTGTGTGAGCCCTCAGAGTCCAGGAGGGAATGTTTCCATTGATCTCTCATGTTCCATGTGGCCCCGGCAAGAGAAATCACCAACAATATAGGCACTTGAATTTCAGTTCTTTCCACACCATGTTCAGGTGAAGAAACTAAGGCAGAGAGGATGGCATCATTGCTAAGCAGAAGACAACCTTCTCCTTCCAGTGTTCATGCCACTCCGGACTTTACTCTGCAATGCCTCTCTAAACAATGATGCTATACATGGTGGTTTTCTAAAGTTAATTAAACTGTGCTCTTTGAGACTGTTGCATTCATAATACCTCTAAAGATCCTGTCAGAACTCAAAGATCTCAAGTCTAGGATAGAGGATTAGTTAACTCAGGTGGTTTGGCCTATAAAACTTCACTTACCCATCTTTACAAGAAAATAATAAAAATGCAGAACAGAAGCCACTTGCAGAATAATAAAAACTAGAACCCTGATTCTCACCAGTTAAAAAAAAAAAAACAGCTCAAAATAGACTAGAGACTCAAGTGTAGGACCTCCAGCTTTCAACCCATGGATAGAGAAAGGCACAGCAATGTTTATGACATTGTTCTGGGCAAAGGTTTTGGGTTCTGCTGTTCTTTTTGGTTTGTTTTTTGTTTTCTTTTGTTTCGTTTTGTTTTTAGTATCTCAGAAACAGACAACAAAAAGCAAAATAAGTATATGGGATTGTATCAAACTTAAAAAGCTTCTATACAGCAAGGGAACAATCATGAGAAGAAAGAGACAGCTACAGAACAGGAGAAAATATTTATAAATGATTCATCTGTCCAGAGGTCAATATCCAGGATGTATAAGAAACTCAATAGCGTGTAAACAAATAACTTAGACTAAGAACTTAATTAGAAACTTAACAAATGAAGACATACAAAGGCCAATAGGTATGTGAAAAAGAATTCAACATCACTAATCATCAGGGAAATAAAAACTAATTTCACAATGAAATATCATGCTAGTACAAATAGCTTATTATTAAAAAGTGAAAGATATTAAACTGACAAAAACAGATACCACACTTGGTCTTAGCCAAAAGGCTGAGAAATGATCTTTGGCAATGATATCAATGACCGAAGAAGACACACAGTTAAGAAAGAGAGACATGAAGCAGGGTGTGGTGGTGCACGCCTATAATCCCAGCACTCAGAGGTAGAGACAGGAGGATCTCTGTAAGTTTGAGGCTAGCCTGGTCTACAAAGAGAGTTCTAGGATAGCAGGGCTACATAGAGAAACTCTGTCCCAGAAAAAGAAAAGAAAGGGATATGGAAGGCTTCTGTGACAACCCCCCCCCCCCCCCCCCCCCCCCCCCCCCCCAAAAAAAACAGTCTAAACAGGAAGCCATTGAAGAGAACTCTTAAAAATTGTGATAAGGATGCTGAAGTGTAGATCTCCACAACTGATGGCTTCTGGTAGGGGTGCAGGAGGGGAAGGACTCAATTCTATGTAAATGGCAGGCCACTGAGAATTTGACCATGCTCTAGTGAATATAGAGATATCACAAGTTGGACCTACTTTTTGTTTGTTTGTTTGTTTGATTGCTTGTTTGTTTGTCAAGAAGAGGGTGGTCACAAGGATGGGAGAGCAGACATGGAAGGACTGAAAAATGAGTGTGAAATTCCCAAAGAATCAATAAAAATATTATATTGAATAATTAAAAAGTGAACAATAACTAGTATTACATGTATGTAGAAAGAATCCTTGTACAACAATGAAATTAGAGTAATCATTAGAGATTATTGTGCAAAGACTCTTCAAAACACTGAAAGTGTAAAGATCATATTCTACCTCGTGTGTGTGTGTGTGTGTGTGTGTGTGTGTGTGTGTGTGTAATCGGTGTATCAAAGAGATTCCTACTTCCTCATGTTAATTGCAACATTATTCATAACAGCCAAGTTGTGGAATCAACCTACACGTTCATCTGAATGGAAAAACAGACATTGTGAAATACATAATGGCAACTACTTGCCCTTACAAAAAGAAGGAAATCTTGTCACTTGTAACAGCACAGATCAACCTAAAGGGCACTATGTTAAATAAAAAAGCAGGCATAGTAAACCAAATGCAGCAGGATCTCACTTACATGCAGAATCTGAAAAGGTTGAACTTACAGAAGCAGATTTTAGAATAGTGGTTATGTTGTTTACGGTACCACTTTCCATTAAGCAGGAAAAATTCTGCAAATCCATTATTCAAATGGTGACCATAGTTAATGATAATGTATTGCATACCTTAAAAAATTGCTGAGAGAGTAGATTTGAAATGTCACCATAAAGAATAAGGATATGAGATGTTGAATATATTAATTAGCTTGATTTATCCAATTTATAACTCACAGATATATCAAAATATCACATGTATACTATAAATGTGTACAATTCTTCATTTGTTAATGAAAGATTTTAGTTTAGTATAGATAGTATAGGATTTTTCCATGGGAGAATATGAAAAATCAAAAACAGCCTTGATCTCCTCTCTAGATGGAATGAAGCCCAAAGATACTGAATGACAATGGCAGTATTGGACATCTGCGGGCTGGCCCACAGTGGAGGAAACTCCTTGTACAAGATGGTAGTGAGTTATCCCAGATGCCATTCTTCCTCACTGTAAGACTCTCTGACTCTAGAGCCTCCTGAAGTGGAACTGCATGTTCTGGGGGACTCACTGTTTGTAAATATCCTAAGGATAGACCCCCAAGCTGTTTTCTAGATCAATATGCATCCTACCGATTGGAGCCTGAGTCTTACATTACAAGGGTGTTGCAATGCCAAAAGCACTAATTAAAAGCCCAGGAGAGACTGGATAAGGTAACGTCCAATTCCAAAGAACAATTGAGTTTCTCTGAAAATCATGACAATCTTATGAAGAAGTTCTGTTAGCTCCTTGATATTGAGGATTTGGAAAGGATCCATAAATTTTTCCAAAGTAATAAGTTTCCTTAAATCAAATGGATTTAAGGATTTTTCTTAAATCTAAAGGAATGGATTTCCTTTCCTAGGTTCTTAAAACTCCCCCTGAGCTGAGCCTCACCCTTCACTACAGAGTGGAGAGTTCACTTATTGACCTCCTGTCTCAACCAGGTGGACAGAAGGTGCTCCCTGGGGAAGCCCCTCCGTGCTATCTACAGATAGGGCACTAGTGTCCCCATGAAGATGAAATCAGAGAAGTAGCACCCATGGAGCCTCTCAGCAATGCTTATACACATCTATTAGACTGGAAACCATATTTTGCAAACTCACCGATGACATGTTGGTTTAAACAGCTAGAAGTCCACCACGCACAGCGTTTTCTGCCATTTTTAAAAGCTTAATTATGAAAGGGTCAAGGAACAAGATTCTAAGTTGAGGTAGAAGAATGGAGGGCAAAGAGAGGTTCCAAAGGCAGCAAGACGGACATATGAAAGAAACCAAAGGTATGTGAGAAAGGCTGGAAAATCCTGAGATTGAACATAAACGGGGAAAGAGAGGTGGGGGTGCTGGCTTTTCTAAGCAATTTCCAAATGCTGGAGAAGGTGAGCGCTATATACATGTTGTACTCTCATGGCTCAGGTCATTCATGCCTCAAACTTTTCCCAACTTTCTGGCTCACTTGAATTTCTAAGAGTGCCTTTCTCTCTCATAATAAAAGATCCTTGTTTCTGTCACTATCTATATGCTCCTGATCCAATTTTTTTGATGTTGTCTCAGGACATGAGAACCTGGAAAAGGCAACAGGTGGTTTCTGGACTCTGAGCCATACCTATAAGAGTCAGTACACCTTCCTTAGTGACACCAGGAAACATCATAACTGTGGTCAGGAATGGCATCTCTAACCCATCCTGAAGCTGAAGGTGACAGCCAAGAAAACTGGTGGAGCCTAGTACCAGAAAGCAATGTCTGCATGTGCCACTTCCTTGTTTTATGTCTATATGATAACCTCTCCAGATGTGTTATTCCTGACCTCTACACACACACACACACACACACACACACACACACACACACACACACACACTCACACACACACACAAAGAAAAAAACTTCCATTTGAAGCTCATCAGTCCCTGGAGAGGGGGGCTTTAGTAATGGAGGGGTATATTTATCACCAATGTATTCCCCATCTTTTGGCAATAACATTTGACTGCATCTGAAGAAAGGCTTCATAGTTCTATAAAAAAAAAAAAAGGCAGCTTATAGCATGAAAAGCTTAAAGTTTTCAGGGTAAGAAGGAAAATTTATGTCAGCGGTGGTTTTAAAAAACAAAGCCTTTTCATACACCTTATGAGAACAAAGCATTGACTCCATGCCCACAGTTTGAGATTTGTGGCAGGAAATTCTCATACTTGATGATTCCGTTTCCACCCAGACTGGCACATTTCAAAAGTACAATAAATACCTCTCCCCCACCCCGGATTTTTTTCCAGTTTTGTCATTATCCTTGCCATCATTGTTAGTTAGGCATTGGTTTTGCCTAAATCCATGAAACATCAAAGATATAGCCTTCAAGGCTGTCCCTGAGTGATCAGCACACTTCAATGGGCTTTACATTTGTATGGCTATATTTTTATTTCCATCAGATTATGAATCTTCCAAGATCCAAAAACCTCCTCCACAAACTTGTCACTGGGCAAGAGAAATCCCTTGCTTCAACTGTAGACAGAATGCTGTCCAAAAAAGGACAAAACTTGGAAGCAGGTAAGTAGACAGCCTAGCTCTGCCAAGACAGAGTAGGCAAATCCTTCATAATTCCTGCTTTACAATTAATGTCTGTCAGAGATACTGGGCCAAAAAGTTGAAGATAAATGCTCTAATTAATTGAGAGAAATTGGGGACTGTCCAGACAGCCAGTCTGTCTGTCATTTCTTAGTTTTGGAAATTGCTGGCTCTTTTTTTCCTGTATAATGAGATACATTTGTCCTTCTCAGGTCTCTGATGTGGTTGGAGACTAGATAGTTATAGTCTCACAGTTAGATTTTAAGTTGTTTAGGAATTAAAAGAATGTTCTAGGTCTAAGAAGATTTTTTTTAAGTTGGTAATGCAAGTTAGGATGGAAAATGAATTAGCATAGAACTTTAAACTCATGGAGATAGATAATAGAATATTAATATCAGCTGCCAAATATGTATGGACTGGACATTGGGAATGTATGTTGTACCTTATAATTTTCATAATTGTGGCCTAATTAGTCAAGAAAAGAGAATTATGAGTTCTGGGAGAAGGGAAAGAGGGTGAGAGGATGGGGCTGGGAGGGGTGGAGGTAGGGGTCTGTGATGGAGATGTAACTTGAAGTAATAAATAAATATTTTTAAAAATAAATTAAATTTAAAAAGAGAAAACCTCTTCCACCACTGTGAATGGAAAAGCATCCCAAGACTACACAGATTTCCCCCAGAAAAATGGTAACATCATTACCTGGAGAACTTCATCCCTGGTGCTGATGTTGCCTGAGCTAACAAGACTTCATCCTGTATCGCTCTTGATTTCACCCCCCAGCTATGAGAAGTCCCACTTGGCCGACAGGGCTGTGATGAGCGGTGTGGTGGGATCTGAGCAGAGGAATAAGTGCTCAGACCCTGGGATCCTGACTGAGACTTACCTGGCTCTCCTACTCCACAGTTTACAGCAGTTTACAGTGGGGAAGCTTTGAATATTTGTTGAATTTCAGCCAAATTCAAGCAAGAGCATCCAGGTAAGTGGCCCAACGGCCAGGGTCTGACAAGTACAGCTTACTGTGTGTGACTTAGATAAAGCATGGCCAGTGGTCAGGTTATGGAAAGACCGGGTGGTTGATGGACCACTGAAAATGGAGGAATTTGTTATAGAGAGATATGTACAGAGACAGTTCCTGTGATCCATACATTCCCAGGGAGCAGTGTGAAGAGGAGATACTATACTTTAGCACCACTACCAAGTAGAAAGCAAGAAACTGAAAAGTGTTAAGTCTCAACCACACAGATAGGTTAGTTTGGAGCCTGGTGGTAGAAAGGGATTGAATTACAAGGTACAGTGTTAGGCAGGTCCAGGGCAGGCATTAGACAGCCAGACATATTGGCAAAGTCTTAGACAGAGGCAGGAAGTACCAGGACTTTTCATCCTGGCTCAGATATGCAGAGCACATTTTTACCATTCCAAACATTAAACCCAAGAGTGCTGTAACTCTAGGCTCCTGGGTAATGAGCATCAAACTACATTAAAACCATGTCCTGCCAAGAAAGCTGATGTGGGGATCTACAGGTGTGACCAAAGCTTTCAAGAACTCAGAGCCTAGCTGACCTACAGGCCTTTCTATAAGCAGGCTCAGAAGTACAATCATTTGAGTGCAATTGAATCAATAGTCTAGTGTAGCAGGAAAGTGACTAAGAGATTATCTTGACCTAATACTTTGCTTATTATTTGAAAGAAAGGAGTAGGGGTCCTTTTTCTCGGCAGCAAATCTAAGCTCTTGGCTCCTTGTGTGTGTGACACAAATTGGAAAGATTGGTAAGTGAGTAGATGCATCTAGCTCTGGAAAGCCTTCAGGATCGACTGTGCAATTGGTGGAAACAGGTGAACAGTCAATTCTGTCAAGACTATAAAATCAGGAAGTCTGGATAAAATCAGCAACTCTGTGATTTGGAAAAAGATCCAATCTAGCAGCTGGGGGTGAAAAGAGAAAAAAGGGAAAAGACCATTCTCAATGGCTGTGTCATGAAGAATAGAAAAGATGGGGACATGGCAGGAAGAGAAAAGAGACTCTCCCACAAGATCTCTGCTATCCACCATGTAATAAGGGATGCCCCCAATGAGGCCAAGTGATGCCTAAACACAAAACACAGAACCTCTGCTTTTCCCTCCTGTTGCAATTATTCAACTCAGATTTTTAAAAATGTGCTTTGTACCCATTTCCCATTGTATTAGGCAAAAGGCAATGCAGTCATAGAGAGGCTTTTGGACTTTCCAGATAGGAAAGGAGTATAGAGGTAGAAATTTATGGTAACATAAGAAAGAAAGGCTGGGAGGCAAAGAGGCCCTTCTACGGATCTGGTTTGCTTTTCCTAATGGTAGAGTCAGAAACTTCCCACACCATTGATAAAGCCCAAATTACCTACAGAGACCATGAGCATTTTCCTAGAGACACATCAAACAAAGACTTCAAACAGAATAAACAATCTGCACTCACTTAGGGCCAATGATAGGTTCACAATTGATGGTCTTATTGGAAGTGATAGGGTTTCAGAGGCAGAATCTAATGTGTGGCCCAAGACAATTCTTTGTCCAATATGGCCCAGAGAAGCCTAATGGTAGGACACTCCTGGTACAAAGGAGAGACTGGGCACTGGGGAAATGCCTTTATGGGCTGCTTAGCCTGGGCCCCCCCGACCACCTCTGGTTCCTGACTACCCTGAGGTAGGTGAGCAGCTCTGCTCCACTCTACCCTTAGTCATGCCTAGTGACCAAGTGGCCATGGACTGAATCCTCTGAAACCCTGAGTCATGATAAACATCACTCGTAGTTGATTGGGTGAGGTATTTTGTCACAGCAGTCAGAGAGTTACATGTGACCCTGAGGTTTATTATTGATGCTGAGCTGAGTGGACTGCTGTAACTGGGTGACACACAGTGGTAAGAGCACCCATCTTACCTGTCCCCTTACATTCTGTGTACTGACTAAGGACTGACCAGGTCCTAGTCGGGAACTAGGGATATAACTGTGAACAAAGACACAGGATCTCCTACCTCCAAAGCCAACACTCTTAACTGAAGAGCCAGGGGAATAAGGAACAAAACACAAGAAGGGCTTAATAGATTTACTGAGACATCTCATCAGTCTCAGTAAATCTCTCTTTAAATATGAAATTCAGTGATGTTCAGAAAATTTACTGGGTGGGATGGCAATCATGAGAGTTGGCTTTAGAACAGTCATACTCTTGTTAGGGGTCTGCTTGCCCATTCACACAAACTCCAGAAAACCACCAGGTGATTTTCCATCTCTATCAGCTTGCCTTTTCTAGAAATTTTATGGAGCTGGAATCATACCATGAATTTCAATCTTCAATCAACAGTGAGTTAAGTCAGGGGAAAATGTGGTAGAGCTGCTGGGCACAAAGAAATTGCCTTTCTTGGGATAGTGGGAGAAGACTATGCTGGGAACGGCTGATGTTAGACCTGAGACACCCCTCTTAAGACACATGAGGCAGGTCTTTCAATGGTGTGATATTTCAAATGTTTCAAACCATGGCTCCAGGGAGAGGCACTACAGTCCACCAAAGCACAAGGCACAGTTTGGCGCTAATGCGAGAGTCACATTCCTTCTCATCAATGCACATCCTTCAACAGTCAGATCCAAGGAGTCTGTGCTCTGGAGAGCTGGCTTCCACAATATTCAGTCTCACAGGGTGAGGGAAGAAGCTTCAAGACTTAGAAGAAAGAGACAAGGCACCTCTTTTCTCTCTAAAGAACACAGTGCTTATATAAGCGTGGATATTTATCACCTACAAGTGCTGTGTCACTCTGAAAAATAACGTTAACTGGCCTAGAATCTGACCATGTGAATGACCAGCATCATTCCTGATTAAGAAACACTGTACCAACATGAAGCAGGGGGATCTACTGTAATGAAAAGTAACCAAGAGCTCCCACTCACACGTGTGCCTCAGCATGAAGCCATGGTCTGCAGAGGGATATATAGAAGAGCCAATGGTTTGAGGGCTTGGATGTGACTCAGTGGTACAGCACTTTCTTCACAGTTCCTCAATTCTGCTTCGTCTAAATGTACTTTTATTTTCAGAATCCTAGGCAGGATTGAGTTGTCAGACCTGGATGGTAATCTCTTCTACTTGTATATTTTTGTACTGTCAGATTATTTGTTGCCTTCTGGTTTTCTTTCTTTCATAATACAGATTTTTGTAATAAAAGACACTGAAAAGGAAGGAAAGAAGAACACAGACCTTAGACTCCACTGACACAGGAAACACAGTTCCTAACACAACCCCTAGACAAAAGAGATAGAGCCAAAGACAAGCATTTGTTTCAACCTGTCCCCTGTCCTGAAGCTACCAGAGCATAGCAGACTTGCAGCCCTTAGAGCAGCATGGGGGAGGTCCCACGGGGGTGAGGGACATTGGATGGTTTTCTAAACCTTACTGTGTGAGCACAGTTGCTGTTTCCACCTGAAGAATGGGAATCAAAGCTCCAATCTTGTAGGTCTGTTTTGAGGGTTAAGTGTGTTGGCCTTCAGAAGCAGTGGTCCGTGCTTAGAACCTTACAGGCCTTGGTAATTGGCACTATTTCCTTCTCTGAAGGAGCCGGAGGCTCAAGAAGCAGAGAGGTAACAGAGCAAAAAAATACATCTTTATGGGTTTGACTAGCCCAACTGCCACGCTTGTGTAAAAAGGAGGATAGCAGGGCAGCTACTTGACAGATTTAAGCAAAACATCTTGTCTCTCAGAAACAGGCAGGTGAAAATGACCCAATTATGTAAACACAGGAGCTTAGAGTGGAAGGTGACAAAGAGATTGACAACCTCCACTCTGGAAGTGTGCTAAAATCTTAGAGAGTCTAGTGGTTAGCTGCTCAGAAGGCTTGATCCAAGCAGAAGAACACAACATCATTGCCTTCCACGAACAAAGGACCTTCAGGGGCAAGGTACCTAGTTGATACCAGGGACAGCAGTATTCTTACTGTGCCCACCCCTGCCCAGTGCAACAGCTGAAGAAACCACGCAATAAGAGCTGGGCATGCCAGGAAGCTGAAGTTGACGAAGCTGGGCAGGGGAAGCTGGTGACATGGCTTCAGCTGGTAAAATGCTGTCACACAAGCACAAGGGCCTGAGTTTGAACCCCAGAACCCAGGTAAAGCAGCTAAGTGTGGCCACAGAGAAGCTGAGCAAGGTGGCACATCCTTGTGATCCGGGTGCTGGATAGGGACAATCAGCATAGCTGAATTGACAACTAATGAGGCATCATAACAACACGTGAGGAAACAATAAGGAAAAACATCGGAAATCCACCTCTGGCCTTTACATACACCCACCTGCCCTGCCGAGCGCACACATGCGCACTCGTGTGCACACAAACAACATACAGTTACACATAGCTACACACTAAAAAAGAGAGGTAAAGGATCATGGAAAGCTATAAACACAAAGTGGGAGTGTCTTGTGGAGTCCTACGGCTTGGGGCAAACTCACTACCATCTCTTGAAATGTCCGAAAGGACTTTTTCTAAAAACCCTGAAAGGATGGTCCATAGCCAGAACCACCCATGAAAAAGAGGAAGAGGAGAGAGTCTGCAGCATCTGCGTAGGTCATCATCGTGTAGAGTTTTCTCTCTCAAGATGAGATGCTCTGTGCTGTGCACAATTCAAATGAAATACAAGAAAATATCCACCAGTTAGACCCAGAGGCTTTCAAAGGATAGCATCAATTGGTACCACCTAAGGAGAGGCCAGAGGCCAGCTAATCTGTCTGTCATCCTCTAGACTGCTGTTTGCACTTCTTCTCAAAACTTGGAGGACAAACACCTGAAGAGGTCTGTCATCTAAATCGTGCCCACCTGAGCCCAGCTCTAAATGAAGCCTGGCCCTCTCTGAGAGGAGAATGCTGGAAGATGCTATGGTCTGAGTCGGTGATGATGGTCACAGTACTACCTTCTGAGAGGCAAAGCCTCAGCATCAGCAGAATGAAGTGTTTTTACACTATTTTTTTTTATATTTTATCTCCATATGTCTTTTTTCTTTTAGATGTATTTATTTATTATGTATACAATGTTCTGTCTGCAAGTATGCCTGCAGGCCAGAGGAGGGCACCAGATTTGTGTTTTTAAATCGTGAGCAGGGGCCGTGAGTACGTATGTGCATATTTATGTATGTGTTCTCATGTACGTGGATGCCAGAGATTGTTGACAGTGGGTATCTTTTTCTACCACCCTTCACCTTATTTCTGAGCAGGATCTTATCAATGTATCTAGGTTGGCTGGTCAGTGAGCCCCAGGGATCCTCTTCCTGTCTCTGTCTTCCCGGAGCTAGAGGTACAGACGAGGACTCCAGCGTCTGGTTTTCTGTAGGTGTTGGTGATCCAAACTCAGGTCCTCATGCTTGCAGGGCAGGTACTTTGCCTGCAGAGCCATCTCCCAAGCACCCAAAACTGGTTTTAAATCCAGGCTCTTCCACTTATATAAATGACCTCAATGCCTCTGTGTGTTTCTTTGTGCTCTGAAAAATGAGACAGGTAATGGGTTTTCCATCATAGGGTTGTTATGAGAATTAACAGCATAATTCCTGCAGAGTACATTGTTTAGTACCTGCCGTATTGTAAGTGCAACAAAAATTGGTTCTGCCCATCCAGTACTAATGCATGCAAACATAAATATTTGCCATGCCCTGTGCTGGGAGTTTGGCTAGGTAACCTGGTAAGATGGGGCCAAAGCAGTTTGGGGGAAGAATAGACACATGCATTACAGTTCTGATTTTGCCCTTCATTTGTTGTTCAAAATTAGTCAAGCTCCCAAGCCTCCCTGAGCTTTGGTAGTATCTCCTAAAAAATAAGAGTGGTATTTTAACATTGTATTTATCAGTGTGTGTGTGTGTGTGTGTGTGTGTGTGTGCATGTGCATACATGGAGCAGGGTCACACAAGCCACAGCATGTGTGGAAGTCAGAGGACAACTTTCAGCCATCGTTTCTCTCCTTCCACCTTTACACACAGTCAAAGGATAGAATTTGGACCACCAGGCATGACCATCAAGCCCCTTGACCCAGTGAGTCTCTCCTCGGTCAGAGAGTAATATTATGTTCCCTGAATATTGTTATGAGGAACAATGAGAATGATATTTTTGAAAAGTCCTTTTTTCCTTGTGGAAGGCACTCACTCTACAGTTCTGACTGCCCTACAGTGTGCTATTTAGATCAGAGTGACTTTGAATTCACAGAGATCTGCCTGCCTCGTCCTCTGCCTCCAGAACCTTGGGACTAAAGGCATGTGCAATGAGCAGACAGAGGCTGGCAAAATGGTTCAGGACGGAACAAGCATTTGCCATGCAAGCCTGATGACCTGAGCTTAACCCCTGGAACCCACAGGACAGAACCAACTCCCAAAAGATATCTTTTGACCTACACACACACATCATCATCATCATCATCATCATAATAAATAATATTGATTAATTAATTAATTAAAAGAAATATGCATTTTGTAAGCACACAAGTGAGGTACTCTCTGTGCTTTGTAGAGAGCAAGGCCATACTGCTTCTCTCCTTTTCTTATTGGCCACCCTTGGGACCTGTTTTCTTTCTTAGTGGTACCAACCAGGAGTGAGTGCTGTGCAGGAAGGCCAGCAGACACACCTCAGTCTGTTTGCTCAAGTGCTGTTAACACCTATCTTAGTTAGTGTTTGATTGCTGTGAAGAGACCCCATGACCACGGCAACTCTTATAAAGGAAAACATTTAATTGGGACTGGTTTACAGTTTCAGAGGTTTAGTCCATTATCATCATGGCAGGACATGGTAATGTGCAGGCAGACATGGTGCTGGAGAAGGAGCTGAGAGTTCTACATCTTGATCCAAAGGCAGCAGAAGGGAATTGTGTTCCTCCCTGGGCAGAGCTTGAGCATAAGAGACTTCTAAGCCTACCCCCACAATGACATGTTTTCACCAACAAAGCCACGCCTTCTCCAATAAGGCCACACCTCCTAATAGTGCCACTCCCTATGGGCCAAGCATTCAAACACATGAGTCTATGGTGGCCAAACCTGTTGAAACAACCACAACACCATAATACTTTTGATGATAGACTATTTTAAGATACGACTAAATCATAGAGCAGACCCTGACGAGATCATCAACTTCATGGGCCACTTTAGGTTACTGTGAAAAATAATCAGGTTTGAAGTTCAAATTTATGTTTCAGCTTTTTAAAAATTCTAATCCTACTCCCTTTATTTCCATGTGACCACCAACGGATTAATTTCCAACTTCTCTAAGCCTAGGTTTTCTACATCTATAAAATAATCACACATAATATGTAGAGTCATTGGGGTCGAATACATAATAGGTAAAATGCAGTGTCTGCACATATTGGCTGTTCAATAGTCTGGAGTTATTCTAAATTGAGGTGTTTATTCAGATCTCTCAAGTCCTCTCTGTGGTAATGGTTGTTTCAGTACTACCAAGGCCTTTTGTGGCATACAGCAAAGTAGAAGCCAGCAGAATTCAACACAGCTTTTTCATTATCCTCCTCAGACCCATGAGTCTTGCCTCAACCATTACTTTCTAATCCATCAGGTGACTTGCATTGCACATGGCTCTCTGTGGCACCCCCAGAGCATATTCCTTTCAAACTGGCAGCTCAGCCCTTCACATAAGCAAGAATCTATGGAGTTGGGCATGCTCAGGGGCCAATGTCCTATAAATGCTGCTGGGTTGAGCACTTACTGTGTGCAAGAACATGCTCTTCCAGGACCCATGAATAAGTAAGTGCAGAACATACTAAATTAGTTTCACTTGTTGTTGCTGGGACAAAAGAGCTGAGGATAGGCATCTTGAGGAAAGAAAAGATGCAATCCATCATGGCAGGGAGCAGTTAGGAAGCAGAGAGTAGTGAACACTGGTGTTCATCTTGCCCTTTTGATCTGTCCCAGGAACCCAGACTATGGAATGGTGCCACCACACTTAGGGTGGCTCTTCTCAGCTCAATTAACCCAATCCAGAAACTCCCTCACAGATACACCCTGTGATTCTACATCCTGTACAGATAACAATGTCCTCCATCACACCCACAGTCCCTGATTCTCAAGAAAGCCACGCCAAGGGACCAAGGCTCTGATGGCACAATGCCCAAAGCTGTGAGAATCAGCATTGCTGTTCGACAGCCAGAGAACACCACCTTGAAGCTAGCCTGGGAGGACAGGCAAGAGTTTGGCAGGCAGTCAAGGGAGGGGAAAGATTCTGAACAAAGGGAACCTGTGTGCAAGGCACAGAGGCCAGGGATGCTGAGGAGTGTGAATTGGCAAGAGCACAGCAGGGAGTAAAAGAAGTACAAACAGAGTTGGAGAGCCAGCTCAGGGTAAGAGAATCAGAGGTGGGAGTTGAGAGTGAGAGGTAGCAAGGCCTGGCAAAGACAATGCCATGGTTGCAACACCAAGTCTATTCAAAAATGGATGAGAAAGAAGATAGCTCACAATGTGTGACTAGAACATCGGGTGGGTGGTGAACCCACGAGCTGAGGTTCAGGGCAGGAAGAACAGATGAGTCTGTGAATTTTGAGCTCTTTCTCTTTGGCATATGTTGAATTTGACAGGCATGTGATCACCAGCTAGGATTCATGGATTCCCAGATAAAGTTCTATCCAGTGTGCAGCCCCTAGGACTGTGTTGGCCTATGTGCACATTCCTTCCTTCCTGAGTGGGTAAGATCACTTGGCAAATTCAATTTTTGAACAGCCGTGGTTATTAGCACAGTTGCTAAAGTCATGGGCTAGAAAAGGCACTGCTTGAGCTAAGGAGATGGCTCAGTTGGCAAAATGCTTGTCTTGCAAGAATGAGGACCTGGGTTTCACCCCCAGAAGCCATGTACCAGACGTGAATGTGGTAGGACACACTTATCATCCCAGCAATGGAACAGGAGAGACAAGTGGATACCTGGAGCTTTCTGGCTAGCCAGCCTTGTCCAGTGAGTTTCAGGCCAGTGAGAGATCTTGTCTCAAAAAAGCTAGGTTTACAGCTCCTGAGGAAAAGTACTGCAAGTTGACTGACTGCCACTCAAGCATGTCCATGTACACACACATACTCAAGCACATCCATGTACACACACACAAGCATATTCATGTACATACACAAACATGCACAAGCACATCAATGTACACATACACACCTGAACATCCATATACACACACAAGAACATCCATGTGTGCATATGCACACAAGTACATATATGTACACACACACAGAAACACATCCATGTGCATACATACAAGCCTATACATGTACACACACATAGACACACACACATACAAGCACATCCAGGTAAACGCACATACACAAAGGGGAAAAGAGGGGCTCTCCTTGAGACAGATGCAGAGAAACATGCCTATAATTCCAATTACTGAGAAGGCTGAAGTAGGAGGATTGCAAGTTCAAGATCAGCTTTAGCAATATAGTGTGACTTCATCTCAAAGAAGGCAGGTCTGCGTAATGGCTCACTAGATAAAGTAATCACTACACAATCATAAGTTCAGATCTCCAGCACCCACACAAAAACTCGGATATAGTATTGTATGCCTGTAATCCTAGTGCTGGTAGGTGGAGACAGGTGGATCACTGGGGTTTGCTTGTCAGTTAATCTAGCTGAATTGAACTCCAGGTTCAATGGAGAGATACTGAGATCAAAAAAACAAAAACAAAAACCACCCACCATTGACTTCTGGTTCCATGTACACATGTTCATGTGAATTGCAGACACACAAACATGTACAGAAGCACACAAAGAAACGTTTATGTGCATTGTATGTTATATGTTTGTATGTTATTTTGTGCCTTTGTATATCTTTGTATATATCAGGAATTGTCTATCATTGTATATTTCTCAGAAGAGCAAAGAGCTGGATCAGTTATTGTTCTTGGGTCAATTGTTCTGACCTGGCTCCAACCCCTCCCTACCTCATTTTTTCCAATGTTCACAAAAATCTTTCTTCTTTTCATCCCCTCCTGCTTCTCCTCTGCAGCTCCTGGTGAAGACTCGATGAGTCCTGGCTTAGCGAGCAGACTCGACCCTGCTGTTATGAGGCAGCCCTAGCTTTTATCTTCCTCTGTGCATTTGAGTTTGCAAGAATCAAAGCAACATTAGAACGATTTGTTTGGATTAGCACGAAGACTTCTAATCCTCTCCTTTGCTATATTCCATATTTTAATAACTTTAATAATTACTGCTTCTTTTTTCTAATTAAGAGCTTAGAGATGGAGACCTTGGAGAGAGACCAGAAACAGTGGCGTTTGGTATTGTGGAGAAAGGGAAGCAATGTTTGAACAGCAGAATCAATATTCAGAGAGGGCTACAAAGCACTCAGACTTCAATTCTGTACCATTTATTATGACCGTGCTGTGAAGGAGACCCTGACTGCTGGAGAATACAGAGTGGCAGGAGATTTCTCCATCCTGTTTGGGATGCACCCTGAATTCCCCCAGTTGCATTCCAGTAAGAGGATAAATCCTATAATTAACCACATTGTCCTAGGGGTGTGGCGAATGGGCTGTGGAGTCTAGGGCAATGTCTCGGCCCACCTGAACTTTGCTCCAGCTTCAGAGAGAGGCACTGATGGCTGGACAGGAGTCCTCTCTGGGGAGCTGCTATCAAACCACAAAGGCTAGTACAAGTCCATGGCCCCCGGCAGCAACTGTGTTTATGCTAAAGTCTGTCCTCTGCACTGGACACTGACCTAAAGTCCCAGCTGAATCCCAGGGCTACTGGTTTAAGTCTTCTACTGTCCTCAGATTGTGTGGGTATGGAGGCCATGGTGAAGGATTGTAGCACCCTTTGAGCATCGAGGGAGCCTGAGACAACTTGAGGACTGATGGGCTACCCATGCTTGCCAGCCTGCCAGGCTTGAGCTTGGCACAAAAAGAGACTTTCTGATCCACACTCAACTGAATCCAAACCTGAGTCTTACACAGGCCTCTACACGGACATATCCACACCCACAGATTCAGCCAACCTCACCTAGAACACTAATGTTCCACACCCACATCCTCCCTCCACGCATTCAGCCAGCCATGGATTAAAAATATTCAGGGAGCATTTTTGTTTCTGTACTAAACATGTGCAGACTTTTTTTTCTTGTCATTATCCCTAACAAAACAGTGAAGCAATTATTTACAACAGCTTTTTATGCTGTTTACATTGCAGTGGGTATTACAAGAAGTCTAGAGGAGACTTAACCCAGAGCACAGGAGGACTGTGTGGCTTCAAGCAGCTACTCCACTGTTTCATATGAGCAACTGGAGCTTCTGTGGGCTCTGGCATCCAGAAGAGGTCCTAGAATTGGTCCTTTATGGACAACCAATGAACAACTGTATGTCGTTCTGTGTGGAATCAGGCACAGGAACGAACTGGTCTGGGCCGCTTCTGGGGTCCTTCACTCCTAGAAGAGGCCCTTTGCTTTGCTAAAGGGATCCCTCCAAAGGCTTCCACCTTTCTGAATGTCACTCTCAGAAATAAGAGGTGCTGTTCTGAGTCTTGTCACTGAAGCACAGAGGAAAATGCACAAACTCCATCTCAAGTGGGCCACCGTCTGGTAGGGACTAGAAATCCCAGAGATTCTTTGATTCTCTCTGCCTCAGAGGAATCCGCCATGGCTGATAACACTATCAGAAGGCAGTGCAGGCTCCAAAATCCCCCACTACTGCTGACAATTTGGGTAGAATTTCATAGAGGATGTATTCAATAGAGACTCTGAGGATAAAAAAAGATTTAATAGATGGATATGAGGGAAAATGGCATTCTAGCAGAAAGGCAGATCAAGCCAGCTAGGGGAGCTTGAACACACAAGTTCTATTTAGGAAATAGAGATTCAGTACTGACAAGTGCAGGGTGCACACGGGGCCACATGGCACACAGGGCCACACAGCACACGGTGCCACATGGCCCACAGTCTGACAGTGTATAATGACACCCAGTCACAGAGCCTTCAGTGAGCTGCTGAGGTGCTGGACCTTAATCTGCAGTTATGGAAAGCCAGCTCAGCAGGTCTCTGAAGAGAGACATGGTCCAGGCCTCCCTCCTACAAGTGAGCTGACAGAGGAAAGATGAAGAAAGCCACAACAGGCCGCCAGCTTGCAAGTTAGTGCAACCAAGAGGAAAATGGGAAAGAAAACAGGGGCAAGAGCAGGAGGGAGCACAAAGAGCCATGTGCAGAGAGAATCCTGATTCTCTGCAACTGCCTGCCTGAGTTTTCACTATCTGGATATGTTCGATCCCACTTGGCTGTGCCCAATCTCTCAAAAGCAGGAACCATGTTATAGTCGCCTCTGTACTTTTGATGCTTTATGAACTCCTGTTACCTGAGTAGCTCTCCTTTGTAGAAATAGAAACCATGTGTGTGTGTATGTGTGTTTGTGTGTGTATGTGTGTGTATGTGTGTTTGTGTGTGTGTGTATGTGTGTTTGTGTGTGTATGTGTGTGTATGTGTATTTGTGTGTGTGTGTATGTGTGTTTGTGTGTGTATGTGTGTGTATGTGTGTTTGTGTGTGTATGTGTGTGTATGTGTGTGTGTATGTGTGTGTATGTGTGTTTGTGTGTGTATGTGTGTGTATGTGTGTGTATGTGTGTATGTGTGTGTATGTATGTGTATGTGTGTATGTGTGTGTATGTGTGTCTGGTATTTTCCATGTGTGTGCAAGTACCAGAAGCCGTGTGAAAGCCAGAGGACAGCCTCTCCTGTCAGTCCTTAGACACGGTCCATCTTTGTTTTTGGGACAAGGTCTCTCACTGGCCTAGAACTCATGAAATGGGCTAGGCTAGGTGGCCAAGGGGCTGGAGCTTGTGTCCAACTTCCCACTATGTTCACTGCACAGTGTTTGGTTTCGGTGGGTTCTTGGGATTGAACTCAGGTCCTCATGCTTCCAAGACAAGTATCTTATCAATTGAGTCATCTCCTCAGAAACAAAAGAAGACATTTTTGTCTGAAGAGAGAGAGAGAGCAAGAGAGAGAGAAAAAATGCCCTGGTGGGGCCAGGGAGGCCAGAAGAGAGAGTCAGATTCACTGAAGCTGGAGTTACAGGCAGCCAAGAGCCATGTGGTAGGTTAAGGGTCTTCTGGAAGAGCAGGAGGCACTCTTTACTGTCAAGACATCTCTCCAACACCCCTGCTCAAGAAGAAATCTTAACACGGGAGTCTTAAATGAGCTTGGGGGGGCACTGGAGACTTTCCCAAAACTGTATCTAGTGTTGCACGTGAGATAAGAACTGTGCAGCTTCCCATCAGATAGTCTTCACTTTTTATCACATCCTGCAAGGGCTCTATGACCTAAAACGGAATGCTTAGGAACAATACCTCTAGAAATTTATTGTCTTCATGAATGTCTCTGACATCTGGTTTCTGTTTTTATTCCTTCTCTAAGTACCAATTTCCCCTGTTTAAAAAAAAATGGACAGGGTCAACAACATTAAACAGACACTTCAAATATCGTTGCATTTTATTTGTAGTAAAAATGAAACATATAAATTGAGCTCCAAGTCTGAATTACGCTGAAATACCGAGAGACAGTTTCCCTGCCCGTCCCTGACCCCGCTGTCTGGTAGTGCAGCCCATTCCCAACCCTGCTCTCTGATAGCCCATGCCTCTGCGGGGCTGTGAACCAATTTTAATTTGGACTTTAGCTTCTGCAGTGAGTGCCTTTGAAGAAGCACCTTTCTGAGAGTGCTAACTTGCTCCTTTCAATTACAGGCAGATAATTAGGATGGGCTCACTGGCTGCCCTTTCCATCTCCATGATGGTGGGGGAAAAGCTGTAGATACAGCACTTCCGAGCCCCGACATGGAAAAGAATCCTGTCATCCAAAACCGGAAGGAGCAGATATGTTCCCTCTGTATGCCAGAACTTCCCTGGGGGTATAGGGTGGATGCCACACTACTATCCCGAGGATCTGATACCAGAGCTGTGCATATCAGAGTAGTGAAAAATGGGACCACCCTCAAAAAGCTGGTGCTTTTACAAGGGCAAACTAGCACCTGACCTTATAAAGACATGCAGTCCAGTGAGGATATGAAGAACACAGTTGGGGAAATATGCCTGCTTAGCAGGGGTGAGGCTGTAGGTACTCAATACAAGAGTTGTTTAAGGAAAGGGATTAAGGAGAGGAATTCAGGGAGAAGAGCCTGGTGCAGTAAAGTGTCCAAGAAGATGGATGGTGAGGGCAAAAGTCAAACTCAGCTTACGACGCACCTCATGCTCTCACATGAATTCCCCCTCCCTCTGGTGTTGAGGAATTACCTACTGTGTGCCAGGCACAAGGCCATGAAATTTTCCCTCTTATCTCTCAGTTCTGACAGGTATGAGATAAGGATCAATCCTCTCATTTCATGAATGAGAACTGAAACTCAGAGGAAGGCAAACAACTTTCTCAGGACACACAACCTCAAGCCAGAGCTCAAGTCCAGATCTGACTCCAAAGACTACATTTTCTTCATGCTGCCCAGTGACACTGAGGAGCTCCAGGACGGTGCTGGTGAACCTCAGAAACACACTAAACGAAAGAATGCAGGCACAAAAGACTCTCTGTACGATTCTATTTATATGAACATCCAGAATAGGTAAATCCATAGAGACAGAAAGCAGAGTAGTGGTTGCTAGGGACCAGGGAAGGAAGAAATAAGGAGTGACTGCTTAGTAGGTGCAGTTTCCTCTCAGGATGATGAAAATATCTTGGAACTAGATAGTAAGATTTCACAACTAGTAAATGTGCTAAATGTCACTGGATCAGACATGTATCTTAATCATTTGGTTTATGTTATATGAATTTTACATTGGCTTTTTTTTTTAATAAAAGCTATTAGGAAAGAGAATTCAAGGAGATGAAGTCAGGAAATGTAAATACCTATGGCATGTTTGAGGAACAAGGAAGAGCTAGTGGAGCAGAATCTCACTATAAGTCAGTGTTCTCCTCCTGATGCAAATGAGAAATTTGGACAATGGTGTTAATGTTGGTCTGTAGTTAAGGGAAACAGGATTTCCTAATCTAACCAGGAACTGCCTCCCAAAGCCTCTGGTTGCATTTAGGTGTTAAAGGGGATGAACAAGGACTTGGGAGATGGCTCAGATGATAAAGAGCTTGTCAATTAAGCATGAGGGCCCAAGTTTGATCACCACATAAGAGAAACAGGATGTGGTGGCAGACACTTGAGTTTTATTTTGTTTGTTTGTTTTATTGGTTGGTTTTTTATTTTGATTTTTTTTTTTGAGACAGGGTTTCTCTGTGTCCCTGGCTGTCCTGGAACTTGTTCTGTAGACCAGGCTAGCCTTGAACTTAGAGATCTGCCTGCCTCTGCCTCCTAAGTATTGAGATTAAAGGAGTGTCCTTTCACTTGCTTGGTTAGAGTTACCCCCAGGGTATTTTATATTGTCTGTGGCTATTGTGAAGGATGTCATTTCCCTAATTTCTTTCTTACTCCATTTATCTTTTGTATAAAGAAGGGCTTCTGATGTTTTTGAATTAATTTTGTATCCAGCCACCTTGCTGAAGGTGTTTATCAACTGTAAGAGTTCTCTGGTGGAATTTTTAGGGTCGCTTATGCATACTATAATATCATCTGCAAGTAAGGGTAATTTGACTTCTTCCTTTCCAATTTGTATCCCCTTGATCTCCCTTAGTTGTCTTATTGCTGTAGCTAGAACTTCAAGTACTATATTGAAGAGATATGGGGAGAGTGGGAATCTTTGCCTTGTCCTTGATTTTAGGGGAAATGCTTTAAGTTTCTCTCCATTTAATTTGATGTTGGCTACTGGCCTGCTGTACATAGCCTTTATTATTTCTAGGTATGGTCCTTATATGCCAGTTCTCTCCAGGACTTTTAGCATGAAGGGGTGTTGGATTTTGTCAAATGCTTTTCAGCATCTAGCAAGATGATCATGTGGGTTTTTTCTTTCAGTTTGTTTAAATGGTGGATTACATTGATGGATTTTCATATGTTGAACCATCCCTTCATTCCTGGGATGCCTACTTGATCATGGTGTATGATACTTTAGATGTGTTCTTGGATTTGGTTTGTGAGTATTTTATTAAGTATTTTTGCATCTATGTTTATTAGGGAAATTGGTTCTAAGTTCTCCTTCTTTGTGAAATCAGTCTGGTGATATCTTAGAAAACTTGGAACAGCTCTATTTCAAAATCTAGTCATACCATTTCTGGGTATACATCTAAATGATTCCTCACCAAACCACAAGGACACCTCCTCATCTATATTTATAGCAGCTTTATTTGTAAACAACCCAGATGTCCCCCAACAGAAGAATGGATTTTAAAAAACTGTGGTACATTTACAAAATGAATACTACTCAGCTGTCAGAAACAACAAAATCATGCAATTTGCAGCCACATGGATGGAACTAGAAAAGCTCATCCTGAGTGAGCTAACCCAGACTCAGAAAGATGTACATCTATTCACTTATAATTGGATTTTATCCATGTAGTAGAGGATAACTATCCTACAACCAACACACCAAAAGGAACAGGAGCATAAACTTTGTTACCTGTTAGTGGGACACTTTACCCTAATGGAGTTGCCATATAGGCCCCCAGTGCAAGAGGAAGCTCTTAGCCCTCATATTACTGTTGAACTGAGGGAGGCTGATATGTAGGGGTAACCCACTCCAGAGGTGTAGGATAGGTGGAAGAGGGAAGAGAGGGGAGGGAGGGTGGGACCAGGAAGGGCGAAGAGAGGGGACTGTGCTGGAGATGTAACTTGAAGTAATAAATAAACATTTTTTTAAAAAGGAATGTCCTACCACTGCCTGGCTAAAACTTCAGTTGTCTATTTTTGGCAATTTCAATTTTTTCTTTGCCATTATTTTATCTATTTATTTTTATTTTCTGGTTTTTCAAGACAGAGTTTATCTGTGTAGCCCTGGCTGTCCTGGAACTCTCTCTCTCTGTAGACCAGGTTGGAACTCAGAGATCCACCTGATAGAAGGCATTTGTAATCCCAGTACTGGGGATGCAGAAATAGAGGATCCATAGGGCCTTCTGGCCAGCCAGCTTAGCCTATTAGAAGAGTTCTAGATAAAAGACAGAGACACTATCACAAAATGCAAGGTGGTAGACAGTGGTGTAGTGGTTCACGCCTTTAATCCCAGCACTTGGGAAGCAGAGGCAGGTGGATCTCTGTGAGTTTCAGGCCAGCCTGGTCTACAGAGCAAGTTCCAGAACAACCAAGGCTCCACAGAGAAAACCTGTCTCAAAAACAAAATAAAAAGCAAGGTGGTGAGCAGAACAAATAGGGAAGATTTGTAATTTGACACTGACCTCCACATCCAGGTGCTCACATTTTGTGTGTGCAAAACCCCACAAGTACCCATATAAACACAGAGAGAGAGAGAGAGATGCAAATACCACCTGAGCGTGGGGCTTCTAGATTCAGAAGACACTATATTCTGCTTGATTATTTCAAAGTTTTCCCACAGGGCCATGCAATATAGTCATTTTTTTTTCTGCTCAAAGATAAGTCTAGATCTCTGTGGATCTTACCTAGTGAAAGCATTTTGGAAGTCACCTTACAACTCATCCCTGCTAGACTTTGTACATCAAGGGAAAAGTAATTTCCTTGAAAGGTCTCAGGGGTCATGTGAGATATTTGGTTTTGCTTCACAGCCTCATATTGAGCAAGACAGACACAAAGGAAAATCAGAAAAATATGGAATCCACAAGGCTATATATAGCACACCCCACAAAAAAAAAAAAAAAAGTCTGCTATCCTCATATCAGTGAGCCTGGTCATAGCCCTATCTCAGAGACCCACCTTCCTTCCAGGTCCAGCAGGAAATGTTTGTCTTCTCTTGGGCCTACTCTCAGAAGTGTATTATTGACAGTGGGAGGATTCATGCTGTAGACAGACCCTTTTGAGGCCTGGTCATCTTTCTGGAAGTGGAGGAGGAGGAGGAAGAGGAAGAAGGTGACTAGCTCTACTGCTCTTGTAGCCTTCTGGCCACATGGATCCCCTGTGGACCTGTAGCTCAGTTTCCTTACTAGCGCATGCTCTGCTTCTGGAAGGTGTCCACTGAGTAGGTTTGGGGTGCAGGAATCAAATGCTAGAGCTGCTCACTTGTGCCCATTTATGGGTATAGGGCTCAGAAAATGTGCTCAACTGAGAGTTTAGAATGATGTCAACTATGGGGCTAAGTCATATTCTGGGTAGGAGCAAATACATGCTCTATAAGGTTTCCAATGCAATGGTCCTTGTAGGATATCACCCATGCCTAGTAATGTGTTATCATGTACCAATACCCAGACTGCCTGAGCATTGCATTATAACATACCCCAGCCTGAATAAACACCAGTGAGATGACCTCAGCCGTCCCACATGTGACATCCAGTCAAGAATTCTGTGCCACACAGAGCACAATTTCCCCACAAAGTGGCACCATCAGTTAGAGGTCCAATTTGGGGCCAAGTATGATGCTTGTTGCCAGACAAGTGCGCACTTCCTAGCCTACATAGTATGTGACAAATGACCTTCAAGTCCCGCAAAGTGGCACCACCAGGAGGGTCTCTTCTCTCCACAGCACAGGTAGGAACTACACCTGAGGAAGCTCAGCCCCTCTGCCTGCCTCTGCATGGGCTCCTGCAGACTTTATCAAACATCTTGGCATCACTTTATCAAAAACAATTTGCTCCAAACTGCTACAAACCTGGAGATGGCCAAAGAACCAGAAAACTCACAGAATAATGTAATGAAGTTGAATTTCAGTCCTTTCAAGTGTGCTCCATGCCTTAGTCAAACATGATACTACAGGCGTACAGGTCTGTTTTACACACACAAGATAAGACTGATCTTCTGACATGTGCAGTTTTCTTCCTTTGATATAGTGTGGTCATCTCTCCACACGCTTACAGTTGCATTTGCCCCAGTGTCTTCAATTAATGCACATTACTGCATGATAAGAGACGCTATCGCTTTCATAGTCCCCTGTTGCTGGCACTGAGATCATTTCCACTTTTTCACTGCCATGAACAACATGGCAATTAACATCCTTCCCAATTTTTATAATATTGCAAAATTACTCTCTAAACAGATTGTAACAATTTGCCTTTCTTCATGACAAATGGTAGAAATCTCCCCCTTGCTTCTGGAAAGCCATCCGTTGATGCCACTCGACAAGATCCAGGAAGGGGAAGGTGGCCAAGGCAAGCTGCAGGGCCTCAGCTCTCTGCTCAGAAGGAGGGTGCCTGGGCTGAGAATGGGGCTCACTGGCAAAACTGAGTGTGCACGAAGCCCTGGGTTTGATTCCTGCATAAACTGGATGCTGCTGTGTGTGCCTGAAATCCCGGCAGTTGTGAGGTGTTAGCAAGAGGGTCAGCTGTTCAAGGCTATCCTCAGTACACAGCAAGTTTGAGGCTGGTCTGGGCAAAGGGCAGGGAGGGACGGGAAGAAAATGGAAATAAGAAAGTAGAGAGTGAGGAAAAGATAGAGAGAGGGAGGGAGGGAGGGAAGGGGAAAGGAGGAGGGAATAAAAGAAGGAGGAAGGAAAAAGAGGAAACAGGAAGGGAGAAAAGAGAGCAGGAGGAGTGTAACCGAACTTTTAAATTATTATTTATCACTTATTTATTTATTACTAAATTCACTTATAACAAACGCCAACAATTTCTTAACTATTAATCCTATAAATTCCTACAATCCCTTTAACCTATCCACTAAACCTATTGATAATTATAACAACTACTTTCATAACCTTTTAGAATGATACAGTCTCTGGGGCAGGTCCTCAGTCGTCAGGAACACAGTCTTTGTTGTAGATTCTGTAACACACTTAGCAGTCCTTTTTCTGGATCTCTCAGATGCAGGTTCGTCAGGGTCGTTGGTTATTGCAGTCTCACCTTAAATAAGGCTTCATGCTTTCTTCTCTGTGGGAGACCCCAGCCGTCTGCAGGCCAACTTACTTCTTTTGAATCAGGAACTCAGCTGCTCTGCCTCAGTCCTTAAAGCCAGGCACAATTTCTTTTTTTTTTTTTTTTTTCTCTTATAATTGAGATTTTATTTTATTTTTTTTTTTTTAACTTTAGGCCACTGTTCGGACAGATCAAACCCCTCTAGGCAAAAGCTGAGCCACAGGGTCCAGTCCTTGGCCTTTTGGTGTCTTGCTCAGGCTTTCTTTCTTCTTTCTGCTTCAGGGAGAGAGCTGGCCATAAATGGCCAGCCCTTTTTTCAGCAGGACTCTTGGAGCTCTCTAGCATCAGGAGCCTCTTCTCCTTCTGGGCTCCATGCACTGTCCTTAAATAGGAGGAACTCTGTTTCAGCTTAATTTGGGCTCTGCCCACTTAGCACCTGAAAACAATGTCAGGCCAGATACTTTGTTTCTTCAAGTCTATTGAGTCTTTCCTGTTTTTCCTGACTTCAACCTTGTTTTTCAGTCTATTAAGTCTTTCCTGTTTTTCCTGACTTCATGCTGATAATGCTCTTCATGCCCTGAGTTAAGAGACAGTATCAGAAACTCCTATATATTTTCTAAATCTAATTTATCTAACCCGTACAGAGGAGGGAGAGAGAAAAAGAAGGACCTGTTCTCTCTAGACTTGGCTGTAGTTCTCACAACTGCAGTGTGTAAGCTGGGGTCCAGCCTCAGCACACTGTCAGCCCAGGTGCCATCGACCCCTGCCAGATACAGGTGACAGGAAGCCAGCTTGGCCCACCTGGGAGCAGACTGGCTCCCAATGGATCAAGAAGCAACTTCTGCTTCCACTGTTTTCACAGATGTCTCCTGAGAGCCATGAGTGACAGCGCTCTCTAAGTGAACACAAGGCCACCAGCCATCCCCAAATCCCACAGAATGGACTTTCTGTCTACCTGAAAATTCTCCGTTCTGGTGCCTGGCTTTGCCTTCCGTTCCCTACTTGGAATGAAGCCCAGCTGGCCAGCCCCTTGGTCCCTGCAGCTCAGTGGCAGCCCAGCTTTACCCCTATACCAACGGTGCTGGTGAGAACCTGGAGCACCCCACTGCTCTTACACCTCCCCCTTCTGTTCTGGAATCTCACAATCACCTCATCCTTTAAAGCTGGTCTGGACATGTCTATTGTAACTTGGCATAGCTGCCTGGGCAACTCCTGCACTGCAGAGGAAGAAGCAGGTCATGCAGCACTAACCAAAAGCTGCTGGTCCCCCAGAAACAGGGGAAGGAGTCGGCCTGAATCCCCTCTCTACCTACCACTGCTTCTCCAGGAAGAGATGCTGACCGCTGCTGGCTGAGCAATTTGCTCAGCAAACTCTTCGCAAGATTTAAGCCAATTCTAAAACAATAAATTTCTTTCTCATCCAAACGAGGCAAATGTGTGGCCAGGTGGCAGGTCCTTAGTTACTGAATGACGGGGTGATGGTTAAACCCTCATGTTGATCACAGAAACATTAAACTTCTTCGGTCACTCGTCCCTAGGCTAACATTGTGAACAGTGGGTGCTAAGGAGAGCTGATCTGTTCTTGTCACAGAAACTGTCCTATTCACAAGGAAAGCCACGTCCCACTTCCACATGCACTCTCCAGATGGTCAATACATTGTTCCCCTGTAATAGTACCTATCTTCTCTCAATCACCAGCTCTGGGGCACAACTGCCTTGTCAGCTAGGGGACAAATGTCAGGCTGCTTTCTGTGTCCCGCAATACATATAGCCCAGCCTTTCAGTGCATCATCAAACCAACTGTTATCAGAACTGAGGCAGCCAGCCAGCGAGACAAAACTTAGAGCAACAGGTGTGGTTCCATGGAAAGACCCAGCAGCCCTAGGTCCAGACTTGGCCCTGCCTCCTAGAGATTGTGCAAGGTGGCTCATCTTCATTGTGGATTGGACTAGATTCAGAATGACCTGGCAGACATAGGCTGGGTGTGTCTGTGAAGGTATTTCCAAGAAGGTTTAACTGAGCAGGGACGGCCTACAGTGAATGTGAACACTATCCCATTCGCTCAGTGCTCAGAAGGAATAAGAACAGGGGAGTGAACTGAGCATCAGTGTCCCGCCTAGACTCCTGACAGTGGCTGCAATGTGACCATGCCCCTCACAGCTCTGCTGCCCTACCCAGATATCCCATGTCCCTTCTTAAGCCAGGAGCCAAGACAAACCTTTCTTCCCTTAAGTCGCTTCTGCCAGACATTAGGTCACAGCTGTGAGAAAACAAGGTGGTACAACCGCAGATGCAACTTCAGCCTTCTAAAACACAGTTTCTTCATCTTTAAAATGGTTTAGTGGGTAAGAAGATTGCTGTTCAAGCATGAGACCCTAATACTGAACTCCAGCAACCACCATAAAAGCCAGGCAAGGCTGTGCGGTCCTGTAATATCAACACTGGAGGCTGGGTGAAAAGGAAGTGGGGAGACGGGTTTGTTAGCTACCAGCTTAGTTCCAGGTTCAGCTAGAGCCTCTGTTTCAAGTGAATAGAGTAGAGAGTGATGGGGGCATTAATTAATTTAATGGAAAAAGGATTTTCTGAACTTCAAGTACAAGTATTAAAGAAAAGCGTGGTTGAGAGAGTACACAGTTTCATCGCTAGTACATAATAGGGGCATCATATTTACTTCCAAACAAAAATGTATGTAAAATAATTTTCCTTTCTCCAAATCTAGAATGTTGTAATCTGTTCTTTCTGGTTCTTGTAAAACTAAGGAAATTGACAATATTATTGTCCCAGCATGGCCCATCTGTGTTCTTGTGCTGCCACCTGCTGGATAGCTATTTTAACAGCCCCGCACTAAAATACTTCCTTGTCAATCCTACCCTAACAGGCCTCTCTACCTGTACCTTTCAGAAATTAACCCAGGGCACCCTCAGTCCTACTGTTAGCATTGGGGACATGAAAATGCATCCTGAAGATGGGTTAAAACTGCATGATGTTGGTTCCTGCCTTGTTGAATAAAATTCTAATTGTTCACTGGTGCTAAATATCACATTCTACATAAAAATACAATGAAAAAAGCCTGCAGACATGTTAACATATGACTCACATTCCTTTCTGACAGCAATTGGCCAGAGATGAGTGGCCAGTGCCCTTTAATATGAGTGTGCGTCCCAGTTTTACAGTCACTCAAAAGCACTATCTAGAAATATGTTCAAGAAACTGAGCAGGGTTTACTAACCAACCCCTCCTTCAAATAACATAGGAAACCCACGTCAGTACAAAGTCTGTGTCTACAGTACAACAGCCAAATATAATAAGCTACATGAACTAGGGAATAATTGTACCCATTTGGGTGGCTCAAATGCCTTTAAAGTATTTATATTTATTCTACAGTACTTGGATTATTTCTGTGTAATATTCATTACTAATTGGATGTGTTAGCCATTATATCTTGGGCACACAAAGGACAAGGCAAATGATTAAACTGAAAATGTGAGAGCTGCATGCAAAGGGAACAAAAATGTCATTGAGGTCAAAATTTATGGTCAAAATACTTTTCTTTGTGCTGGTACAAGCTAAGGGCTAGGTAATTACTTACTGTTATCATTATTATTTGAAGAGCTAATCTCCCAAAAATGACCTTTAAAATCCTGTCTTTTATGCAATATTGAAAATAGAAAAAAATGGAGCTTAAAATTTTTATGTTAAAGAATAGAACCTTCTTCACAAATCTTTGGTCTAATGATTTGACCCTGGAGAATCCAGGCCTGAAAAATAACTGTCAACATGAAAACTCATAATAGCATAGGTCAAGCTAAAAATGAAAAAAAGTACTACTCATTGAATGTGTCAGGAATATTCACAGAACAAAAATTTAGCTCATAAAAAACATACTTTAGTAAGATGAAATTTGAAATTGGAGAAAATAAGATCATTTAAATGCATCATATAGAAATTTGTTCAAGAACGTATACCATGTTCAGCCCTCTCCCCCAGGCCCTCAGGAAATCGGCATCACCTCTCTGGCATGTGTCCTAGCAGATGGTTCTCCAAACCTGATATCCTACCTCGTGTACTCATGTGCACACTGCGGAAGCCTTCTCATTGTCAGTCCTGTCGGTTTTTTGCTGGGAGCAGGGGAGGTGGCTTGGTCCACAAAGTGCTGTGTCACACGCCTGAGGACCTGAGCTCAATCCCCCAGGGACCTACATAAAAAGCCAGGCACATTAGCATGCTCCTGGAATCCCAGACAGACAGATTCCCAGAATCTCACTGGCTACTTAGCTAAAGCTCCAGGCCAGTGAGGGGAGCTGTCTCAAAGAAAAGGTGAAAAGCACCCAAAACATGACACCTGGGATTGTCCTCTGACCTCCACACACATGTGCACACACTACTAAATTTGCACAGATACACAGATGAAATCTAACTGAATCATGTACAGTTCCTGGCATCTTGTATTTCTTGCTGAACGTCTTATAGAATCTCTGAACAAGAATGGGTTCATTTGTAGAACAGAAAGTCCATGAGAGGGTTTGCTAGGTTGGAGCACTCTTTCCATACCACCATGAATTTTTACAAAATTTGGGGACACAGGCTCGCAAAATGTCTTAGAATTTTATATTTAGTTTTGTATCTACACTGAATTTGCTTTTGAATGCATCCTTTCCCCAGTGAACTAAACTGCCAACTTTCTAATCTCCAGTCTGCTACTTAGCCACTGTAACTCTGGTATCTTGTAACATTAATCTTTCTATAATATTTTTCCAGAATATCATTTTGGTGCTTATTAAGTTTGTTCTATCAACTCCCAAAGCCAGTGAGATCCATGTAAGAGTTTTATGAAATTCTTATGTTAATTTTCAAATAGCTGTTAATTATTAATGTTGTAGTCCTATCTGTGTAGACTACATCTCTCATCACTGTAACCAATAACCTAACGGAAACAACCCAAGCTAAGAAGGGTGGACTTTGAGTCATGGTGTGAGATGTCACAGTCCCTCAATGGCAGGGAAGCTGTGGCAGAGTTCATGGTAGTAGTGTATGTAGCTAGGACTTCAGAGTGTGAACCAGAAGATGGAAAGCTTGGTTGGAATGGGGGCTAGCTGTAGCCTATGAGGCCCACTCCCTTGACACCTACTTCCTCCTGCTGGGCCCCTCTTCCTGAAGGCTCCACAAGTTCCCAAAGCAGCACTGCCAGTTGGGGGCCAAATGTTCACATTCATGAGTAGAAATTGTTCACATTCAACCCATAAAGTGACCAAAACATGGCACTACAACTTGTTTATATCTTGTTTTATATCCTTTTAAAGGACATAGAGGGCTGGAGAGATGGCTCGGTGCTTAAGAGCTCAGTGTCTGAGTGTTCTTGCAGAGGAGCCAGGTTCGATTCCCAAAACGCACAGGGCAGCCACAACCGTCCATAGCTCCAGTTCTCCGCAGGCTACAGGCACTTGTGTGGTACAGAGATATACATGTAAGCAAAATATCTATACACACAACATAAAATAAATATATTTAAGTGAATGACTGTTCTAAAAGACGCATGTAACTTTTAATGTATTATTTTTTTATTTTTTACTTTGGATAAGTCCTGGCCTCTGTTGTCAAATCTCTCCTGATTTTGTTTGCTGTTACTAAATGAATACTCATCAATACCTCCATTTGCAGCTAATTGCTTATCTAATAGATTTTTAAACTGCTAATTTTCATACATTACCCTCCATCTACCCAACCAAATTCTCTTACCACTCTAAAAGTTTCAAACACTCTTCCTCCCTCCGGCCCTCCAGCCTTGGATTCATAATCCTCCTGACAGCCTCCTTATTGTGGGGACTGTAGGTACACACCACCATACCCACCTACAAGGTGTTGTCTCTATCCGTGAGTGGTGTGTGTGTGTGTGTGTGTGTGTGTGTGTGTGTGTGTGTGTGTGTGT
>CAJQZJ010001826.1:9808922-9839420 GCA_907164525.1 Lophiomys imhausi | reverse complement strand
TATTTCTGTTGTTTTGTATTGTATTTATAGTTATAAGAAAAAGAACCATTATTTGGACTGAAAGGGAGAGCTGTTGGGGGGAAAAATAAATACCTTAAACTAAAAAAAAAGAAGAAGGGAAGAGGATGGGGGGGCTGAGGGGGAGGAGGGTGGAAGGGTGGGACTGGAGGGGGGAGGAGGGAGGGGATTGTGATTGAGATGTAACTTGAAGAAATAAAAAATAAATTATTAAAAAAAAAAAAGAAAAGTGAGTCCTTTCCCACCCCCACTCACCAGTAGCTATCTGTTGTGGAAAGCTACACTTCAGCATCCTTATTACAATTTTTGAGAGTTCTCTTTAATGGCTTCCTGTCTAGGTTGCTATTTTTGGGGGGTAAGGGATTGTCACAGAAGACTTCTGCATCCCTCTTTCTCAACAGCACATCTATAGTCATCAACACCAGTCCATAAGATGCTTCATCGTCCTTTATAGTCAGCGGGAGCATAGGTCATGAACTTCCACATGGTATGTGGTGAGAGGATAGACCACAGACATCCACACGGCCTCTGGCGTCAGCATGTGCCACGAACCCTAGCATGGTCTCCAGTGGCAGTACAGGCCACTGACACCAACACAGTCACCAGTAGCAGCCCAGCCCATGGACATTAACATGGCTTCTGGTGGCAGCACAGACCACAGACATCTCCATGACTTTTGGTGGTAACACAGGTCAGGGACATCAGCTCTGCCCACAGCTGCAGCAGGGCTCCAGAACCCAACATGGTCCTCAGCATCACAGCCCGTGGATATCAATATGGGCATCCACATGGTCCTCTGTAGCAACATGGGTCACAACAGACAACAACATGGCCCACAGATGCAGCAGAAACTCAAGCCCAAATGTGCCACCTAGAAGCAGCATAGTCACGGGCATCTGCATGGCCTTCTGTGGTAACTTGGACCACAGACACTGCAGCAGAACTACTGACTCCAATATGCTTCTCCCCCACTCCCAGCAACAGCCTGGACCACAGGCATCAACATGGCCTCAGGCAGAAGTACAGGCCATACACATCCACATGGCCTCCGGAGGTAGCTCAGGCCTTGGACACGGACATGGTTCAGCCACTCTCCACTGCATACACATTGCTCCTTTCCTCCACCCTTCCAACCCCTCCATTGAAAACTCATTCATTGCAGTAACATTGGAAACAGCAGCACATCACTCTGTATATATATTTTTTGCACACTCAACTCTATAAGCAAATATTCATTGCCACACAAGTCATTGGTTTAGCTCATGCCTCTGATCTCTGAAGCACCATAAATCCAGGACCATTGCCAAGACTTCTTCCAACACAGCCATGGTTCAAGTTTTCATCTTCAGTGGCCATGACATGCTCCCGGATCTGGTTCTGCAGCACTGGCTCCTCCTTGTGGTTCAGCAGCTCATAGATGGAGTAGGCATTGGGGTGGACCAACTCCAAGCACTGGATCTGGGCCTAGATGGCTGTAGTGTTTGGTCAGGCCACCCCAGACTATGGAGGGCTCTTCTGGGATGACCTCCCCTCCAACTCTGCTGTGTTTCAGACTTCTAAGAGCAGGCTTACCCCCTCTTTTCCAGGATAGGGATGGATACTTCCTTTCCTTAGGGTATAACTTCCAAAGTTTTATCAGTAAAGCATCTGGCTATCTGCTCCTGTCTTTACCAGGCCTTTCCCAACTGACCAGTTTTTATTGAATTCTGAGTTTAGTGTAACTGGCCTTTGTCTCATATTTTCTGTCTCCAACAGATATGCCATATTGTTCAGATCTACCCCCCCTCAAACCCCCAGGCATTCTTTTGGATCTTTAGCTTTTACAACTAATGGGCGAGTCCAATGATTTCCTCCTCATATCTTACCTCAGTCTCAGAATCACTCTGTTCCCACACAAGGTCGCACACCTGGTGGATCCCATTTCCCACTAGACACCATAGTGCAGATCCTCATATTAGGTGCCCTGAGTCCCTGTAGTCTGGTGTCATGACCAGCGTTGACCTTCAGGTGTGCATCTACTAGATGTAGTTCTGCCTAAGCATCCGTGCTGTCAGTCTGTGCCAACCTGGCACCATTTCTGACCTCAGCTCATGAGGGAGAAGCTACTTACTTCTCTGAGCAAGCACAACAGGGCCATTCAACAGTGGCAGCTCAGTTTAGTTTCCCATCACTGATTTGTTTGCTATCTTCAATAGACATCATAGGCTAGCCTGGTACCTCACTGGTACCCTGTCCATTACACTAATCATTACACAAACCCCATGCCTGAAAAATCTCAGAGTATTGTTTTGAGATAAGAACTCAATGGATAAGAATTTAAGAAAAACTGCTGCCAGCAGCAGCAGTTTATACTGATGCAGAACGAAGAGACGCACAGGTCTTAGTGTTTAGGGCTGTGCTGGCTGCTGATGGGTACACTCTGCTCATCTGCCTTATCTTTTTTCTCTGTTTCACCATCTTCAAAGGAGAGAAATGGACAGGAACTTCCTCCTACATCAGCACTCACTCTTCCAATCTGCAGACCCTCCTGCGAGAACAAGGTCATAGTAACCACCTCAGACACTAACTCTGGAATGTTCCCTATAACTGCACAAGGGATTATGCCAAATAGTGAAAAATACAATTGTGGCATTCAGGAGTGACAGTGAGGATAGAGATGAACATTTCACCATGTCCAGCCTATGGGTGGGATTTACAGCCAAAGGACCAGATGCGATTCTTGTGAATAAGACAGATCTAAGGGCAGAGTTCTGATACACTCACACATTTGGAAGTCAGGAAGAAAAAGAACAAAATAGGAGGAGCTAGGGAAAGACTTGAACTTAGAGTTGCCATTTGCTAGGAAGATGCAAGCCTATTTGGTAAAGAAATTAGCAAGGAGGGCTCAGAGACCAACTGTGACAGATACATCAGGCAGGTAACATAAAAAGAAGATAGATAACTGGCCACTCAGTTTTACAACATGAAGGCCATTGACACATTTGATCTCAGGGAACTTCAGTGAAAACTGCAAATTAATTATTTAATGTAGTTATTTGTAAGTATAAACAGTAATATTAGGCTGGCGGAGTAGCCGGTGGCTTGGCAGAGGAGCAGGCGGCCTGGCCTGAGTGCCTTCACCGGTTGCCTAACTTATCCTGCAGAAAGAGCCCCGGGACCAAAGGTGGCCTACACCACCTGTAACCTAAAATCTGTTAATTAATATAAGTTTTTATATTAGGCCGGTAGAATTAGGCTTGGTGGGAGATTTGCCTGGGCTCAAGGGGAGTCTGGGAAACCAACAGCCCAGGACTGCTTGGACTGAGGGCCTATAAGCCACCGCAGTCTTTTCCCCAATAATTAAACACACCAAGACCTTTTAATATTTTTTTTTTTTTTTTTTGGTTTTTCGAGACAGGGTTTCTCTGTGTATCCTTGGCTGTCCTGGACTCATTTTGTAGACCAGGCTGGCCTCGAACTCACAAAGATCCGCCTGCCTCTGCCTCCCAAGTGCTGGGATTAAAGGCGTGCGCCACCACCGCCCGGCGACCTTTTAATATTTTAACACTTAGCCCTTAGCTGGGCAGACTCTCAATTAGCTACTCTAAGTTAACCCCAAACTACCATGTGCCTGTGAGTACCTTCCAGACTTCTCCAGACGTCTGTCTCATTCTGTGTCTCTGGGCGGAAAGGGAAGAGAGTCTCTGTGTGTGCAAAATTCCTGCTGTGATCTGAAGAAGTCCCACCTTCCTATACTCTTTCTGCCCAGCTAATTGGCCATAAGCAACTTTTATTAACCAATCAAGAGAATGCCTCAGAAGGGGCGGTAACCAGATCTCAGCATTGAATTCAATGTATCAGAAACAATATTAGACCTTCCCTCAACTTCAGGGACAAAGTTTTGTTACAGTAAGTTAAAGAGAGAAGGGAGAAGTGAGATAAGAAAATAGCCAATGTTAGATAACAAAATACAACTAAAAGGGGGGAAAGATTTATTTTGTTCAATGTTTTAATGCTTTTAACCATGGTCACACAGTCCTGCTGCTTCTGGGTGTGCAGTAAGAGAACATCGTGGGAGAAGCACATGGTAAAATAAAGCTGCCCACCTCATGGCCACCAGAGAAACAGAGTAAGGAAAGGGGGCCAAGGTCCCAATATATTCTTCAAGGACATGCCCTCCCAACAATCTACTTCCCTCCACGAGTCCCCTACCTCCTTATGCTTCCACCACACCCCAACAGTACCACAGGACTGTGACCAAACTTTCAACACAGAGACTTCTGGGAACACTCCAGATTCAACTTATAGCAAAGCTGCCTTATCCATAGGAGGAAGATTCTTATGTTAAAGGTAAGCAATGGGGTGAAAAAGCATATGCACTTCCCCAGCTGAGCCAGGAGACCAGAAGTCACTGGAGAAGTGGCTTAGTCTGGGTTTTTGTGACTTATTCCAGCTGCATTGACATCTCAGAACTAGGAGCACAGAAGACAGAAGCCACATAGTGCTGAAGGGTGGTTCTGAGTTTAACAGAAAGAAGAATGTGATCTAAAGTACTGATTAGGATGTTATTCAGACAATGGAGCCAAACCATGCAAGTCTAAAGGAAGAACACCTGTGGCAGGATGTATGGACTGGGACAAAAAAACAAAAACAACCTAGAAGGACAGGCAAAGAAACAATTAGGTCACAGGGAGCCAATAAGAAGCTGGTCAGAAAGGAAGACCAGAGGCCCTGAGCTGACTGGAAAATCAATCCTACTACCACACTAGTCATGTTCCATTCTTGTCAAAGGTATGTGGACAGCTGGCAAGACTAGTTACCAGAAAGCAGCTGTCCTAGCCATGTCATCCGAAAACTGTCATGAGAAGCCTGGGAAGATGTCAGTGTGTTGTGGGTAAAATGCTTGCTATTGGCTCCCTGGCATACACATAAAAATCAAATATGGTGGCATGTGTCTCTAAATCCTGAGCTCTAATCAGTGACTCTGGATGAAACAATGAGATCCAGATTCAGTGAAAGACCCTTGAAACTGCAATTTAATTATCAATTGTATTTATTAATAAATATAAATTGTAAGATTAAGCTGGTGGAGCAGCCGGCGGCTTGGCAGAGCACCGGGTGGCCTGGCAAGATATCAGCCGACGGGCCTGGCCTGCCTCAACCGGCAGCCTGATTTTTCATGGGGAAAAAGCCTTGGACCAAGAGTGGCCTACACCACCTGTAACCTAAACTGTGTTAAGTAATATAAGTTGTTATATTAGGCCAGTAGAATTATCGGCTTGGCGGGAGATTCACCGGAGTTTCACTAGAGTTCGACGGGGGGAACGGGAGTCTGACGGCCCTGAATTGCTTGGACTGACGGCCTATAAGATGCCGTGGTCCTTTCCCCAATAATTAAATACACCAAGACCTTTTAATGTTTCAACGCTTAACCCTTAGCTGGGCAGACTCTCAATTAGCTACTCTAAATTAACCTGGATCACCTACTCCCAAACTGCCATGTGCCTGTGATTACCTTCCAGGGTTCTCAAACACGTCTATCTGCTTTCATGTCTCTTGGTGGAATGAGCTAATCCTCTGTGTAAAACACGGGGCTCCTCTTTTAATCTCAGGAAGTCCCACTTACCTATACTCTTTCTGCCCAGCTAATTGACCATCAGAAACTTTTATTAACCAATCAAGAGAATGCCTCAGAAGGTGAGTAAACAGATCTCAGCATTGAAATCAGCCTATCAGAAATAATGTTATTAGACCTTCCCTAACAGACCCTTTCTCAAAAAATGTTATATATAAGAGAGCAATAGAGGGAGACAACTGACAGATCTTTGACCTATATGCACACAAACAGATAGATCTACATGCCTGAACACACATACACACACAAATACACACACACATACACAAAGGAAGAGGCAGGGAGAGGGAGGGTGAGAGGGAGAAAGAAAGACATGAAGTTAGATTAACTTTTCAGAGTGAGCTGAGCTTACTGGGTCTTATGCTAGCTTTGCAACAGCCCAATGTGTGCATGTTGGAGGTAAGAATCTACCTACTAAGGCAGAGGTGATTTCTTCTTAGCCTCCAGGAAACTGCCTTGTGACACTCTACCAAAGCAATGTCATCTTGTGTTTCCAGTGTTCCCCAGACACTCAAGCTTGGATTGACAAATAATCTAAGAAATTTCTGAGCTCAAAATCCTCTTTCCTTCTACAGATGTTTTTGGGATTTTTACTCAAATACTCTCTGTTCAGAAAAACAGCTTCTCTCGTTCCTTAGTATAAACCAACAAACCCCACACAGGCCTGTACCTCGAGCTGTGGTCAGACACAACTGTCCCTAAATGGAAGGAAGCACCATCTCAAGGTGGGACTCTTCATTGTGTGCTATGCCCTTGGCACTGTCTCCTTGATGCAGAAGCATATGTTAAATGTTCAGTCCTCAGGGTGGACTTGCTGGTAGGTGATAGAGCATTGGTAACTGACCAGCAGGAGGATCTGAGTTTGACCCTAGTTCCTGTGTACAAAGGCTAAATTCATGTTGTGCCCTTGGGCTCCTAATACTAGGGAGGTAGATAGTATAATCTCCTTTGATGAGCTACAGGTCAGGAAGAGAGCCAATCTCAAAAGTATATGCATAGCACGAGGAACACCCAAAGTTGACCTTTGGCTTACACACACACACACACACACACACACACACACACACACACACAAACACACATACACACACACACACACACACACACACACACACACATATATGTTCATACACATACATGTGCCCCTGCATGAACATATGCACCTGCATGTGCATACACATACACACATGGGGGGGGTGGGGGAGACGATCCTAATGAAAGGGTTCCTGGTCATTAGGAAATTCCTCTGTGTGTATGTGTGTGCACATGCATATTGCTAGGAGAATCAAACCTAGGGTTTCATACATGTTGATAAACACTCTAGCACTGAACTGTATCTCTCAGCCTTTAGGTGCATACCCTTTCTCTCTTTTTCAAAAACCAGTAATTGTATCCAAGTTCCTACTGCGATATACTGGTCTGTCACAGGCTCAAAAGCAACTAGCCAACTGACTATGAACTGAACTCCCCCAAAAATATGCCAAAATTAACCTTTCCTCTTTTTAATATAAACTTCTCAAACATTTTATTACAGTAATGGAAAGATGACCAGCATAAGAATAAGCACTCAATACATCATTTGTATTGGAATAATTAAGTCAATGAATACACTTAAGGAAGGGGATAGAAAAGAGAAGAAAAAAGAGACACCAAATTTTTTGAAAGAGGTTAGAGAGATTGTTTAGCATTTAAGAGCACCTACTGTTCTGTAGGATCTGGGCTCAGGTCCCAGCACCCACATCAAGCAGCTCACAACTGCCTGTAATTTCAGCTCCAGGGGATCTGATGCCCTATTCTGGCCTCTGTAGGCACCTGTACATATGTGATATGCATGGACTCAGGTAGACACATACACATAAAATAATTTTTGAAAACTTGAAAAAGTTAAAATATGGTCATTTTTTATCTGCTCCTAATCTTTCTGTGAGCCATCCATAAACATCCAACCCTTACCAGTCGTGGTGGCGTATGCCTTTAATCCCAGCACTCAGGAGGCAGAGGCAGGCGAATCTTTGTGAGTCCGAGGCCGGCCTGGTCTACAAAAAACGAGACCGGGACAGTCAGGGTTGTTAAACAAAGAAACCCTGTCTTGAAGAAAATAAAAAACAAGACAAATAAAAATAACTTGAAACTGCTTTCTCAGTCACTTAATTATTTCCCAGAAATATACACATACTGATGGTGTTTCATTTTTAATTTTTTTCCAGAAAAGGTAGGCAGCTAACATATCTATTTTCTTTTCTTCATTTGTTATTATTTAGAGAGAATGTGAGAGAAATGTCCTATTTCCTTACAGATGTTATTACTCTGAAATTAAAAGTAGCACTGTCACCGTTGTTTTGGTGCTGAAGGCTGAACCTAGGGCGCATGCTAGAGGTGACAGCTTCACAACTGAACTACATTCCCAGCCTTCTCTTTAGCTTTTATGTTTTGAGATCAGTTCTCACTGAGCCACCCAGGCTGATCACAGTTTCAGTTCTGAGGAACGGAAAGTTCTGCTCCATACAGCATGTTCTTGTAGCTAACAGTGGACTGCAACTTGAGCCCTGAGGACACATTTACAATACCATAAGAATAAAATAGAACCATAATAACAGGATGAGAGCAAGCTTGGGAAGTGATGGGCACTTCTGTGACCTCAGCGGTGCTGTTGATACAGTATGGGCATTTAGCTCCAATTCCTTCAGTGGCATATAGTAAACCTGTATAGTACAGCATGTCAATTGTAAATTAATAAAATAGCGTGGAAAGAAAGAAACTGGAGTTTCCCCACCCAATTTCCTCCAATTTCTAACTCAAAAATATATTCTACAACTCATAATTACATGTGTGTGTATGTATACATACATGCATATGCATACCATGCTAAGACTTCTTCCTTTCCTGATACATAATGGCATTTGAACACACAAATTGGAAACTCTGCTTTAATATTTGGATTTGCTGGTATTCCTAAGTGGTGTCTATACTTAAGCACTTTTCTTTGTGATGGCTTTTAATTTCACTTAAGACTCTTTAAGGATATTGTTTTCAAGTCTCTTAAGTTTAAACTTAATCTTGTCTGAATGTATTTTCTCTCAACCATTTGTTTGTATTCTCAGCTTAATACAGATACTTTTTTCCTCCATCTGGCCTCACAAAGGAATGGGAATCATCATGTAAAGTCTCCATTATTGTCCTCTGTAAGATTCACAGTCTCCAAAATACTTTCAGGATTGACATGAGTTCCATTGCCAGAACCCAGCACATTGTAAATTACATGTTCAGCCTCTTTTTAGCCATGACCTAGCTTTTCCAGGCAAACTCACACCCATGGGCCATTCATCCAGGCTTTCACGGAGTTTGTGTGCATTCTGTCTGTCTGTCTCTGTCCTGTCTTTCTCCTTCTACCCCCTCTCTGTCTCTCTGCTCAGCTGTGTGTGTGGGGGGGGGGTATAATGTGTGATGTGGTATGGCATGGTATGTGTGGGTGAGGGGATGTGGAGTGTGTGGGATGTGGGGAGGGCTGTATAGGAGACAGCAGTAGTTGGAGAACCAGAGAAGTCTTGTCTAGCTGCTTGGGTGCGTGAATGCCTGCATGCCTTTAGCCTTTATTGGAGGATCTAAAGTGGCTCTGAAGAGAAAGTTATATTATTGAGCCATTGAAGGTCTCTTTCCAACTTCTGCAAACTTGCAGAAATGGGACTCCTCTACTTTCAACCATGACATGTCTGGAAGTAGAAATTAAAAAAAAATCGTAGTGGCTTCTAAGATAAATAAAGGCAAGTCCTGGTTCCTGGCTTTTTTTTTTTTTTTTTTTTTTTGCATCTGAGTTAGAAAAAATCTCTTGATTATACTGAAACCCATTGCCTACTTTTTCAGGCACTCACTATGCCTGCTTAAGAAGCCTTCTTCTCTTCAAGGCTCAACCAAAACTCATCTTGTGAGTTACATGTTTTCAATCTGAGCACAGATGGGCAGGATGACAAAGGCAGCTCTATCTACCAGGACAGCTGTTTGTTCCCGGGATGGAAACTCCTAATACAAGGCCAACAACAGTCTTCTTGTTCCATTTCCTGCTTCTTCAAACTGCTGGGATCCCGCCACCATCTCTGCTGCAGTTATCTCTAGAGACCCTGGCTACCTGGGGCACACTGTGTTCATCCACACAGATGAGCATCTATAAACACATTGCTCCTTTGGTTTTCTCTGCTTTTTACTTTTCTTGAAGGAAATGGGAAGTAGGATTCCTGTAAGACTTTGTGTGTGCTGGAGGAGGAGGGGTTTACGGGGGACCAAAGCCAGATCTGTTGCATGCCGGGAAAGCACTCTAATCAATGAACTTCATCTCCAGTTCTTGCAAAATCATTTATAATGTCCTCTAACGATGATTGTTGATGAGGACTCAGCGTGCTTCTCTCTTCTTTCCTTCTTTCTCATAATGGACAAGAACAAAGATTAAAGGGAAAAAAATGGGCCCAGATAAATAAAATTTTTAGTGGCTTTGATTTTTTTCTATCTCTTTCCTGTAGTGTTTAGTATGTTTGATTTTAGAAGTTTTATTGCTTTAATAAGACAAAAGGAGAAATACTTGAGATATTTTACAAAAATGTGGGATTTTATGAATACATCCCATCATCATGTTTTCCTAGATAGATTAATAGGAGACAATAAATAGCTATAGACTATTTATTGATCCATGTGGCTTTCTGGCTATGGCCTTCCTTTGTTGATGGTTTGCTCGTGGTTTTCTTTTGTGGCCATCAATGAACATTCCCACCACATGCTCATCTGATTGCAACTCATAATGCTTACGACAAACAAAAGCTATCTCCATTTATTCACATGAAAACCAAATGATCACTGCATTCATTATCACATTACTTGTTACCTATGATCAGATCTTAAGGAATTCAACTGAAAAAAATAGGCATACGGATCCTTGAAAAAAATAAACATCTACATAAATGAGTACATTAGTGGTCACACCTAGGGATTGAGTCTAAACACAAACTTGTGTGCTTTTGAAAGCTTGTTTTACCAATTACTACTGTGTGCTGCTGGGTGTGTGTATGGCACATGTGAGTGCAGGCAGCCATGTGGAGGCCAAAGAACAGCTTTCCAGAGTCAGTTCTTTCCTTCATGGGTTCTGGAGAGCAACTTCAGGTCACCAGGCTCATATGGCAAGTTGCTTTTACCCAGTGAACCATCTCGCCGGCCTGAATAGTCTTTCAGTAGGATTACACACGGGGCAATAATTTGGTTGCAAAGCAAGCAGGGTGTTCCCCATGCCCTCTGGATGGGAGAGAGTTCAGCTGGAACAACAGTGCCCTGGTAGGCTTTATAAAGCTTGTGTTCCTCAAAACACAGACAGGGATTTTCTCTTTAAACAGAACACAAAACAAGTTTGTTTCCAACCTGTCAACTTAGTAACACTTAAAAGAAAAATAAAAAGATTACTTCTGCTGCGTGGAGTTGAGTAAAATGGCATGAGCTGCTTTCAGGAGGAAAACAGAAAATGGAAGCTGAATCTTCATCTGGGACCATGTACCAAGGAAGAACCATATTAAAATCACAGATGCACCAAGCCACCAAGAACTAGAGGTGCCATTTTACAATGACAGCTATAGTCATCTAACTACACAGCATAAAAAAAAATAACAAAACCCATATCTGCTGCTAACCTACCACCGAACAGCTACATAAACTCTCCCTAAGAACTGTGTATTATCCATAGGAACAATTTACATTTTTGTTTTGTTTTGTTTCTGCTTTCCGAATGCTTTCACACCCCCATTCTAATAAGAAAAGTGGTATGTTATTATAGTCTTCCAGATGTGGCTATGATGTAAATTGAGGTGTGAGGGGAATATCTGGCCCATTGGGCAATGAATGCAGTCAGGATAACTCCATCTTTGGCACATTACATTATGTGAAGAGAAAGCTCAGACTGTGCAGCAGGACTCCAATCAAAACAAAATCAAATGAAGCCGACAAAACCAATTAAAGGCAAGGTAGGAGAAACACATCAGGCATTTGAATCAAACTTTCAACCACTGGCCTCAACAGGGAAGGAATAAAAATAGAATTTCAGTCTGGATTCCACCGGCTAATTTCAACTGTTTTTCATTTTATCTTCAAATCTGGCACTCAGACTCATCATGGCTGGCACTAGATATACTGTGCAAGATTTGCAGGAAGGACCAAGTAAGAAGAAGAAAGAGAAAAGCCTTACACCAACATAGCCTCTGAGACACCTAGAGCCTCTCCATGCAAAGGTAATCAGAACTATCCCAGAAAAACAAACACACTGACCAATCCACCAACAGATCCAGGAAGTGAAGGAGCTAAGCAGCCTTCCTTTTTAGGCTCTTCCTTACTGCTGGCACCTTCCTGTATTAGGTGATTTTGTTGTTGTTGCTGGTGCTGGTGCTGGTGCTATGAGAAGATGCCTAGCAAAAATAACCTAAAGGAGGTAGAATTCATTTTGGCTCACAGTTTCGGAGTTGTCAGTCCATCATGCTGGGGAGGGCATGGTGGAGCAGACAGGAGGCAGGGATCAGTGGGCAAAGGGAATAGGACATAAAATCGGAAAGCCCTCCTCTAGGTAGATTTTACTTGTTGAAGTTCCCACAACTTCTTAAAACAGCATGGTCAGCCGGTGACAGCCAGTGACCAGGCATGCAAACCAATGAACCTATTACAGGGACACTTCACATCCTAATCACACTCACTCTAGTCTCCCTCATCCATTCATACTCCCCAGCCCTCATTCTTAAGCCTTGGAAACATACAAGGTCTTCAGTGTGAGATGGTTGAGGTCAGATGTTCTTAACCAGAATTTAATGCATAGAATTAGAATGTCTGGAAGTGACCTTTGAGTTTTTTCCCCTAATTTTCCACTCTCTGAATCAATTATCCTATGATAAAGCACCCACCCACCCCCATCCCTGCAGGGGATACGGACTCTGACTCAACACCTCTGATGATTGTAAATCAGGGCCCCCTGGGGCAGCTCCTTCCATTTCTGGATTGTTCTAATCATTAAAATGTTCTGTCATGGTAGCCAAAATTAGCCCCCTGTAGCTTCTCCTCGCTATAGCTTCTCTTTGTGTGAGAAATATTAAGCAAGCCCTTCTCCTGGTAGCCGTTCACTTTGTGTGAAGTCAGCTGTCACCCCACCCTCCACCCCCTACAGAGTACTATGTCCCTGAACTAAACTTATTCCATTAATAAGATATGGCCCAGCTGCTCGGATGACAAGATTTATAGGCTCCTCTCAATCTTGGTCATTCCCTCTTGAACACATACATTGCAGTTCAACAAAGTCCCTCTTCAAAAGTGTCATCTAGGACAGACTGAAACGCTGCAGGAGAAGCCTAAGCATGGGATGTAAGGGACTGACTACTGCAAAAAGATCCAAGGCACCAAGAGCCACGCCCATAAGAAAGAGCTTTGCTGTCATCAGAGTGATGTTTTCCCTTGAAGAGGGAGAGAGAAGAGGAGAGGTTGCCCATGGTTTCACTCTGCTATTTTGAAATTAAATTTCAAACACACACATACAGAGAAAGAGAGAGTCAGCTAAGGACAAGGCTCTCTGCTAAAGCGTTTTTGTTGCTGTTTTGTTCGGGTTTTTTTTTTTGTTTGTTTTGTTTTGGTTTTTTGGTTTGTTTTTTGAGACAGGATTTCTCTGTGCAACCCTGTCTGCCCTGGACTCATTTTGTAGACCAGGTTGGCCTCGAACTCACAGAGATCTGCCTGCCTCTGCCTCCAGAGTGATAGAATTAAAGGTGTGTATCACCACGTCCGACTCTGCTAAGGAATTTTTTAAGAGACAAATTAATAAGATATGGCCCTGGAAAAGCCCACATGCAGGCTAGGGAGATCACTTAGTCATAGAGTGCTTACCTTAGCATAAGGACCTGAGTCCTATGGCCAGAATCCATGTAAAGAACTGGGCATGGTGACCCTATCCTTAACATTAGGGCTGGGGAAGACAGTAACAAGTGTATCCCTGGGGCATGCTGACCTACCAGCCTTGTTGAACCAGAAAACCCCAGGTCCCAGTGAGAGTTCCTGCCTCAAAACCATGATGGACAGCTCCAAAGCGTAACATCAGAGGTGGGTCTGTGGCCTCTGCATGGAAACATGTTCCTATATGCCCCAGACATGTGCACCTGTACACACATGTGCATGCACACATGTGCACACACACACACACACACACACACTCATATACACCAAGTCCACATGCTATTTTTAACCCTTTGTCTCACCCCTCCTTCTGTAACTTGAAAATGCACAGGGCTTTTTACATAATAGGCTGATGTCAGCCATTTATTTTAAGGACCCCACTAGGCACAGACTCTTCTTGGGGAAATGTATTTGTTACTTTTGTTGCTATGATAAAATACAAAACAAAATTGCCTTCTGGGAAAATTAGCTTATTTTGACCTACAGTTCCAGAGGGAAAGTCAAGGATGGTGGAAGAGGCATGGCAGCTGATGACGTCCAGAGCAGGAAGCTGCAAGATCACATCTCAGTCATGCATATGAAGCAGAGAGAGAGCTGCAAGTAGAACAAGTCTATCAGCCCTCCACACTCACCCTCACAGATGTACTTCCTCCAACAAAGCCATGCCTCCTACAGGTCCTATAAACTCCCCAGACAGCACCACCAACAGTAGAGCAAATGTTTAAATATCTAGACCAATGGAGGACATTTCATATTCAAACTACCACATTCTACTCCCTGGTACCCATTGTCCATGGCCATCTCAGGATGCAAAATGCATTTAGTCTCCATAATCTTCAACAGTCTTAGCATTGTTCAAAAGTCCTAAGTCTAAAGTCTCTTCTGAGACTCAAGATAATACTTCTACCCTCCTTTATCTTTTCTCCCCTCCCTCTCTTCCTCCCTCTCTCTCTCCCTCCCTCTCTCTCTCTCTCTCTCCCTCTCCCTCTCTCTCTCTCTCTCTCTCTCTCTCTCTCTCTCTCTCTCTCTCTGGTTTTAAAGACAAGATTTCTCTGTGTAGCCCTAGATGTCCTGGAACTTGCTCTGTAGACCAGGCTAGCCTTGAACTCAGAGATCTACTTGGCTCTACCTGAGATTAATACTGTGGGCCACCACCACCCAGCCTCAAGATAACCTGTTAACAGTGACTCCCAGTAAAAGCAAAAGACAGATTGTGTACCTCCAATATACAATAGCACAGAATATGCATTCCCATTCCAAAAGAGAGGAATGGGGACATAGAAAATACTAGACCAAAGCAAGACACAAACTCAGCAGGAAAAATGCTAAATCCTGTAGCTCCATGTCCAGTGACTGGGGTTTTAGTTTTAAATACCTTAGTTGTCTTTGCCCCTCCATCTTAATAGCCTGCAATATACAGCTCTCTCTCTCTTGGTGTGGCTCTACTCCCTAGATACAGTTCTGGAGCAACCATCCTGTGATTGAGGATATACACACCAAGGCTGAGGATATAGCTCAGTGCACTTACTTAGCATGCACAAGGCCCTGTGTTCAATCCCTGTCACAAACAGGGGTGAGGGGATGGGTACACAAACAGCAGCTGCTCATCTCCACCAATACGCATTCTTTAAGTCTCAGAATCCAAGATTTAGAAATCATTGCTTTTTAGATGATTGACTAAGGGACCTCAGGAAGCACATTGACTCTGAGGTTGTAGAAGAGATGTGGTACCTGGAAGGTAGAGTGTCTGGATTCCTGGATCAGTGTCTATAAATGCCCAAACACTGTATGTGCATAGTTGTACTAACTACTTTTTTCACCACCGCGACAAAGTATCTGACAGAAACCATTTAAGGAAGGATGTATATTGGCTCACAGCTTCAGAGGATTTGCTCTGTGGTATCTTAGCCCCTTTTTGCTTGGGCAGAACAACATGGTGATCAGAGCATTTATAGAAGGATTTTTTTTAACCGCATGTCATATAGAAGCTGAGAAAAGAGATACCGGAAGAGGCCAGGGCAGGATGCCACCCTCAAGGATAGGCCTCCAGTGACCTACTTCTTCCAACAAGGAAGAAAGTTCCACTACCTAGCAATAATCTATTCAAATCCATCAATGTATTAAACCATTCATAAAGTCAAATTCTTCATGACTTAGCTGTGTCTAGAAATATCCTCAGCTCAGCTAGGCTCAGCTACAACCAGAAGTATGTTTGCTACTCCTTGAGGCAGTTCTTTTTTTTTTTGATGTTTATTTATTACTTCAAGTTACATTTTCATCATAGTACCCTCTTTCCACCCCTCCCCAGTTCCACCTCCCCACCCTCTTCCCCCTCTCCCACCCATCCCATTCCTCCAATGTGGAGTGTCCATACATATCAGCCCCTCTCAGTTCAACAGTCATATGAGAGCTAAGAGCTTCCTCTTGCACTGGGGGCCTACATGGTAGCACCCCTAGGGCAAATTGTCCCATTAATAGGTAATAAAGTCTATGTTCCTGGTCCTTTTGGTGTGTTGGTTGTAGGATAGTTATCCTGTACTATATGGCTAAAATCCAATTATAAGTGAGTAGATGCCATGTGCATCTTTCTGAGTCTGGGTTAGATCACTCAGGATGAGCTTTTCTAGTTCCATCCATTTGGCTGCAAATTGCTTGATTTTGTTGTTTCTGATAGCTGAATAGTATTCCATTGTATAAATGTACCACAATTTTATCCCTTCATCAGTTGACATCTGGGTTGTTACCAGTTTCTAACTATTACAAATAAGGCTGCTATGAACATAGATGAGGATATATCCTTGTGGTTTGGTGAGGAATAATTTAGGTGGATACCCAGAAGTGGTATGGCTGGGTCTTGAAGTAGGGCCATACCAAGTTTTCTAAGATATCGCCAGACTTGCCAGGTGTAGTGGCACACACCTTTAATCCAGCACTCAGGAGGCAAGGCGGGTGGATCTCTGTGAGTTCAAGGCCAGCCTGGTCTACAAAGTGAGTCCAGGACAGCCAGGGCTACACAGTGAAACCCTGTCTCAAAAAAATAAAGATATTTCCAGACTGATTTCCATAGTGGTTGCACAAGCCTGCACTCCAACCAGCAATGGAGGAGTGTTCCCCTTTCTCCACAACCTCGCCAGCATGTGCTGTCATTTGAGTTTTTGATCTTAGCCATTCTGACAGGTGTGAGATGGAATCATTTAGGCAATTCTTAATTCAAGTAGACAGCCATTTGTCCCTCTTGTCCCTCACTATAGATAAGAGATTGGGTCCAGGACACCTGAGGACACAAGAATCCCAGAAGGCTCTAGACTCTTATATAAAACCCTATGTACATCCTTCTGTGTAGTTAAGGTCTCTCTAAGTTACTTGCAGTACCGTATATGATGTGAATGTTATGTGGAGAGTTGTTACACCTCCAAGGACTAGAAAGAGAGGGCCCAGATGCTATCAACTGATAACCTTCCCTGATGTGATTTGCTCAATCATTGATGTACTAATGACTTTTCTTATCACAGTGACCAAATACTTGACAAGGAGCAATGGAAGGGATGAAGTGTTTGTTCAGGCTTACAGTTTACAAAAGGATACAGTCTATCGTGGTTCAGAAAGCAGGTTAGCAGGAGACTGGGCAACTGGTTACATTCCATCAAAGTCAGAAAGCAGAGAGCAGACAGGAAATGGGGCTGGACCTCGAGGCCTACCCCTAATAGCCCACATCCTCCATCAAGGCTCCACCTTCTAAAAGTTCCAAAGTCTTTTCAAACAGTGCCACCAGTTGGGAACCAAATGTTGAAATACAGGAGCCTATGGGAGACATTTCATTAAGATCACAACAGTAGTTATTAACAACATGAAACAAACAAAGGAATTTTTTGCTCACTTGTGATTTTACAATTTGTAGCTTTCAAATTATTTCCAAAACTCATTCAATAGGGTTGGTTTAAACAAAAATACTTCAAAATGCCTGTGATAGTGCATAATAGCTCACAGAAGGGCTGTTCCATTCCTGGATCCTTTGAGACACAGGCTTGAGGTCTTAGGAGGAGCACCTCCATAAGACAGTCACCCTTTGCAGTGGAGTTTCTGGAGCTGGTTTTCACTATGATGAAGTGTGCTGTGTTATTTGGAGCAGCTGATGCCCTGAGCACACATTCCAGATCTCATGCTCTGGGATAGTGAATCTGAGTCATGGTTACCGACGGAAGAGAATGTTGAGCTTGAGCTAAGGGCTGGTTGGGCTGATTAGTAGCCACCATGTGAGAGTTGAGCATCCAACAGACTCATCGTTAGCTTCCAGCAAACAACCAACCTTCAGAGGTCATAGTTACGATTACAGACCAATAAACACATAAACAACATAAAACAGAGCAAATGGCCTTTTTATGTGCTGGAGATATTTAAAACTGAGCTGCGTGTTCCACAAATACAGATTCTGTTAGCTGTGTAAGATTTTGCTGAGCTTTCAGAAGCAAGTGCAGAAACTGTTAGTTTTGGAGCAGCTACCTCACCATAAACTTGCATTAAGTTTTAACTACTCAGTCATGTTTAGGAGAAATTTCCACTATAGTCCAGTATTTCTAGGACTTCACAATTTAACTTGGTTCAACATTATCACTTCAATTTTTTTCTGGTTCTTTTTTTTTTTTTTGGTGGGGGGAGGATAAGACAGAGTTTCTCTGTGTATCCCTGGCTGTCCTGGACTCACTTTGTAGACCAGGCTGGCCTTGAAATCACAGAGATCCACATGCCTCTGCCTCTGCCTCTGCCTCTAGAGTGCTGGGATTAAAGGAGAAGAGCAGAGAGATGACAGAGAAGAATTGACTGACTCAAACAAACAAGTACAGTAATGGCAACTGAGGGGAAATGTGGGTTACAGCTTGTCTTAGTTAAGGTTTCTATGGCTGCAGCGAAACACCATGTCCAAAAAGCAATTTAGGGAGGAAAGGATTTATTTGGCTTATAGTTCTACATTATAAATCATCACTGAAGGAAGCCAGGACAGGAACTTAAAAGGGATGGGAACCTGGAGGCAGCAGCTGATGCAGAGGCCATGGAGGGGTGCTGCTTACTGGCTTGCTCCCCATTGCTGGCTTAGCCTGCTTTCTTATAGAATCCAGTACCATCAGCCCAGGGATAGCACCACCCACCATGACCTGGGCCCTCCCCATTGATCACCAATTGAGAAAATGCCTTACAGCTGGATCTCATGGAAGCATTTTTCTCAACTGAGGCTTCTTCATCTCTGATAATGCTAGCTTGTGTCAAGTGGACATCACAAAACCAGCCAGTACACAGCTATTCCCAAGCTCATTGCAAGCTGGACCTATCATATTTTGAACTGTGAGGATGTAAGTCTGTGTTGTTTATGCCACTCAGACTGGGGCATGTGGCTAGCATCAAACACAACAAACTAGTACACTTGGACAAACCCATTGTCACCTTTAAGACATGAGGGCACGGGGCTGGAGAGATGGCTCAGTGGTTAAGACACGCGGGCATAGAGTTCAATTTAGTATCAGGCAAACTGGGATGACACCAGCTTTCCATTTCCTTCCAAGTCTTGTCAACATAGAAGACAGCAGAATCTAATTATTATTTGTACATACAATTTTTGTTTTGTTTTAATTTGGGTTTGTTGTTGTTTAGGTACAGAGCCTTACTATGTAGCCCTGGCTGGCCTGAAACCATTATGTAGATAATGCTGGCCTTGAACTTGCAGAGATCCACCTGCCTCTGTGTCACAGATATTGGAATTTAAAGGTGTGTGCCACCATGCCTGGCTTGTGAATGTCCTAATAATAATAAGTCTTTTAGTATGATGCAGTAAAGTCAAGTTTTCTTTAATAAACTGTATTTGACTCTAAATGTATGACAATGGGAGACTGATAAATGTTGATGCTTTCTCTACATAACTGTGGATTATTCCTTTGGGGAATTGCAAAAGTATTTGTGTTTTCTTAAGTATCAAATTAAAGTGACAAAAATTTAAAGAGTAATGTAAATCAAAAATAATTATAAAAGATGGCTGAAACATGACTCACATTCCTGGCATTTTTATTTTCTGAATGTTGTAAGATATTCTTCCAATAAATCTTTAAAATAAATTCAAAGCACCTTTGGGTATCTTCAGCAGAGAGCTGTCTTTCACCAGCTAACTGTGTCTTTTATTTGTTATTAAAGATTCCAATTTGGATTAAAGTTTCATTTAACTGCTCATACTGTCATTTTAAATATTCAGAGTAAAAAATGACTAAATCAAACCAATGGCATGTTTCAATTTTTATGAAATCTGAAAGCTCTAATTTAACCACATATCTTCAAAGGACTACTGTTCAAGAAGAATATTGTGGCACCTGACTATACTCACCTGTCTCTAGATATTAAAATTGTCTCAGGAGAGAGAGATGGCTCAGTAGTTAAGAGAGCTTGCTGCTCTAGCAGAGGACCCTTGTTCAGTTCCCAGCAGCCATGTCAGGTGGCTCACAATCCACTGTAACTCCACTTCCAGAAAGATCTGATGCCTCCGGTCTCCATGAGTACCTGCATTCACTCATGTACACATACCCATACAAAGACACACATATGCATAATTAAGACTATTATAATACACTTTTTTAAAAGTTAAGATTATCTAATGCTTTGGAGGAAAATGAGATGATAGTCATAGAAAGAGATATTTGCCCTTCACAAAAGCTGGGTCCAGGTGGCTAAGTGTGAGTGGATAACAGGACTCAAGCTGTTTATCTTTCTCTGAAATTCTCAGCTGTTGGAGAAGGGTCTGATTAGATAGTAAAAGTTGCTGGCAGCCTGAAGCTGGGCAGAGAGAGAGACTAGGATGGTGAAACTTCCTGGTAGGGGAAAAAGGAACTCTGGGAAGAAGAAAGAGGTAGTCTTTTGTTTTGTTCTGTTTTGCTTTTGTTTCTGTTTTTGTTTTGCTAGGAAACATGAGAGGAGACTGTGGAGCCTGACTGAATCCATCTTGAAAAAAGATTCCATTTTGTATTAAGTTTAACTCAGAGCTGACCTCCAGTTCCAGAACAACAACAAAATGTACCTGACCTTGTATTCCAAGGTTGTTCCCTCATCATCACCAGACAGCTCACTCTGAGAAAGCACCCAAAAAATCTAAACAAACTTTCTGGTGGTCAAGCTGACTGCAGCTGTTTAGTCAGTAACAACCAGCCAATCATAAATGGACATGACTAGTTACCCAAATGTCATCCAATCATATGATAGAAAACCTATTTCTTTGTCTAAGCCCCTATATAACCTTGTATTTTTGGAGTTTGGGGCTCTCAACTCAAACTGCTGTGTCAGTGAGTGTTGAGAGTCCAAGCTCTGAGCTGGAATAAACAACCCTCGTGTATTTACATTGGAGTTGGCTCCTAGGTGCTCTTTGGAGTCTCGAGAACCGGGCAGAACAGAAACAGATGTGACTATAGGCCTGGAAGGTAAAGCGAGCCACATGGTTGGATGGGGCGAGGTGGTCTGGCTAACTTAGATGAGCTATTCAAGAGTCTGCCCACCTAAGGCCTAAGCTTTGAAATAGTAAAAGGTCTTGGTGTCTTTCTTTTTACAAAGACATAAAAGAGGCATAACCAAGGGTCCCACAACACTTAGCATTCACAAATCATTTATAAAGCAGAGAGTTAAGGCATGGGCTTTCCATCCAAATTATTTGAATTTGAATCTTTATGCCATCCCTACTAGCCTTCTGACCCTGTGTGTTAGTCAAGATGAGTTAGGATAGCTATGGAAATGCTAAAGCATGCAGGTTTTGATTTTATATATTATATATACATATATATATATTAGATTCTTATTTCATTTTATATATATATATATATATATATATATGAGTGTTTTGCTGACATGTATGTGCACAACCCTCCTCAGAGGTCAGAGAGGGTGTTGGATCCCCTGGAGTCAGAGTTACAGATAGTTGTGAGTCTCCATGTGAGTGCTGGGAACTGAACCCTGGTCTTCTCCAAGAGCAGCATGTGCTCTTAACAACTGAGCCATCTCTCAGCCTCACAAGTTGATTTCTTATCCATGCTCATTTCCATCATGAGGGAAGATGGAGTTTTACTCCACATAGCTATTCAGTGACCCAGGGTGAGGGTGACTCTAGCTTGTGGTGGCCATAGATACATTTCATCTCTTTTGAGCACCAGAGAAACTCATAGTGGTAATTAAATGCCCCAGCAGGGAAGGGACCCTCTGAACAGACATGATCACACACATCATTTCTACTCACACCTTGTTGTCTATCACTAGTCACAAGGCCACCTAACTGTAAGAGGGTAGGAAAGTGAATCCCCAGCATACTATGAGGAAAAGACTCAGGGAAAGATGAATGATTTGAGGATATCTCAGAACCATTTCTTCATCCTGTGGCTCCATTTCTCTCTCTGTAGAATGAAGATAATCATGACTCTTTTCTGAAGTTACTATAAGCATTATGTTATTATACACATAATATTTTGAACTGTGCCAACAAAAAGAGGAGATGGCTCTCTCTACTCCAGTAGTCCACAAATTAGTATAGAATATATATATGATCACGTATGAGATAATAGTATGATTATGTATGAGATAATTCATCAGGAAATGGGATTAATCTAACTTTGGAAAACGGTGCTTATTCTGGCTGCTTAGTAATGTAGCAGCAGCTATAGGGGTGGCCATTGCTGGTTTGGCTCTTAGCTCTGCCACTTATTTGCTGTGACTTAGTGACTTAAGCGCTCCTAAACCGCAGGTTACCACTGGGTCCAAGACATAGAACTTAAAAACATCCACCTGGGATTAGTTCAGTAAGAAACAGCATACATAATATGCAATGTTAAATCAGTTAAATCAGTTGGAGCTATTATTTTAAATACATTCTTAAATGTCCTAGACAGAAACATCAAACACTGACAAACATACATAGAGATCCTATAAGCCTTCCAATGATTAGTGAGAAATAGAATTTAGCTAGCTTATCCCTGTGGGGTTATTTCTCTTTAAAATGGAAAATAAAGAATAGAAACATGGCTGAAGAGATGGTTCAGTGTTTAAGAGCCCTCCAGAGGACCTGTGTGTTCATGCACCCATGTTGGGTGTGACTCACAACTGCCTGTGACCCTGCCTCCAAGGCACCCAATGCTTTTATACTTAAAAAGACACACATTCATGCAAACAAATAAAAAATAGATTGTTCAATAGAAAGAGAACAAAAACCTACATAGCCCAGAAGGATATATTTCTTGATCTAGTCTCATTTTCTCCTTTTTTGTACTGGCTGTTTCACCAAAACCTTCACAGTTGTTTTGTAACTCCCCAAAGGGCGTCTTCTTTTGACTTCTACCTACTCTAGTCCACTTCCATCTCCTTCCAACTTCCTGTACAGAGCCCCTAGGGAGAGCTTACCAGTTCCCTCCTCTTATCAGCTCTGCATCCTACTGCCTCTCTACACAGAAATTAGAAAATGGTTAAGAGAGGAAAATAAAGAATGCTCAGGGTAAATCAACTGAGAAGAAATCCTTGGATGGCCTTTTAATTCACACACAGTGAGTTTTCAAGCCATCTACTCTCACCCTGTGAATACTTGTCTTTGGCCAAGCATCTTTTCTGTGGTCTGCCTTTTCTTGATTGTGATTGTTCAGACAGCAGCAGCAGCAGGACAAGTATTCACTGCCAACCAAAGTTAATTTCTGAGTAAGACTATCACATGGCCCCCATTTCTACTGCAGGTTTAAAAGAAATGAATTTAAACCCACAATATGATAGAGAGTTGGTATTTTCTTTGATGTGGATTTGTAATAGTTGTTCATATGCTTTTTGCTGTATAATCTCTAATATCCTCTGGGCAATCAATTTCAATATGTAATGAAAACTTATAACAGCAACAACTTTACAGATTAATCTTTCATAGAAACTTGTACTTCCCCTAGAATAAGAATAAGCTTCACAAGCCACCTCCCTGGGTGTGACACTGTAAAGGTCAGGAATATAAGAGTATGAGAAGAGTTTGATCCTAGGCCTTTCCCATCTAGCCAACTACTTGGTGAACTATACAGAACTTAAGAAGCAGGGCTCATCCCCTCCCTTGCTGTATCCCAGACACTGACCACCAGAGCATCCTACACACTGTTCTCACCTGCAGTCCACAGCCCCTCCCCCTCCTTGACACAGTGCTGCGAACCCTGCCTCCAGAAGCCCATCTTTACTTCTTCTACTCCTTACCCATTCATGGCCACAATCTCTTTTACTCCTCCCTTTCTCTGACAGGCAAAGTAGAGGCTACCTCACAGCAGAAAAGCCAGTGTTCCTTACTGGGATAAGACTGTGTCTTCTTCAGTTGCTAGCTGAGGTTCCTAAAGTGCCTCAATTATCTGTTATAAAGTACCTCTGCTTCCTTTCTTTCTCTCATTGCAGCTGCACATTTCTTCCCTCTTTTTGCAAAAGTCCAAACTAAATGGTGTGTGTGTACTTTATTTGGTAGCAACGCCTAGTCCTGTTTCATGGTATATGTTATGCCCCTTTGTGTGTTCAATTATTTCTTTTTATGAGTTAATATTTGTAACATGATTTTTATTTTAAAATTATTCTTTTTTAAGTATTTATTTTACTTAAAAAATTTTGTGTGTGTGTGTGTGTGTGTATCTGTGTGTGGTTATACAGATGTGAGTGCAGTGCTCCTGGGGTCCAGAAGAGGGCATCAGAGTTACAGGGTGTTGTGAGCCGCCAAAAAAACAAAAAAAAAAAATGGGTACTAGAATCTGAAACATGAAGCCCTCTCTTCAGTCCCTAAATTTTATTTTTTATTTAGACCTGGTGAGACTGCTTAGTGGGTAAAGAAACTTGCTGCAAGCCTAATGACCCAAGTTAGATTTTTCTGGTGCCTATTTGGTGGAAGCTGAAAACTAGCTCTCACAAATTGTCTCAGTGTGACTCCCCACTTGTGGACTACAGCAGTCATGAGTGCATGGCCATGTGGGGAAACACACACACACACACACACACACACACACACACACACACACACTAAATAAATAAACAGATAAATAAATAGATAGATACATGTTTTAAATTTTTAAAAAAGTATTCTTTCTTATTTATTCATTCAAACAAGTATTTGTTACTGCTAGCACAGCAACAGGAATGAATAAAGGCTTTCTCAGAAGACTTTGACTCTGATGGGGCAGACGAACATTGAACAGCAAATAACTTAGGTATTTGATTACAGCTGCGCTATGTGCTTAGGAGAAAAACAGGTTTATAAGAGAGGATGCAGCAAGGCATTTGACCTCATCTAAAGTAGGAGAAAGGCCTCCTTGAGGTCACACAGACTGAGGTGAGAAGAAATTTGCTGGGAAGATGAGGGCCAGTAGGTGGGAGGGAGTAGGGACTAGAGATGGTAATGGGGATTGGGAGTTGGCGGCAGGGGGGGGGGGGTGAATACAATCAAACTACAAATTATGTATGTTTGCAAATGTCTTCATGGAACCACTGCTTCCTAAGTATTGTAATATAGTTTTTATGTAATATAGCTTATATGTAATATAGTTTACATGTACTATTTTAGAATAAGGAAAGTGTGGAAAGATAGAGCTGTGGCAAGTGCCACAGAAGAAATATCCTGGGAAGCAGAAAAAAATGTGCAGAAGCCCCAGCGAAGGCAAAAACCTTACTGTCTAGAGAAGGGAAGAATGGAACCGAGATGTAAATATGAAGTAGGTGGGTATCCTGGAGGAAGCTGAGAAGCAGGGAGGGAATAGGTCAAGCAGAGACTTGTTGGCCATGCTAGAGCCTTTGGTCTTCACCAGATGAGGCATAGAAAATTTTGAAAGATGGTAACAGAATATAACTGACTGTGGTTGGAAGGTGAAATGGCCCCACAGGCCCAAATGTTCCAACATTTTGTCCCGGCTGGTGGAACTGTTTCTGGGCGGTTGTGTGACCTTCATGAGAGAGAGAGAGAGAGGATTGATAGAGGAAGTGGGTCTTTAGAGGCAAGCACTGGTGCTGCGCAGGTCAGCTCTGCTTCCCGGGCTCTAATTGCTCTCTAACTGTATTTGTGAGCAGCTGTCCCATCCTCTGCCTGTATCCCTTTAAACTATAAGCCCAAAGAAGCCCTTCCTTCCTTAAATGTTTGATCACAGCATTGAGAACAGTAACTAATACATGATATTCCTTCCTTCCTTCCTTCCTTCCTTCAGTTATTTATTCATTTCTGTCTTTCTTTTTAACTTAAAAGAAGTATGTGCATGTGGCTGTATATGGGCAGGGCCCATGAGTGCAAGTACCTGAAGAGGCCAGAGGTGTTGGTTTCCCCAGGAGCTGGAGTTACAAGTGGCTGTGAGTGGCCCAGTGTGGGTGCTAGAATCCAAATTTGAGTTCTCTGCAAGAATAGTGTACACTCTTAACCACTGAGCCATCTCTCCAGAACACCCCAAAATTTTTTCTTGGCCAGGTGTGGTGGCGCACGCCTTCAATCCCAGCACTGGGGAGATAGAGGCAGGCAGATCTCTGTGAGTTTGAGGCCAGCCTGGTCTACAAAGTGAGTCCAGGACAACCAGGGCTCTGTTACACAGAGAAACTCTGTTTTGAAAAAACAAAAAAAAAAAAAAAAAACCAGAAAGTACGGGCTGGAGAGATGGCTTAGCGGTTAAGAGCACTGGCTGCTCTTCCAGAGGTCATGAGTTCAATTCCCAGCAACCACAAGGTGGCTCACAACCATCCATAATGAAATCTGGTGCCCTCTTCTGGCCTGCAGATATACCTGCAGACAGAACACTGTATACATAATAAATAAATCTTTAAAAAAAAAAACCAGAAAGTTTCTTAAAAACCAAGTCATTCTAACTGCTACAGGGATAGTTATTAGAGGATGCAAAACTACTTGTCAGTCTTAATGAGAAATATTAGCATGCTGACCTAATTGTGCTGATAAAACTGAAAAAGAAAAATGGGATGTTCTAAGGTAAGTTTATAAGTCAGATTACCAAAGTAAGGCTTGAAAATTTCCAAGTGTTAGATATGAATTTAAGTTTGAAAGGTGTAAATAACTGGACAAACTCAAGAATTTCCCTATTTTAAATGAGTGACAGTAATTTTTTGAGACAATATTTATACAGAGACTACATAGGGTTTGGGATAGGTCTGGTTTTATGCATAAATGTTAAGTATAGAATTCTATTTTCTTAGAACCTCACACAACTTTATATAAAATGTGATGGTTAGGAGAAGATACATTCATTTCATGTATTTTTACATTAAATTTGAGTCCATGGTCCAACATATATTTATTATGATTATTCAAAGCATGTTCTTCATAACTATGGCATCTGGGAGTGGTAGCAAAGGTCTCTAATCCAGCTACTCTGGAGGCTAAGGCAAGAGTTAGATGCTGACATAGGCTACAGAACAAATTTAAGGTCAGTTTGGACAACTTTAGAGCGATACTGCCTCAAAATGAAAACAAGTAACAGAGCTGGAGCTACAATTCAGTAGTAAAGTGCACAGGGCACTAGGTTTAGTTCTCATCCTCAGCAGCATGTACACATGTTCACACATACACACCCAACACACACACAAAGAGAGGGGGGGGAAGGGGAAGGGGGGGAGGGAAGGGGGGGGAGGGGGGGGGGGGGGTGGGGTTGGGGGAGAAGGAGAGAGAGGGAAAGGGAGAGGGGAGGAGGCAGGGAGAGGGAGAGGGATAGGGGAGGGGAGGAGAGAGGGAGGGAGGCAAAGAGAAACCGTGATAAACCCTGAGTTGTTTGGTGTTTGAGTTACTTTGAGTTAAATGCTGGTGCCTGATACTGGGCTATCTCATCTTGACTGGTTTGCTTGTGAAGTGGCTAGAGCTTGTGTTTATATTATGTAAGTTATGTGGCACCTAAGGATGTTATGCTGCTTCGTTCTTCCTCATTTCAAAGAAAAGGGGGATTCAGAACACCTGGAACCACTGGTTTCAAGTAAAATCAAACAGCACAGAGAGCAGTTGGACTAAAGAATCACTCGCTGTCTTGTTTCGTGCAGCCTTCTGGAGTCGGATTCATTTCTGGCTCTCGAGAAGATCTGAATACCAAGGATGGACTGCGGCCATCTGTTACTTTTGAGGAGCTGCCATTGGATCATGACGACAGCACTCGGCTAGGAGTCAGGAAACAGGAGTCCCCCCGCTCCAGTTCCAGCCTGGATTCCTGACTGCCACCAGTTAGTTTCTTGGTCTCTTTGAGCCTTGGTTTTCAGCTCTGGAATTGGCAGTAGATTAAGCCCAGTGTCACTCTAATGCTCACTGTGACTCCCACCTACCATTACATGTGCAGTCTCTATCCACTCTATGGTAACAAATGAGAACTCACCATGTATTGACCATCCCTTTAGGCATTAGGCATATGGCAATAAGCAAGAACTCACAAAATCCTCATGGAACTTCCATACTCATGTCTGCAGTTGCTCCTTCTACATTTACAACACCATAACAAACATATCAAGAAAGGCTTTTGTTTGTTTAACATTCATCTAAGCAAACTTTTTCCTTTCAGTACTTCTCTGAAGCACCTCCTCCCTCATCCAGGAACCCTTTTCCTCCAAACACTTCTATATTTGGAGCAATGCCACTTGTGCATGAATTGTAGGTATATTTATATATTTACACATATAAAAAATACTTCTGACTGCAGGAATTTGTTGGTGGTAGTCATTTCTATCAGAACATAAACTTCTTGAATAAATGACCATCTAGTGTTGGCATCCTTAGCAGAGTGCTGGGCTAAAGGGGTGCCCAGTTAATATGTCCTGGCCAATTGGATGTATCCTTCTGGAATACACTGTATCTGAAACCTGGGCCCTCACTGACTTGTGTAGGGAGAGCACTCACAGCAGGATTCTGCCTGCAGCTATCTGATGATTGGGCTTTGGCCAGCTTCCTTTTGCTCTGCCTCCCCTTTGCTGTCCCCATGTTTCTCTCTTACCCAAGGCTCAGGCAGACTGAAGATGTCACCAGTGGATCCCTAAGCACAGGGGCCTCCAAAGTAATTAAGCACATTAGCCAGGTGTTGTGGCACCATTTAATTCCAGCACTCGGAGTCAAAGATAGGTGGATCTCTCCCTGAGAAAGGCCTGCCAAGACTACATGATGAAACTGTGTCACAAAACAAAAGTGATTAAGCACATCACAAAAATTCAGAAAATCCATTGAAGGATATATATATATTCACACATATATATACATATATATATTTACATATATAATTTATATATACACACAAGTCTTGTGCATGTTTGTGTACATACTAAATACATAGATATGTTGGTATATACATGTGTACAAATAAATACATGTGTATATATACACAGATAGAACATACAAATGTAGATTCATTAAAATCTATGCATGCAAAACCTCTTTTTTGGGAGGGTTGTCAAATAATTTTTTTTAATATTTATTTATTATTTCAGGTTACATCTCCATCATCACAGTGTCCTCTTTCCACTCCTCCCAGTCCCGCCCTCCCACCCTCTACCGCCTATCCCTTCCATCCCACTCCTCTGGAGTGGAGTGTCCCTACATAACAGTCCTCCACCCCAGTTCAGCAGTCATATGAGGGCCAAGAGTTTCCTCATACACTGGGGCCTACAAGACAGCACCACTAGGGCAAAGTGTCTCATTGATAGGAAACAAAGTCTATGTTTCTGTTCCTCTTGGTGCATTGGCTGTAGTATAGTTATCCTGTACTATATGGCTAAATCTGATTATAAGTGAATAGATGCCATGTGCATCCTTCTGGGTCTGGGAACTAGATGAGCTTCTCTAGTTTTATCCATTTAGCTGCAAATTGTAGGATTTCGTTGTTTCTGATGGCTGAGTAGTATTCCATTGTGTAGATGTACCACAGTTGTTTTTTGGGTTTTTTTTGTTTTGTTTTTTTATCCATTCATAGGTTGAGGAACATCTGGGTTGTTTCCAGTTTCTAGCTATTACAAATAAAACTGCTATGAACATAGATGAAGAAACTTCCTTGTGATTTGGTGAGGAATCATTTGGATGTATACCCAGAAGTGGTATGGCTGGGTTTTGAGGCAAAGCTATTCCAAGTTTTCTAAGATATTGCCAGACTGACTTCCATAGTGGTTGCACAAGCCTGCACTCCCACCAGCAATGGAGGAGTGTTCCCCTTTCTCCACACCCTCGCCAGCATGTGCTGTCATTTGAGCTTTTGATCTTAGCCATTCTGACAGGTGTGAGATGGAATCTCAGAGTCGTCTTGAGTTGCATTTCTCTGATGATTAAGGATGCTGAGCATTTCTTCAAGTGTCTCTTAGCCATCAGGGATTCCTCCTTTGTGAATTCTCTGTTTAGCTCTGTTCCCCATTTTTTGATTGGATTATTTGGTTTCTTGGCATTTAATTTCTTGAGTTCTTTGTAAATTTTGGATATTAGCCCTCTGTCAGATGTGGGGTTGATGAAGATTTTTTTTCCCAATCTGTAGGCTGCTGTTTTTTTTTTTTTTGAATGACAGTGTCTTTTGCCTTACAGAAGCTTTTCAGTTTCATAAGGTCCCATTTATTGATTGTTGGTCTTAGATCCTGAGCTGCTGGTGTTCTGTTCAGGAAGTTGTCACCTGTGCCGATGAGTTCCAGGGTTTTCCCCACTTTCTCTTCTAATAGATTTATTGTGTCCGGCCTTATCTTAAGGTCTTTGATCCACTTGGACTTAAGTTTTGTACAAGGTGATAAGTATCGGTCTAATTTCATTCTTTTACATGTGGACATCCAGTTGGACCAGCACCATTTGTTGAAGATGCATGCACATACTCTTAGACAAATGGGTATATACACAAAAATATACACTGGTATGCCTATAAGTACAAGTGCATATCCATATGTATGTACTTACATATGCATGCATACTTACATGTACAAAC
>CAJQZJ010001826.1:9789976-9808912 GCA_907164525.1 Lophiomys imhausi | reverse complement strand
ATACTTATATATACATGTATGCATACGTGTGAATACATATGCATACACATATATTTACATTTTTGGATTTTTCAAGACAGGGTTTCTCTGTGTATCCCTGGCTGTCCTAGACTCCCTTTGCAGATTAGGCTAGCCTTGAACTCAGAGATCCACCTGCTTCTGCCTTCTGAGTGCTGGGGTTAAAGGCATGTGCCACCATGCTTGGCCATATATTTACTTTTTATAAAAAAGAAGAAACATTAAGATTTGCTGGCATGGAACAACATCAGCATACCCATTTGGCACACCTGTCTGATGGCCCCTTGGCATGTACTGTCCCTAGGTTCCTTGGGGGAAGTAGAGAATGGTTCTTTTTCAGCAAAGAGAAGAGTCACAGAGAGTTCAGTGAGGTAGATTTACAGATTACATTATCTGGTTGTAACCAGTTTGCCCTCCCAAATAAGAAAGCAACTTATAAAGATTCTTAGCAGGAGAAGTAATCTGGAAATAATCCCACCAGTATCGAGGATTAGTGTGATGCTTAGTGGATACCAGGCACTGTCCAAGAGCCCATCTCTGTCTGCCAGCTCACCTTCACGAACACAGCACTTTCATTACTACTTAGCCATGAGAAAAACGGGCAGCTGTTTAAATTAGTGGCAGAGCAGTGGTTGCACTGGGATGGTCTGTCCACACAAAGTGCCTGTCTCTGCAACACCCTGCTGCCTGTGAACAAAAGGATAAAAGTGGTAAGCAAATGTTTCTCTTTCCTAGTTCACTGTCTGGTTCAGACATCATAGGAAGCAATGTTCTCAGCACTGGCAAGTACAGCACTTGGATTGTTACTAACCGTATTAGATATGAAACAGGGAGTAACATGCACTGTTTTTAATGATAAAATATGACCGAAATCATTAGATTTGGGACTATTAGCCAACATTCAAACATGTTCTGAGTTTACAAACAAACTAATTTATATGGGTGCTTTCCCGAATATGCAAAAAATCAAATAAATTTGGAACTTGCTGCTGCCTAAGATGTTATCAGATAGTTAACTTTCTGTGAGGGTTCGGAAGTCTTAGGTTCCAAAATTATGGTTGTCATTTCTTCCTGGGAAATGAGAGTCTGTGCATTTAATAGTTTTATGATAAAATTGCCACTTTCTACTTATAGATTTAATGTTAGAGTTTCCTAAACTCTATGGAACATTTTTTAAAAAACTATTCAAATAACTTATTTTAATGAACAAAAAGTGCCTAAGCCTTCAGCATGGCAATGAAAACTTTGGGTAGTGTTTGTGATCTTCTTCTTAGGCTCTCCCAAGAAGCTCCCACCCCCCAGGAATGTCTCCTCATTGTTATCTATTGGAGTTGTTAGCACTCAGTTTAATCTTACCCACATATCACCAGACTGAGTTGGTGACAGGTAAAGGGGCTCCTTTTCTCACTGAGAGTTCTACCAATCATCTGGGGCCATGATATGACAGATCCTTTACCCCTGTACTCAGGCCTCCATGTTCACATCCACTACGGCTTTTCATCACAAAACATGGTGGTTTGTTTTAGTTACAGCTTGGGCTGCTATGCATGGCCACGTCAGTTGTGCTATGCATATGGAGGTCTGGCTATGTGCAAGAGGAAGCTCGCACTGGACTAGGCTCTGCTCACCAGGCCGTATGCCCTGAGGTGGATCTCCATTCACACATCCTCTAGTGCTGAGCTAGTGTGAGCTGCCTGAGAGTGGAGAACATTATTTGTCACCTGTCTCACATAGGCTCAGGTGGCATGCCTCATCAGAAAAACTCTTAAGCATTATTTGTTGAATTCAATTTCAGACACAGAATCTGACACTCCTCATTATTTTTCATCTCTCAGAGACTGTGAAATGATCAGCCCTAAATAGGACATCCACTTCTCACCCCCTTCCCAGGGCTTAGGGTTCATCTCAGAGGAGGAAATGAAAGACTACAAAAGCCAGAGGCAGTGGATAACTGCAAGGAAGCTGTGTTTCTGGACAGCAGGGCAACTGCACATAAGAACTCATAGCAGTTGTGACAGCACGGAAAGAGATTACCTTGAATCTCAGAAGAGACTTTGGACTTTAAATTGTGCTTAGACTGTGAAAGACGATGGAGACTTTTAAGTTGGTCTAAGTGCATTTTGCCTTATCACACAGCCATGAGCTCATGGGGCCAAGGAGAGGGACACAATAGTTAAATGAGAATGGCCCACCATAGACTCATATATACGAACACTTGATTCCCAGTTAATGGAACTATTTGGGAAGGATTAGGAAGTGAGGGCTTGTTGGAGAAGGTGTGTCACTAGGGTAAGCTTTGAGGTTTCAAAAGATTCATGCAATTCCCAGTGATCTCTCTCTGACTAATGGTTGTAGATCAAGATATTATACTCTCAGCTCTTTCTTTACTCTGTCATCATAGACTCTAACCCTCTGAAACTGAAAGCCATATTAAACTCTTTCTTCTATGAACAGACCCGACTGTGTTGTTTTATCACAGCAGTAGAAAAGTAACTAAGAAAGCTACCATAGAGATATTTGTACTCCATGTTTATTATTCCTTTATTCACTACAGCAAGGAAATGGAATCAACCTGGTGGTCCATCAAAAGATGACTGTTGATAATAAAAATCTGCTACACATATAAAATGGAACACTATCTAGTTCTAAATAAAAATGAAGTCATAAAGCTTTCAGGAAAATGATTAGACTTAAAATGCATATTAAATGAAGTCACACAATTTCCAAAACAAAACAAACAAAAAAACCCCAATGTCTTTTTTCACAGGAGCCTCCTAACCTATTAAATATGTATGTATTCATTTATACATATATGTATATATAACACACACATATGCGTGTATGTGTATGTATGCATATATATGTATGTATACAGATATAGGTACATGTGAGTTTAGTGTAACATGTAGAAAGGATAGCAAGAAAAGGTAGATATTAGGTGATGAGGACAGACAGAATGCAAGTAAAGGAGACACAAGTCATAAAAAAGGTTATAAAGCTAATTGTTTTTCTAGCTTTACCTCTGTTGTGTAGCATATGTGTATGGGGGGTAGATAAGTGCATAAAATAGAATTTATAGTGGAAATGCACAGTGCACTGTGAAGTAAAGCTTTGGAGAACCGTTCTAACTTTTCAAAAGTCCTTTGATATGTGGAGACTTTGGTTTTGCCTAATCCTGCTGTGTGATGTTCTTTATTTGCAATTTCTTTACAATAAAATTTTAATTACTAAAAAAAAAAAAACACAAAAACAAATAAACAAAAAAACCCACTACCCTCTAAGTTTTACTTACTGTATTTTCCTTTTCTAAAGATCCTTAGCCTTATGTTTGTAGTATTCAAATGCATAATAAACTTTAAAGCTTCTGTAATTGAATCAAATGAGACAGTGTGAGATTTACGACATTTCATAGAGAATGGTGCAATAGAAGCAGAAGGACTTCCATAAATTTGCACTGTGTACTAAATAGTTGTGAGGCTGAGGTTCAGAGGCTACACCGTGTCTACAGCCTAGAAACAAATTTTCTGGAATGGCCTCATTTTCTGTGCATATACAAAATTCTATCAATGACTAGCATTAAATACAACAAGAAAGTTTATATAAATTGATATTTACCTGCTCACTTGTACTGCCCTGTGAAATACAATGACTTGTATTGCTTCATGAAAGACCCTGAGTGACAACTTTAGGTGACATTATGCAAAGAAACCCCCACTCATTCCATAAGGCCGAGAGAGGGAAACAAAGAAATAGTAACTAAGAGGTTTTTTTTTTAAAGGAAAATTTTCACTTTTAGGGAAATAAATTAATCATCTTCTAGAAAGACCACAAGAATTAGGTAACCATATTTATAAAAACGGATGAGGAATGGATCATTTTATCTGGTAAAATTCAAACAAGTAAAAACCGTGTGAACTTTTAAAATGTAGAGTACCACACCTCAAAGCCTATTAGCTGAAACTAAAAAGACGTCCCCAGACTAACAATCACCCTACTTGCCAAGCAGTAAAAGTGACAAAAGGGCAGGGTGGGGTAGAGGGTGAAAAGGAGGGAAAGCAGCCAGACAGACAGACAGAGAGAGAGAGAGACAGATACCCTGATTTCCCACAAGTATTTTCAATCTGAAATTTAAAATGCTACTTTGTTTTCACTTGTATTTCCTTGAATTATGAATAAAGCTGAGCATCTTTTCAGATGTTATTGATGACTTGTAGTTCATCTTTAATAAAACATTTTAAACATATTTATTGAGCTAGTCATAATTTCCTTACTGATTTATAAGAACTTTTATATTAAAAATTTACCATTTGTTATTGTCATTGCCAATTTTTAATTGGTATTTTGTTTTTAATTTATATTAATATATTTCTACATATAAGTTAAAGTTTTTAATTTAATGTTTTAATTTTATTATAATAAATATTATATTAATATTTAGGAGTTAATATTATATAATACATAACATAATAAATGGTATAATAGATAATTTATTTAAAATGTTAATAAACCACTTCTTTATACTTTGTTGTTTCATTCTTTGTTCCAGAGTATTATTATAAAATATTCTTCTTTATATATTACCTATAATTCTCACAATGCTATCAAGTCAGTATTATAACTTCACCCTTAACATCCTCAAACAATACTGAGGCCTCTTCAAATGCCAAACTTATAACCATTACTCTGTCACCAAGGTCTTATGAAATCATTTCAGAAAGATTAGCACCAAGCCACCAACTTTATTAGATGCTTCCTTATTCTTTCAACTTGAAATCTGAGCACTTGTAAAATGCTAGACAAAAATGTTTCCATATAGAATACTTTAATCATCTTCATGGAGACTGCACATAAGTGCAAAGTAGTCAACAATGCGACACAAAGAACGTCTAGCTGTTGGGTAATTGGAAAAATTTGTGTTCTCGCTAAGTGACTATTTTATCAATTAATTCAACAAGCGTCTAAGACTACCTGCTCTAACGCAGTGTCAAGGCTGTGTCTTTCTAATGGAGCTGTCCATGCAGAAATAACTGTGGTCAGCACATGCTGATTGCTTTCTGTGTACCAGGCAGCATATCAAACTGTCTCCATTTTATATCAATTTTCTTGTTTTTAGGGTGGGATAATAGTACTACTTGTGAATATAATTATTGAAAGAATTAAGTAAAAAATAATATATGTGAAGCTCCTAGGATGAGGCCGGGTAGATATTTTTCATATGATTTTAAGGGTATTACCATTCTATTGTTTACTGCAACCTTGCAAAATAGGACTATTACTATTTCCACATTACAATTAGATGCTAAGTGGGTTTAAAAGATTATTCAATAAATAAATAAATTAATTAAATAAATAATCGAAGAAATGTAGGACTGAAATTCACTAGTTTTTCTCTTGAATGTCCTCTGTCTACTGCAGGATACAAGCTACAGTATATCTAGTATATCAAATGTCCTATTTACTTTGGTATATGACCAGCATTTTTCTTGTCACCCAAGCAGCCAAAAACAATTCATCCAAGCAAAAGAAATAAGACAGAGAGTCTCCATGCAGTCCTCGCTAGTCTCCTGGGTCTAGCTATGGCAACCAGACTGTCCTTGAACTCACAGAGACTTTCCAGCCACTGCCTCCAGAATGCTGGGATTAAAGGCATGTGCTACCATATCCTGTTTTTCAAGGCAGGGTTTCCTGTGGCTATGGACTTGAACTCACTATAAAGCAAAGGCTGACCTTGAACTAGTCCTCCTGTCTCTACCTCCCATGTGCTAGGATCTATACAAGGATGAACCACAACTATCTCCAGTTTCCCAGGTTTTCATTTTTCTTGACTGTAATTTCTATTTGTAATAACAAGTAGAAATCCTTAGAGAAATGCAACCCTAATCTGGGTTTATTGGCATTACACTATGAGCATTTTAAAGTGAAGAAAAATGGAAACTATTATCAAAGAAATTATAAGAGCAGCCTTTTCCTTTAAGGTCATCTTCAGCCACATAATTAGTTTGGGGCCAGCCTGGGCTGCACAAGACACCCATCTCAATAATTAATTAATTAAACCAGAAAAAAATTAAGTCTTATCAATATTTAGTCCATAGAACAACATTAGCATGCCTCTATTTTTGAGTGAAAAAATATGTACTCTGCAATGGGGATAATAATTCAGGGGGGGGGGGTCATTTTATTGGTTCTTGCTATATTGGGATTTAGTCCAGTGCCTATGAACTAAGCAGATTCACTTATGTGCTTGCTAGTGTTTTTCAACTTGACACAAGCTAGAGTCATCTGAAATGAGGAAACCTCCATGGAGAAAATGCCTCCATAAGATCAGACTGTAAGACATTTTCTTAATGAGTGACTCATGGGGGAAGGCTCAGCCTACTGTAGGTTGTATCATCCCTGGACTGGTGGTCATGGTTCTGTAAGGCATGCTGAACTAGCCAGGAGAGTAAGCCAGTAGGCAGCAGTTCTCCAGGGTTGTGCATCAGCTCCTGCCTCGGGGTTCCTGCCCTGTTTGAAATCTGGCCCAGACTTCCTTCAATGAAGGACTATGATGTAGAGGTGGAAGTATAAACCAAATAGCACCTTTTCTCCCAAGTTGCTTTTGGTCAGGGTGTTTCATCACAATAGTGACCCTGAGATATTTGTTATATTATTATTTCATTAAATCAACTCTTACCAAGATGAAAGAAAGGATTTCAAGAAAGAGGTCATGAAATTGGAGATAATAGTGTAAGCGTGGACGAAAAAGAGGGCAACTAAACTGGCACCTAACTTCTAACCAGGCTCTAGAGAAGCCAGCTCGCCGAAGTAATGGGAGCAGCATGCATGAATCAGATTTAGGAATACTTCCTCTTTGTGATTTGATACAAAATGATATGTGTGCTAGCCAGGGGGACTGTGGGGAAGCAAGTTAGTTGAGTTATTCCCCTTCAGAGCAAATTTATAGAAGCATCAACATACCAAAAGCCAAGAGAATCTTGATGCAGCATTTCTTAAAAATTCCATGGTGAATGAAGTTTCAAACATTTAAATCTTGGGGCTGGAGAGATGGCTCAGTGGTTAAGAACACTTGTCGCTCTTGCGGAGGACCCAGGTGACTCACACCTGTCCACAACACCAATTCCAGGGGATCTGGTATCTCTTCCAACCTCTGAGAACTGTATATCTGTTGTGCACATACACTCAGATATACATAAAATAAAACATTAAAAAAAAGTTTAAACATTCTTCCAAAACTCATCATATGTACATTTAAACATGAAGGCAGAATTTTTTGACCTTCTCAGAAATCTGAGCAGTGTATTTAAAGAATTTTTAGCCTATCTGGATTTTTCTTTTTATTTAGTTGTTTTGGGAGGAGATATTTGGTTGTTTTGGGAGAAAGTACTAGGGGTTGAATCCAGAGGCCCCTGAATGTTAGGAAGTCCTCCACAAATAAGCAATGTTTGCAGCCCAAGCCTGTTAAAGCATAAGAATTCTGGTTGACACTAGGAAAGATGGAGATGAAACAGATAAAAATGAGCATTGTATTAGTAAGAGTAGTTGAAAATGCACTTCTTCCATTAGGATCAAAATCTTTGTGGGTTACCTTTTTCATCTTAAGACAGTATTAAAACCAGGTACAGAAATAACCTGAACACTGAATCAGATATTTTAACAAGTGTGTCACAAAGAATTAGTTTTTTTTAATTAAAGAAACCTAGTCAATCATAGTGAATTCACTAAATAATTTTAGTGGGGTTATGGCTTTTTAAAAAAAATATCATTACTATTTCAAAACTCATTTTAAATATTTCTTTGCTATACTTTTTACATTTTATAGATGTTTTACGATGCCATAAATAGCAGAATTCTAATAAAGCTTATGTAACTGCATGGAGAGCTTTCCTTGGGGTGGGGTGTACAATTGAAACAAGTTTGGAGAGCCAAGAACACAGGTAAGGGAGTTGGCACTGTGGATGTTGAGTACATGGTAGAATTAACTCAGCAGGCTGTAAGATCACTAGTTTGCTGGAAGTCTTCATGAAGGACATCTCGCTGGGTCTTCATAATGGAAGGAGTGGGATTAAGGAAAATTACTAATACTAACTTTTACACATGGCATTTCCTGTCAGAGGAGATAAAAATCCTCCAAAAACACGTTCAGAAGAGCAGCACCGGTTGAAGCGCACTTCAGCTCTGCTCTGAGGCTTCCCTCAGACTTGGCCCTGTAAGGATGACAGCAAGTTACTCAGAAGGGTGCAGGGAGCACCTCTCAGTGTAATGGCTCCTCTTTAAGGGACTTCAGGGGCTAGCTAATGGGCACCTAGGTCCCTAAGGGAAGTGGGGCCACAGGACCGGTGTGACAGGCAACCAAGAAAACAGTCCTGACCAGGAGGGCTGGAGCCCTGAGAGCGGAGGCCAGAGAGGCGATAGCTCCCCAAGGCACGTTGTTTACCAATTAAGAGGCCAAAGGAACCTGAAGAGGGGCTGCAGTGGCCGCGCCTGGGAAGAGGGACGAGCCGAGCTGTAGGGTCGACAGGGGGACTTTGAGCAGGAGCCTGTCCGTGTGACTCTGGGGCCTGGTCCCTCGCTCCCGCCGACAGAGGGAGCCGGAGGGTGGTAGGACGGGCTTCGCGCTCGTGAAAAGCGTTTGCACCGGCTCTCGACCAGCCTAGCGTGGCTTGCACCAGGGCCGAGCAAGAGGCGAGAAGACCCCCGAGCTCGCGAGGGCCACCCGCGCACCTCGGGCGCAGGGCCCCCGGCCGCGCGCCCACCGCGCCGAATTCTCGCGAGAGCAGCAGCCGCCATTTTTCCATTGATTGCCGCGGGCCGGGGGAGGGGCGGCGGCGGCGGCAGCGCTGGCGGCGGCGGCGGAGGAGGCGGAGGAGGCGGAGGCGGCGGCAGCGGTGGCGGCGGCGCCCCTGGGTCGGTGTCTGCGCGCTGGTGTCTAAGGCCTGAGCTGAGGCCTCCGCGGTTGCTGGAGTGCAGGCGGCTGGGAGGATGACTGCCGCTGCCATTCTCTCTTGAGACGCAGAGCCGCCGCCACCTCCACCCGTCCCCCGCAGGCAGGGCGGAGACGAGCGGTCGGGGTCTGAGCGATGGTGCCCGGCGAGGAGAACCAACTGGTCCCGAAGGAGGTGAGGGGCCGACGGGCCAATCTAGGCCCGAAGCCTGCGGTCCGCTGGGAGTCGCGCAGGCCCGGGGCGGGAGGCAGGCCGGGGAAGAGCAGGCGTGCGGCCGGGTGGACGGTGGGCGCGGCGGGCAGTTGGAGACCGCTGGCTCCCGGGGCCACGCAGGGAGACCCCCGGCTGCGAGGGACCAGTGCATCAAAGACTGGACCGGAGGGGACAGGTCCTGCTCCAGGCGGGGGTTACGGGGAGAAAGTGGCCTTTGAAGTCCAGACTTCACACGTCGAGTCGTGAGAGAGATCATTTCAAAGAAAACATTCTGGAACAGTTGCCCGTCGGCGGGATGGGGTGACTGTGCTGCTTCTGAGGTTTGACAAGTGTTTAGCTTACGGACTTGTGAAATCTACACCCAGTTTGAGATCTGTGGGAGGGCCGACTTAACTGTTAAAGAGTTGTGGGGATTTGTTGGGTTTTGTTTTTGTTTTTCCAACTTCTCTGTTACTTCGTAGTACTATTGGCCTGCCTAAATGGGGCCTACCCAGCCAGGATCGTTGAAAAAGTAGTTAAGCGGGGCTTGAACGGGAAAGTAGGAGATAGCCGAGTTAATTTTACCATATGGTGAACAAAATGAAATGTTTTATTTGGATTTTTGGTCTTTCGTTGGTGTTGCCAACTTGGGTGACTTAAATTCTTAAAAGCGAGTGACATAAGACTCCCGGACTTCTTGGCTTCCCTTGAACAGTTAAGTAGTAGAAGATTAAAGGTAGAAGCCTGCACTGGCCAGTGGATTTCGACATATTAATAGTCTGTTGGCTTTATAAATATCCCCCAGCATATTCAAACATGTATTTTTAACTGCTGATCGGCAGGCTTAAGGCTTTGGATTCTTGTGTCTCATATACCTTAAATAGATGCCAAGTGGTAAGTTGAAATTATCGAGGTGGGATCTTGATATTCATGGTCATTTCAGATTCCTAAATGTTTAGGACCTCTTTCTTTCTTTCTTTCTTTTATTGTAGCAATTCATTGCTACACAGACAACCCCTGGCACAAGGCAAAAGTGACTTTATTATTATTTTGTACTTGCATAGTTAAAATTTCCCAACTTTCATCAGATGAACAATAAGTTGATTTGTAGGGTTTTATTTTGATGTTTTCAGTTAGGATCTTACTATGTAGCCTTGGCTGGCTTGGTACTCACTATGTAGGGCAAGGCTGGCCTGGAACTCTTAGAGATTTGCCTGCCTCTGCCTCCCTAATGCTGAGATTAAAAGTGTGTGCTGTCAAGCTCAGCAGGTTGACTTTGTTTTTTAAGAGTTATGTGTCAGTATTTATCTATCAAGCATCATTTACTCTCTGTACAGCAGATAAACATGAATTAGAGATCTCGCCTCTGGGACAGTTTCAGTAACTAAGGGGTGGGAGGTGGAGGAGCATGAGTCCTCCTTGAGTCCAGTCAGGGGCTTTGCACTTTGTACTGAATAACAAAGGAGGAAGTAATAGGTTTTAAAAGAAAGGTAACCTTCATTTCCTTTGGTGCTGGTTTCTGTTCTGAGAGACAAGATTAATTCTTAATTTCCACTGGTTAGAAAATAAAAGATAGGTAAGACTCTGCATAAGATTATATTAACAGTTTGGTTTGTAGAAGTTTGATAGAGATATCACATATCCTGCTTTGCAGTAACTTATGTGTTGTCTTAAAAACTGATATTGCAATGCTTGTTTTACCTATTGGAAGTTTGAACTCTCCCTTATCTGATGAGCCTAACTTCAGGTTTTTTTCCCTTCTGGATTTTATGCTTTATTTCCTGTTCCTTGGCTTTCAGTATTTTATCCATGGTTCCTGCTTCCTGGGATCAAGCACAGTACTGCTCTTGAGATGCAAACTTTTTTTTTTAGATGCAAACTTTTTTTTTTAGCTAGCCAAATAGTGTTTTCTGATTTGAAGGCCACACTCTTTCTTCTTCCAAGAGGTTGCTTCTACTTGTATATTTGCTTCTGAATTACCAGGACTGTGTTCCAAAAGGAAGCCAGTGATATCTCTCTCTCTCTCTCTCTTTTCCGAGACAGGGTTTCTCTGTGTATTCTTGGTTGTCGTGGACTCACTTTGTAGACCAGGTTGGCTTTGAACTCACAGATATTCACCTGCCTCTGCCTCCTGAGTGCTGGGATTAAAGGCATGCACCACCCTGCCCAGCCATTACAGACAGTTGTGAACTGCCATATGGTGCTGGGATTTGAACCTGGGTCCTTTGGAAGAATAGCCAGTGCTCTTAACTGCTAAGCCATCTCTCCAGCCAGTGATCTCTTAAACCAAATACATGAACTTTCTCCCCTCCTCTTCCTTGAATTTTTTTTTGTAGCATTAGATACTTCAAACATAACAAACATCCTGTCTACCCATTCATTTACCCAAAGTGTTTGTGCTTTTAATAATCAGTTTTATTTTCTTTGTTATTCAAATAGTAGTTGAATCATACAGTGCTAAATCTGAAAGAAAATCATGGTGGTCAGCTACTAATTTAACTGATTCACTTTTCATAGGGGTGAGAAGAACAGCTATCAGGTTGAAAGCCATAAGTGGAACACTAGAGCTTGGGTCTTCCATCATTTCTTGCTTGTGCTCGAAGTTCACTCTGTGTAGTAAGTGAAAATAAATTGCAGAATTGAAAGCTTTTCTGCTTCTATTGCAGTGGGCTGTATTCACAATCCTAGAGAATTTTGTTTGTTTGCTTTAGGAAGTTCTGACCCTTATAGATGTGGCTTTTGATACCATGTCTGAATTCGTACACTTGTTAAGTGAGCTAAGATTATTTTGGTTCTGAAACTCTAGGACAAATGTCCCTTACAGAACTGCTGGAGACCTCATGTAGAGAGATTTACAAACTGTAGCCTGACTCCCAGCCTGTTTTTGTTTGAGTCATGAGTGATTTTTAAATTTGCTAAATTAAAAAAATCTGAAGAGGATTTCTGTTATACATGAACATAGTTGACACGGGTATTTTGTTATGGGGACACAGCTTTCAATATGGCCCCAGTGTTGAGTGGTTGCTGCATAGGCTGTGTGCAGCTTGCTATTCAAGGCTCAGTACACTTACTTCTGGCCACAACCTGCCCTTTCCTAGCTTATCTCTCTTCCCATGGAACAAGTTTTTAATGTAGACGAACAGGTTTCTCTCCAGCTGGCTGTACGCTTCTGCTTGTGCTGTCCTTCTTCCCTACTTACTTCACCCGTTCAAAACCTCTGTACTCCATAAACCTTCTCTTTATTCTAAAAAGTGGTGAGCATTTTTACCTTAGGAATTTCTCCTTAGAAGGCTTTTGCATATGAGTAGAGATCACTTAGCAGTACATAAATAGTGCTTTGGAGCAGCTATCATGATTCCCAACTGCAGTGCACATTTTATGTTGTTCTTTGGGAATTCCTTGACAGCAGAGGTGGCATGTTCTCCCTTTTGTTTTTCTGTATATATTACAAGTCTAGGGGAGTGTCTTAGCATAGAGTAGTAAATATTCATTTGTATGCTGTAAGGATGGAAGGAAGCTTTAAGTTCTTACTGACTGTCCTCTGCTTGGAGATTTTCCACAGCATAACTGGCAAGCTGTTTCCACATCTACTGCTTATCCCAATAACATCTTTTTCTTCTTAGGAGAACTCTGTTATTTTAAGTTTTTGCACTAAGAGAAATGTAGGTCTCTAATGTCATCTTTTGATAGTTGTCCCTGGTCAACATTTCTGTAGGAGAGATTTGCTCACTGCTGAAGATAGAGAGGGCAGCAGAGCTACTTTCTGTTCTGGAGTCTGCATATTTGCACATGAGCCAGCATTTTAGTACTCCTAAATTGTACCCCAAAAAGAACAAAAGGACCGGGCGGTGGTGGCGCACGCCTTTAATCCCAGCACTTGGGAGGCAGAGGCAGGTGGATCTTTGTGAGTTCGAGGCCAGCCTGGTCTATAAAGTGAGTCCAGGACAGCCAGGGCTACACAGAGAAACCTTGTCTCGAAAAACCAAAAAAAACAAAAGGAGAGGGTGGTGTTCATTGAAGAGAACATCACTGTTTTACTCTGCCATGTGTCTTAATTGTGGAATATCGATTTTGGTTGAGATTGCTTGCTTTTAGTATCTCCAATTTTAATTATTGCCTGGTGGTGGTTCCTTTCTGTTTCCTTATCAGGGTTTGGGACATAGCATGTATGAGTACTCTGCCATTTAGGAAAAAGTTAGAATAGACACTGAGTATCATGCAGTATAAACAGTAAGGTTTTTGAGACAGGATCTCTATGTAGTCCTGGCTGACCCTTGAACTCACAGAGCGTCTCCTGTCTCTGAGTGCTGGGACTAAAGGTGTGCACCACCATACCTAGCACTAAAGTGTTTCAAATGACACTTTTAACACATGGGGCATGTAAATATAGAGGAAAAAAAAAAGAAGTGGACATGTAATTGTACACCTCAGTGTGGTTTTTTCCGTGCTGTTACTACTCCTTACATTTGGAACTGGGTTTTGGCATCTAATGACGATAGTAATAACCATCCTTTCTTGAGATACCAGATACTGTCATATATGCTTTGTGCACATTTACTCATTCCAGTGCAGCAGTTTCATGACTGTGTAGGAGAGATCTTCAATGACTGTTGGTTTCTCTGTAGAATTGTTTCTTGTAGAATAAATCTTTTCATCACTATCTCTTAAAGGCCATATCAAATGAATATTCTTTTAATTTTACCTCTCTTGGTTAAATTACTTGGAATTGCTGCAGTGTCACACTGTCATTTTTTATTTTGTTGATTCTTATAAAACACTGATTCTTGCCTATGATAGGCTTCTCAGATAATACCTATCAGTGTCTTAAAGTGGATTATTAACAGAGGTCAGCTCATCCTAAAAATTATCACTTAATGCAGTGGAAGGAGACAGAATGCAGAATGTGTGAGTCCAGTTCTTTTGAGAAAACAGTGGACATGTAGATGGTATCCAGTGTAGGAGCAGGAGGTAGCACTGGTAGTTGACATTTCTGTGTCTGAATGATTAGGCTGTTTGACTGTAGCTTTGCAGGTTTGTTGTTTTTAGGTGGTTATTGAGGTTGTAACTGTGCTGTCACATTTCATGATCATGATTTTTATTTCTGTCTGCCTGCCACCTGAGCGTTTCTCTGTTGTAAGTTACTTGTACGGCTTCTGCTTTTGATTGTGACTCACACATTTGTAGGCATCTCCTCTAGGCCCTCTACTTCTAGTTCATCTATCTATTTGCTTAAGCTAGAACATGATTTTGTTTTCCCCTTTTCCTTTTGTCTTGTGTATAGTTCTTCCATAGGAAATGTCTCTTGTCCATTTACAGATATGTAGCTCTGCCTCTGTAATTATTTTATCCCTCAAATGTCCTCAGTGGCCGCTCTGCTTCCAGGCTTGCTCACCCTTCCCATCCTTGCAGTAACTTAACTAGGGTTACTTTCTAAGCAGATGAGAATAAGATTTAGGCACTTTAAAGTTTCTGCCTACTACCTCTGATGGCAGATACTTACCTCCATATTTTAAACTGAATTTTAGTAGTACTTTAAAAAGAATTTTTAGTTGTAGAGACCAACCTTTGCCTCCCAAGTGTTGACATTAAAGTTGCCCCTCACCACAACCAGGTTCAGTTCATATTTTTCAATCATTTTTCTTATTCTTCTATGTTATTAGTTTAGCCAAGTGGTCCTTAATGGGTAATGGGGTGTGCTTAGGAAGTTGGGGGTGGTGGGTTACAGAAAAGAGCAGGGATGTGCTACTGATATCTAGTGGGTAGAAACCAGGTATGCTGCCAAAGGTCTTTCTAGGGCCAGGACAGCCTCCTTAACAAAGAGCTCCTGTAAATCAGGCTGGTAGCACATTCCTTTCATCCTAGCACTCTGGAGACAGTCAGGTGAATTTCGATGAGTTGGTCTATGTAGAGTGTTCTAGGACAGTTACAGGTACTTGGGGAGACCCTGTGTCTGAACAAAAAATAAGAAAAGAGAAAACCAAACCAACCTCTTATAGCTATGTCAGTAAGGCCACTGTTGAGAAGCCCTGGTTATTGTAAAGACTATTGAGTGTATACATTTCCTGTTATGTTCAAACCTACCATTTTTGTCATTGTAAGAAACCACCTGCTCCAGCTGAACGTGTTCATGCTCCAGCTTTTTTGTGAGCTGGAGGCCAGTCTGATTTACATAGATAGCAAGTTTCAGGCTGGATGTGACTAAGGGGAAGCACTGTCTCAAAAACAAACAAACTTTAGTAGAATTGAAAGAAAAACTTGAAAGTTTATCTTAAAAAGGAGAATAGAAAAAATAGAAAATAGATGAGAACAACGCCTCCCCCTTCATTAGAACAAGTCAGTAGACCCAAGGCCTACATTATTAGAACTCAAGAGAGAGAACAGAAAAAAATAAAGGAAGGAAGTCAAAGAAGTTAAAGTTACTTAAGGAAAGTTTCCAGGACAGTGAGATAAATTACAAAGTGGGAAGGACTGGCCAGAACCTAGCACTGCAGATAAAACAGGCCTAAACCAGTATAATGGAGACTGTTGGAACTACAAGGACCCTCCAGGTACGGGTGGGGGGAGGGGTGACAAGAGCAAGGTGGGGTGCTCAAAATAGAAGAAGTTGTTGTATTCAACAACATCGCAAGAGGAATGTCTTCTTCAAAATTTTCTGGGTGATGTTTCTCTTCACAGCTAAACAGTCTCTGAGGTAAAGGGGAAAACGTTTTTTGTTGTTATTTTAGTTTTGCGGTAATATGTGTTCTTTCCAAGTTATGCCCCTCCAAATGTTTAAAATCATGCCATGTGTCTGTTTCATGTGTGTAATGTCTTACCTTTCTTTAGAAATGCTGGTAGTTTTCTTCTTCGGATACTTATTTTCCTCTGAATTCATTTGTTTACTTGTGCTCAGTTTTGTCTTTCATATAGATGCTTTCCTTCTAAGGTCTTTGGTGGTCTGTGCTAACTTAAGAGGGGCCTTAAAAGCAGAATGCAAACACTGGCAGCCCATGTTTATGCTTTCCCTATATGGTGACATGTCTGGATACCTTCCTAACAAAGTCACAATAGTGTAGTCTGTTGAGGCTGCTGCAGCAAACTGCAGTAAACTGAGTTTGTAAAGACAGAAGTTTGCTTCTGCAAGTGTTGGAGGCAAGGAAATCCAAGATCAAGGTGTGTCCTTGTTCAAAACCAGCATCTCTTATTCACTGTGTTTCATAGTGGATGAGAATGAGGCAGATCTCTAGGACGTCTTTTATAAAGACATTTTCTCTTTAACAAGGTCTGTGCTCCTGTCAACGTGCAGAGGCATAGTTCTTTCTTCTATAAGGTTCATTTACATAATGGAGCATTTCTGGGTATTGGTGGTGTAAAATCCAAGGCAGTTCTCTGTTGTAAAAAATTTTCACCAAAGTGATTATGATTAGCAGAGTGAGCAAATGATTGTTAAAAAGGATGTGAACATTCTCATCAAGATTTTTTTTCCTCTGAGACGTGGTTTCTCTGTGTAACCCTGGCTGTGCTGTACTCACTTTGTAGACCAGGCTGGCCTTGAACTCACAGTGATCTGCCTACCTCTGTCTTCCCAGTGCTGAGATTAAAGGTGTGGGCCACCATATCTGACTTGTCAAGATTCTTAAAGATACTCCCTACCCCACCTGGCTGCCTTGTTTTCTATTGGTAGAGTGTAGAAGGGGTAGAAAGCCCTTCTCAGCCAGCAGGGTGAACCCTTCTTGATTCTTCGGTCTCAACCTGATTGTATTTTCTAGCTCTAAAGACCCAGCTATGTACCATTTAACATTTGAAAGTGTGTGCCTTTATTGTAAATTGTTATTTGTGTTCATCCTTTTGTCTTCAGACGGGATAGAATCTCTAGTTCAAAATACCAAGGGCAAAATACCTTGGGCAAGTTTCTTAAACTTCTGGTTTGAGAGTTACTCAATAAAGAGTGTCATTTAGTCACTGACTTCTGGTGTCACCTCTGTCCTTACTCCATGGAACAGCATCCTCTGCTGTGCATTGTACAATGGATGTTTGTTGGTTTAAAGGTAGAGTTCTAATTACTACTCATCAACTATCTTCATAACCATGATGCTAATATTTAGATTTGACAGATTCTCTTAAATGATCAATTCTCTTATAAGACCTATTTTTATTGCTTCATTTGATTGATAGAATGTATAACAGTACAGATAGTGAAAATTAAAGAAAAAGTTTTTTAAGTTATGAAGTCTTGAGAAAATATGGTCTGATATATTTAAGTAGTTGTTAAAATAATTTACTTAATATGCATCTTTAGTTACTTGTCTATTGCCATGACAAAAGGCCATGAACAAAAAAAAACTTATAGAGAAAGATATTTAATTTTGAGGCTCAGGATTTGAGAGAGTAAGAGTCCATATCCACCATGGTGAGAAGCATGGTAGCTGGCAATAGCTGAGAACTTACATCTGATTCACAAGCAAGAAGCAGAGAAAGCTGGCGGGGGATGGTGTAGAGTTTTGAAACTTCAAAGCCCACCCCAAGTGACATACTTACAACAAGGCTACTTCTCCTAATCTTTCCCAAAGAATTCCACCAACTGGGACCAGGTATTCAAATACAAGAACCTATGGGAGCCATTCTCATTTACACCACTGCACAGGTTGCTCACTTGTAAGGATTTGGTATGGAATGTCATTGCTAATAACAATCCCTGTTGAGAACTGTACTGATGACGGTGTACTTTTAAGCTATTTATTAATAACTCTATATACCTTCCAACCCACTGACTGGAGGCACAGGAGAAAGGATACTATAATAGGCAGAAGATAGAGACTTCCTCAGTCCCAGGCCCTTGGGGCCACTAGTCAGCAGTCCAGCTAAATCAGCATACACAGGAACAGGTAAAATCAGCAACAGGAACACAGCAATCAGTATCACCAGCAAGGACAGCTGAAGAAGCAATGACTTTTGAGGCCCCAAACAGTGCCAGCCTGGGTCAGCCAGACTTGGACCATGATCTTCAGCAAGTCTCAGCAGCAACAAACTTAAGCAAAGCGTGGTCTGGAGTCTTTCAAAGCGAAGCGATGATGAGCAGTGATGGGAAGCAGTGCCAAGCAAAAAGCCCTTCTGCGTTTCCACGGCTTCCTTTTTATACCTCCTCCAAATGTGCTCAAGCATGTCTTCCAATTGGCCAACCTCACGCCCTCTGCACAAGGTACTTCCTGCTGACCAAGATCATACATTCTCCAAGAAGTTTGTCCAGCAAAGTCTGTCCTCCAAAAAATATAAATATGTTCCCCACACGTGACAGTTTCCAGTTGGCAAAACATCATGTGCTCTTCCATCAGGATGTTTTGCGTTTTCCATGCCCCTTTCACAAGTGTGTTTTTCAGTGGTAGACAAAGCTCCCCCACATCCCATACCTGAGACCAAAATAAAAAACACATTCATTCAACACAGTTGTGTTTTTAAAAGAAATCTAAACTTCCACCACATATCTCCCTTTTTGTTAAAATATAAAAAAGAAATGCTTTTTTTCTCTAACAATAATGTATAAACAGTAAGAAGCCGCCAGTGGAGGAAAAGAGAGTACATTCCATGGGTTAGATGGAAGAACATCATTCCACATGGCTTGGAACATTAGCATAGCATAGATAACAGCCCAAGTGGATGTATGTATATACTGGGGTTTTATTTGGGGAATAGAATTGAAAACTAGCTTAGATGGGCTAAGATTGCACAATCCAGGTTAAGGCTTCTTAAAATCCATTAGATGTGTGTGTGTGTGTGTGTGTGTGTGTGTGTGTGTGTGTGTGTGTGT
>CAJQZJ010001826.1:9762098-9789966 GCA_907164525.1 Lophiomys imhausi | reverse complement strand
GTGTGTGTGTGTGTGTGTGTGTGTGTGTGTGTGTGTGTGTGTGTGTGATTATTCATAACTGGGCTAAGGGATAACTCTGTCGCCCTAGTAATTTTAAGTGTCAGTATTAATATTTCCTTCTACATACTGATGCTCTGATCTTCTCTAACTCTGGGGTAGAATCACTGACATGCACAGAAGACACTCTCTATCAGTAGTGTTGTTGATTATGTTTTAGATTTAGACTGGATATGTGTAGCTGATTGCTTAAGAACTATAGCCTTTCAGTTAAGGAACTGTGCTTTCACTATTACATGTAATGCTTTTTATAGAGAAAAATTAAGTAAAGGCTGTAAAGTTATGTAACTAAAAAAATGGCTAAGTGATATAAATAAAAGATTTTAAGAGCTTTTAGGAAAAAATCTTTAAAAACAATGAATCTGATACCTTTGGTAAGATGATAGTTTTATCTTTAGGAAAACCATGACTCCCCAGCTTCTATTGTTAAAACAATATACCTGACATAAGCAAAAGGAGGAAACATTTATTTAGGCTTATGGTTTCAGTCCATGGCTGTCAGTCCCCATTGGTGTAGGCCTGTGGTGAGGAAATGAGGAGCAGAGCCATTAACTTCTCCACAGCGGAGAAGCAGAGAGAGAGAGAGCAAGTAACCAAGTAACTAGATTAAAATTTATGCTTCTAGAGCAAGTGTTTCTCAACTGGTGGATTGCTGTCCCTTTGGGGGTTGAACAACTCTTTCACATGAAGAACTATATTTAAGGGTCACAGCATTAGGAAGGTTGAGAACCACTATTCTAGAGTGTGTCTCCAAGATGGCATGCTGGGACACACCTATAATTTTAGAACTTGGGTGGTAGTAGCAGGAAGATCAGGGGTTCATGGTCATCCTTGGTTACATAGAGAGTCTGTGAGTGCCCTGGCCTATATGAGAGATCATGTGTCAAAACAAAACAAACAAAAATGCCTCCAGTCTTCCAATAAGCCTCACTTCCTGGTTTATTATATGTGCCAGTACTAACAATCTATCCATGGGTGGAGCTATTGATGGGGTAGAGCCCTGATGATCCAGTCATCTGGCCAGTGCTGCCTTGGGGACTAAGCCTTTGATCATGAGCTTTGGGGGATAGTTCAGATTCAGAAATGTAACTATCTTGTTCATGACTTAAGAGAAAAATTTAGTATAACCAAAAAATTGTAGTTTGACTTATAAATTCCTTTGTTTCAAGTGATACTTATTTAATTAGACATATACTTAAGTTTTTCTTTTTTTTTTTTTTTTTTTTTTTGGTTTTTCGAGACAGGGTTTCTCTGTGTAGCCCTGGCTGTCCTGGACTCACTTTGTAGACCAGGCTGGCCTCGAACTCGCAAAGATCCGCCTGCCTCTGCCTCCCAAGTGCTGGGATTAAAGGCGTGCGCCACCACTGCCCGGCTTACTTAAGTTTTTCTTAGTGAAGATTTTTTAGTTGCTTTTTATTTTGTGGAATTCATTCAGTTCAGATATGGAGCTTAACACCTGTCAAGAAGGCAGAATTGCACAGATCAGGAATGGCCTTATTCTAGATACCAGTCCATCCTAAAGGAGAGACTGACGTGGTCAGACAAATGTGCACTCCAGAGATCTGTGGGCTATAAAAGAGGGAGCAGCTGGCTTTACTGCAGGGGATTCTCTGAGAATATAACATTTGAGCTGGACCTCAGAGGACGGTGAGTGTTCAGAGGCAGAAAAGAGCTTTCAGTTACAGGGAACAACATTTAAAACAGAAAACGTAATACATTTTAGGAAATGGTAAGCAGTTGCATTGTCCAAGGCCTGGTCCAATTGAGAGTAGGTATGTAGTTCTGGCCAGCTGAGTCCAGAAGTTCCAGAGGCTTTGTTACCTAGAAAGATTTCACTTTTTGTTTTGTTTTGTTTTTTGGTTTTTGTTTCTCTGTGTAACAGCCCTGGCTGTCCTGGACTTCTTTTGCAGACCAGGCTGGCATTGAACTCGCAAGTGCTGGGATTAAAAACATATGCCGCAACACCCAGCCTAAGATTTTACATTTTTATTGTTCAGACAGCAAGGATCAAGAAATGTATGTTTGTTTTCTAGAAGTTCACAGAATTCCTTAATTTTTATACTTATAATCTTTCTTTCCTTATTTATTTATTTATACAATATTCTGTCTGCAGGACACCATATTTCATTATAGATGGTTGTGAGCTACCATTTGGTTGCTGGGAATTGAACTCAGGACCTCTGGAAGAGCAGTTAGTGCTCTTAACCTCTGAGCCATCTCTCTAGCCCCTATACTTATAATTTTTTATACTTAATTCTTATACAAGTTTGGTTACTGAAACTTGCTTATGGAAACAATTTTCACCCAAATATTTTATGTTCTTCATATTGTTAAATTTTTGCATATAAGTGAAAATGAGAGGAATACTTACTAATGTCTTATCTGTTTCTTTTTCATTTGAAATAAGATGATTAGATGCCTTTTTTGTTTCTTAATGAAATCTTTCCCATAATAGTGCACTTTAGTGTACTTTCTATGGGTGAGTTATTTGCAGAATGTCCTTGGACATAATTACTTGATTAATACAGGTGACACATGCTTACCATCTTGAGTAGGCTCTTCAGGTATGTCTCTCTTTCCTCTAGAAATGCAACTGGCTGCAGTCTGGTGGTGGGGGTCTGTCCAGATCTGTTTTCGAAATGCTCAGCAGTTTTTCACCTACCGCTCTGTAGGGAAGTTTACAAGTGAGAAATTAGTGTTCTAAGAATAACTTCTGAATTTCACCAGGAGTCACACACAAACCAGGATGGCGTGGGTTTGTTTTTGTTTTTGTTTTTTTTTTTTTTTTCCAAGACAGGGTTTCTCTGTGTAATATCCCTGGCTATCCTAGACCAGGCTGGCCTCAAACTCACCATATGGGATTAAAGGCGTGTGCCACCATGCCTGGCTTAATCTTCTGTGTTGGAACATGCTCATGAATGCTTCTGCAGTTGTTTCCTAATGCTTTCCTCCAATCTCTTTGGTCTTAATAAAGAGGACTAACATATAAGATAGAAAACTCAGGGCTGGAGAGGTGGCTCAGGAATTAGGGGCAGGTACTGCTCTTATAGAGGATGTGAGTTCTGTTCCCAGCACCCACATAGGCCCTCAACTTCCCATGCCTCCAGCTCCAAGAGCTCTGACACCCTAACATAGAATAGTCCCTACTAACTCTCATATCCACTTCTTTCTGGGGTAAAGAGTGACTTTAGTGTGGCAACAGCAGAATGAATGAATGGTTCCTGGGTACCTGTCCTCAGGAATGTTTTAAATTGGGGATGAATGAACTCTCCTAAGGATATCTTGATGCTTTGAGTGAAGTTAAGACTCTACTACTTAGGGGAACTTTGATTGCAACACGAGTTCCAGGTTGCATTAAGAAGTCAAGTTTTTGTATGGCTCTTCTAAAATACACTGCACTGCTTTAGTAAATAATAATAAGTGGTCTATGAGCTTACATTAAACCTGTCTGTTTTATTAACATAAAAATGTTTAATGTTTTGATTTCGACTTTATGCCATATGGTGTAATTTCTTTGTATATTTGTAGTAGTTTGTGGTAATAAAAGGTAATTTCTGAAAAATTAGATACCTATAGCCACTTCTCTAATAATAGACACCTGAGAAATACTAACTTTGACATTTAAAATTCACACATCTTGAAATATTTGTCAGTGTACTGTTTACCACTAATACAATACAGGTATAATTTAAGAGTTCTGAGAAAAATAAACAGGACACAGAGCATGTTACTGCAAGTGTAGTCTGATTTTAACACTATAAGGGGGGCAGTAGTTGGGTGTTGCAGCCCTTCATGTTCCAGGGGAAGAAAGGTATCAGTTGAGCTTGAGTAGGCACCAACTCACTATGGTGTAGTTCACATACTACTCTGTGAAGACAACAGCATTATACAATTGTGTAACCACCATCAGGCCAAATATAGGCTGGTCCTGACTCCTTAGAAAAGTTCTCTCCTATTTAACCTCCTATCCCACCCAGGTCCTAGCTAGCTGCCTCCATCTGGTTGCTGTCCTTATGTTTAGATGTTAAGTGGAATCAGAGTGTGTGAAGCTTTGGAGATTGAGTTATGTTGCTTGTATTAGCAGTCTCTTTGTTTTTGTTGCTGAATGCTATAATTTGTTTATATATTTACCAGCTACTAGACATTTGGGTTTGTTCTGGGTTGTTATGGTTGATTTTTTGTTTGTTTTGTTTTTGAGACAGGGTCTCATGTTGTAACTTTCCGTGACCTGGTCCTTACTATGTAGGCCAGGCTGGCCTGGAACTCACAGAGATCAGCCTACTTCTGCCTCCCAAGAGCTGGGATTACAGGTGAGCACCACCATGCCAAGCTATTGCTACAGTTTTGATGATTTTGAATAAAACTGCCACATTGTGTTCTAGGGAGTGGAAAATAAGATTGAGTGGGACATACTTTTTGTATGGAAAGTATGTATTTAACTTTTTAAGAAACTGCTAAACCCATCTGAAATGCATGTATCATGTTGCATTTTATTCAGAGAACTGTGAGACTCCCAGGTGTTCAACATGTTTGTTGCTACTTGGCAGTATCAGGGCCTTGTTGTTTGCTGCTTGTTTTGTTAAGTCCATATTTTAGCTCTTAGTATGAAGTACTGTCTTCGTGATTTTGATTTTATCTAATGACTCATGATCCAGTGCAACTTTGCATGAGCTTGTTTTCGTTTCCTAGTAAAACTATTCCTAGGACCTTTTGTCCAGGTAATGTGCTTAATAATACCAAGAGAGAGGGGAATAAAAGACTGTCTACTCTTAGTAGTTACTTGTGGCTGTTTATCGGCACTAGTATAATTTTACTAGGCTCTTTGAGAAAGGAATTTGTGTCGTACCTAGTTTTGGTGAGAAGGGTAACAGCCAGAGAATCAGAAAAATAAATAAACAAATAAACCAGTAGTTTTAGGTCACTTATTTGGGTTCTTTCTGTTTATTTTGTTGTGACAGGATCTCTCTACCTAGCCCTGGCTGTCTTGGAACACCGTTGTATACACCTGCTGGCTTGAACTAACAGAGATCCTTCTGCCTCTGCCTCCCAAGAGCTGGGATCAAAGGCCTGTGCCACCACGCCCCTCTGTGGTCACATAAGCTATAAAGGTTGTCTCTGATTAAATTACATATCTATAGAAAATTTTGCTTGCCAGATTGGTTTTTAGCCTTTGTGGGAAGATCAGATGAATGAAAACAAAAGGTTTTTTCAGATTTTTCCCAGTGTGATAAAATTCCTGCTTTCTCTTCACAGATAATCCTTTGCATTTTAGGATAGTACAATATAAATTGTATTATAGTCAAGGATCAGGACTGTCTTAGAAACTGTCCTGAGGAGGATAACTGGTAGTTCTGTAATGATGCCTGACTCTTGGCATTATGATGTACTGTTAGAATCTATATGACTGACAGAAAGTTTATTTCTGATACCTTGACCTTGAAGGCTGTGAGCCAGAGTCGAGTAGAATTGTGTAGGGATTACCCAGCCAAAAGTAGTAATCACCCTAAGTACTCTAGCCAGGTGCTTTGACTTCAGAACAGTGCTCTTATGCCAAAGGCCAGTCCACGGGAATGGACAACTTTTAATTAAAAACAAAAAAAAATTTAACATTTCAGAAATGGAACATCTTAATAATCCGGGCACTGTTAAGACTCTTGTATTAAAGTTATTATCCATGGTTTTTAAAGTAATATGTTTGGTGGGTTGGGTTGTAGCTTAGAGTGCTTGCCTTGCATGCACAAGGGCCTGAGTTCAATCCCCAGCACCACAAAAGAAATAAGTATGGTATAATAGACAGTAGGTAAATAAATGAGCTTTAGAATATTGAAACATTGCAAACTCGTGAACAAGTCAGTTGTGTCACAAGCCGGGTCACTGCTCATTAGCAACAGCCACTCACTGAGGAACCTAAGCTGAGATCAGAAGCACAAATAACAGGACTAATGAAAGACTTACTGTTTCACCTCCTAAAAATAATGTTAGTTGCAGAGTTTGATACTTGTTAGTGTATTTTTTTTTTTTTTTTTTGGTTTTTCGAGACAGGGTTTCTCTGTATAACAGCTCTGGCTGTCCTAGACTCACTTTGTAGACGAGGCTGGCCTCGAACTCACAGAGATCCGTCTGCCTCTGCCTCCCAAGTGCTGGGATTAAAGGAGTGTGCCACCACCGCCCGGCTTTGTTAGTGTATTTTCATCAGGTAACCATGACCAACACTAGAATTATCAGCAAGCAGCAAAGGGAAGACCACTAGCAGAGAAGAAATAATGTTGCAACAGCCAGGTTGGCATTAGTTAGGAGTCATTTGAGGGCTTCTTGTTCCTTTATTATTGTAAAATAACACACCTGGTCTGCTGACCAAAGCATCATCCAACTTTGAATGTTATTTATGGCATGTGTGTTGAGCCATTTGGTTGGTTGGATTTTAGTTGTCAAAATATGTCATCATGGTTAAACAGTCAAATAGTTCTATGTCAACTTGACACAAAGGATAGTCATCAGGGGGGGAGAGAGCCTCAATTGAGAAAATGCCTGCGTAGTAGCCGGCATTGTAAACAAGCCTGGGGAACATTTTGATTAGTGATTGACGGGGGAGGGCCCAGTTCATTGTGGTCGTGCTGTCCCCGGGCTAGTGGTCCTGAGTTCTGTAAGCAAGCTGGCTCAGCAAGCCATGGGGAGCAAGCCAGTAAGCGATACCCTCCATGGCATCAGCTCCTGCCTCCAGGTTCCTGCCCTGCTTGAGTTCCTGTCCTGAAAGTGACACAGAAACCTAAGTCAGATAAAGGCTTTCCTCCCCGTGTGGCTTTGGTCATGGTGTTTCATACAGCAATATAAACCCTAAGTCACTAGTCTTTAAAGTTCTGACACTTTCCTATAAACTAAGTAATTCATTATAGCAACTGAAAATAAGCTACCTAAGATTGAAAGCGTTTCTAATTAATATGAATTCTGGAAGTTTATGTCAGAAGTACTTTCAAAGACAATGGAATGTAATTGCTTTGAGGGATACATACACTAGTATAGAGAGCAGGCATGAAAATATAAGTATACTTCATCCAAGCTACCCTGTATTTTATTACTTGAATGTTTTTATGTTATGTAATTTGGAAATAAATTCCCTATATTGCCATAATTTATAACATGTTTATTAGTTTAAATCCCAAAAATCTATACCATAATGCATTGAACAATAAGCTAATGCAAGTTCATTTATCACAGACTCTACCCATAATTTCTTTACACTTTGAATTAACTTTTAAAATAGGCACAAATTGGGTTTTGTTTTGTTTTGTTTTGTTTTTAAGAAAATTCCATATATGAAGAAAGCAAATTAAAGCAGGGGAATAGTTATCACCAAATAGTAAAAGCATTTATTATACTACTTTTTTTCAAAATTGGCTTTTAACACTTTCAATACTTTTTCTTTGTTCTTTTGTTTTTTGTTTTGTGTGTGTGTGTATTTTTGTTTTTGTTTTGTTTTGAGACAGAATTTTTCTGTATATCCCTGGCTGTCCTCAAACTCAGAGATCCACCTGCCTCTGCCTCCTTAGTGCTGGGATTAAAGGTGTGGACCACCACATCTGGCTGTTGAAAATAAATTCTTCTAAAATGTTCTCAGGGAATATTAGGCCAATGATAGTTGCTCTATCATTGTAATGATCAGTAGACTACTGATCATTAGTATTTGAATATAATTTTGGTGTGGTACATGTTTGCTTAGATTTTCAGAATATGTTCGGAAGTATATTCCTGCATGTCTGTTTCCCATTTTGTATCATAAACAATCTTGTTAGTGTTAAATTTTAAACTGAGTGAATCATTTGCTCAAGTTTGAATTATTTATAATTGGCCAAAGAGAACAACCTTTCAAGGGATTCTTACGTTCTCTTGATATAGCTTGAGTACTTCTTTGAGTACTTTTTTTTTTTTTTTACTTTGTCAGACATTTCTACCAAGACTTCAGGATCCTATTTTTCTTGTGAAAAATGATATCTAGAAACCAAAACCATAAACACTGGACCTATCTGCTGTTAGAAACATGCCATTGCGTCTAAGTCCTCAGTGGAAACAACTAAATAAATATATGCATATGAGCATTTATAAGAGTGAAATCTGCATTTTATATCTCTAAGATTCCATAATAAACAGATTTGTTATATTTTTAACATCTTTTAAAAGGTTTGTTTATTTACATGTATGTGTGTGGGTGTACACATGCTGTAGTATGCAGTGAGTATGCACAGAGGACAGTTGTGTTCTCCCTACACCATGTGGATTTCAGGGTGAAACTCAGTTACTAGTTAGGCTTGGCAACAAGCACCTTTTCCCTCTAAGCCATCTCAGTGGTGGGCACTTGGGTTTCTTCCACTTTTGGGTTGTTAATAAACAGTTGTGAATATGAGTATACATGTATATATTGGGTAGCTCTGTTCAGTTTTTATTATTGTTGCTATAGATTTGAATTTCCAGATCTGTAGACAGGCTCATTTTATTGCATGTTGCTGTTACATAAACAAACCCATTTATTGGAGTCTAGCCATGTCTCACATGGTAGTGCTTCTAGCGGCCTTTCGGTCCCTCAGTCTTCTGCCAGCAGACGTGACTGTGACAGCACAAATGGTCTTTTGGGACCAGGCCCTGTCAAGCACTGTTTCCATAGGGACCACAGTTCCAAATGCAGCTGCCCATCTCTTCATCTTGGTCTTGTCTCAGAAGGAGCAGTTGTACTTGATGTACGGATTGATTGCCGTTTCCTTACCATTTACTGATGATCCCAGTCTTCTTGGTGCATTCAGCCATGTCACCAAGACCTGGGCTGAGCCCAGAGAATCTAGGCAGTTTTACCAGCTATAGGACGATACATTTACTGTAACCTTCAGCTGTTGGTCAAGGGTCTTGCTCTGACCTTTGGCTGGTAATTAAGTTCAGGTTCCCTTTCCCTTGAGGATTCTTGCTCAGAAGGGAAAGACAGGCGTCCTAGGTTCCTCCCATATGGCCTCTGTTGACAAGGAAGTGAAGGGGTGCTCCAGTCTGCCCACACTGCCTTCTTGGACACTTCCCTGATTACGGACTGCTGCACTCTGTCATAGCCAAGTGTCTCTTGGCAGTTGATGGTGGGGTTGAGAATGGGGTCAGTTTTGTTCTTTGGTGATTGCTGTGGTAGTGTGGTCAGTAGTTTCCTGTTTAGTGAGACTGCTTCTTTCCAGAGCTGTTCTCACAGTTTTTAGTCTGCACTCGCTCGCTCACTCACTCACACGGGGTGACTGAGCCACCATCCCAGGGACTGCATCACCATTGCTCTAGCCCTCTGCTTCCTGTCTGCCTGCCTGCTTGCCTCTCTCCCTCCCTTTCTTTTTTCCCCTTCCCCTTCTTGGGTTTATGTAAAATATTACTTCTCTGATTTAAAAGTATCAAATATTTTAAATATTGAAGTATTGTGTGTGGCTTGAAAGCTATTACAACAGTTCTTTAACCACTATCTAAATAAATGCTGTTCTATTTTGTTTTAACTTTAAGAGGCTTCTCTTCCTTCTGAGCATTTTCTTGTAATAGATTGAAATATGTCTAGGAATCTTAGATGCTGGGGTCTATCACAGCCCTCTATTAGGTTGCCCTTGGTTCCTCCCTGTGTTTCTTTTATAACACCTACCAATTGCTTGTAATCTGAGTGTTGATGTCTGTTAATATCACATGATCTTGATGTGTTAGCTTCTTTTTCTTTTTGTTTCTTGTATGTATTTCCTGTGGGTATATTCTTCTGTCTGTTTGTTCACACTAAAAATACATATTCCTACACATTTTCCTAGATCATTTTCATGGGTTCTGATGCCAAGGCAAATTGCTTTTGTCCCCTTATCTTGGTTAATTATTTTTATCTCATGACTTGGAGGAAGAATGAGAAGATAGTACTTTTTTTTTTCTTTATATATATTAGTTAAATTTGCCAAGTTTTCTTAAGATTTAAATTATAAAAATAAATATATATACAGTACCAAAAATACATAGCTTGGTTCATATTTTAATGGTACCTACTCTTAGTTTATCCATTGAATTGTGTTTGGGATGTTTGCAATTTGTGCTATTCTACGCAATCGTGTAACTGCACATTTCTGTCTGTCTGCTGTAACCCAGACAGGAGCTTTTCTAGATGATCAGTAGCGGGGGGGGGGGGGGGGGTGAGGGGTGAGATGGCTGGATGGACAGATAGGCGGCAAGCAGACAGACAGATATTTTTGATGGTGAGAGTGATGGGTTGTAGGATAAGCGTTTGTTGTTGTTTTATAGATGATATAAAGTTAAATTTTCCTGAAGGTGGTTGAGTTTACATTCACACTACAGAGAAATCTTGAAGTGTAGTTTTTCAAGTGTCTTTTTGCTGGTCAATAATTTTACACATTTCAACATTTCTTTGTGAACTATCCTGTCCTCTGCTGGGCACTAGTTGGTTACAGCTCAGAAAGCAGGCTTTTTAGTTGCCTTTACTATAAACATTCTTTCCCAACTCTTCTTATCTTTTTGCCCTTTCTGTTTTGTTTACTCTACACATCTTTAATTTTAATTGACATTAACTTTCCTTTTCTCTTCATTTTTGTGCTTTTTAACATACTTAAAATTTTTCTAAGCTTAAGATTTTAAAAATATTCTGTAAAATTTCTTAAATGATTTAGAACTTTTGCATTGCTATTTAGGTCTTTAATGTACCCAAAATAGATTTGTTTTCATGTAACAAGACATAATATATGCTTTAAGGCCAGGTGTGGTGTCACACACCTTTAATCCCAGCACTTGAGAGGCAGAGGCCAGCCTGGTCTACACAGTGAATCCAGGACAACCGGGGCTTGAAAACTGCAAATTAATTAATTAATGTAGTTATTAGTAAGTATAAACTGTAATATTAGGCCGGCGGAGTAGCCGGCGGCTTGGCAGAGGAGCAGGTGGCCTGCCCGAGTGCCTTCACTGGTTGCCTAACTTATCCTGGAGAAAGAGCCCCAGGACCAAGGGTGGCCTACACCACCTGTAACTTAAACTCTGTTAATTAATATAAGTTGTTATATTAGGCCAGTAGAATTACTGGCGGCTTGGCGGGAGATTTGCCTGGATTCAAGGGGAGTCTGGGAAACCAACAGCCCAGGACTGCTTGGACTGAGGGCATATAAGCTGCCACAGTATTTTTCCCCAATAATTAAACACACCAAGACCTTTAATGTTTTAATGCTTAGCCCTTAGCTGGGTAGACTCTCAATTAGCTACTCTAAGTTAACCTGGATCGGATCACCTAATCCCAAACCACCATGTGCCTGTGAGTATCTTCCAGCCTTCTCCAGACGTCTGTCTTCTGGTGGAAAGAGAGAGAGTCTCTGTGTGTGCCGAGTTCCTGTGCTGATCTGAGGAAGTCCCTCCTTCCTGTACTGTTTCTGCCCAGCTAATTGGCCATAAGTGACTTTTATTAACCAATCAAGAGAATGCCTCAGAAGGGGCGGTAACCAGTTCTCAGCATTGAATTCAATGTATCAGAAACAATATTATACCTTCCCTCAACAGGGGCTATTACACAGAGAAACCCTGTCTTGAAAAACAAAACAAAACAAAACAAAAAGATATGCTTTAAAATTTGATGTATTTCCCCCCTCTATGAATAGCCACTTATTCTGGAACTATTCACTATGTCCTTCCTTCCTTCTTTCCTTCTCTCCTTCCTTCCTTCCTTCCTTCCTTCCTTCCTTCCTTCCTTCCTTCCTTCCTTCCTTCTTTATTTTTAAGGCAGTGTCTTACTAAGCCCTGATTGGCCTGAAATTCTGTGTAGACCAGACTGACCTGTAACTCACAAAGATTCACCTGCCTCATTTTCTCTGGCTGCTGTGATTAAACGTACTCCCACATTTGGCTGAATATTTTATTTTTTATCTAGCCAGATTGCCAGGTATATCTGGTTCATATCTGGTTCTAGAGAGTCTAGTTTTAGCTCTTATTTTTAGGTCTTCCATCTATTGCGTTCATTTAAATTTTTTAAAAAGGTTTTTGTTTGTTGTTTTTTTGAGCAGGGTAGTCTTATATAGTCCAGGCTGTCCTGGGACTCATTATGTAAATTAGACTGGCTTTGAAATTGCTGTTATGTGCTACCAATGTTGGATATTTTTAATTAATTTTAATAGTTACTTATTTGATTTTTGTATTTCATACCTTATAAAGAACTTTCTGACCAAGATTAAGCAGTGAGTAACAATTTTAATGGAACATTAGAGTTTAGTTAAGTGGGGGCAGGGGAGTCCTGTCTATTTTGTCTTGTCTTAAAGTAGAAGATTTTTGGAGAGATGAAGACAATAGGAAGTATTAACTGCTGATCAGGTGGCTACAGGAACTGTGGAGAAGTTTGAGCGGAAAGGAGATGAGGGATAGCAAGAAGATTGTAATGATAAGGAGGGAGAGATGAGGTGTTGTGATTATCTTCAGCTGTGTAACTACTGGTCCCCAAACTATTTCTTCCTCACAGAATAGCAGTAGCCCAGGTAAGATAGGCGGCAGTAACTTACTTTTCTGCTGAGTGACATCAACCAGGCAAGGCTAGGGCTGGAAGCATCTGAAGGAGTCTTCAGACTTGTGTGTGATGTTGATGCTGGTTCTCAGCTGGGATCTCACTGAGGCCAGGAGTGCCTCCGTGTTACATATGGCCTTTTCATTTGGCTGCTTAGCTTCCATCCAGCCTAAAAGCTGTATTATAAGGGCTTCTATCTGAGAGCAGACCAGGAGTCTAATGTCCTCTCTAACCCAGCCTTGGAAGTCATGTTGTATACCACGGACATCAGTGAGGCCCACCCACCTGCAAAGGGTGTGCCATTAGATTCCTACTTCAGCTAAGAATCATAGCACGTGTTTGGAAACTGCCACAGTGAAACTTGAGCCAAAGAGGTAAGACTGTCAAGGGAAAAGCAGTCTGGGTGCCATGGGCAGAAATGCTAAGGTTCTAAGAGTGGCGGGTACCTGACTGCTGAGGTTTGTTAGTGGTCTCTTCCCACTCTGTAATGAATGACTCCTCTGGGAGAAGAACTTTGTTTACTGTTATATTCTAGGCGACTAAAGTCACTTTGACAGCTGGCTACAGGCCAGTATTATTTTCTAAATTGTATAGTCAACATGCTGTACAAATTGAAGGGTTTTGTTTGTTTTTGTGTTTCAAGACAAGGTTTCTCTGTGTGTCCCTGGCTATTTGGACTCTCTTTGTAGACCAAACTGGCCTCGAACTCACAGAGATCCGTCTGCCTCTGAGATTTTAAGACAAGCTTATTATAGGCCCCATTTTTTAGCAACTAAAGAAAACAGACACATATTTGTGTGCAATAGGGCCTGTAATAAGCTTGCCTTAAAGTGTGTTGGGATTAAAGATGTGCACCATCACACTGGTCACATATTGAAGTTTTTAAACTTAACTGTTCTGGCATAGGAAAGTGAGTATTGAAGGACAAGAAGCAGGATTCAAATTGTGCCAAGCAGAATGAGCCTGTTGGTTAGAAACTGAGTCACTGTGGGATAGAAAAGGTTTTGATAGGACATATATTGAATTTGCTAATGATTTTATTTTAGAATTTTTTTTTTTAAACATTGTCTCCTGTAGTTCAGGTTGCCCTTGAATTCATTACCATGAATTTTTGATCCTCCTGCTACATACTTAGCCCTGGAGTCACTGCTTGAAAAATGATTATGCAGTTAGAATTATATTTCTGTTGTAAAGGAAAAATGATATTTAATTCAGTATGTTCTCCTTACTTAACAAGTTGGGGGAAACAAGAGATAAATAAGTGTGCATAGATATTGTAGACTCAAGGTTTCAAGAAATTTATTCTTGATTATTTGTAGCTTTTATTTCTTTTTGCATACAAATGTGTGCCTGTTTTCTTCAGTTGCTAAAAAAAAAAAAAAATAAGGCCTATAATAAGCTTATCTTAAAGGTGCCTTGGGTTAAAATGTGCCAGTTTCCATGCCGACTTGTGCACAAAAGACTGGTACCAACATTAAAATTGCAATATAAGTTATGAATGAAATTCTACATGGTCTATAATATTGTGATTATATGTGTTTTATCACAGAATGTCTTTTGCTTTCATTTCACTCATGCCTTTATCTTATGGAAATAATTCATTTTGTTCTTATATGCCATAGGATGTGTTTTGGAGATGCAGACAAAATATCTTTGATGAAATGAAGAAGAAATTTTTACAGGTAGCCTGCTGGTATCACTGCTCCTATCTAGTGTGATAGTCAGCAGAGCAAGTAACTGCATGCTTCTGTTTTTGTTTAATAACAAAGCATGTCTTAAGTTTTCTGCTTGTTTGGCTATTTTACTCCTATCCAATTTTAGTGGCATAGAAGTCATCTTAAATGAGTTTCCCATCTGGACAGTCCTTTGTATTTAACACGTGAATAAGGACGAAGGACTGATAGAAAATGGCAGAGCCCTTTGTTTCAAATTTGGATGTAGTATTTGTTACAGATGTTTTTATTTTCTGCACTATTAAATAGGGATTAAATAACTTAATTACCTACAAAGTTACTGCTTGGAAATTTTTGATAAGATTTATTTATTGATTGATTGGTTGATTGTGGGGTTGCTTGCTACTCCTGCATGTTAAGGTCAAAGGACAGCTTGTCAGGGAAGTCCATTCTCTGTTTCCATCATGTGGGTTCCAGGAATTAAGTTCAGGTCTTCAGCTTGACAGCACATGTCTTTATACACTGTGCTGTCTTGCAGGCCCTCTACCTAGAAATCTTACTGAAGAATTAGATAGAAATGTTAGCTTCTTCATCACTGGTGTTTTAATTCTTTAACTTTTTTCCTCCCTAATAAACCCAGACTTCCTTGTGCTTTCCACTCTAACCTTTAGTTCATACTTCACTTTCCTTGATTCCTCCAGATCTGTTTTTGCCCTCCAGTTTCTTCCTTATGTTTCCATGTCCCAAGTGTTGCAAGGGACCACTTAGAAAAAGATCATACACAGAGATAACTTGAGTAGATTAGGGATTTGGATGGAGTATAAAGAGAATCTTAAAAATAAAGTAATTTTTAAATGTAAATTAAGATCTTCATCAGTCAGCAGGCCAAGGATTATTACTTAAAATTGAACAGCCTAAACAGGGCCAAGAAATTATATAAATTTCAGTTACCAAAAATATTTAAACTCAGTTCTCTTTTATAATATGTAGCACTGTAGTAATTATGAACAGTGACTAGCCACAGCAAAAACCCAAGACTGGATTCCTTCCCTCATAGCAACTTCTGCCCCAGAAGTAGAGAAATGAACTATTCATGTACATAAGTTTTCAATCATATTTGCTTAGTTCTAATGTCATTGAAGGAAAAAGCCTGGAGATGAAACAGGTTGACTGTTGAATGTGAAAGTAAAGAAGACTTTTCACAAAGTTTTAATTCTTTAAATTTTTTTTCCAGAAAAATCAAATTTTGTTAACTTTGAATTTTGTTTTTATTTTCTATGTCTAATGACACTTGAACATAAAAAAAAATCTAAGAACTTTTTACTCGCTAGATTTTGTGTTGTTGTTGCTGTTGAGATACTGGGGATTGAAGGGAGGGCTTCACATCTCACAACTTCTAGGCAAGCCCACCACTGAGCTATGTCCCTATCCCCTTTTTAATGTCTTTTTTCTGAGTCAGCCTCACTAGGTTGCCTGGTAAGCCTTGGACTTGGAGTCTTCCCACCTCAGCCTCTTGAGTTGCTAGAATTAAAGAACTGGAAGCTCTGCTCAGCTTAGGGATGTTGTAGTTGCTGTTGTTACAAAAATCACAAAGTTTGACTATTAAGAACATCAAGAAAAAGAGATGGGATGATTTGAGAGAGGTATACATGCAAGGCGTGCTTAGGATCTCCCATGTCAGCTACTTGTGCAAAGCTGTCTCTGAAAGAAAACACCGTTTACTCTGTGGTTATCCTAACGTGCTTGCTGCTTTGCACCAAGGTTCTGTCCTGACTTTTACTTTTTGAGGGTTCCTTTCCAGCTGTGCTAAGAAATCAACTGTGCAATGAGTTTAGATACAAGCAGCAGGTTTCTACATACAGTGCTTAGGATGACTCTTGTGTGTGCGTGACAGTGTGTGTGTGTGTGTCCGTCCGTCCGTAAAACATGTATTTGTGACTAACTTCCTAGTTCTTTGCTAGGTTTTCTAAGTAGGGAACTTTGCCCTTCCAATACCCCATCCTAAGTGCATTTGTTTTCCTAAATGCAATCTTTTGTAAGCTTTTAAAATGTTGTAACTTTCTCTCATCTTGAATTCTTAGAACTCTTTGGACTAAATGTTTTTGCTCCCTACCCTAAAGCATGATCTGTTCTCAGGTGTGTTCCCACTCCCACCTCATTACACCCCACCATCACCACATCTTTCTATAATAGTTTGCATGAGCTTGACTGTATCTTGCCATGTTTCTGTTACCTAGCAGCCTACTATAACATTTAGTGGCTTTAAAAAAACCAGTTTATTTATTCAGGATTCTTTGAGATGAAGTTTGAGCAAGGACTCATAGCTGTTGAGCCCTGTTCCTTTAGGCATCATGTCTTCCCTCCATTCAGCTGGTAGTTGGCTTTGAATGCAAAGTCCAAGAATGCTATTCTCAATGTATCGCATCCTAACTCAGTGCTTCCACTCAGTGGCTGCTTTGCCCATGTGGACCGCTAAGACTTCCACACAGTGTGCTGATGCTGTGGTAATTGAAACGCTTACATGGGGGCTGGCCTTATAAAGGGGGGGGGGGTTCTAAGATGCATAGTGGAAGCTGCTGGTTTCTTAAGGCCCAGCTCTAAGTAGCACAGTGTCTCACATTCTGATAGTCTCAAACATGGCTACAGAGCCAACTCAAATTCATGAGAAGGGGAAAAAAGGAAAAAGAATGGCAGAGTTGTAGCATTTTGTAATTCATCTTAAGATAATTCTGACTTTTTCTTTGTACCACTATTCTGCAGTGAAGCCTCAAAGAATAGGTAGCTGCCCCAGTCATCTCAAGTCTATGAAATGTATTTTTAAATTTAATGTTTTAGAAAATGATTAATTTTATATTGTAGAGGGCTTTTGCTCTTAAAAATCTATTTATTATGAAATTACAACATCTTATTTATGATACCCTTCCAATGGGGAATTTTTTTATTTTAACTAATTCCCAAATTTGAGGTGAGGAAAGGAAAAAATTTTCCAGGGATCCCAAAGTTAAGTGGAATGTATGGTTGGTAGCCACATGTTAGATTTAACTATAGGTGAAATAAAGAACAAACCAAATAATTGGGTAAAGATATGGTAATGGTTTACAAAAGGCTAGTCTAGACCTTTAAAGAACATTTTATTTGTTTAAATTAAACTAGAATTAAATTCAAGAGTAAAATATGATGGGCCTGGAAATTTTAGAAAACAGAATGGGTGCAAAGCTTTATCATATAATTGTTTTTAAAAAGTTTGTGGGCTGGGGTGTAACTCAGTAGTTTGGCACTTGCCTACCATGTCCAATTCTCTGGCTCAATCCTCAACACCCACCCCTCAGGCCCCCCCCCCCAAAAGCATAGTCAAATCTAACCTAGAATCCATAAAATAGAATGATAAAATATTATTAATCCTTGCACTAAATAATACTTTTCAGCTGAAAATGAAAAATTACAGCCTGACTGAAAAAGAATTGCATGATGTATTTATAAATAAAGAAATGCAAAATAGCATGTCTGCTGTGATTCAGGGTCTGTGTCTGAGATGCCTGAGTGTGTGCACAGGAAAACTGTTGGGAAGTTGTTCAACAGAATGTCACTCTCTTGAGATGCAGAATTATAGGTGATTTCTGTGGCTGTCTTTATACTCTTCGTTTATTGATGTATGTATTTTATTTAGAGACGGAGTCCAACTCTGGCTAGCATGGAACACACTATGTAGACCAGGCTGGCCTTACACTCAAAAGAGATCCACCTGCCTCTGCCTGTTGATTGCTGGGATTAAAGGTAGACACCACCATGCCCAGCCTTTACTGTTTTTTGTTTTGTTTTGATTCTGTTTTTGTTTGGTTTTTCAAGACAGGGTTTCTCTGTATAACAGAGCCCTGGCTGTCCTGGACTCACTCTGTAGACCAGGCTGGCCTCGAACTCTCAGAGATCTGCCTGCCTCTGCTTCCCAAGTGCTGGGATTAAAGGCATGCACCACCACAGCCAACTGCCTTTACTGTTTTTTTTTTAAGGCAGCATAATTATATGTATAGAAAATAATTATTGTCATAAAAGGAAGACGTGAGATTCAATTTTGTGTTTACTATTGCGCAGTTGCCCTTACATGGGTTCTATTGTGGTAACTTCTCTGTGAGTTCAGATGGAAGAAAAATCTAGAGTTCTTATATTGTACTCTCACATGTTTTGAGGAAGTTGGGAGCTAGGGATGCATAACCCTCTGGTATTGCCATAGCACCATTGTTTGTACACTGTGCTACAGCATTCTACATATCCAGATTCTTCTAAAGGTAGTGAAATTATGAAAGCAGACATTTCCTGGGCATGGTGGGGCATACCTTTAATACCAGCACTTGGAAGGCTGAGGCAGGAAAGTTCTAGGCCAGTCTAGTCTAGGATAAGTTTCCAGACTCTGTCTCAAAACAAATAAAAAGCCATAAACCATACCAAAAAAAAAAAAAAGTTTAGTAGTTGAAATGATTTTGAGTTCACCCTTTTACTACAGACCAGTTTTTTTTTTTTTTAAGGTCTGGTTTATGTTTCTTAATTTTGATTTCAAGTGTGTAATATAATCTATTCTCTGTGTTAATGTCCACCTTAAATACCCAGTTGAAGGCTTTTTTTCCTTTTTAGGAGTTTAATAATAATGCTCTTTTTTGTAATTTTTAGAGACAGTATTTCTCATTTTCATTTTTAAGTTTGTTATTGTTAGTAATTAAATTTTTATTTGTCTGAAATGTAGTGGTAGTCAATCTGTTTTACAGCAGTATATTTTTGTTCGAAACTAATAGAATTAACCTTAATTCACATATCCCTTACAAGCACAAAATTGACATTACAGAAACAAATTACAGTGATTTTACTTTACTTCACTTGACATTAACTTTGTGGCTATCCTGTTTTCAGTATTAGTCACTGGAAAATAATTTTTATTTTAAAGTGGATAATATGAGCATGACAGAAGGTTGAAGTTGATCCTGTTAAAGACAGAGGAGGATTTCTTAGAACTGGGACTGTCACTAAGTGGTGGAGTATTGGGTAACATGCAAGAGACACTAAATTCAGTCCCCAGTACCGCAGGTGAGGAGAGGTGAAGAAGGAAGAAGAGAGAATGAGGCAAGAAGGGGAGAGGAGAAGACAAGATTCTTGGGCAGTGCAAAGATTGTGTTTCTGAATAGCCTTTCATGAGGATGGCCAGAGGTCGTCCTCCATAGAGAGCAAGAGACTCACCACCAGAGCTGAGCTACTATTAGAACTACTGCTTCGGCCGGTCATGGTAGTGCACACCTTTAATCCCAGCACTCCAGAGGCAGAGGCAGGCGGATCTCTGAGTTTAAGGCTAGGCTGCCTGGTCTACAAAGTGAGTTCAGGACAGCCAAGGATACACAGAGAAAATCGTGTCTTGAAAAAGAAAGAAAGAAATACTATTTTGGATTGAAGAAATATGAGATTGGAAGATTTAAACTTCTCAGGAAGTTGTTGGCATAATTTTGATAGAAGATAGTCTAATTATAGTAGGAGAACAGAGCAACAAGGAGTACCTGCATAGACTAGGTACGGTTGTTCTGTGCTAGTGGCAGGTAAAGAGGAGAGCTGAAACTGGAAGGCACTCAGCTTCACTCTGGTTTCAGAAGCTTGGTAGGTGTAGGTGGCTGTTGGTTAGCTGCCCATTAGATGAGGAGGAGAAAGGAATTTTTTCCACTCAGAAGCTTAAGGGGGGCATAGGCCATACTTTCTTTTCTTTTTTTTTTTTTTTGAGAAAGATATTTTTTAAAAACACTTTTTGTCTTGACAATTACTGATAAAGAAGGAAGGGGGAATTTATAATCCAGTTTCCAGATTGATAGTTGAAAAGACTTGTTAACAATATATTTTTTAAAATGAAACTTGTTAATTGAAAACTTGTTAATATGTGTGTTTTGTCTTCATGTATGCCTGTGCACCAGCTATGTGTGTGATACCCATGGAAGCCAGAGGAGAACATTAAATCTCCAGGAGCTAAGTTACAGGTGGTTGTGAACTGCTCAGCATGAATACCGAGAACCAAACTCAGGTCCTTTAGAAGGACAACAAGCTCTCTTAACTTCTGAGCCATTGCTCCAGCCCCAAATTTTTTCAATTTTGTTTTTTTTTTTTTTTTTCCAAATGGGTTTCTCTGTATAACAGCCGTGGCTGTGCTAGAATCACTTTGGAGGCCAGGTTGGCCTCAAACTCAGAGATCCACCTACCTCTGCTTCTCAAGTGCTGGGATTAAAGGTGTGTGCCACCACGCCTGGCACAAATTTTGTGATTTTTAACTTAAATTTTTCATGGCTTCTTGGCTCTATTGCTTTATAACCTTATAAGGTAAAAGCAGATATCCACAAGAATGACTTCTTTCCCAAAGCAAACATGGTGTTTTTGTTTGACATGATCTATCTACTGGAGTGTGTTTCATACAGAGTAAAACAGTACAGAGTACATACTGTTTTGTGTGTTCTTTACACTATTCATCAAATTTTATAGTTAATTATAGTTGTGTTTTCCTTCAAGAATAATTGAAAATAACACTTCTTTTAAATTTCAGATAGAGAATGCTGCTGAAGAGCCTAGAGTCTTATGTATAATACAAGATACTACTAACTCAAAGACAGTGAATGAACGGATCACTTTAAATTTACCAGCATCTACTCCAGTCAGAAAGCTCTTTGAAGATGTGGCCAACAAAGTAGGCTACGTAAATGGAACCTTTGATTTGGCGTGGGGAAATGGAGTCAATACTGATGAAACGGTAAACCCTCAGACCTAAAGCATCTGCTTAGGCTGCTAATAATAATAATGTCACAGCTATGATTCCTTTGGTTATTAGTGGTGATTAAGTTAAAGCCTGGACTTTAGAATTTCCTTTATGTGGTTATCAAACCTTAGTGGCTGAGTGAGACACTGGTCCCTCTTTCCTTGTCTTAGTTCTGGAGTCAGCGGTTATTGTGTTCACAAAGGTGACTGTCATGCATATCAGCTAAAGAAAAATTCCCATGTTTGCTGAGATGGTCATTTTAATAAAAAATATGAATAAAATCACTTTTACTTCCTTTTACTTACGTAACTGTGTTTCTGGGCATCCTTTTCTATGTACATATGCAGGGTGTTACCATGTAAAACACTTGATTTTTAACTCTCCAGTTCAAAGGTATTTTAATGTATACAGTCTCAGATGTGTGAAGGTTTGTGGTATGTCTCAGTCTCTGTCATGTTAGCTGCTTGCTTCCTTTGTGATCTGTTTCTACTTCATCTGTTGCATTGTCTCATTTCTTTCACATTGCAGCATCTCCTCAAAGCCTTAGTGATTCTTGTTTTACTCATTAAGTCTTTGTGTTCAAGAATCTCCATGGAGGCTGATTAAATTTGCAGTATTCAGTTTCCACTTTCCTGTGGAGGGATAGGGCATGCTGATGTCAGCCCATCTAACTCTGGAGTACAGAGGTGACCAGCATCTGGCTGCATGGCTCTGCTCTGCCTTGGTGGCTGTAGTACCCATGCTTTGCTTTGGCAGAGAGAGAGAATGAATAAGTTCTGTTGCCCACGCTTAGTCCAAGGAGGAAAAGAAGGGCCCAGACTGACCAGAATGCCTTTTCCCATATGTCCGCTGGGTTCCCTGGCCCCAGCTCTTGACCTTTGCCTGGTGTTCCCTTATCTCCACTGCAGTCTCCTGGAGGCACTTTGAGCTCTGGGTTCCTTCTGGGTTTGTTTGTGTGTGTGTGCGTGTGTGTGTGTGTTTTTGTAAATCGTAACTGTTTTCTATCTTATTTTTTTAATTTCTCAGAATTTCTGGTATGTTCATGGTACTCTATGGTGTTGTTGTCAGGTTTTTTTTTTAAGCTTTCATAGACTTTGGAGGGTTATTTGGTAGATAAATGATTATGGATTACAGGTGTGAGCTACCATGCTTGCTTTGGTTTGGATATTTAGTATATTTTGTATCTGGGTATTCTTAGACTCATATGTCAAACATTTTGTAGCTTTTAGTTATATAAACTTTTAAAAAGTTTTTTGATGAAAAAATCTATTGCATTTTTGCAATCTATTGCATTGCATACATTTTAGGAAAATGTGTACACACACACACAAGCTATATTGATTTTGGTGAGTGTTATACTTAACATCACTCCCTTAGCCTTTTCTTTGCCCAGGTTTTAGATGTGGGGGAACGTGAGCCTCTGGGATGCCCACAACATATGTACTGTCATTTGGACTTAGGGAATTCATTCAAAGCCTAGCTGAAAAGACATTTAGCCAAATCATTACTGAAGAAGTACTATTTTCATGTAAATATGTATGTATTTGGTGTTTTATTGGCACAGTTTTTTTAAAGTTTAACATTTTTTGACTCATAGGCACTACTGGATCACACCAGTGACAAGTCTCTTCTTGATGCTAATTTTGAGCCAGGAAAGAAGAACTTTCTGCATTTGACAGATAAAGATGGTGAACAGCCTCAGATGTTGTTGGTAAGCTACTTTAAAGAAATACTTTTTGTGCACTAGGAGTGCGGAAGGAGAGAGTGCGTGATCAGTGTTGTATGTGACGGCGTGAGTGCATTAGGTATCGGCAGCACTTTACATTTACATTATTGGTGCCTGGGGACTACTGCTACATCAAGGATGGGGAGGCTCAGGTTAGAATCCATACAGACCTGTAGTTCCTGGCCTTTCCTTCAGTTCAGTATAAAACTCATCAGTTCTTTTGTTATTTAGTGGGAGACCATGTCCATTCCCACTCCTTGACGCACCCCCATTTCCGTCTTTTTGAGTTGACTAATATGTCAGATGCTTCTGTTAAGATTTATTTGAGCAGGCATTCCTGTCCAGCCCACTGACTCCCAAAAGGAAGGGCATTTCCCCAGAGTTTTGACTTTTGAAGAGGTGTGCAAATATAAATTACAAGCACTATACATTCAGGATAATATTTCTTTTAAAACTATGGCTAGAGCTGGAGAGATGGCTCAGAGATTAAGAACACTAGCTGCTCTTCTAGAAGACCCAGGTTCAATTCCTGTCTAGCATCCATATGGCAGCCTACAACTGTGAGTCCAGTCTTAACACTCTCTCTGGCCTTCTCAGACACTACATGCATGTGGTGCAGAGACATGCAGGCAAACACTCATACTTATAAAATCTCAAAAGTAAAACCCACTATGGTAAGTCTTGATTGATGGTTACAAATTCCAGAGGATTTAGATTAAAAAATTTTAAAGCCTGGTCTTATTTGCCTAGCTGTTTTACAGAATGAAGAAACTAAACCTCAGAGAATATGGATTTTCTCAGAGCCCTTCCTTCTCTTCACTAAGACTTGCTCAGGACAAAGTGTTCTATTTGATGTCCTTCAGTTAGAAATCTGTTGTGAATAGAGACATGAGCAGGAGATGGTGTTCAGCAATGTGTGTACTTGCTGAAACAGCACTCGAGTGTGCCTCTTGAATACCCAGAAGTTCCTCTTGTTTTGTGGCATCCCAGGGTTTTGATTGGTACTGGGTGACTCTGAAATCTGAATTAGCTGTTATGGTAGAGCTCCAGATTCATAGTTTCAGAGTTACAGTTCCATCTGCTTGGTCACTGCTCTTGCACCATCTTAATTGCTTACGCTGGTTTTGGGCCCTTTAACCTTTGCAGCGTATTACACATGATCAGGGAGTTTCTCATCAGAGACTGTGAGCAGCCTTCTATCTCATTCAGCAGTTCCTGAATGTCCTTCACCTGCTGGACCTAACTTATGACATAAAAGTGAATACTTATGTGTTTACTCAGAACTTCATAGTGGTACATCTTTCCAAATGTAAATAAGACATTTGAAAGAAGGCTTTAAAAAAAATCTACAGTTAAGTCCTTTGAAAGGGGCCAGGAGCATTGCTCAGTGCTTTGAGTGAGACATCTTTCAGGGCTGCCTGCACAGGTGCCTAGTAGGATTAGTCATAACACCTTCTGCATTTTCTCACTGTTGCTAGTCAGTAAACATTAGTTATGCTCCATTTTAGGAGGACTCCAGTAATGTGGACGACAGCATGCATGACAGGTTTATAGGTCCACTTCCAAGGGAAGGTTCTGTGGCCTCCACCAGTGATTATGTCAGCCAAAGCTACTCCTATTCATCAATTTTGAACAAGTCAGAAACTGGTAAGACTTACTTACTGTTGTGTTCCGTGCAGTCATAGTCACAGCAAGGTCAGTCTTAATTGAATGTCTCTTCATTTCATCAGCGGGAATTGAGCCCACGGCAAGATGACTGGCCAGCAGCAGCGGAGTCAGTACTGCTGGACTGTTCACCGCTTCTTCCCTCATCTCCTTGCTATCTTTACCATATTTATTATTATTATATTATATTATTATTATATTTATTTATCTATAAAGCAAAAGATACTGGATATTGTATTCTGAAGAAAAGTATTTTGGTAACTTTTCCTCTTAGGCGGCACTCTGGAAATGAAATCTTCTTTCTTCTCCTTTTAGATTAAGATGGGCTGTGAGGAATATACTTCCATGAAGCAGACAGAACATACTTATCTTTTTGGATCTGCTGTATCTTTCAGTTTGTTATGTTTGAAATAAATTAGGTCATTTAAAACATTTTTATTAGGGCTAAAGAGATGACTTAGAGCCGGGCGGTGGTGGCGCACGCCTTTAATCCCAGCACTTGGGAGGCAGAGGCAGGCGGATCTTTGTGAGTTCGAGGCCAGCCTGGTCTACAAAGTGAGTCCAGGACAGCCAGGGCTACACAGAGAAACCCTGTCTCGAAAAACCAAAAAAAAAAAAAAAAAAAAGAGATGACTTAGTAGTTAAGAGTACTCGCTGCTCTGAAAGAAGACCCATGTTTAGTTCTCAGTACCCACATGGGGCTCACAACCATCTGTGATTCCTTCAGGGGACCTGATACCCTCCTCTGATCTCCACATCCACACGAGTGCTGCACATACATACATGCACAGGCAGTCAGAACACACACATAAAGTAAAAAGAAGTAGATCTTTTAAAAAATCTCTTAGCTTTTTTCTGAGTATGATTAAATTATTAGATTATTGTTTAAAACTTAGATTATTTTAAGCTTTTTTATTATTTAATATTCATGGTGTTTGATTTCCATGTATGTATATCCATACACCATGTGATGTATTACCCACTGAGGGCAGAAGAGAGTATCTGATACCCTGGGACTGGAGTTCTGACAGTTGTGAGCTGCCACATGGGTCCTCTGGAAGAACAGCCAGTGCTCTTAACCACTGAGCCTTCTTTCCAGCCCTAGAGCACTAAAATCTTATTTTAACTTATTAGGCTGGCTTTACATGAAGTTTTCATCCATATTTTTTTTTGATTAATTACCTTATGAATATAATCTGGATACTTGTCATGTATTTTATATTACAACAAACCTTTTCCATTAGGTAGTATTTTTCCATGTTGAAAGAAATAGAATTCAGTACAGAGAAGTCTTTTTGTGCAACCAGTTAGTGCTAAGTTTGCCTTTATAATCTTCCTTTTTAAAAATTCAAGAAAGATTTAAAATATCAAATTAAACACCTATCTCAAGTAACTGGAAAGTCACAGAGTTACATTCCAAACTTCATTTTAATATGATATATAATATTATTATATTTAATATATTTTGTAGTTAGAACTTAGAATGATTTTCTCAAAGCTAATCATTGTGAAGTTTATTTGCTCTGGAAATACCAAGAGAGACTATGACCTTTGTTTTATGTCTGTCAGTAGACTTAGGCTGCATACCACCCAGGATAAAAGAGAATGCAGAATTATTTCAAATTATAGCACATAGTAAAATTGCTTGTAAAGTCACAAGAGTTTATCTCTTCAAAAGTCATGTAGAAGTGATTGCTTAAAACATACATTCAAAGGTTTACTTCCCAAGATGCTAAGAAACTGCTCTGAGTCAAGCTGTAAAGTTTTTCATTTTGTTTTAAATAAGCACTGTGAAGATTGTTCTGAGATTGTTGGGATACTTTGAGAAAGTTCCAGATTTAACAAATCAAGATTCTTGAAATAGTTTGCTATTCATTCTGACAACTAAGTTCTTTATATGAGACATTCTAGAATGCTGTATATTAGGTCCAGCTCCCTATCCTGTGAATTCATTGAAGTATAATGGTTTTAGAAGTGTTTATTTCTTTGTGAAAATAAACCATGTCATTTTTCATGCTGTAAAATTAAGTCAGTGACAGTCACTACACAGTAGTGTAGTAATCACTTTTAGTTGCTTTGCTCATTTTTATCTCTCCTCTTGATAATATGCATTTAAGAAGATGTATAAGCATGAAGACCTGTGTTCACTCCGTGTGTTATATTTCTTGATATAATTTGATTCACAGGACTGATAATGGGGCAGTTGATTTAGTTGGGTCTTCCTCTGTCATATATGATTTTTTTTTTTTTTTTTTTTTGGTTTTTCGAGACAGGGTTTCTCTGAATATCTCTGGCTGTCCTGGACTCGCTTTGTAGACCAGGCTGGCCTCGAACTCACAAAGATCCGCCTGCGTCTGCCTCCCAAGTGCTGGGATTAAAGGCGTGCCCCACCACCGCCCGGCTTCATATATGATTTTTAAAGTGAAAATGCTTATACATTTCCATCATAATTATTGGTGTTTAGATTTAGGGAATAAGATTATTTTCACTCTAATAAGATCTAGTGTAGTAAATGTGTTACTCTTAATATCTTGTTAAATACCATATAATATCTATTTGTATCTTGATAACAAAGTATCCTGACTTTTTCTGAGAAACAAAATCTACCTGAGAAACAAAGTTCACCTAATACACACTGCAGAAGACAGCTTTCTTATGTGACATTGAAAAAGAAACAGAAATAATTTCCAACTAAGCAATCTTGCCCTCTGTTATGTATTAAGTTGTTGGGTTTTTTGTTGTTGTTTTTTGTAGTCTTTTAGCTCAAGTGCTGATTTGTCTGTATTTGTGTTTTTTCTTTAAAGGTTATGTGGGATTAGTAAACCAGGCGATGACATGCTATTTGAATAGCCTTTTGCAAACACTTTTTATGACTCCTGAATTTAGGAATGCATTATATAAGTGAGTATTTGAAAAATGTTCCATAAGTAAAAGTAAGAAAAGTACAGTTTTTAAATAATAAAATTGAATTTACCTTCTTAGACTTACTTGTAATATTTGGGGTATTTCTTTATAAGCTGACTTTTCTATGAGCAAGTACCTCCTGAAAGACTGACATATGAAAGCCATGGGGAGGAAGAATCAGAAATGACTGGATAGAAAAGAATCACATTGATGAATTGCCCCATTCATAGCTACTAGTTTGTGTTTCATTTTGAGGTAATCAGACATGTAACCAATTCTTCCCCCTCTCAATTTAAGAATTCAGTGTCATTGAGATGTAACTTGAAGAAATAAAAATGATAAATTTAAAGAAATTCAGTGTCATTTTTTGAACTTATAAACTCTAAAATACAACATAGCTTGTTTTTTTAAATATGTATACATATTTCTGAGACAACATCAGATACTTTAAAATGCGTTATGGAAGAAGTCCACGTCTAGTAAACGCTAAATTCAGCCATTAATTTTTTATGAATATATATATATATATATATATATATATATAT
>CAJQZJ010001826.1:9726438-9761998 GCA_907164525.1 Lophiomys imhausi | reverse complement strand
TTTTTTTTTTGGTTTTTTGAGACAAGGTTTCTGCCACCTCACACGGCAATTACAGACAACTGTGAACTGCCATATGGGTGCTGGGATTTGAACGCAGGTCTTTTGGAAGAGCAGTCAGTGGCTCTTAGTGAATATTTTTTTATAATGCAGTTCATGTACTTTTGCTTAGCATATTTTAGGTATGTGCAGCTTAGATTTTGTTGTTGTTTGTTTTGTGGGGGGGGTTGTTTTGTTTTTGTTTTTTAAGACAGGATTTCTCTGTGTAGCCCTGGCTGTCCTGGAACTTGCTCTGTAGACAAGCTAGCCTTGAACTCACAGAAATCCCCCTGCCTCTGCCTCCCGAGTGCTGGGATTAAAGGCATGTACCACCATGCCCAGAAACTTAGATTTTTAAAGTATGAATAAACTGATTTTTTTCTTTTTCCTGTTCCTTTTGAGTGGCACGTTTGAAGTGATATAAGTATGTATTTGAATTCTTTATAAAGTTGTAATATGATTTGGTTGTGTTGCTCATGCATGCTCTCACCCATACATTCTCTTGCAAGCTTTTTCTCTGAATTTGTTTATAGAAGCAGACATGTTTAATTCATTATTATTGGTTGCCTGGTAATAATTAAATTTTGCGCTCTTGGGAGAATAGAGAGCAAGGAAAAATAAGATCTTTGTTTTCACCCAATTCTCAGATCTGCCTATAATAACCGCCTGTGTGTTGTGAAATAATTTAAGTAACATTTAGGATCAGCTAAATGCCACAAGAGCTGAGAGGAGAGAGACATTAACAAAACATGGAAGTATGAATGGCTCAGTGAAATGGGTAGGGCTTGAAGTAGGTCATGAAGTAGGGTATGTTTTGGTCAGGTTAACAAAAAAGAGGACACTATAGATAAGGAAACTTTTAGAAGTTATGGTGAATAGGAGTGCTCCCTAAATAATGTTTTAGGACTGTTGGGAGCACTTTTATATACTCACCCAAGTCTCGCAGCAGCTGTGAATTATCTGCTGTTGCTATCCCCATTTGGTAAAAGCAGTTGCTAAATCTGCAGACCCTGCTGAGACCACACTGTAGATGCCAGGAATCAGTCTCTGTTGCCCCTGTGCTACAGCTATTGGCAGTGAATAGAGGGGTTGCAGAGACCCTAGCTGTACACACGTGTCAGCACGTGAGAAGGCGAGGTTAAGGGATGGGCTAGAACCTGCTGGGAAGCGTTAGCTACTCCAAGATGATTGCCAGCTCCAGAAAATTTTGCCTGGCATCCTAGGGGCTTGTTTAACTGTGTGCACTTACTCTGAAGGCAGCCTGCAAGTTTGTAGCTCTGTAGAAAAAAAGAGCATCCCTGGGTGCTACCCCAGGGCTGTTGGGGTAACAAGCATTCCTTGGAGACTGGCTTCACACAATGAGTTCTATTAGACACAGAGTTGACAGTGTTGATAAGATGGAATTCTCCCTTCAGAGCTTCTATCCAGAACCTGAACAAATAAGTTCATTTTTACAAGCCAGGATGCCAGGAAGGTACTAAAGCAAAGTTCTGGGGGAAAGGCTGAGCTGGGTCACAGCTTTAGACAGTGAGGAAGGGGAACAGCCATGAGCACAGTCTTCACAGGAGTCTGAGAACTGTAAGTACAGAAGCATTTGGGAGCCAGTGAAATCCACTGTGAGTAGGGATGAGAGTTAAAACACAGGTTCAAAAAGGAGAACTGGATCTTTTGACATTGAAACTATAGGTGGGAGTTTACAGCAGGTGGCAGAACCATGCCTGAGCTCTCTGATGTCTGAGTATAGGTCTGCACTGTACTGCAGGGAGTAGCACCCACAATGAAAGATGAAGTTGCATGGTCATCTTTTGTGTAGTGGGCCACATAGACTCTTCCTTGTTGACTTGGAGGCTTGTGATACATTATATGAATTGTTAGGGAAGCTTATGTAGTACAGTTTGAAAGATGATAGGAAATAGTTCCTTGGGAGAGTCTGTCATTAAACAAAATGATGCATGAGGTCAGAATGATGATTTTGGGTAGTAATGGTATTTCTGAGTGAAAACTGAGATGACATACTGGCAACCTTCTTTTTTAGTAATGAAAGAGTGGGAAGAATTGAATGTGCTAACAAAGTGTCTAACTAGGTAATCAGTGAAAAACAAGTCCCAATAAGATTCATAACCTTTTAAAGTTGTAATAGAATTTAAGATCTTATAATGTCAGTTCTAAGAACCTGCCATGAAGATAAACTAACAGAAGACCTGGTGACTGAGTATAGAGAAGGGATCTCAGAGATGGGGATAGAGAAGAAAAGTCAATTAGAAGCTGAAGGGCTTGCCCATGGGTAAAGGGGGCAGGGCCATAGAAGTACAACCTCTTAGTCCTAAGATAAGAAAAGGTGAACACTTAACAGAGGAATGGGGTCAAACCAAAACCATTTGTAAACTGGAGCACAGGAAAATTAATAATCAAACCTCCTTTGAAACTAAAAAGGAAATCGAGAGTAGTGGAGTGATCTTAGCATACACCACTTGTAGTATTCTTAATGTTTGGGGCATAGCATTATGTTTTATTAAATACAGAATCACCTTTGTTAACCAACTGTGGTTACCCAGTCTTTTCTCTGCCTCATGATCCTAAGTTTTTTTTTTTGTTTGTTTTTTCTTTTAAACTGGGAATTCATTTGTTGAGGCTGTCCCTGTAGCTAGGGTTAGATGATCACTTATAAATTTGTGAGAATAAATTTTCTACTAGGATTATTTTATTTACTTAAAGCTTTAAAAAAATTTTATGTGTTTTGGTGTTTAACCTGCATGTATGTCTATGTCTGAGAGTCAGATTCACTGCAACTTAAGTTACAGACAGTTGTGAGCTACTATGTAGATGCTAGGAATTGAACCCCAGTCCTCTGGAATAACAGCCAGTGGTCTTAACTGTCGCGTCCCTCTCGACCAGCAAGAACGACGCAACTCGCAAAAGCTCTTCTCAAGCAGTCTATTCAGGTCCCTTGAAAACAGTCTTCCGAATCCTTGCTTGTGTCTCTGCTTCTCTGCTTGTGTCTCTCTGCTTGTGTCCCTGTGTCTCTCTGCTTCTCCTCCCCCAAGCCCTTATATGCCTACTCAAACCCAATCAGATCATGCCACCTGGTGATCCAAGATAGGCTCACAAAAGGAGGAAGCACACCGGGCTAGGCAGCTGCTACCAACTAAGGCTTGTTTACAGCTAAGCTTGAGCTTTCTGGCATCAAGCCAGGCGCCATCTTAGGGTTGCTGCTCACCACACTTAACCACTGAGCCATCTCTCCAGCCCCATTTATAGCTTTTTAAAATGTTTTATGGTTGAATATTTGAAACATTTAAAACTGAGGAAATACTACCATGAGTCCATCTATTCTCATTACCCAGCTTTGAATGGCACTAATTGGTATTATAGTCTTTATACATCAGCAGTTCTTTTTTTTTTTTTTTTTTTTTGGTTTTTCGAGACAGGGTTTCTCTGTGTAACAGCCCTGGCTGTCCTGGACTTGCTTTGTAGACCAGGCTGGCCTCGAACTCACAGAGATCCGCCTGCCTCTGCCTCCCAAGTGCTGGGATTAAAGGCGTGCGCCACCACGCCCGGCTCTACATCAGCAGTTCTAAACCTGTAGATCATGGCCACTTGGGGTGAGGGTTAGTTGAGCAACTCTTTCACAGGGATTACATATCAGATATCCTGCATGTCAGATATTTACATTATAATTCATAACAGTAGCAAAATTAAAGTTATGAAGTAGCAGTGAAAGTAATTTTATGGTTGGGGTAAACCCTTATATCTTACTGGATCACCATGGTTTAAAGCTGGACTTCAAAAACAACAGAAATAACAAAAAACTTACAGATTCATGGAAATTGAGCAACTCTCTACTAAATGACCACTGGGTCAAGGAACAAATAAAGAAAGGAATCAAAGACTTCATAAAATTCAATGAAAATAAAAGCACAACATACTCAAACATATGGGACACAATGGTTGGTAAACCCCAACCAACATGAGGAACTATATTAAAGGGTTGCAGCATTAGGAAGGATGAGAACCACTGGTCTATATTTAAACTTCCATCCTTATGGCCTAACAGGTACAGCTCTATTGCATCTGACATAATGGCTCAGTGTTCAAGTTCCTATTATGGCCACATAATTTTTTGAACCATTTAAGTCAGATCCAAACAAGACTCCTACATTGTGATTGATCAATATGTGATTCCTTTTAAATTTTTTTAAATTTATTTTTATGTGTATTGGTGTTTTTTGCTTGCATGTATGTCTGTGTGAGGGTGTTGGATCCTGGAGTTAAAGACAGTTATGAGCTGCCATGTGCTGGGAATTGAACCTGGGCCCTCTGGAAGAGCAATCAGTACTCTTAACCACTGAGCCATCTGTCCAGCCCAATCAGTATGATTTTTAATTGATTCAGTCTATTTTTAATTCTTCCTATTCTCTTTTGTAATCCCTGAAAATGTGTATATTGAAAGCTAGTGTTACTTGTCTTATGTTTTGTCCAGTTTGGGTTTTAATGTTTTGCCGTCAGATATTCTGCATTTTTTGTGAATTACTTATTTTGACAAAGTCTTGGTCAGATTCAGACCTGACCCTTACATTTAAGTGAGCTTTGCCTTTTATTCTCGAGATTGGGACTGCCTTGTGAATTTTGTTTAGTTTTGAATTTGTAAATTAGAGAAATACTGTTTGGTTAGATATTGAAGTTTTAGTTAATATCCAAACTCTGTATTGCCTAGAATTAAGATCTTATGTGATGATTTTGATATTAGTTACGTTTTAAAGGATGAAATGATTTTATGTAGTTGACATGATCTTATCCTCCTAGGTGGGAATTTGAAGAATCTGAAGAAGATCCTGTGACAAGCATCCCATACCAGCTTCAAAGGCTTTTTGTTTTGTTACAAACCAGCAAGAAGAGAGCGATTGAGACCACAGATGTTACCAGGAGCTTTGGATGGGATAGCAGTGAGGGTAAGAACTTTCTTGATGATGACCTAGTAGTGTTCAGAGACTTCTGGATCATGTACACATATGTAACACATTAGTAACTTAATTATCTTTACCAGAAACATATTGTTTTTTGTTTGGATATTAAAATAATTTATTTTTAATTACTTAAGGTGAGAGATAAATTTTAACGAATTAAGATTCCTGTACAGTTAGTTTGCTATGTTCTCTTTTTTTGTTGTTTTTTTGTTTTTTTAATTTATTTTTTATTTCTTCAAGTTACATTTCAATCACATCCCCTCTCTTCCCCCCCCCCTTTTTTAAGTTTAAGGTATATCTTTTTCCTCCCAACAGCTCCCCCTTTCAGTCCAACAAATGGTTCTTTCTCTTATAACAATAAATACAATAGAAAACAACAGAAATAAATAGGCCACAATTATGAGAGTTATATGGCTTAGCATACATTCCCAATGTCCAGTCCATATGTATTTGGCACCTGACTTTAACATTCTACTATCTAACCATCTCCATTCTATTTTTAATGAGCCTGAAATAAAAAAAAATTATAGTTTTTTAAAAACTTTTTTTGATGTAAAGATACTGAAAAAACTTCACTAAAAGAGGCTCTTTTTCTTTGTAACTTTCAAAATATTTCTTTTAATTTTTTGAGATTATAATGTAAATGCATCATTTTTTTTCTGTTCTCTTTCTTCTCTCTAACCGCTCCTAAACCTCTCCTTGCTCTCTTTAAAATTTGTAGCCTCTTTTCTTAGCCAGGCAGTGGTGCCACACACCTTTAATCCCAGCACTAGGAAGGCAGCAAGTGGACCTTGGAGTTTGAGAACAGCCTGATCTCCAGAGCCAGTTCCAGGACAGCCAGGGCTACACACAAAGAGCCTGTCTCGAAAAATCAAAGATTGTGACCTCTTTTTCTTACATTGTAGATACATCCATTAGGACTAGACTCCATAGCTCTGGATTTTGGTTGGTCGCAGTTTTCTGTCTGGTGCAAAGAGAACTGTCCGTGGTGTGGGGTGTCTAATATATTTCTTTACAATGAAAACTAACAAGTATTGTAGAACCAAAATGCTAATGCTATTGATACAGCACTGGTTTGATTATTTTCCTGTGAGTGTCCTTTCATAGCTGTAATATATCTTCCCATGTTTTTAATACTTCTTGAAGTAGACTTTTATTTATTTTCTATTTATGTTGAAGCAATAACACAATGTATGCTGTCCGATACTATTTTTAATTAAATTTTATATTAAATAGCTTGGCAACAGCATGATGTACAAGAACTGTGCCGCGTTATGTTTGATGCTTTGGAACAGAAATGGAAGCAAACAGAACAGGTAACTTCTCTCTCTCAGGCTGAGGGGACTATGTGTTAAGAGGTCAGTTAGTGTCCTAAATGACTTTTATTCTATTGGGATGTTTTAAAACCTGGGTATCAGTCTGCTCTATTGGAAATGGAATTACTAGGTTCTTGTCTGCTGTTGACTGAATTCTAAGCATCTTCATTAAACCACCCCAGACCTCAGCTTCCTCATTGTCCTAGTTAGGGTGTCTGTTGCTGAGATGAAGCACCATGACCAAAAGCAACGTGGGGAGGAAAGGGTTTATTTGATTTATACTTTCACATCATAGTTCATCATCGAAGGAGGTCAGGACAGGAACTCAAACAGGGCAGGAAGCTGGAGGCAGGAGCTGATGCAGAGGCCATGGAGGGGTGCTGCTTACTGGCTTGCTCAGCCTGCTCTAGAACCCAGAACTACCAGCCCAGTGCTGGCACTACCTACAATGGGCTGGGCCGGGCCCTCCACCATCAATCACTAATTAAGAAAATGCCATACAAGCCTACGTACAGCTAGATCTTATGGAGGCATTTTCTCAATTGAGGCCCCCTCCTTTCTGATGATTATAGTTTGTGTCAAGATGACATAAAACTAGCCACCATATTCATCATCAAAATAAGGAATTTGGTCTATTTTCCACTCAAAAGGTATATTGTTGTGTGTGTGGGGGGGGTAATTTTGAATAGTTGTTTCCTTTTTTTTAATAAATGATAATCTGTACCACATTATAAAATGTATTCACCAAGGTTTGTCTTCATTTTGACCAGTCAAGTGTAGCCATGTGCTTTGACCTTTAGGGTCCTTACTTATCTAACCTAACTTACTGAGTGGCTGGCTCTGTGAGATTTGGTGTAGATGAAACTATAGACTGAGTATGATAGAGTAGCCCAGGGATGACAGAGGAAGAGGTCCTAAGATAAGGTAGCATAAGGACCTGAGCTCTGATTGGTATGATGTGGTGGCTTGGAAAAGAAACTTTTAAACAGTAGGTTGGGAATCCATTCATACATTGTGAAATCGGGTTTATGAAGCTTGTACTTGAACTTTCAAAAGATGAATAGAAAAATACAAGGGAATTTATAAATAGAAATAAGTATTGTTTTATAACTATTTGCTGATTTGCATAGATTATTTTTTTGGGGAAATACCAGATTTTTTTTTTAGGACACTGGTTTGAACCATTTTGAAAAGTCCTAGATGCAGAAGACCTGACTGGGCAGGAAATGAAGAAGAGTCCATCAAGTCAATTGTATTAGAGTAGGCAGCATTGGTGGAGCCAGTCTGAAGGTGTGTAGATCCATTGTGGACATTTTAAAAGATGTGAATTTATAAGGAAGGAAACTGTTAGTATGTTTTCTCTCTGACCTGTTTTTTACCTGAGAAATGATGAAAAACATTTAAACAACCTAATGATCTCTCTGCATAATCCCATGGGATTGAGTAATTTTATGTAGCTGGTGTTAGGGGTTCTTTCTTCTTTATAGGTTTGAAGTTGCACTTCCTCCTTGTTCACATTCCCCTCTGTGTCAGCATTTCATTACGATTAGTTGGGCCATTCCTACTGACTTCCTAAAAATTGGTACAAGAATCTTGAGGCAAGACATTCATACAAAGGGTCATTACTTAGGGAATTACCTACTTTGAGTCAGAAGAGCCCCAGTTGGCTGTTTGGAAAATAGGCGAGAGATGCATTCTGTTAGATAAGGATATTTTGAGGGAGATTAATTTTAAGATACTGTTTGAATTCTTGTATCTTAAATTCTTTAAATTGTTTTACGTTTACTATTAAAATTTAAATTTTTATGTACTCAAGTTTGCAGTGGAGTTGTATAAGTAGAATATACTGTGAGACTGGTGGTGTTTGTGTAAAGCAGTCAGAGCACAGATGGCTTCTTGGCTCTGTGACAACATTCCTGCAGTGTGGAGTAGGAGTCACCAAAGGGAAGAGAGCCTGTGACTGGTGACTGACATCCTCACAATCTACTTTACTACTTGACAGTTTTACTGATTTGAGGTATTGAAGTAGTTAATTATAGACATAGTGTTTTAAATTAGTGATAATCTAATTTTAATTTTTTCAGGTGATTCCTTTTTTCAAGTACCAATTTTATTCCTTAAAATTTTAGATATATCTTACATGGGCTTTCTAAAACTTTAATAGTAAAAATCAATATTTCGTATCTCTTCTAAAAAGCAAGGATTGTATATAGACATAATTTAAAATTGCTTGTAACAAGGAACATTTTCTAAAATGTGAATGTTATTTTTAGGCTGATCTTATAAATGAACTCTATCAAGGCAAGCTGAAAGACTATGTGAGGTGTCTGGAATGCGGTTATGAAGGCTGGAGAATTGACACTTATCTCGATATTCCACTGGTCATCCGACCTTATGGGTCCAGCCAAGCGTTTGCGAGTGTGGTATGTACCTTCCAGCTGACTGATATTTTTACACAGAGTACACAGCAGCACAGTAATATAACCTCTTGTCTGGTGATATCATCCTAAGATATACTTTCTGATTATTAGTCATTTCTGCACTTTACATAGCAAAATCTAGAAGTTTTTTTGACCCTTCATTGAATCCTAGTGGTACATGTAGACAAGGGAGAATGAATAGAATCAAGGCACCAACTTCCTCTATAGGGATTAGATTATTTTGCCTTTATTCTTTTAACCTCTAACAATCTATTATATAAATGGTATTTTAGCCTTCTTTTTTTTTGGCATGGAAAAGTTGTTTGTTCTATACATTTTTTAAGGTGGGAAAATAACTTCTAGGTTTTATGATAAAGGCTTTCTTGGTTTTGTTTTTTAAGAAGCATCCCTATTCAGAGGACTTAATTACAAAGTACACTGATGTGAGGCTATGACCCCAGCGCTCACCAGACTGAGGGTATGGGTGGCCTGGACAGTGCGGAAGACCCTCCATGTCCCTCCATGTCTCTTAAAACAAACCAAGTGTGTATAAGCACAGGTAACTTAGAAGTCAGAAGGATAATGCCCTATTGTTCGTACACTGAGTGTCTAATTGGGAGCTTGCCTAAAGTTTTCCCATCTCTTTCCTCTTGGCATTTATATGTTAATCACTGTATAGTCTTACTCGTTTTTATTGATGTGTGTGTGCGTATTTACTGAGACAAAAAGAAAGTCATGGAAGGAGTTGTTGCTGCTTAAAATTAGTAATCAAAAAATGCATTCAACATTTTTATGTGCCATAGGAGCGTTTAGAGATAACTAGAACATCGTTTCATTCATTTGTTTATTCGTTAGTTAAATTTGGAGACTAGGTCTCATGTAGCCCACGATGGCTTTGAACTCAAAATGACCTAGATTTTTTTTTTTTTTTAATTTTTAAGATAGTCTCTCAGTGAACCTGAGCTCTGAATGGAGCTCACTGATTTGGCTAATCTGGCTAGCAAGCAGTCCCCAGGGATCGTCCAGTCTCTCCTTCCCCAGGGCTGGAGCCAGCATTTTATCTGGGTGCTGGGAGCCACATCAGGCTCTCATGTTTACCTGGCAAGCACTTCGTTGACAAAGCTGTCACCCCAGCCAAAAACAGCTTTAAAAAGCAGAATTTTATCATTTTATTGCTCATGGCTATTAGCTGAAATTGGTGGTTTTTAAAGCTATCTCATATTTTATCTTCTCAGATAGCACCACTAATAGTATGGTTTAGTCCTGGGTCCTTGTAGGTTGAGTCTTTTCAGTTATTTTTCTAAGATTTATTTGTGTGTATGTGTCTGTAGCCATGTGTGCAGTTGCCCAAGGAAGCTAGAGGCATTGGATGCCTCCGAGCTGCAGTGGAAGGCTGTGAGCAGCCCAGCATGGGTGCTGGGAACTGAACTTGGGTCCTCTGTAACAGCAGCATGTGCTCTTTACCTCTCTCTGAGCCATCTCTGCAGCCCCAACTACTTTAGCTTTTCTATTGTACTAGGAAATAATGAGCAAGAAGTTTTGAGGTCAATCAGTGAGAAACAAAACAAGCATCCAGGTCTCCTTCACACCACTGTGTTCACAGTCTGCTTCCTGGTGATATTTGAAAATATTTGTTAAATTTTTAGTCATACCATTTGCCAACTGCCATTCTAGGTGTTTTGAGTTGTCCTTGACTTGTGTTTCATGATCTTATTTTTCCAGTGTTAATTCTATTTTAGCAATTCAAGGTAAAAGTGACATACTGAAAAGAAATCATTGAAAAATTAACAGCATTGCCTTTTGGTGGCTAATTTTTAACTAATTTTTAAATACTGACATTTCTCTGGCAAATATACCGAGGAAGTAGAAATCCCAATGGTACTGTTGCCTTTTTTCTTTTTTATCTGCTTAAAATGGTATTTTTGTTCAGTGAGTTCTGGCTAACTCAGTTAAGCAGAAGGAACAAGGACAAAGCTCCTATTTTTAATATATATGCGTGGTTGTATAGAAAATCCTAAAGCAACTTCAAAACAAGCAGAGATAATAAGAAAGCAAACTAAAGTGATTTTACAAAGCTATAAAGTAAACATTCAAAATTCATTGTATTTCAGGGTACTAGCAATGAATATGTAAAAGTGAAATTTAAAATATTAGTATTGCTTTTAGTCCTAAAAAAGAGTGCAAGTATAAATGAAAAACCAACAACAACAAAACCCCCACATATACTAGACTCCTAAGCTGAAAACCAGAAAAACTCTGGGAAAGGTATTTAAATGGAGAAGTACATTGATTGGAAATTCAGCATAGTAAAGATGCCAGTTCTTCTAAAATTATGTGACTGTAATGCAGTTCTTATTGAAGACCTGCAAGACTTTTAATAGCATTACTATTTATATGAACTAGAATAGCCAAAATATTAAGAGAACAAAGTGGAAGGAGCAGGTGGGATTCCTACTTAAATTGGAATGAATGTTACTTAGCAATAAAAAGCCTTTTCTTATTCCTGTAATCATCAGGATGCTGTGGTATTGGCAAAGGGCTGATTGAACAGAAAACCCAGAAATAGATTCATACAAATATGCTGAACTGAGCTTTTTGACAAAGAAATAACTCAGGAAAGGCAGGATGGAATATTCAAGTAATAGTACCAACTGGCTACCATTAACATCCATCTCACACCAGTGAACCTAGACTCTTATCTCACACCCTACTCAAATATTAATTCAGAATGGATCATAGACTTAAATATAAAATATGTAAAACTTTAGTAACAACAAAATCTTATAAATCCAGACATCAAAGGAACGATAAACTTTAATGTCAAAAATGTAGCCCATAAAATTAAAAATATTTACTCCTGAAACATTTGCACATCATGTATCTGACAAAGGAATATTTAGAATATATAATCTTCCATCCATTTGGCTGCAAATTGCATGATTTCCTTGTTTCTGATAGCTAAGTAGTATTCGATTTTGTAAATGTACCACCATTTTTTTTATCCATTCTTCAGTTGAAGGACATCTGGGTTGTTTCCATTTTCTAGCATAAGGCTGCTATGAACATAGATGAGGAGATGTCCTTGGTTTGGTGAGGAATCATTTGGATGTGTACCCAGAAGTGGTATGGCTGGGTCTTGAGGTAGAACTATTCCAAGTTTACTAAGATATCACCAGACTGATTTCCATAGTGGTTGTACAAGTTTGCACTCCCACCAGCAATGGATGAGTGTTCCCCTTTCTCCACACCCTCGCCAGCATGTGCTGTCATTTGAGCTTTTGATCTTAGCCATTCTGACAGGTGTGAGATGGAATCTCAGAGTCGTCTTGAGTTGCATTTCTCTGATGATTAAGGATGTTGAGCATTTCTTCAAGTGTCTCTCAGCCATTAGGGATTCCTCCTTTGTGAATTCTCGTTTTAGCTCTGTTCCCCTTTTTTTGATTGGATTATTTGGTTTCTTGGTGTTTAATTTCTTGAGTTCTTTGTAAATTATGGATATTAGCCCTCTGTCGGGTGTGGGATTGGTAAAGATCTTTTCCGAATCTGTAGGTTGCCGTTTTGTTCAAATGACAGTGTCCTTTGCCTTACAGAAGCTTTTCAGTTTCATGAGCTCCTATTTATTGATTGTTGGTCTTAGAGCCTGAGCTATTGGTGTTCTGTTCAGAAAGTTGTCACCTGTGCCAGTGAGTTCGAGGCTTTTCCTCACTTTCTCTTCTATTAGGTTTAGAGTGTTGGGCTTTATGTTAAGGTCTCTGATCCACTTGAACTGAAGTTTTGTACAAGGTGATAAGTATGGGTCTGTTTACATTCTTTTACATGTCAACATCTAGTTAGACCAGCACCATTTGTTGAAGATGCTGTCCTTTTTCCATTGTACGGTTTTGGCTTCTTTGTCAAAAACTAAGTGACCATAGGTGCGTGTGTTCATTTCTGGGTCTTCAATTCAATTCCATTGATCAGCTGGTCTGTTTCTATACCAGTACCATGTTGTTTTTATTACTATTGATCTGTAGTATAGCTTGAAATCTGGGATGGTGATACCTCCAGATTTTTTTATTGTACGAGATTGATTTAGTTGAGTGGGGTAGCCCAGACTCAGAAAGATGCACATGGCATCTATTCACTTATAATCGGATTTTAGCCATATCGTACAGGATGACTATACTACAACCAATGCACTAAAAGGAATAGGAACATAGACTTTGTTGCCTGTTAATGAGACACTTTGCCCTAGTGGTGCTGCCATGTAGGCCCCCAGTATATGAGAAAGCTCTCAGCTCTTATATGACTGCTGAACTGGGGCGGGGGACTGATATGTAGGGACATCCCACTCCAGAGGAGTAAGATAGGTGGGAGGGTGGCAGGGTGGGACTGGGAGGGGTAGAAAGAGAGCACTGTGATGGAGATGTAACTTGAAGTAATACACATTAAAAAAAAAAAGAATATATAATTTTCAAGTCATCAATTTTGTTTTGTTTTTTTGATCTCATAATCCACTTACAAAATTGGCAAAAGACACTACCAGCATTTGATCAGAGTAGGCATTCATATGCCAGAATCAGAAAAGATACAGTCACCTAGCTATTAAAGAAATGTAGTTTACAGTGAAGATCTTACTTTCTGCCAGTTGGTTCCGTGTTCAGTAAGAGACACTGTTTCAAAAAATAAGGTGAAGAACAATTGAAGAAGATGTGCAACATTGATCTCTGACTTCAGTACACAGACACACACCTGCACATACACAAACACATTCACACACACACAATAATTATGGTATTTAAAACTTGTGACAGTGCAGAAAAACTGGGTTACATTGCTGGTATAAATGTAAACGGTTCAGGTTATCTTTATGAAACTGAACATGTAATTCACACAAGTCCCAGTAACTGTATTCTGGGCCATTCATCCAAAAGAAGTAAATTCATTTCCATATAAAAATGTGTTCATTAGTATTGGTTGCATTTTTATTTTTTTATATTCAAAAGCTGAAGTAAAGCTGATATTTGTTTTAACAAATAAATGATTAAACAAATTACAATATATATAAGTTGTAGATACCGATGAGCAGTAATTTGAATGAATGTGTAGGAAATGATGCTCAATGAAAGAAAGCCACTTGCAAAAGTTGGCATACTGTCTGATTTCATGTACTTAAACTTGGTCATGTAGATTTCTTTTAATACTACATTTTAGAACTGCACCACTGATTGATCATTACTAGAACTGCTGAATTTGGTCATTTCCTGTCATTACATAGAAACTATTTAATGCCTTTGCTGTCCTATGAGATATAGGACCCAACACAGATGATAAATATATGAAGAACTAACATAATACACAATCTTGGGCAAACAATGAAACTCGGAATGTCTGAGTGAGGAAGAAGGATTATATTAGTGTCCCCATCACTATTATGATTTCTATAGTTTGCAAAATGTCACTCTTAGGAAATAGGGCAATGTATACAGAGTATATGTTGGGTGATATTAATTCTTTGGGTAATCTTAATTCTGGTAAGTATGCACAAATTTATAATTATTTTAGTAATAAGAATGAAAAAAAAAGATGAATGAATGGCTTAGGTAAAGATATCTAGAGTTCTTTCCCTAACTCAGAGCAAAGTGTCTTAGGGAGATGGGCAAATATAACCATCTATAAGGAAACATGTTGCTTTGCTGCTGTGTGTCACTAACAAGAATTACTCACTGCATCAGTCATGCAAGATACAGTGCTCAGGGCTTTGTTCCATTTTTATTATTTGTAAACTCTAGAAAATAATCATTTCAATACTGGTTTCCCTATTCTAAACAAAGGAAATATTAAATAGTGAAAAAATGGATTTGTGGAGAATACAAATAGGCTAACACTGATAGCATGAGAGGAGAATACCAATGGGCTAACAGTGAGAGGGTGGGGCAGTACTATGTTTCTTCTGGTTGCAACTGTACCTAGATTATATATATGCATTGCTATAAAATTGTAATGCTCTGGCTTTTCATTTGATAAACTAAGAATGTAAGAATTCTGTTCTACTTTGGATTTTGAGAAGTATAGTCTACAACTGTATGTGCAGTTAAATTGTTCATAGTATGTGAAGGAGAAAATGTAAAGCAAAGGTTGTCACCCTCGAATGAGAAAGTCACAGTTTGGAGCTAATTTAGAAGCATAATTTGCTAACAGCTTAACATTCAAAACTGTAGCTCATAGGAAGCAGTTCTGTTCTGTGTGCTAACCGCAGCATGGTGCTGGTAACATTTTGTTCCCTTTCATAGCCCAGGACCTACCTACTTTTTAAGATACAGTACAGTGTGGATATTAGTCACTATGTCACAGTGAGTGCAGATCCTCTCTAACCATGTTAGCCTATCATTTATATGATTTATCAAATGGATACATGAGTTGACACTAATCTTTCTAACTAATTTTATTTTGTCATAAAGTTTGACACATCATTACATAGTTCATGATATATTAATTCATCTTTATCTGGTTTCTGGAATATCTCCACATATCCTTTCTAAAGCCCAAAAACTGGACGTAATGGAAGTACATCCATGCACTACAGCATCTGCATTACTGGGAGATAGAGGGTAGTAGATTACTTGTAAGTAGCAAATTAGACATAGACTTTGAACAGGTTTTCTGTTGCTCCTGCTAGCCTGTGTGTCTAGAGCATGTGAGTGGAGTATGTAAGAAAACCAAATATAAAGGGGAGAAACATAATCAGGAAGTGTGCTTAGACTGTGAGTATAGTGAGCATAGACTGGGGCTGGGCAGTCTACGGCAGCATCTAGGGAAGGGGTTTACAGTGAGCAAGATTAGGAATAACAGCTTTGGGAGTGAATAAAGAAGACTGTTGCTTCAGGATCAGCAGTGAGAAGAAAACAAGAAAAAAAGGGAGACGCCTCCTACAAAAGTGAGAGGAGACCACACTCCCCCTTGTATCTGTCCAAGAAACCATCTTGACTAAATTGATGAGGAAGGTGTGCTCCAACTACACATGGCAGTGTCCAAGGATGAGGAGGGCCAGGCTTTGGCCTCTCTTGTTAGAAAACCATCAGTATTTTTAATGTCTCTCCCCTTCTTCTCTTGTCTAATGCTGATCACTTTATCACTGCAGCTCAGGCTGCCTGATGTTCTCTATTCTGGGAATCATTCCACATGCTACACAATACAAGCTTGTGGAAAAGTCTTCATCCTCTCAGTACCTTATAGCAAGGGAAGAAATGTCAGTAGGAGCAAACCATAACAGTCTTAAACCAGCAACACAAAACCTGGAACCTCTGCTGTCAGAAAAATTGAATTCATCAAAATCGGAAAAAAAAATTTAAATAAAGAAAAAACCCAAAAGTATCAGAAGTGAAAAATAGCAATCAAACAAAAATGAGATAAAGATGTGAAAAAGACCTCTGGGAAAGCAATTGGAATAGTTTAGGAAAGGTGCTCTGGTATCAGAATGTGAAGAAAAACGTTTAGCACCAAACTGACAGCTAAATTCCAAGCCATAAAAAAGTTGAGGGAGTAAGAACAATGCTGAGTCTCCTTTTGAAGGACCTCCATGTAAGTCAGAAAGTTATTTTAATGAATCGTCAAGCTTCATAAGAATAAATTGTGCTGTTCTCCTCCCACCTCTGAAGAATAGATTGTGGTGGCAGAGTAGCACTCTCAAGAACTTAAACAATAGTATAAAGATTTGGTATCCAAGCCAGGTTTTTCTTCAGTTACTACCGTAATGAAAGGGCAAGGTAAACAGGTTCATTGGATACCCTGTTCCTGACCAGAGTTTAATCCAACCACATGACATTGGACGACCCTCAGCAAAAGGACTATTTCTACTTAATGTGTTAGAGTGTTAAAGACAGGACAAAACAAGGTGGGAATGTGAGTTAAACAATGGTATGACATGTTACACGTACTAAGTACAAAGAACATCCACTTACAACCAAGGAAAGGGAGAAAACCAAAGTAAAGAAAGATCACAGGCTATCGTGAAGGGGAAACAACTACAGGAAGTAATAAAATACACATTGCAGTTGTATAGCACTGACCAAGATGAAGCCAAGCATGTCCATCATGCCAAACATGGATACAGATGGACACCTGTTGAAGACTTCTAAGGTAGTCAAGAAACTGCTAGTGAATATTCAAACCAGAAACGGAAAGTTGATAAGACCTGGGATTTTAACATGTCCTCCATGAATCTTCCTACAAAGTGCTTGTGAGCTTCAGGGGAAAGATACCAGCTTTGTAGTGGAGGAATGGGCTGCTTCTTGACTAGGCAATTAAAGAAGTTAAGGACTCCATACAGCATGTGACCAGGATGCCCTTAAAAAGACTCACCATTGCCAGGCGTGGTGGCGCACGCCTTTAATCCCAGGCAGAGGCAGGTGGATCTCTGTGAGTTCAAGGCCAGCCTGGTCTACAAAGTAAGTCCAGGACAGCTAGGGCTGTTACACAGAGAAACCTTGTCTCAAAAAACCAAAAAAAAGACTCACCATTGCTTACCTGTTTATCTCCTAACAAGTGATGTGGGAAGTGATTCTGAACATAGAGAACATCAGACAACCCAGGCTGCAGAACATGTAGTGAGATAGCTAATCTCTGAGAGAAGGCTCTGCAGGTTAAAGGGGTTGTAACGTACAGTCTAGTGTATCCTGTGACTCTGGGCGTATTCTAGTAATTGCTAGAATTGGAACATGAACTGGCAAAAGTACTTTATCGATATTAAATTTCCCTAAGTTTGGTAACTGTACTTTTTATGTACAAAATTCCCACTCAACTATTAGGATGTAAAATATGCTTTATGAAGTTAAACTCATGGTTTGGGAAAAGTACATAATACCAGGGATGGCAAAACATTAAAAAAAGAAAAAAAAAACACTAAGTTTAATTTATTTTATAAAAACATCTATGTGTTTTGCTTATGAAACAGACATGTTGGTACATGCCATTAATCCTAACACTTAGGAATCAGAGGCCAGCCTGGTCTATATAGCAGAGGTACATAGTAGAGAGATCATGTCTCAAAAATCTCTGCTATGAACTGTCAGAGACCAAGACTCAGCTTAACAAAGTATTTTTTTTAAGTTGCCTAATATTGCTCCCTCTTATTTACTTTGTAAATATTTGTTTATTTTTTGTTTTTCCAGGACAAGGTTACTTTGTGTAGACCAGACTGGCCTCAAACTCACAGATCTACGTGCTTCTGCCTGCCCCGTGCTGAATTACAGGCGTGGTCCATCATGCCCGGCACACTCCCTCTTGTTTTAGATGTGCTTTACAAACAGTTCAAACTCTATTAGGAAGCTTTCCAGACTTGGCTTCACTTATTGGTAAGCCATGGCTATAATTTTTTTAAAGCCTCTTTTTGTTTGTTTTAAAAGGAATTTTTCATTCTTAGAATATGCTTCAGAGGGGAAAAAAATGTTTTCTAAGTGTTTCCTTGCCTATGATTGCCAGTGAAACATATGGTCATGTATTAAAAACAACCTTGCTACTCTTTCTTCCTTCTTGGTGCGTCCTTGTGAGATGAGGAGGAGTAGGAGATGGGATGAGTTAACAAGTGTTTGGATATCTTATCAGTCTCTTATATTGTCCCAGAGTAAGCTGTGTCCAGCGCTTTGTGGAGAGGGGTTGTTCTGTGAGTCTCACCAACCATTTTACAATTAAGTACACTTTGCAAGCTTGAGCTTCTTTATCTTTTGAGGAATAATTTGTCCTATTTCAACAGAAAAACTATTGAATTTCTTTGCATGTGATGTGTTGTCAGTAGCTTTGCTTGGACCATGTGTATAGAAAGATAACATCAGATGAAATTTGATGCCACATATCCATCATATTTTGTTGCACTGAATATTGTTTTAATTTGAAGTGCTAGAGATTAAAATTTTATATCCACCAGCTCTTTGTCTCTGTTGAGTTTCTTGCTTCTGTCTGAAGACTGTGTTGACCAAAGCACATGGCTCTCCTGTGTGAAAGTCCAAGAGCTGCCTGCCTTGACAGAGCAGTGGTGCATGGTGACAAGGAGGTTTCCATTATAACTAGTGTACTCTGACATGGCTGTAGTGACTAAGGGTGACTGTGTGTGCAAGTGAGGGCAGTTGTCCAGTACCTGTAAAGAAAGCTGAGCTGATACATATGGACACATGTCTAAAATGCATGCAAATGCCTTCCTACACATCATGACTTCCTAGATCATTCATTCAAATAGCACATGTAAAAATATGTAAGAAATTAGGTAGAAGTGGTTCGGTGTAACCTACTGAACAAAGCAATTTTTATGCAGAATGAAGTAAAAAAATATTTTACTCTTAATTTTGTTCTAACCATTCTATTCATAGCAGTTTTGGTGATTTCAGTGTTTCGTAATTAAGGCTTTGCCATTAAATAATATTTTAAGTAATTGTAAGACAATTACTTTTTTTCTAACTAGGAAGAAGCATTACATGCATTTATTCAACCAGAGATCTTAGATGGCCCAAATCAATACTTTTGTGAACGCTGTAAGAAGAAGTGTGATGCTCGTAAGGTAAGGGCCATGTAAATGTTGTTGTGTAATTGTCTGAGATAGTATTCAGTCCATTTGTTCCCTAACCACACTTGCTTCTTTTTAGGGCCTTCGGTTTTTGCATTTCCCCTATCTGCTAACCTTACAGTTGAAAAGGTTTGATTTTGATTATACAACCATGCACAGAATTAAACTAAATGATCGAATGTCATTTCCAGAGGAGCTGGATATGAGCACATTTATTGATATTGAAGATGAGGTAAATGTTTATTACATTTTCTTGTTATGCTTTTCATTATACAATTTATATTTTATTTTAATTTTTAAAAATTAGTTTATGTATATGGGTGTTTTGCCTTTGTGTCAAATGTGTTCCTGGTCCCCCCATAAGCCAGAAGAGGGTGTTGTATCCTTTGAAACTAGTGTTAGAGACAGTTGCAGGCCACTATGTGGAACCTGGGAATCACACCTGGGTCCTCTGGGAAAGCAGGCAGCTCTTACCACTCAGCCATTTCTCCAGCCCCTTTATGTTTTGAGAAGAGTTGTGTGAGATGAGTTAAGACTGATATATTTGAAATGCCCTCTTGACGGAAGCTTTTTCCTTCTTCATTTTCCAACGTGTTGTATGAGAAGACTATTACTATGGCTAAAAAGCTTTTCCTTACACTGACATTTCAAGTATTATTTGGTAGAAACAGCATAAACTCTTTAAAAGACAAAAGAGTTTCACCTCTGGGATTCTCTCTTGAATTTGGGTAATAATCTTGTTTCATAGTTTATTATTGAAACTTGCTGTTACAGCTGAGTTTCTGGTCTTTACTACACTTGGAGCAAATATATGTGAGTGAATGAACAAAGTAGTATATGACCTCAATGTTGTGTGTTTGTGCTAATACCCTTTTAAAGAATTACGATAGGCAGGCATGGTGGCACAGGCCTTTAATCCCAGCACTCGGGAGGCAGGGGCAGGCAGATCTCTGTGAGTTCGAGGACTCTACAAAATGAGTCCAGGATAGCCAGGACTAACCAGAGAAATCCTGTCTCAAAAAAAAAGAATTAAGATACTTGATTACTCCCACATAAGGTTTGCTAGCTCTTAAATTAACTAAGTCAGAAAGAAAAATATACAAGAGGTTTTGTCTATTATTCTTTTTAATTACGTTTTTTGTTTTAACTTGAAACTTTAAATAATTTAAACATGGGATTTTGATGAGTGCAGGAAAGACTTGTCAGTTTCTTTCTACTCATTGACTTCTAAGGGTTTTCTAGCTTTATTTAATTTTTAAAAATTATAATATCCTCTTTGATTCTTTTGGATGTTCTCCTAATTGCACTGTGTAACCATTCAGGAAGGGTAGTTGTCACAGAGTGATTAAATCCTTGCTGTTGTAAGGGTTATGTGTGTTTAGTTTTCTGATTGAAACTGATTACTAGTTATAAAATCTATCTTCTTCCAAGAGCTCAACAATAAAGTGTAAGTGGTTATCAAGTTTTTGAGTATTTGTCTTAGGGTTAATGTTACTGTGATGAAACACCAAAAGCAAGTTTGGGAGGAAAAGGTTTATTTAGCCCACACTTTAACATCACTGTTCATCATGGAAGGAAGTCAGGGCAGGAACCTGGAATCAAGAGCTGAAACAGAAGACATGGAAGAGCGCTGCTTACTGGCTTACTCCCCATGGCTTGCTCAGCCTACTTTCTTACAGAACCCAGGACCACCAGCCCAGAGGTGGCACCACCCACAATAGTTCAGGCCCTTCTACATCAGTCACCAATTAAGAAAATGCCCTACAGGCTTCCCTGCAGCCTCATCTTATGGAGGCATTTTCTCAATTGAGGCTCCCTCCTCTCTGATGACTCGAGTGTGTGTCAGGTTGACATAAAACTAGCCAGTACAGTATTTGTGTGAGTGTGATGAAAACAATGAGTTTGTAAAGCAAGAAAGCAGACTTTTTTCTGCATCTCATCTGTATTGTACCAGAGTTGGTGGGAAGGAGATTCCAGTCTTTGTTCCAAGTGGCTTTTACACTTTTCATTTTAACTGCTTCACTCACTCTCTGCCCTTTCCCTACACATCATCTGTTTAGTGCTCGAAAGCACCAGAGATAACATGTCTGGATGGTGGGTAGCATCCTGGAGAAATAACTAAACTCTGGCCCTCATTTTCCTGTCTAGCTATTATGAAAAGCTGCCATAACTGCAGTGGTTGTTCACTGAATGGCAACCACAGCTAATGAATGTTTGCAAAGAATCGATAAAGCAACAGATCAGGCTGGGTGTGTACACTTGTAAGGAGAGAGATGGAAAGGGAATAACAAGATTGAATTGTGCTTAAAGTTAGGAAATCTTCCCAGAGTCTGTTAAACTTGAAAGAAGATATATTCTTCATCAAATTCTTACTTAAATGTAGATCGAGATCTGATTGGTATTTTTATTATTCCTAACATATCTGTTGTAAATGGAAACCTATCCCAGGAGAAGGAAATGCAGATTTTGTTTGCTTGCTTGCTTGCTTGATTGCTTGTTTTTGGTTTTGCTTTTTTTGAGACAGAGTCTTGTTATACAATCATGGCTGACCTGAAATTAACAGTCCTTGGGCCTCTGCATCCCAAATGCTGGGGTTATGGGTGTGTGCCACCATGCTCATCTTACAGTTCTGGAGGTGATTTTCACCTTCATCTTTCTTGAATCAAACTTGTGAACTAGATGCTATACTTAGAAAAAAGTTACTAGAAACAATAAAAAATTGTTCTTGTTGTGTATTACTTGGTGGTTTCAAGAACTTATATGCAATGCCTTATGCACATCAAAGGCTTTCATCTTAGAGAAATCTCAACTTCTATTAATGAAAACATTTTTATGTGTATAAAATGTTAAAGGAAAGGAGAAGAAATGGTTGAGGTTTCTAATAAGTGGAATTCTTCAGCTTAAGTCTGGGTAGCTATGAATTGAAAGCAATCAGGCATGGAAGTGTGACATCCTTGCCCTGAGAACACCAAACTATGAAGTTCTCAGGGACAGATAGATGGTTTAGTTCTCTTTCTGTTACAATACCTTACACAATAATTCAAATGTTTTGTTGGGATTGGAAACAAATTATTCAGTTTGGATCTTAAGGTAGTTGCTATCACAAATGTTGCTGCAGGAAATAGCAATTTTGTATTGTTATTTTGCAGCAGTAGTCATAAATGGAGTTTAATATAACTCAGGATCACTGTTTGCAGTATTAAATCTTTATGGACAATAGAAATACTTTTAGAGTATACTTTCTTAGTTGTTTAATTTTACTTAAGATCTGAGGATGCACATGGCATCTATTAACTTATAGCTGGATTTTAACCATATGGTACAGGATATCTATACTACAACCAATGTACCAAAGGAAACATGGACATAGACTGTGTTTCCTGTCAATGAGACACTTTGCCCTAGTGGTGCTGCCTTGTAGGCCTCCAGTGGATGAGGAGGCTCTTGGCCCTCATATGACTGCTGAACTGGGGCAGGGGAATGTTATGTAGACACTCCACTCCAGAGGAGTGGGATGGAAGGGATAGGGTATAGAGGGTGGGAGGGCAGGACTGGGAGGGGTGGAAAGAGGGTACTGTGATGGAGATGTAACCTGAAGCAATAAATAAATAAATTTTTTAAAAAGATCTGAGTTTAAAAGAAAACAAATTTACTTAAAATGAAAGAAATCCTTCTTTTAATCAGAACATAATAAATATGTGAGCATGATATAAAACATAGGTAAAGTTTGAATATCTTTTCCCTTATTTAGCTTAAGATTCTAAGATAGCTGTGTCTTATTAGAAATCTCCTCAGACTGAGAGCTGCACTGACAGTGGAGCAGAGAATGAAGGCAGTTGCCACAGCGACCAGATGAGCAACGATTTCTCCACGGAGGATGCTGTTGATGAAGGGATATGCCTGGAGAGCAGTAGTGGGACTGAGAAGATTCCAAAACCTAGCCTGGAGAAGGTACCTTTTATGAAGTTTTTTGGTATTAGGTGCTGAGCATGCTAAGCAAGTAGTCCACCAGAGATCTATACCCCCAGTTCCCTGCATGTTTTAATTAAGATAGAGAATATAGTAATTTCTGAATCTCTGTGTTATTTTGTGTTTCATTTTTTAAAGTAAAGACTTTTTTAAAGTGTTGCTTTTGTGGTGGGTATGATCCTAATAGTATTTTGGAAAATATTACGTACAGATGGGATGGTAATTCTTAGGAGACTGCACTGTGTTGAAAGTTGGACCATGTTGAAATGGGTGCTACTTCTGTCCCTGTCCTTAGTATTGAGCGAGTCTTAATATTCTTTGTCTTCACTGAGTTTGCTCGTAGAGGAAAATGAGAATGCTGGACGTGATTTGTTGCATTTTAAGAATTCTGACAATGATGCACTTCTGAAATGGTTAATAAAAGAGCTGGCCCTGAGTTATGGAAAGCCAACTCAAGATTTGTCTCCATAGCAGCCCTTAGAAATTCTAGAAAATGACGCTCTTCTTTAAACTATGATCTGGGAACCAAAGAACTGGATAATGTCTGGGGTAGGATTTTTCTTTCACCATATCAGTGATTTTAAGGTTTTTATCCAGCCACTCTTACAGCCATGTAACCTGCTTTATTGAGGTGATAGTTTCCTATAAAAAATCTTGAACATAGTATAAATAAATTTAACTTTACTCAAGTCACAAAAATCATTAAATGTAAAGATTTGGGGCAATATAAGAATGGAGTACTATCAAGACTGCTCTTCTCTTCACCACCACCACTGTCCTTGACTGTTTCCCCATTCAGGGAAGAGGCAACTGGGGATTGCTGTGCAGGGAATAATGCAGCAGATACATTACAGCTCCATATGAGACCATCAAGTTGCCATGAGCTCAGTTTATCTCCACCTTGCCTGTTTTTGTGCATAGATAATCATGTTATCTGCTAATAAAGACAGTTTAGTTTCTTCATTCTGATACAATACTGTATTCTTCCTGTCTTAGTGGCCTAGGTAAGATGTCCAGTTTAGTACCAAACAGGAATAATAAGACAGTGTTCTTGCCTTTTCCCTATCTTAAGAAAATGTTTTTAGTATAACTGTTAGTAAAATATTACACCCGAGAACCTTTACTCTTTGTATGGCTGAGTTGCCCTTTACTTAATAATGTAAATTCTAATTTTGAAAGTGATTCAGGTTTACAAATATGTCACCATACTTACCTAGAACTTGCAACCTCAGAGTTTTCCAGGAATGTAATTGGAGTGGGGAGTAGCTAATTATAATAACATTTTAAAACATGTTACTAGTAACCAGTTGATACATGCCTAGAATCCCAGTACTTGGGTGGCAGAGGCAGGAGGATCTCTTTAAGTAACAGGTTACAACCAGCAGTGGCTACAGAGTGAGCCCTGTTTCAAAAAATAAGTTAATGTTCTCATCACAAATTCTAGATTGCAGGTAAATTTTGAAACCTGCCTATCATTCCTTTGATTAGTCTCAGTTTTGAACTCAAGTTTTCACAACTTGTTCTAGAAGTTTCATTATGTAATAATTATAGTCAGTTTAAAGTTATTTAAGACAAAGTGTGATATGCTGACACCTGATTTTGGAAGGTCCAAGTACTTTTTAAGCAAAGAATTAAGAGGAAAGGACAGTCGAAATGTCATAGTGTGCCTGAGGCCCTGCATTTGTTCCCTAGTGCTGCAGAATTAAGAAGGAAAGAGGAGAGCTCCTGAAGAAAAGTGAATGAGATCTACAGGCCTATACAGTAATGCCTACATTTGGCATTACTGTAGAAGAAAAGGCAGAGAATTGGCTGCAAGTTTGAGGCTAGCCTGGTCTAACATAGCTTGTTCCAGTCCAGAAAGAGTTGCAAAGTGAGACCCTCTCAAAACAAACATAAATAAAAACCTTGTTTGTCCATTTGAAGAATCTGTGTATGAGAACAGTCTTTCTAACCGTCTGTCATAACCTTTCCTAGAGACACTATTTCTTTTAAGAATTATTTTATTTGATATGTATTGGTGTTTTGCCTACCTCTCTGTACACCATGTGTATACCTGGTCCCCTCAGGGGTCAAAGAGTTACAGACAGCTGTGACCTGCTGTGCTAATACTGGGAACTGAATCCAGGTTCCTCTGGAAAAGCAGCCAGAGCTCTTAACCACTGAGCCATTGCCAGCCCTGGGAACTCTTATTTTTATTCACTCCAGGTAGAGACGGTGAAGACAAACCAGAGAAAGGGTTCCTTCCAAGTGCAGCTTGGTGAACCAGTGAGTTTACTCCACTTCTTTAGTGGGGCATGATGACTGATAGAACGCAGGCAGTTCTATCACCAACCCACCCCAGCATGGATAACTCCTTACAAGAGTCTCCCTTCTCAGCACCTGGTCATGGATAACTCCTGACAAGAGTCTCCCTTCTCAGCACCTGCTCACTACTGTTCATATAACTTGAGCCTCTGAGTTGATAGTATTTCTTGTGTTTGGAGGTGGTTGTGGATTTTTTTAAGATTAAAATATATATATATGTATGTCTTAATTAGGGTTTCTGTTGCTTTGAAGAGACACCATGACCACGGCAACTCTTATTAAAAAAAAAAAAAAAAACATTTAATTGGAGCTGGCTTACAGTTTCAGAGGTTTAGTCCGTTGTTGTCATAGCAGGAAGCATGGGGCATGCAGACAGACATGGTACTGGAGAAGCACCTGAGAGGTCTGTATTTGTATCTGCAGGCAACAGGAAGAGATAGTCAAACTAGGCCCGACTTGAGCATTTGAGACCTCCAAGCCCACCCCTAGTGATACACTTCCTCCAACAAAGTCACACCTCCTTCAACAAGGCACATTTCCTAATAGTGCCACTTTCTATGGGCCTATGGGGACCATTTTCATTGAAACCATCACAACTATATATATACGTACATACATATGTATGTGTACCATCTGCATGCCTGGTACCTGTGGAGCCCAGAAGAGGGTGATTGTGGGCTATAGTGTAGGTGCTGAGAACCAAACCTGAATCCTCTGCAAGAACTGCACATGTACTTAAACCTCTGACCTGTCTTTCCAGCCCTTGTGAGTTTCATATAAGCCTTCTGTACTGTTATATCTTCCTATCATCTATTTGTTTGAGGTTTTTGAAATAGTATCACTTTGTAGTCCAGACTGACCCCAAACCTACTGTGTAACCCAGGCTGGCCTGAAATTCACAACTGTTTTCCTGCTTTGGGGCCTCTTAAGTGCTAGGATTACAGACCCAAGCTACTATGTCTGGCTGATCCCTATTGATTTTAGAGATGGAAATACTGTTGCCTGGCTTTCTAGTATTGCTAAGTGTTTTAGGGGGGGTGTGAAGTGTCAAGGCTTCTAAAAGAAAAAGTCATTCAAGCTGGTGTCCGAGCACATGTCTTATAATCCTAACACTTGGAAGGCTGGTCTAGAAGTCACAGGCTTGAAGTCTACCCTAAGCAACATAGTGAGTTCAAAACCACCTGGGCAACTTAGACCCTATCTCAAAATGAAAACTAGCAAAGAGGAGCAAGTATATAGTCACATGCTGAAGAACTTGTATCTGTGAGTTCAATCTTCACTACAACAAAGAATAAAAAAGAGAAAAGATTCTTAGTTTATTATAGACAACATCAAGCATGTTCAGATTGGAACAGCCATGAACTGATTTATTACAGAAATATCACAGTTCTGAATTTGGAAACGTGGGTGTGGTTAGGTATACTGAGACAATATCTCTTCTCTGGAGCCTTGGCTGTCCTAAAACTCAATGTGTGAGCTAGGTTGACCTTAAACTCAAAGTTTCGTCTGCTTCTGCCTCGCAGGTACTGTAATTTAAAGTGTAAGTCACCATGCCTGGCCTATAAATAATAGATGCCAAATTAATATGTTATCAAAAATACTACATGAATACATAGAAGATACTTCAAATGACTGTCAGAAATAGAATTTTATTTAAAGGTAAAAAAGCAATATGTTGATTTCTTTTGGTTTGGGGGGGGTTTTGGGTTTTTTGTTTGTTTGGTTTTTGTTTTTGTTTCGTTTTTTGAGACAGGGTTTGGCTGTACTGGAACTCACTCTGTAGCTGGTCTCAAACTCACAGATCCACCCGCCTCTGCCTCCCAAGTGCTGGGATTAAAGGCATCATATGCCACCTGGCTGGTAATGTCTTGATCTTGACTGTGCAAATTAAAACAACCTTCTGTTTAGTGCCTGCTTCAAAGATCACAAGACAGCATAATTGCAATGTGAAGGATGAGACTGTCGCATACTAAGGTTTTTGATGACATTCCATTTTAATGTTACCTAAGGGGCAAGTTAGCTTACATAGGAAACTGTCATGTTACTTCACTCTGCATCCATAGAAAATAGGGAGTTTCAAATAAAGGTTTTGTAGTCTTCTCTTCCAAACTTCGTTTTCTTTTCTCTTAGAACTCGCTGATGTATGAGCTCTTCTCAGTGATGGTGCATTCAGGGAGTGCTGCTGGAGGTCACTATTACGCTTGCATAAAGTCTTTCAGTGATGAGCAGTGGTACAGTTTCAATGATCAGCATGTGAGCAGGGTAAGGCTCCTGATGTGGAGAAATTACTCCATGCAGGGGGTTGTTCAGAGCAGAGATGCCTATGGTGATGTGTCTCACGTTCTGTTGAAGCAGTTCTTCATTGTTCACAGTGTCCTAGCTCTGCTTCAGTAGAGCTTGTTACATGTTTTCAAGATGGGCCACCCTTTCCTCTAGCCCTCACCCTTCCTTCTTATGTGCTCCTTGTGATTGATGGGGCTAGGAGCCCTTGAGCCTGACTCACCATAGCAGCCACTGGGAAACTGATTTAGCTGTGTGGTCCTCCTTGGAAATACCATGACACATGTAACTCGGAGACTAAAGGTTGAATTAGAGTTGAACTTGGTGTTCACACCTGCAGTATCTGCATTGGGGAAGCTGAGACAGAGGATTGCCAAGAGCTCAAGCCCAGCTCAGGCTCCAGATTTAAGAACCTGTCTGGTGGGGGGGGGGGGGGGAATGAGAAGACTTTTGGGTTACATATTTACATGATGACATTAATGTAGTATCATTGGTTTTTACAAAAGAGTGACGTTATAACTTTTCAGATAACACAAGAAGACATTAAGAAAACACATGGTGGGTCTTCAGGAAGCAGAGGCTACTACTCCAGTGCTTTTGCAAGGTAAGCAATAGCATGAACTTCAGTGTTGATCCACTGGAGTGAGTTGTAGCTTCTCTGTGGGTCTTACTAAGAAAGCCAAGGGTCAGCCGACTACAAGCCGTCTGTTCATAAATGCTGGCTGATACTTTCCCACTGTAACAGAGCTTGAGTTGCAGCACAGACCTTCTGGCCTACAAAGACCGCAGTTTGGTTTCATTTAGTTTCATTTGGTTTGGTTCGTTTTGATTCAGTTAGGTTAGGTTAGATTAGATTCTGTTCGGTTTGGGTTTTTGAGGCAGGGTTTCTCTTGTGTAGCCTTGGCTATCCTAGAATTCGCTCTGTAGACCAGGCTGGCCTCGAACTTACAGAAATCCACCTGCCTCTGTCTCCTGAGTGCTGGGATTAAAGGCATGCACCGCCACTGCCTGTAACAGAAAATTTTTATTTAAAACACTTTTATTAGTACTTAACAAATATAAAACACCGATAGCCTATAACCTAAAACCTATAATCTAAGAACACCCTAATACCTAAGAATACCTAACACTATTTGAACTTTCTTAAAGGATATTAATTTCCTAAAGGATATTAATATTCTTAGCATAGGTACATGCAGGGTGACTTGGTTTACAGCAGTCCCGGCAGATAGTCCTTTTCAAGATTAAAGTCCATTGGACCTACCTTACATTGCCAGTTTGCAAGGTCAATTTATTTCACCCACCAAATTGTGGCCGGTTTATAAAATCAGTCTGCTCCAACCACCAAACTGAGGCCGGCTTTTTCCATAGACTTCACAGCCTAAAGCTTCTCTGAGCGGCTTCCAAACTCCACCTGCTTTGCTGCCAGCCTTAATAGTCTGAATTACTGCAAAGGGTAACTTGGGCTAACTTGTAATAAAAAGTTTCTCTCTTGGACTCCGCCTTTCAGTTAATGACCATTGGCATAATGGTTTGAATATCCCATACCTTGCTGTACAGTTCTCCAGCGAGACTTCTCAGTCGATGAGGGCAGTAGGAAGAGAGTGCAGTGTGGAGCTTTCTGGCTTATATATCACATTATCTCATGATCCTTGGCAGTCTTAAAGGTCCTCAAGATTTCTCCAGCAGTCCTGTTGCTTCTCACCGCAACAAATCACTGCAGCTTGCTCAGTTTCTTAGCCACACCCCTTCAACAGGGCAGTTTGTGTTTCCATCTCGGCAACTTCAAAGGACGCCAGGCCAGTCCTCTATGTGCTATTAGATGCTAAGCTGAACTGCATACTAATTTCACTAAGAAGGCCTAACTTCTACCACAACTTCCTGGCATGACTAGGGTTTTTTTTCTTGGTTCTTTCCTGCAAAGCAGTTTGCCCAGCCCTGACTTAGCTGTAGTAGGCATTGTGACACAACCTTCTTGTGACTTTGCTGGGTATGAAAAGAGGATATTTAACCTTTTTATACTGTTAACAACAAGGAGGGATTTTCCTTTTCTGGAATGTTTTAATATTAATGTGTCTATGAATGGTGGTATGATTTTCTGATTATTTGAAAGAAAACGACACTAATATTTCAAGTAAAGATTTGGTGCTTATAAATGGAACCTACTGTCTACTTTGAAGGACCTTTAATCTTTTTTATATTTCTCCTAGCTCAACAAATGCATATATGCTGATATACAGACTGAAGGATCCAACAAGAAATGCAAGTATGTTAGCCTGTCATAATTTCCTTTCCAGGTCTTGCCAACCTAGATAACTGCTTTTAGGTGATAGAACAGTTAACAGCTAGTAATTTTTTATTCCTGGGAGAGAGAATTATAAACTCTGTTATGAAGTAATACTAAGTGATTAAAAACATTTGACAAAAATAGCAGAGCTGTGCATAGTGATAGGTGCTTGTAACTCTAGTTACTTAGTAGCCTGAGTGAAGCAGGAGGATTACAGTTCTGAGACCTACTGACAACTTAACAGGACCTTGCCTCAAAATAGTAGTTTTAAAGGACCTGAGGCCAAAGCTCAGTGATAAATTTCTTGGTTAGCATTCAGTCCCAGAGTTCTCATAGCCAGTACTACACACAGGCAGGCATGCACTCACACAAAGCACACCCACACAGAGACAGTTGGAATACTTTTTAATACACTTTCTCTTTGTTAAACAAATTAAGTGTTTACTTTAAGTAAGATTGTACCCTCTCCACTCACTGTGTGTTCTAGAGCAAAACACTTGACCTTTCTATGTCATTGCAGATGTATAGACTGGAGATGATGACACTTGATGGGGCTGTAATATGTGAATGGAACAACACTTTGGGGGTCTTGCAGCATAGCTAGAATGCAATGCAAGCTCACGTTATCTCCCACTTGTTTCAGTTTCAAGCTTTTTGAGTTTGTTAGTTTCTACATAGTTTGAGAGAGAACTCCAGATGGCCTAAAATCCTTCAGAAAATTGTTTAGTATAGAGAGTTAAGTATCTCTTTTTTTTGATTGAAGAATAAATTTTTGTGAGTCTAGGAAAAATCTTTTGTTATATTTTATTAAGAATCTCAGCAGCCACCAAAATGGCCCAACTGGTAAAAGATAGTTGTTGCCAAGCCTAATGGCCTGACTCCAGTGCCCAGAACCTTCAGACCTGCCCTCTGACCTCCCACAAACAATCCCTACTGTGAAATATGTTTGTTTGTCCTTTTTATTTATATTTTTGGTTGTTATTACAAAATTTTTAGTTCTTGGGTTTTTTTTCCTTGCTAATTGTTACTGATTCACAGTGTTACAAACATGTTAACATGTGTATATGTTTACCTGTAGATGCATACTCAGATGATGAGTTTACTAATACTCGTTTTATACTTAATTACTAACTCTGATCTCAACATTTATTTTTAGGAGCTGATGTGCTCTTGGTGTATCTGTTTCAGCCATTATATTTTTTGTTCACATTTTGTGAACAAAAGTCAGATTGTGGACTCAACAATGCAAAGCTTAGAACGTAGTCAGTTTTTCAACAAATATATATTTCAGGACCTGTAGGTTTCACTGAAGGCAAAGCCAGGCTTGTAATTCATGTGTCCTGTGGACCTTGCCCTAGACAGTGCTTCTTGGCTGACTCCCCATGTAGGTCTGTGGTAAACAGCAGAACACCAGGTACACTGTGTCGCCTTATCGTGAACACCAGGGGGCCCCGTGCCACCTGATCAGGAATGCTTTTTAGCTGGTTGATTTCAGGAAGGTGTCCATGCAGCCAGTGAGGGAATATTTTTCTTTTTAGACTAGTGCTGATTTCTGGAAACATTGCATTTTTACTCTTTTCAGTCCTATTGATTGGTACTGATAGTCATTGCTCTCCTTAAAGTCAGACAGTCATTGACTTTATTCAAGTGCCCTAATTTCATTTTGTTTCTTATATGCCTTTAAGTCACATGTAACCATAATGGTGAAGTTACCAATTTTATGTCTCTGGCTTCTTTGGTTAGAAGACAACTGAAGGGCTGCATTGAGGAAGGGAAGGTAGTAATGCTATCAGAGTGTAGTAACAATTACATATGTAACAGTGGTAACATTTCCTCATTTGTATTACATTGTGGGCAATAACTTTTGGGCCAAGTGCTTTTAATAAGATAAAAGAGCTGAAGTCTGAAGTAAAGTTGTCCAAGGCCACAGAGTTCCATGGTGACAGCAAAATTTTGAACTGAAATCTTGTTGAGTTTTAGGATTTGAGCATTTACTAGGTCTGAATATGGTTTCACTATCAGTACCTCTTCACTATTGCCTGGAAGGAGGCTTCTGTTCCACATTGAGAGAGGATGCATGTTTCCATGGAAGCACAGTAGAGCAAAAAGGGGTACAGGAATCCACTCTGAGTGACACTGTTTTATGTTCCTAGAATTTCTAGACGTGGACGAGTACCCAGAACACATTAAGAACCTCGTGCAGAAGGAGAGAGAATTGGAAGAACAGGAAAAGAGGCAACGAGAAATTGAACGTAACACATGCAAGGTTCGATTCCTTGTTTGTGGTTGACAAGTGCTATTTGAGTTTGCTCTTCTGACCACTGTCATTCTCATGATAACTCAGTCAGTTTTGTGGACAGTTCTGCCCGTGTGTCCATTAGGTACTGTGGCTTCACCACAGGATGAGCCTGCTTTGATGGCAAAACATAGTGATGTGTACCATGGTGGTCAGTGCTTTTGCAGCTCTGTGAGGTGGGCACTCCATGTCCTGAGGAGGGAAGGACTGGGAAACACATAGAAATAGAGGCCATACTTCAGTTCTGTCCAAGTGCCCTCACTGTTCTCCCTTTAAAACCCTTAAGCAGGACGGGGGACATGTGCAGTTAAAAGCATGAACTGCTCTTGTAGGGGATGGGTTCAATTCCCAGCACCCACGTGGCAGCTCACAACCATCTATAACTCCAGTTCCCCAGGATCCAACACCCTTTTTGGCCTCCAAAGACAACAGGCCCACACATGGTACAGACATACATGCAAGCAAAACACTGTACACATCAAAAAAAGATGTAATTAAGTATATTCAAAAATTAATGTTCCTAGAGATAATTTCTTTTACAGAGATAAACTTGTGAAATATTTTCAGATATTATAAAGGTCTTGACTAGAAAGAAGCATATTAATCAGTGTTTTTTCAAATTACTTGAAAAACTTAGTTAGAAATATAGTAAGAAAGAATAGTCCCAATGATGTTTTTTGTTTTTTAATTACATTGTTTTGACAATGAAGAAAAGTTCTGCCTGCCAAAGAATTCAGCTAGGACACTTGACTTAGTGAGCTGATGTTGGTATTTTCTGTTTTGTAGATAAAATTATTCTGTTTACATCCTGTGAAACAAGTAATGATGGAAAACAAGTTGGAGGTTCATAAGGATAAGACATTAAAGGAAGCAGTAGAAATGGCTTATAAGGTATGTTTAGTGCATGGTTGGACTTTAATTTTGATAGCACCAAAGTTTTATACTTGAGATAGATTATCTAAGTACTTTGATTATCTGTTAATCTCCCATAATCTTCCATCTGTTCTTTGAAATATACTCAGTTGATTTTGAAAGCCAGTTACTCTTTCTGGACACTGACATTGGAATTAGAAACACACTTACTGTGCTTTCTGTTTATTTAACAGGTATCTGTTAAGTGCCTTCTCCATGAGCCATTAGAGACACCACAGGGAAAACATGGTCTTCACCTCACAGAATTTATAATCCATTAGGAAAAATTTTTCTTTGTTCATTTGCAGTTTTTATTGCTTTATTTGCAGATTTTATTGTTAGATGTCGTAAAGTAAATTGGTGTATTGAGATAATTTATCAACTGTAACCATGATAAGGATACAACTTATGTCATTGTATAGTTTGTGTTATTTTAGGAATAATAAAAGGTGGTAATTAAATTTACTTAAGTCAGGCATGGTTGCTCATATCCTGTAATTTCAGCTTTTGAGAGATGGAGGCAAGAAGATAAAGTATTCAAGGTCATTCTCTTTTGCCTAGTGAAATCAGGGCCAGCCTTTCTCGTGTAGCTCTTTCTTAGAACCAAAACAAAACAAAACAAAAAACCAAAGCAAAACAAAACCAAAGATATCTATTACTCTGACAAAAATCATAATTACATAGACTTTTATTGTTTATAAGGATCTTTTGGTAAGATTGCTACACACTAGCCTAAAATACTATATTTTGTCTTGTGGGTGATTGTGTTTGTTAGATGATGGATTTAGAAGAAGTGATTCCCCTAGACTGCTGTCGCCTGGTAAAATATGATGAGTTTCATGATTACTTGGAGCGATCATATGAGGGAGAAGAAGACACACCGATGGGACTGCTCCTGGGAGGGGTCAAGTCCACATACATGTTTGATCTGCTGTTGGAAACGAGGAAGCCTGATCAAGCTTTCCAGTCTTACAGACCTGGAGGTGAGCAGCTTTTTGTTCTTGAGTTATAATGGGCTTTAAATCATTGTGATCAGTCCCTCTCAGGTCTCTGAGGTGGTTGAAGAATAGACAGCTAGAGTCTCATAGTTAAATTTTGAGTTGTTTAGGAATCAAGAGGGTGTTATAGATCTAAGAAGATACTCTTAAAAGTGTGTTGCAAGTTAGTATGAATGTTGAGTCAGATATAGACCTTTAAACTCATGGAGATGGTTAGATAGTAGAATGTTAAAGTCAGGGGCCAAATATGTATAAACTGGACATTGGGAAGGTATACTGGGCCATTTAACTCTCATAATTTTGGCATATTTATGTCTGTTGTTTTGTATAGTATTTACTGTTATAAGAGAAGGAACCATCTGTTGGACTGAAAGAGGAAACTTCTGGGGGGAAGAGGGTGGAAGGGCGGGATAGGAAGGGGGAATAGGGAAGGGTTTGTGACTGAGATGTAACTTGAAGAAAAAAAATAAAGTATTTAAAAAAAACAAAAAAAATCATTGTGATCAAATGTTTTCTTCATAGAAGTGAATGATTTAAAATTTTTATATGTTTTTAAATGTGCACAATTTTGACAGGTTAAGAGGTAGACAGCAATGAATTTGAAGTTAAGTTCCAGCTTATGCTGGGCTTGCTGGCACATGCCGTGATTCCAGCAATGGGAAGGCTAGGATGGGCACATTACAGGTTCAAGTGGGCACATTTGCTAGACCTTGTCTCGACACAGAATTTAAATAATGACAACAGCAACAAGAAAACACCACAGTCTGCAGTAGGGTTCTCTTCTGTAATGTGGTGCCTGTCGGCATGCTGTGAAATGCTGTAGTTACCAGTTCAGCTCCTGGAGTTATCTCTGCCACCATCTTTCCCTCTCTTCCTCTTTCCCCCTTCTCTCGTCCATTCCTCATAGAAGTCATACGCTCCCTTGCTTTGTATGACTCTGCTGTCAAAAGTATATTAAGTACACTGTTCTCCCAAGAAGCCTGCCAGTCTCTCATCTCAGAAAACTTAGTGGTGCTTGTGTTAGCCAGACTCTGCACTTTGTATAGATTCCCTTTAAGAGATTTTTCTGAGTGAGGTATAAAAAAGATACAATAATTAAAGAATTTCATGAGTCAGTAATTTCTAAAACATAGCAAGGCCATCAAGATGATTTAGTGGAAATAGAGAACCAGCTCCCACAGTTATCTCATTGTGAGAGTGTGTGTGTGTGTGTGTGTGTGTGTGTGTGTGTGTGTGTGTGTGTG
>CAJQZJ010001826.1:9615059-9726428 GCA_907164525.1 Lophiomys imhausi | reverse complement strand
GTGTGTGTGTGTGTGTGTGTGTGTGTGTGTGTGTGTGTGTGTGTGTGTGTGTAAGAGAAATAAAACTCAATACTAAATAAATAGAAAAAAGGTTTTAAGCAGATTTTAAATATGATAATATATAATAATATTTATGGAGTCATTTCTATTGTTTGTTAATTATCAAGATTTTAGAATATTTTATCACTTAAGTGAACAACATAAGGGGAAATTGAAAATTGACTGTAAAACAAAATAACTGATAAATGTAATGCTTGATTTTCAAAATTTTCACATTTTTCAAGTGATGAAAATTTAGTTATCAATATGATCTGAAAACGAAAGAGGAACATATATACCGGACCAGTTTGTGCATAGAATTTTTTAAGGAATTTGGAGTATGTTTTTGAGGAAAGCAACAAGGTCATGAGTGGCTTACCCGGGGTTGTTTATACGCAGTTGGGGATCTGTCTGCCCCATTACTATTTATTGTACAATCTCTACCACCATATATGTTTTCAGTGCTGTGGTTTGGTTTCTATTTGGATCTTTTTGCCTATGTATTTTACATTCAATCCTAAGCAACAGACCAAGAAACGGCTGGGTTGTATTTTGAATATGATTAATAAATTAGAAAGAAATGAAAGATTTTAAAAATTATATTTGGATTTTTGTATTTAATATAGAGTGCATAGGTCCAAAATAATGCTTTTTAAGGAACATTAGATGGATGCAATATAAACCTACTATATTGGATAATGAGAGCAGCTCTCTTTGCCATCTACTAGAAACACATTGAGAATGCAGTACTCATGTAGAATATAGTTCAGAAGAAATAACCTCCAGCTGCCTTTTTATGTTTTCAATGTGATAGAAGTGATGGTGAAAGTGCATGCTGTCGATCTGAAGGCAGAGGCTGTCGCTGCTCCTGTAACAGTGCGTGCCTATCTAAATCAGACAGTTACAGAGTTCAAACAGCTCATCTCAAAGGTGAGTGGTAAAACTAGACCTCCAGTATTTTTGAAGTCTTGCTGCATGTGCACTGTGATAGTTGCAAGTTGTAGGTTCTACCTTAAAGGGGCAGATTTTATAGGCAGAACACAACTGAAGTAGGAAGAGACATTTCAGGTAGAACAAAGACTGAGCAACTTTAGGGCATGGAGCAGTACCTGGACTGTAGTTTGAACTGGTGTACTAGGGGTGTGAGTTCAGTTTGTTTCATAGAAGGCTCTGAACACTAACTGAGCTCTCACTGGTGCAGCAGTAAGTAGATCCTTTGTTTTCTATTTAAATGTTGTAGTGGTGCATCAGATCTGTGCTACAGAATGGTAAGTCCAGTGACACTAAATTGGAATTCAGGGTACATGGAAGCTGAGTTTGGGATGGTGCTGAGGAAGCTGCTTAAATCATATAGGTAAAGACATATGGCCAAGAGTTGAAGGGAAAGTGGAGTGAAGAATGGCTATGTGAGCAGACACTGCCAGACTTGTGGTTGCTACCTTTCAAAGGAAGACAGAAGTACAGTGAGTTGTTTCTTTTTAATATTTTATTTTATAGGCAGGGTCTCACTGTGTGCTCCCGGCTGGCCTGGAACTCATTATGTAGACCAGGCTAGTCTTGAAACCCATAAATATCTGGCTGCCTCTACCTCCTGGATACTGGGATTAAAGGTGTGCACCACCACACCCAGTCCTCAGTGTTTTTATTGCATTTCTTTATTTTGTGGTGTGTGTGCAAGCACTCGGGCTTAGTGACGTATTAACAGCAACAGTGAGGTGCAGAAGCAGACTTGACAGGAAGAAGGTGATGGATTAAATAGTGCTCAGAACACAGGCCAGTTCTGAATGTCTGAGCTGGAATGAGACAATGAAAACATTTGGATCTCTTTGGACAAATGGACTTGACCATGTGACACAAATGACTGTTGTTTTTCAAGGGACCTAGCTGCGTACTTTGAGCACACAAACACTTTTGCAGCCCTCCTTACTATCCAGTAACTGCAAGTTTAAAAGTTTGAAGTACAGTTTTCAGCCATCTGCCTTGCCTTATAGCTTGATATGTGGGGATTTTAATTCCTGTTGAACAGGGTTGTGACCATCAGTAAATAAGTGTTCTGGTTGTGAGAGATCTTGTGAAGTCTGTCAGGTGGTGGCTGTTACTGTGTTGAAGCAGTAACAGCTAAGAGACTTCCATCACTGTTGCCAGTTACAACATCAAAAGACAAATGTTACTGTGCTGTAGTCCCTGATGGCTAACTTGTGTACACACGCATACTAGGTGATCATATGGCTCCATACGTAAGTGCCATGTGCAAACATTTTCAGTCCAATGCAAAATATAAGCACTGAGATTGGATTTTAAAAAGAAGAGGAGGAGGACAAGACAGTATGTTAGCCCATTCTCTGGTGAAGTTAATAATTTCATTGGGAAGTGTTTAAAGAATAAGTGTAATCACAGTTTTGTCTTGGAAGTTAGAAATTGTTACTTTGTTCCAGTTTACAGCATAAATAATACGGAGATGCCTAAGTCTTTTTCCTTTGAGTCATCAAAAATTGTTAAATCTCTACTTAAAACTATTTTTTCTCTGACATTTCTTTTGAGGGCTCCAGGTGGATACTAAAATTGGCACCTAGGGCCCTGCTCTCATCTGCTTTGAGGAAGTTAGCACTGTCTCTTCTGAGTGTCTAAATCCAGGCAGAATTCTTGTGGGTAACTCACTCTGTACTGATGCTCTCGTTGCAGGCCACACACTTACCTGCAGAACCCATGCGGATAGTGCTGGAGCGCTGCTACAACGACCTGCGCCTCCTCAGTGTGCCCAGCAAGACTCTGAAGGCTGAGGGCTTCTTCAGAAGTAACAAGGTATGTCCTTGTCTTTTTACTGTGTCTTCTGTGCTAGTAATAAGGAGAGTGAAGTTGACTATTCTTCCTGTCAAGTCTGCTTCCCTACCTCACTATTGCTGTTAATACAGCACTAAGCCTGAGTGCCTGCACACACACACCACAAACTTAAAAATTGCAATAAAAAACATTTAGGACTGGGTTTGGTGGTGCACACCTTTAATCCCAGCATCCAGGAGACAGAGGGTGCAAATTTGTGCATAATGTCACAGATTTTCTGTTTGTATTTTTTTGGTTTTGTTTTTATTTGTTTGTTTAAGGTTTTTTGAGCACAGCTGCAACCAGCATTTTCCCATCTTCCTGTCCTAAAATACCCTTTCAGTGCACACAGCCTCCCGAAATTTCCCTCCTTTGTCATCCAGTCACCCTGACTCAGCCGTGCTGCTGCTCCTTTTGCCCTGCGCCCTCTGCCTCAGAGTACTTTTCCTGTTTCCTCGCCCTCCTGTGGGTTTCAGGCTCTGGCTTGTCAGGCCCTTCTGAGACTTATGTTTGAGCGTCCGCCCCCCCCCCCCCCACCCCCGTGACTGTCTTCCTGATTTCTATCCTTGAGTTCTCTGATAAGATAGTCCTTCATACCAAGTCAGAAGTGTGCCTTGTGCAACTCTCATACCCTTGTCCCCTTTGCTGCTCACATCTCTGTTGGGGAAGAGACATTAATAAAATCATATTATTTTATTAATTCTGTAGTGTGTGTGTGTGTGTGTGTGTGTGTGTGTGTTTAAAACGTGGACTGGCAAGAGCAGTCATCAGGTCAAAGATGCATGTGGCCAAGTCTGATGACCTAAATTTGATACCATGGACATACATGGTGGAGAGAATCGATTACCCCAAGTTTTTCTCTGAGTTCTGCTGTGTACCACACATCCATACTCATATATATATATATACACTCATGTGCATATAATAAATTCTTTAAATATAATTTAACTTTTTTAAATGTTGAAACTATAATAATGCTAATTTTGGGTAAAGAGTGCCAGAGCAATCCTTTTTCTCCTCTTTTTTCCTTAAATGGTTAACTAAGTAGTCTTAATTTTTAATGTTTACTAAATAGTAATAGCTTTTTATGCAAAATCCAACATACTGTTAATTATTGCCAAATCTATGGTTACTTTTTGCTTTGTTTTGTTTTTTGGAGACAGGGCCTTGTATTTGCCTTAGCTGGCCTTGAACCCACTACATAGACCAGACTAGCCTGTGACAGTCATCCTGCCTCTATTCTCCAAGTACTGAGATTGGGTGTGTACTGCCATGCCTGGTCAAATTTATGCATAATGTCACAAATTTTTTAATTGTTTGTTTGTTTAAGGTTTTTTTGAGACAGGTTTCTCTGTGTATCCTTGACAGACCTAGACTCCTGTAGACCGGACTGGCCTTGAACTCACAGAGATCCACCTGGATCTGCCTCCTGAGTGCTGGGATTAAAGGCGTGTACTACCACACCCAGCTGTTTGTTTTTTGAGACAGGGTTTCTCTGTGTAGCCCTGGCTGTCCTGGACTCACTCTGTAGACCAGGCTGGCCTTGAACTCACAGAGATCTGCCTGCCTCTGCCTCCCGAGTGATGGAATTAAAGTTGTATGCTACCACACCTGGCCATTATAGATAGTTTTGAACTGCCATGTGGATGCTGTGTCCTTTGGAAAAGCAGTCAGTACTCTGAACCACTAAGCATCTCTCCACCCCCTGTCACAAATGTTATAACATACTCTGTACTGACTTGTATTGGTAAGATGTTATTATAAAGAATAAGAATGCTCCTAACCTTGTATGAATCACTCGCTGTTTAGGTGTTTGTTGAAAGCTCTGAGACTCTGGATCACCAGGCTGCCTTCACAGATTCCCACTTGTGGAAACTCCTGGATCGACATGCAAATACAATCCGGTTATTTGTTTTGCTGCCTGAACAATCGCCAGGATCATATTCCAAAAGGACAGCGTACCAGAAAGCCGGGGGTGATTCTGGTAATCCGGACGATGATTGTGAAAGAGTCAAAGGACCTGCAGGGAATTTAAAGTCTGTGGATGCTATTCTAGAAGAAAGCACCGAAAAACTCAAAAGCTTGTCACTGCAGCAGCAGCAGGATGGAGACAATGGAGACAGCAGCAAAAGCCCTGAGACAAGTGATTTTGAGAACATTGAAGCCCCTCTCAATGAGAGGGGCTCTGCCACCTCTGTGGAGGATCGAGAACTTGAACAGCACATTCAAACTTCTGACCCTGAAAACTTCCACTCTGAAGAACGCTCAGACTCAGATGTGAATAATGACCGGAGTACAAGTTCAGTAGACAGTGACATTCTTAGCTCCAGTCACAGCAGCGACACTTTGTGCAATGCAGACAGTGCTCAGATTCCTCTGGCCAATGGACTCGACTCTCACAGCATCACAAGCAGTAGAAGAACTAAAGCAAACGAAGGGAAAAAGGAGACCTGGGACACAGCCGAAGAGGACTCTGGGACTGACAGTGAATATGATGAGAGTGGCAGGAGCAGGGGCGAGCTGCAGTACATGTACTTCAAAGCTGAGCCCTACGCTGCAGATGAAGGCTCTGGGGAAGGGCACAAATGTATGTACTAGAGAGGAAGACTCTCTGAAGCAGTGCCAGTGTGTTTCTCACTTAAATTTTGATTAGGAGTCAAGTGCTTAGCTCTGAGACCACCTTACAGTAAGCACATGGACTGTAAGATAACAGAGTTCTCATTTGCAGTACAGCGCTTTAGGCAGCAACTGTGTTGGGTTAAGTAGAAGAGTGTCCAGTATTAGGAAAGTCTAGGGTAAGAACACCAAGGAACACATTTAAGGTGACACACACCTCACTGCTGAAGAAGCCAGATGCTCTAAAGATTTTATCTTTGCTTGAGAACTTTATATATGCATTTTATTGTGTTTTGATCAAATCCACCCCCTATTCCCTCTCCTCCAAGTCATTCCTTATCCCCTACCACCACCACTTTTCCCTCCCAGCTCATGTGTCCCATTTAAACCCATTGCGTCCACTTAGTGCTGTGTGCATGCGCATGAGTATAGGGCCACCTTCTGGAGCATAAGTGGCTCTCGGGCCACATCCCCGAAGAAAACTTTATTCTTCTTCCTCCAGCAGACATCAGTGGCCAGTAGCTCATCAACTGGGGTTGGGACAATGAACCCTCCCCATCCATGCTGGAATTTTGACTGTCTTGATCTTGTTCAGATGTTATGTATGCAGTCACAACCACTGTGAGTTCATGTATGGAATGGCCTTGTCACATCTGGCCAATACTGTTTTTTTTTTTTTTTGGTTTTTTGAGACAGGGTTTCTCTGTTTAACAGCTCTGGCTGTCCTGGACTCGCTTTGTAGACCAGGCTGGCCTTGAACTCACAAAGATTCGCCTGCCTCTGCCTCCCAAGTGCTGGGATTAAAGGCGTGCGCCACCACCGCCCGGCTGGCCAATACTGTTTTACTACAGTATTTACTACAGTTACTGCCCCTAACACCCCCTCCTGTGCAATGCTTCTGGGCCTTGGAGGGTGTGTGTGCGATACAGCTGTCCCATTTAGAGCTGAGTACTCAATAGTCCTTTATTCTCTACAATGACCAGCTGTGGGTCTGTGTATTAATTGCCATCTCCTGCAGAAAGCAGCTTCTCTGATGAGGGTTGAAGGCTATACTACCCTGTAAACATAAAGTCGTAAGTACTTAGGGGGAGTTTTATGTCCAGTTAGCAGAGTGATAGTACTAAGTTCTCCCTAGGGTCGGTGACCTAGTCAGTCACTGGTTTTTGATCCAGTTAATGATCACGAGCATGAGTTCTATCTTGTGGTGCAGGCCTTAGTCCAATCAGAAAATTGTGTCCATTAACATATGTTAATGGCAAGCTTTGCACCAATGGCCACATCTTGCCAGGCCTGTCCTTGTTGTGCTCACCGTGTTCACAGCTGGGTAAGAAACTGACTATTTTTATCCCCCAGTAGCATGCATAGAACCTTCCAGCATTTTAAAAGTTAGCCAACCGAGGTGAAGTTTCCATATTAGCACCACCTTGATTTCTCCATGTCATAAACTAAAGCACGTGATGTGTTTAGCACTACGGTCTTACTGTCAAGTTATAGAGGGCGACTAAGGGCAGTGGCAGTAGGCTGTATTGTTTGGATAACTTCAAAAGATTTGTTACTCAGCTCACAGGAAAAAATTTTTTACACCTCTTTTTATGTCCCAACGCAGGCAAGAACTCCTTTCCCATATCCTTTAAATATCCGTATTTAGTGACAAAAGAATGCGGGATTGGTAGTGAGGGTCGTTTGTCACTTGGGTCAATTTTTACTTTGTGTGCTGCTAGGGATGGAACTCAGTGCTTTATCACTCAGCCACATTCCAACCCTTTTAATTTGCTTATTTAATTTTGTTAATTTGATAGTAGGCAAGAGACAAACTAGAGTTCTGAATGTAACAGATACCAGAGAGATTGAGTGCTAGGCCAGGACATTGTAGCATACACCTTTAATCCCAGCACTCAGGAGGCAGAGGCAGATGAATCTTTGTGAGTTTGAGGCTAGCCTGGTCTACAGAGCAAGTTCAGGACATCCAGGGCTACACAGAGAAACTCTGTCTTGAAAAGCAAAAACACAAAGAGAAAGATTTGTCAGTGTAAGCATTTGAGACAGGCAGTAACAGCAGACATACCCACCATGTAGAACTGTATGAGTTGAACCACAGGCTAGAGCTACCACACAGTTAACAAGAACGCCATAGTCAATACACTTCTTTTCCCAAGTATGAAAAAGAAGTAGCTGAAAAGTGAAATGCTTCTTAGCATTACTCTTTCACAAATCATGTATTAGCCTTGCTTGGTGACATGTGCCTTTAATCCTAGCACTGAGGGGGCAGAGCCAGAAGGATCTCTGAGTTCTAGGCCATCTTTGGCTACATAGTGAAACTCTGTCTCAAAAGCCACAAACAAAACATATATTTATAGTCCCCTTGTGTTTTTACTAGTCAAAATGTTTATTTCTCCACCTTACTAAAGCAAAGCCTGGTGTCCTCCATTGACAGATTAGAGAACTGAAGCTTGCAGAGGATGGAGGTCTGGCAAAAGAGCATACATACATAACACCTATACAGTGAGCGCCAGGGCTGCCACAAAGGATACGGCTTCTTTTTAAAGATTTTCTTTTTACTTATGTTGGGGGGTGGATATATATGTACATGTGAGGGGTGTCTGAGGAGGCTAGAAGAGGAAATCAGATCCCCTGGCCCTGGAATTACAGGTGGTTGTGAGCTGCCCTACTTGAGAGTTGGGGACAGAACTCTGATCCTCTGCAAGAGCAGCAGGCCTCTTAACTGCTGAGCCAACTTTCCAGTCCCTGTAAGGCTTCTAATGGAATGTGCATGGTTCCTTTACCTTTGGAAGAGGACCCCTAGTTGTCAGGCCCTTTGTAGCTATTAGAAGGAGAAATGAGGAGAGATAGCCCCGTCAGTAAAGGGCTTACCTGAAACTATGAAGATCTCACTTCAGTACCCAAAAGCCGTGTGAAAACAAGCAAACAGGTGTAGTGGTACACACTTGTACTTGTAGTTCCAGCTCAGAACACAGAAACAGGCAGGACTCTCAGGCCAGACACACAGAGTACTTGGCTAGCTCTGGGCCAATGAGAAGGTCTGTCTCAAAAAACAAGATAGCCTGCTCCAAAGGAGCACTACGTAGGAGTACTCTCTGGCCTCCGCAAGCAGGCAGCACACATGTGCGTGCAGACTTGCACACATGTACACACATAACAGAGAGGAGATTCAGCACATCAAGTAAACATGATTCCTGCTAAGCCTTGATGACCTGCATTTGATGCCCGGGGCCCGCATGATACAAAGAGAGAACCAACTCCTGCGAGTTGTCCTCTGGCTTCCGCATACATTCTGTGTCCCCTTATATACAGAGAGATGTCAGTAAATGTGAGAATGTTTTCTAAAAAGCAATGACTTATAGTCTGAAAAGTCGATCTTTTAAATGAAAGCAAAGAAATCAGTAATAAAAGTTCATAGATATATTTTAACTAATGAGATAGAACTAACACCAGAATCCTTAAATCCAAATTATTTGTCTTGTAGAAACTCAAGTATAAAAATGTAGATTGCCAGCCAGAATGGTGACAAAGAAGCTGTGTTGTATTAGTGCTTAAGTTTCTATCCAGGCACTACCTCAGAAAGCTCATTAGCTTGCATGGTCTCACGTAGTCCTCGGGCGGTGTGAACCCTGCTTTCCCTGAGAAATACCTAGTCCACATAGGTTCCGTTGTCTGAGGCCATAGTCCTAGTAAGTTATGGTGCTAGGGTTCCAGTCTGGTATTCTGATAGTAAGCTGCCATCTAGCCGCCACTGTCGCTTTTCCTGACAAGAAAACCAGCAAATAGCAAATGCTTTCTGGCTACAGTCAGTAAGTAAAGGCCCTGAGAAAGAGGAGGCCTACTCTTTGGAGGAAGAACTTGGAAGTTTCTAGTTGATAGAACAACAATTAAAATCAATTGGGTAGTAGTCTCTACCTCAGTATGGATTCAGTGAAAACACTGGAGTTAGTCTAACGTCTCGTTTCTCTGTTAGAAGATTTAATAAATTCCTTAAAAAGATAGGTTACTTGGCCTGTTTAACCTTTCTGGAAATTTGTCGTAGGCTTCTTACTGCTCAGTGAAGTAATAGATAGGTAGGGTTGTGGGGGGAACCACTTTTCCCATCTGTTGAGGCTGCTAGAGAAGGATGTTAGCAAAGAACGGTGCTGCTTTGATCTTGATGTTTAGAAAAGGCTTGGAGATGGAGGGAGGGATGCTGGCCAACAGCCAGGTTTGTTGTGACTGAGGCACTGCAGTCCTCAGTGACTTGAAAGTGAGTGCTGGGAACACAGTGAGCTATGCCTGACAGTGTGGCCTACTCACAGTGAGGTAGTAGTCAGGTCCAGCAGACCAAAATTTCCATATCCCAAGAATGTCCTGCACAGCATCATAGCACTGGCCACTGAGTTACGGAATAACTGAACTGCATTTAAGGTGCTGATCCTTCAGCCACCTGGTGTGGTTTAGGAGTTACTTAAGGGAGTGACTACCCCTCTGTAAAAAACATTGTCCTGGTGTGGCCTTGCTGTATCCATAGCACTTAGGTATGAATGATTAAAGCCAAGGAAGTCACATAATGGATATAGTGCATGCGCGTGCTTTGTAATATTTTCATATTTTAGTATTATAAAAATACTTGAAGTTGTGTTATGAATCTGTCTTTTTCTCTTGTAAGCTTCCTTTCTGTGGTTTTTACAAGCAGACAGGAAGAGGTGAGATGGTCATCTCTCAAACATTAGAACCACTACAGTGAGTCTTTGCTGAGGCTGTAAGTACAGAGAAAAGTCTGGCCACAGGCTACAAAAAGGAGCCAGGAGGGTCATTGAAACCAAACCTTGAGACCACCTGCTGCTTAGCTCCAGATTGGATTGGATCAGTAACTTAACATTTGTGTCCCAGCATTACTAAAAGCTAGGAGCGGAACCAAATGGTCGTGTGTTGGCTCCTAGGATCTTATGGGAGAAGTGAAGCTCAGATTGGATCCTTGCCGAGAACCCCTCAGCTTTTAATTTTCAGTCACTTTCCATTACACATCTCTTTCAGAATCTCCAGTGTCTTAGTGAACAGTGCAAATGTAAATTTGTTTCCCCTATGATTAACATTTGGGAATATCTCTTAAAACTTATAAGTTAGGATTCTAAGTAATTTTTTAAAAAAAAAGGAGCTACCTCAAACATTACATAGTAAAAACCAAGCTCAACAAGCTCAAGATGTCCTGTTTTCTCCTAGTTTATACTCCTTACATCCACTGACACCTGTTCCATGACCAGAAAAGTAGTCAGTGAAGATTAATTCACTTGAAAAACATCCTCAGAGAGTTTTATCCAGCCAGGAGTTCACCTGGCCTAAGAATGTAAACCAGAAGTGTTTATCACCTTCTGTAAAGTCGAATGGAAAGCAGGCGTACTGACAAGGGAGCCTGAGGACTGCTGAGGGACAGCCTGGCAGCATGACTGCTCTTGGGTTTGGTGCCTGCCCTATTATAAGAGAAAAAGACAGAGAAGCTAGTTAGGCCCACAAACCATGTTTGCCAGAATATGAAGACCAGGATAGCTCGATGCAGTTTTACATCTGTCTTACAAGGCACAGAGGGCTGAACGAGGTAGGTATTAGGAAGAAATACAGAAAAATAACTTACTGGCCAGGTGTGGTGACATACACCTTTAATCCCAGCATGGAAGCAGATCTCTGAGATCCAGGCCAGCCAGGACTACATAGTGAGACCTGTCTCAAAAAAAGAAAAATAGCTTCTGAGAGGTAATCCCACCACAATGCTAAGAAAGTTTCAGTTTAATCCTGGGGGAGATGGAAACAATGATCCTTTACATACATTCCTGCTACAGTTCAACCACATGATTAAACATGCTTCTCAATATGCTAGTCCAAACTTTTTTCCTAGTAGAAATCCCAGAATTATTATTCCAGACAATATTGCTAACAGACTTTGAAACAGCTGCTATAGATGTGGCACTGCGCTAAAAGCTTCATAAATGTGTGAGCTCATTGAATTCACACACATAACACTGTGACACTGCTTTTATCTCCATTTTCCCTGTGCAAAAACACAGGGGGATGGAAGCCAGTGGCTACCTGTGTCTCATGGCTAATGAGCCGAGGAGGCAAGGGTGTGACCCAGGCAGATGGCCAGAACTAGTACTGTGTGAAACTGGAAACATTTGTGTTTTAAGAGACACCCTAGAGCAGTGGGTCCCAACCTGTGGGGTCCCGACCCCTGGGTATATGGCAGTCAGATGGCCCTTTCATAGGGATCGCAAATCAGACAAATGGACACTGGATATTGCATTACAATTCATAACAGTAGAAAAATTACAGTTATGAAGTAGCAATGAAATAATTTTATGGTTGGGGGTCACATAACATGAGGAAAGGGTGCTAGCATTAGGAAGGTTGAGAACCACTGCACTAGAGGTTTGGTAGATTAAACCTATCAAGTCCTCAGTCTGCACCTGGATTGTTTATATTTTGTTGTGTTGCTTATTACCTGAAAATCTAGCCAAAAGAGATATTTTTTCTTTTGACAGTATAAGATATGTGATGTTTTATTTAATACTCACAAAGCTTCCTGTTTGATTTGGTTCTTATACTTAGGGCTGATGGTGCATGTTGATAAGAGAATCACCCTGGCAGCTTTCAAACAGCACTTAGAGCCCTTTGTTGGAGTCCTCTCCTCTCACTTCAAGGTTTTTCGAGTGTACACCAGCAACCAAGAGTTTGAGAGCATCCGATTGAATGAGACCCTTTCATCATTTTCAGATGACAATAAGGTTGATTACAATAATCATTATAGAGTTAATCCTTTTAAGTAATAGGTTTGAGGGCACCTTGCCAGATCCTTTCAATGGGTGGCTGGTGGCTACTGGGTGTTTAGATTGTTTTTTTGCTTGTTCACTCGATAGGCATGGTTAAATGTTAACTGTGTGTCAGTTACAGTTCTGGTGCTGGGGAGTCAGGGTGAAGGTGCACCTCTTCTCTAGGAGTCCATGACATACAGGATGGGGAAAGCAGAAGTTAGCAATGGGATAAAACGGGGTTGTTCTGATGAGGCAGTTCATCTAAAAGAATGTTCGTGATTTACAGATCACAATCCGATTGGGGAGAGCACTGAAGAAGGGGGGAGTACAGAGTCAAAGTGTGCCAGCTGTTAGTCAACGAGCAAGAGGTGAGTGACACTTAAGGCGGCAACAGAAGGGTGCCAAGGCGTAAGGGTGGAGGTGGCTTCTAGTCACTCATCTCTTCTGCAGTACTTCGTTCTGCTGGAAAAGTACAGAAGTAACGTGTATCCCGGTGTCTTAGTCAGGGTTTCTGTTGCTGCAGCAAAACACCATGACCAAAAGCAAGTGGGGAGGAAAGAGTTTATTTGACTTACACTTCTGTATTGCTGCTCATTATCAGAGGAGGTCAGGACAGGAACTCAGAACAGGGCAGGAACCTGGAGGAGCAGCTGATGCAGAGGCCATGAAGGGGTGGGGCTTACTGGCTTGCTTCCCCTAGCCTGCTCAGCCTGCTTCCTTATAGAATCAAGAGCACCAGTTCAGGGATGGTACCATTCCACCCACAATGGTGTGGGTCCTCCCTCATTGATCATTAATTGAGAAAAATCCTTTTCAGCTGGATCCCATGAAGGCATTTCCTCAACCGAGGCTCTTTGTTGACTCTGGTTTGTGTCAAGTTGACACAAAACCAGGCAGTAGATGAAGTGAGGTCGTATTTACAAAACGGGCAACCATGAGCTAGCCCTCAGGCCATTGCCACCCTTGCTGTGGTGTGTTGTCACACTGCTGGAGTAAGCAGGGTTCCCTGCATTGGAAAGTAGATGTGCTGATGGTTAGTACAGTACCACACTGTACTACAAGAGGGTGGTGGCTGACCTGTGTAAGTGCCCTCTATGTCCAAGGCAATCATGGTTTTAGAGACATCTCTGTAGCGTGTTCTGTGACATCACTTCCTGCAAAGACTCATTTAAACCCAGTCAGTTATCTCTGTGGTAGAAGTACTGTTTAGTACTCCCAATCTGTAGGTGAATCTGGCATAGAGAAGTTAAGTAACCTGCTCATGGTCACACAATCAAATGCTGGATAAAGGCTCTCAGCAGGCTGGTTTAGGAAGTAATCAGAATATTTCAGTTTATCTCATGCTTAAGACTTGGGCTTAATTGCCTAAAGGATAAGAAGTATTCCCAGGATGCTCATACACACCATATAGTGATCTAGATAAATATGAAAGCTTTGAACTTTGTATACAATGCCTTTATTAACTGAACAGTGTTTTATCAATTATCTATCCTGTTTTCATTCTCATCCTTCTGAGTCCCTTGTTACATATTGGAGATTGAGTGCATGTTCCTTTATTGTAATCTGTGGACTGTGCCTTTTACTTTCAGAACTGTTTTATTATAAACAGGGAAATATGAATGCACTAATCATTGTGATGATTCTGAGAGGAAGCTATTGTCCCTAATTTATAGATGAGAAAACTGAGGCCATTACGCAAGGCTACTCACAGCCACTGAGCTTATAAGTTATGGAACTAATACTGGGAACAAGGAAACAGACTCTTAAACCCAAGCCCTTCGTTGTCACACTACCCAGCACAAATAAAATGTCTTCCTAACCCTTGCTTCATGTGACACACAAGCTCTAATCATGTGTTTGCATTCCTAGCCATGCAAGTTTCTGCTAGATGCTGTATTTGCTAAAGGTATGACTGTGCGGCAATCGAAAGAGGAGCTGATTCCTCAGCTCAGGGAGCAGTGTGGCTTAGACCTCAGTATCGACAGGTGAGTGGGCCCAGAGCCAGCTGTTCTCATGTTGCTGTGCCTTTCCTCCAGGCTGCAGAGCTGAGGATTAGGAGTATGAAGCAGATGTGTAGTCTTCTAGTTTCCCTGAGAATAAGGAATGTGATGTTCTAGAGGCTTGGCTTCTGCATCACTTCTCCTAAATCTTAATGAGTACTATTTGTTTTATACCTTGAGCACAGTTCATTTTTGGTATCTAATTAATGTAAGTTTTATAGCAGTTCTAAATTTATTATTGTATCTTTAGGTTTCGTCTAAGAAAGAAAACGTGGAAGAACCCTGGCACTGTCTTTTTGGATTATCATATTTATGAAGAAGATATTAATATTTCCAGCAACTGGGAAGTTTTTCTGGAAGTTCTTGATGGTACTATCATTGTTTTATGGGGAAATATCTATTAGAAAGATGGAGAACTACTGGGAGCCTAATCCACTAGAGAGTAGCCCCAAATTGAGCTGTAACAAGAGTGTTGTATAGTGCAGCATTGTTGTCCTTGTCAGAATTAGCTGTTTCCTTGTGGACTGACATTATTCTTCTCTTGTCCCTGAGATTCTTCTCTCTCTCTCCTTGTCCCTAACATAGCTGCTTGCATTATTTTTACAAGATATGTCTGTCTTTTGCCTTCTAATATTTCTTCTTTTCTCTCATTTTCTCTTACATAAAAAGTGTAATTTAAAAGTTAGATATGTTTTTGGTTCATTATGCAGAAAATTGTGTTGCTGTTTTCTGAGACATCCTTGTTATTTTCTTTATCGTTGTCCCATATATACGTTGAGAATATGCTACTGAAAATGTGTCCAAAATGTTGAGAGCAGGTGTGTTATTGACCTGGGCCACTGACGCTTCAGAGTGCTATCAGCGAGCTCAGTCTTTACCAAGATCAGAGGTCAAGGTGTTAGTGGATATGGTTCTTTTCTTCTCCATCTTTTGGGGAAGGTATATCTTCTGTGTCCCTCCCCTAGCTTCCAGAACTTGATAGGCTTGCAGATAGATAGCATATACCAAGTTTGCTTTCATGTCCACATGGTGGTCTCCGAATGGGCTTGTCTGTACCTAAACTTTTCCCCATTTTTAGAGTACATCTTGAGTTGAGGTCTACCATAATGGCCTTATTTTAATTTGATTCCACAACTGTAATAAGGTTACATTCTGAGTTATTTGGGACTTGGATTCCATGTCTATTAGAGTAAGCAGCTGGACCCATGACAGTGACCTGGAGCAGCACTTGTGTCCAAAACAATTCCCACTTTCACTTTCAGCTCTGGGACCAACAGCATACTCTTCTCAGAAGAATAGTGGGTAGAGAGTTAGCTTCTGGGAGGTCCCTCTGAGGTGAACAGTTAACTCTTTGTTAAATGATTGTCTTTGTCCACAATCTAGACAAGATAATGACAGTTCTTAGAGAATTCAGTAGCCTTTCTTACAAGCTGTTTCTAATCTAAATCAGCTTAAATTTAAGTAGGTAAACTTTACAAATTAACTAGGGAAGCAAAGAACTACCAGGGCATCAGGCAAATGCTGCATGCAAGTGTTCTTGGGCTGTCTGGGTCCTGAGAGAATAACCATGTCTGAGCAAACTGAGACGGGATCACAAGGGTCACAGAAGTAGGCCAGTGCCACAGAAAGTGGTACCAGGTGGTGGATACCTGCATTGTATCATGTCAGTATACATTCTAACATCAAAATAGATGGATAAATCCCAGCAGCATTTATGCAGCTACAATTTATAAGATGCTGGCTAGTTTCTGGTGCTATAAACATGAATAAGCTAGAGATTGTCCACCATATGCAGGGTCTGGGAGAAATGGAGCTGCAGGTGCATCACTGTTATGTACTACTTGCTAAGAGACCAGCCATAATAGAAATTGCTTATGTGTCTACCAGAGAGGTGAGTGATGGGTGGATTTTGAAAAGCCACTGAGTTTCGGAGTCAATGAAAGAGGGATTGATGATAGTTTGGGTAAATAAAAAGGATAAAATGAAGGTGACTTGATGGTAGTTGAGATTGGAGTAGGAGCTCCTGGCACTGGAGGAGCAGATTGAGACCCAAAGGGGAAAGTGGCTGAAGAGCAGTGTCCGAGCACTCATGGACAGATGGCAGCCACATTGGAGGGTTGTTTTGTGCACCTGCTTTGAAGGAAAGAACAGGGACTGGTGGCGTGGCTCAGCAGCTAAGTGGACCCAAGTTTCATTCCTCGCACTCACATGGCACCTGCAGCCATCTATAACTCCAGTTCCAGAGGAACTAATGTTTTCTTCTGACCTCCAAGGGTACCAAACATGCATGTGGTACACAGATGATAAATTAGATAGATAGATAGGTAGATAGGTAGGTGGGTAGGTAGATAGATAGATAGATAGATAGATAGATAGATAGATAGATAGATAGGATAGGATAGATAGATAGGATAGATAGATAGATAGATATGCAAAACACCCATACATATAAAATAAGTACATAATTTTTTTAGAGGGACTGAAGAGATGGCTCAGTGGTTAAAAGCTCTTGCTGTTCATGTCTTTCAGAAGACATGAGTTTTATTCCTTCCACCCACATCAGGCATCTCACAACCTTCTGCATTTTCAGCTTCAAAGGATCTCACACCTTCTGGACTCCATGAGCACCTGCACTCACATGCATGCACATGCACACACACACACACATGCAAATAAAGTTTAAAAAAAAGATCTTTTTGTTTAGTTAGGAACTCCAGAAAAAGTAAGATTAAAAGTCCTAGAGAAAATCTAGTTCTGGGTGTAATTCCACATGTTCCTAGGTGTTGAGAAGATGAAGTCCATGTCACAGCTTGCCATTTTATCAAGACGGTGGAGGCCTTCAGAGATGAGGTTGGATCCCTTCCAGGAGCTTGTATTGGAGAGCAATAGTGTTGATGAACTGCGAGAGAAGGTAAATCCATTTGAAAAAACAATGAGCCAGTATATGTCTTCCTGTGTTATCTAGGAATTGAGTTCCAGCCACTGATGGCAGGAGTCTTCCTTGGTCTCTGTCATACTTTGTACCACCAGGGTCCCTTGGAGCTCGTTTGACTTTGAAACGAAATGACTTTGTTTTCATTTGTCTGGAGGAGGATCTTCACTGTTCATTTTTTCACCAACTTTGTCCTGAGTATTTAAGATTAGCTAGAAGTTACTGAACTGCGGAATGGTTAACTGAACAAAGGAAAGAATTGAATAGATGTCATGGGCCATATTTCTCTGAACATACGCTGTGGTATCCGGTCACAGAAGCTACACTGCCTTGGGCGTGGTTGCCACTTAAAGGGAGAATTGGACAGAGAATGAAAAAACACTTTGCATTTTACAGTAATTAAAATGTCTGAATGAAGGGAGTACTGCCCTCTCTATCGTGGTACTAGAGTGGGCATTTTTAAAAATCTCTAATTCCCGTAGACTTGCCTGGCATGTGCAAGACTTTGGGTTTAATCTCTCAAATAATTCTACATATATTTATATAAGAAATAAAGGAAAATAATGCATGTGTTTCTTAAATATTTGGAGGAAAATACTTCTGATCATAATACTAAAAGCCAGAAAAAGAAAAGAGCTACTTCATGAAAGCTTAAATGCTCTGTATGACCCCAAATAATAATTTTTTAAAAACAGCTTACAAATAAATCTAGAAGACAAGAAAGGAGGAAATTATTTTTAACCTGCATGGACCCTGATGCCTCTGTGGTGGAGAATCGGTTTGTTTATTTTCTTTTGTTTGTGATGGGGTTCTTACTCTATAGACTAGGCTTGTCTTGAACTCACAGGTACCTCTCACCTGTGTCTCCCAGCATTAAGATCAAAGGCATGCAGCACACTTACTAATGCCCCTAGTTTAAAAGCAGCCACTGTCTTAACAAAGAAACCATAAGCAGCTTAATCTTAAGATGGGCAAAAACCATGAGCAGGCAGCTTACAGAAGAAAAACAAAGACAACAACACCCTCTTTGAGCTCTTCACTTGGTGAAGATTTAGAAAACTGACTTATCCAGCTTTGGGGACAGTGGGCAAGGCTGCGACCCTCTGGTAAGTTTTCAGAGTGAAGGTGTTGTCGCCTTCTCAGATGAGCAGAACTTCACACCCAGACACATGATCCAAGACGTCCTCTGCATTCTGTTTCTACATTGGCCGTGTGAAATGAGTGTAGAGATAGCTCAGAATAGAACTTTATGTTCTTAGAAATGTATGAGCGTGACATGTGTGGAGTCTGGAAGGAGTGTGCTAGCATGTTCTAGGGGCATGGGATTTGCATGTTGGGCAGAGGAGCAGATTTCACTGTCTTCCTCTTAATCTTTAATATCAAATATATTAGTTTTTAAATACAGCTAATTTTTTAGAAGAAAAGGAAAATAATTTGAATTATTAAAATATTTTAATAAATATATCAATTATTTTTATATTTATTATATATGTAATTATATATAATTAAACATAATCTTGAAAAATATTTTTAAATAAATTTACATATGACTGTTTCTCTTCTAGCTGAGTGAAGTCAGTGGCATCCCTTTGGAAGACATTGAATTTGCCAAGGTAAAGCCTGAGAACATTTGCATCGCACTGCTGGTGTCCCACAGATGTGGTTTGAGATGCAAGTCATCCAGTCATTCTTTTTCTCCTTAGGGTAGAGGGACCTTCCCCTGTGATATCTCTGTCCTTGATATCCATCAAGATTTGGACTGGAACCCTAAAGTTTCTACCCTGAATGTTTGGCCTCTTTATATCTGTGATGATGGTGCCGTCATATTTTATAGGTAAAGTGGAATAATTTTGTTGCTGCTAATGCTGATGGGCCTTTACAGTGGTTTTTGACAGACGTCCACTAAGCAATAGAAATACAGTGAGTGCTACACATGACAGCTTGAAGCTTGGTTAAAATAGGACAAAGGACTCTGTGTGCTGCCACACACCTTTGGCTCCAGCCACAGAAACACCGAGGCAGGAGGATCAGAGTTCAGAGCCCGTCTCTGCTATAGAATGGACTGAAAACTAGCCTGAGCTCTATGAGACCCTATCCTAAGCCCTCCCCTAAAAACAGTAATCAGGGAGGGAGGGCAGACAAGATGGGCCAGCAGGTAAAGAAAGGCTCTTGCTACCAACTATGAAGTCCTGAGAGTTCAAGCTCCAGAAGTCACATGGTGGAAGGAGAGGACCAACTCCCCCTTGTTGTCCTCTGACCTCCACATATACGCCATGACATATATGCCCATTCACAGTAGCACATAACAAATAAACACAAAAAAGAAACCAGTGAGATTAATTGCAAGAAACTCTTGTAATCCAGTGCATGTAAAATACTACTCTAACATGTCAGTGATACGGTTATGGAGGAGCTTAATTCTGTCACTTACAAATGTCTGAGAGATACTGTATATCACGTTCCCAGCACGGCTCCATGTGGACAAGACATACTTCAGCTGCTCTCTAGCTACCATGTTGGACAGCACACATACAAAGGAAAATAGTCTTTGGAACCTAGCTTTGTGGTTCCCTACCTTTCATCTGTAAAATGGTGACAGTGCTGTCTTTGCTGAGAACCCACACTATTTCTTAGAACTGTCATCGTTAGTAATGTCTAAGTAAATGTTCAGTAATGCTGATTGTGTGCTTTTAATACTCATATGACATGACTGTGCCATTTTACGGAATGAGTTCTGTACACATGGGATTCACACTAGCAACCAAGTGCATTCTAGTGTACGAGAGCAAGGAAGAACACTGTAGCATTCAGATGTAAGTAAATAGCTGGTCTAATGCATTTCTATTTTACGTAAAGGGATAAAACAGAAGAAGTAATGGAATTAACAGATGAGCAAAGAAATGAACTGATGAAAAAAGAAAGCAGCCGACTGCAGAAGACTGGACACCGTGTAACATACTCCCCTCGTAAAGAGAAAGCACTCAAGATCTACCTGGATGGGGCGCCAAATAAAGATGTGGCTCAAGACTGACTGCCGGTGTGGCCTTTTCCCTGAGGGCTCATTTAAGTAGACGGTTCACTGCTGCTGGGTAGTGCCATTTTGGCCGGACATGGTTGGGGTAACCCCATGACACCAGCACTGATTGGACCGCCCTTCACCAATCAGAAGCTCAGTGCCCAGTGGGCCGCTGTCTTGACTTGGAATCATGTTGTGCACTACGGTCAGATGTACTGTAAAGCCAAGGATGTGCAAAGAGAAACAAGCAAAGCCTGCTACTATGGAAGGGGAGGGGACAAGTAGATTCATTGATTGCGGACAAATGTGCACATAGCCGCTAGTAAAACTAGCCTCAAACAGGATGCTCATAGCTTAATAATAAAAGCTGTGCAAAGGCCATGAATGAATGAATCTTCTGTTTATTTCATTGATACACACATTACCTCATTGACAGTTCTGAAGCAAATGCAACTGTGTTGACTCTTGGAAGGAAGCAAAGAGGAGCTGAAGGAGTTCTTAGAACCAGTGTAGCCCACAGAGGAATTAAGAAGGTGTGTTCTTACTTTGTTTCACTTTTTGCAAAGTGTTAAGAACCTTAGTAAAAGAGCTCAACATCTGTTTCTGGGCTACACCCAGCAGGTGTACTCGACTGCTGCAGGTTTGTGATTAGAACCAACTGTATTTAAGCTGTGGCTGTACAGGGTGTCTCACTCCTTCACTCAGCATGTAAATAGCATTGTCCTGTTGAGTTCTCCTGCTGCAGCTCCAGTTTGCCAAGGTTCTTTGCCTCATTCGTCTTGTACATTTGTGTACACTGAAGCTTAGCAGTCTATGAACTCCTCCTCAGTGAGACTCCATAGGATGTATTTGCTCGTTAATGAGGGTTCTCTGTTCAGTAGCTTCAAGATCCTTTCTCTGTACGTTTAATTAGTTTTCAAAGAATTGCTTCAAGTTTGAGTCTTCTAGAATGCTTGTAAAGTCCCGTTTTAATTTTTAAGAGTCGATTTGTAGTTCTGTAGTTTAACTTTGGGGAGCCATCTGCCCATCATATGGAATAAAGTTTCTCGGGGGCCTTGGTGTAGGCTGGGTGCCACATGATTCACTGCAGAGTGCGCTAGAGTCAGCGGCTTCTTCTGCTAAGTACAACGTTAGAGAACACAATTCTACATAAACTTTGAAATACTATCTAATTTATAAAAGTCAATAAAAGGTTTTGGTAAAACTTTTTCATGCAAGATGCTGTTTACAACAATGAACACGCCAATAAAACATTTGTTCATGTTGCTGTGTTATTTTAGTCATTAAACCTCGGGTGGGAGGGGACAATGAATCTGGGTATAGAATGGATTTGTCATCTTTGAATATGGCACTTTGTTACCTATATGGATTAAGTATGTTATTCTATGATAAAGTGTATTTATAGTGAAGTTCTCAGAGAGATCAAAAGATGTTAACTTTTATGAAAAGCACACTTGTAATGAAGTGTGCTACAGTTAGAAAGATAGTGGTCCCAGGCCCCAGCTGGAAACATCTAACTTCCTGACAATATTTCAGTATCAGATTCCTGCCTTTTCCTTTTTTCCTTTTAAGAAATAATGAGAATATAAGCAAATGTTGACTCTTTGGTTTGAGTATAACTAAGAATTCTTTGTCTTAAAAGTCTTTTGGATCTGGCTCAGGCCTGCTTACTTGGGACTTGGGCATCAATCCTCAGGACTGGCTTCCTGGATAACAGAGGAAGCCTCCTTGCCAGCAGAATGGACTTGGTTTCCTGTAGACTTGGTGCTTTTGCTCTGGTTTGGCAAAGTGTCCCTTGGTGACTGGCACAATTCTTCCCATTCGTGTGCCCCTTCTTGTGCCTTCGTTTCTGCGCCTGTTGCTGCGGTGTATGAGCTATTGCAGGCATGTTGCACGTATCAAGAATAGAGGACATGCTCCATAGAAAAGAAAGCTTAAAAGCTCACTTCTCAGTGTGTGGGAGTGAGTGAAAGCAAGGAACTTTTCACAGTGAAGTCCGAAGTGGGAAACTACTGTGGCTCAGCCCCTGGGCTTCTGAGAATTGGTAGTGTGTGAAGCCTGTGGCAGGCTTGTCTCCTGAGGCTGAGGCAGGCCACATGCATTGAGTTGTGACCATTCTCTAGGGCTCACGCAAGTTTTGAAGGGGCCTTTATGTAGGGCAGATGAATTTGTGTCAGCCAGGTACAAGCTTTCAGAACTATGTGGCTGTACTTGTGAGGCCCTGACTAGTCAACCCGCAGCTCTGGTTTCACAGCTATGCCCCATTTAACGGGCCTACAGAGGCTTGCTTGCTAAGGAAATAGTAAGAGATAGTAATTGTGGCAAAGTGAATGAGCCTACCGTAGGGCGTTAACACCTTGTAATGAAGTATGCCACAGTTAGCAGGATGGTGATCCCAGGCCCCAGCTGGAAAGTAAACAGCAGAGCCATGGTTGCCAGCCATGCTGGGGGGATGGTGGCACACCCGTAGTCTGAGGCAGCCAGACGGTAAGCCCAGCATCACACCAGTGCAGTGGTTAGTCTCTGTGTGGCCTGTGACTCCAGAATGCAGTAAGATCCTCTGCTGGGTCGTTACAGGATTTCCTTTGCAGTTGGGTATGTCATCCTCTCTCTCTGGACTCCACGTCTGCTAGGCAACAAAGACCTCACAATTCTCCAACCTGTAGTTTGTAAATTATACTCTTGTGTCCAGTAATGTGGATCCTTATTCCATCCAAACAGTTCCATATAATTTTGAAAAACATTAACTGTACTTTGATCACTTGTGGTCTTATAAAAATGCCATGAAGCCTGGAATCAAATCCTAAATGGTATGCATACAATTTTCTAGGGGGCTAGTATTGGTGACCTATGTCCAGATTGCAGCTCAAAAGAGGTTCTTAAACACCTCAGCTGACTATATGTGGAATTTGAAGATGCTCCTTCAGGGCAACCAGTGTGGGAGGAGACATCACCTGTGTTGTTTTTCACAAGTTGGATTTTGAAAGCTACGAAAACCATTGGATAGACTCAAATGCATTGACATCTGTGATCATTTAGAAACTTAAGGTATCAGCGTGGTTAAGATAGGCGAAGGAGAGTTGAGAAAGGTTCATTACCCCTACCACTGACCGCTACTACCCGTCCCAGAGAAGTTGATCATGATTGGTTGGAACTGGTGTGCTTCCACCCCCCACATTACTGAAGGATAGCACCCCTTTCTGCTTTTAAGTACTCCCAACTTCCCCATACTGTAAGCACAGTATTCTCAAGCTCACACTGCTCAGGCAGACTGCTCAGTGCCAGCTTATGGAGATACAAGAAACGGTGGTTTTTCTGATAACTAGACTGCCCAGTTGGGTGACCCTTCCTACCGGGAAGCTTGTTTTCAGTACAGTCTGTAACTCACATTGCTTTGCATTATTGCAACAATCTGATCTTAAATTTGTGTCATTCGTTCAAAATAGTGTGCTTCCTCAGCACACACTATTGTCCATTAGTTATGCTGGCAGATGCAGGGTGTGGGGAGGAGAGGTGTGGTCACCTACCACTATCCGCTCTTGTGCCGCTGCTGATGATAGGTGGGAAAGAGATGACTATGTTAATAAGTGAAGTCACTGTCGCCTCTTAGAGACTTAATGGTATATGTCCATAGGTCCCATCAGCAAAGAGCACAACTATTCAGACTTGACCTCATCTTTTGCCTCCACACGTATGTATAGATGCATACATCCATATGAACACCTGCAAACACACACACCCACTATTCAGAGACAGCTGTGACCAAGACTACTTTTGTTCTCAACTTCTAGGCCTCAAACTCAAACTTCTGTACTAAACAGTGTAACTCTCCCAGAGATATCCAGGGTCGAAAACAGAATCCCAGGAACCTTGTGTGGTACCGAGGCTGAGAATGTGATAATGGTCAAGGACCTCCTAGGGATAAAGATTATCCTGTTCTTGTGGGCTCCATCTACTCACATAAGCTCTTGAACATGGAGAACTTTTCACTGCAGAAAACAAAACCAGAGGAGCCCATTATTGCTGGTTTTGAAGAAGGGAGCTCTTGTAATGAATGTAAATTTGAATGTGAAATGCCACCTTTATTTGTTACTTTTCTATTAATGCAATAAAACTCCAGGGCCAAAGGCAACTTAAGAGTTTATTTTGGCTTACAGCTGCCATGTTGGCAGAATGGTGTGACAGCAGGAACGGGAAGCTGAGAGCTCTTTTTTTTTTGTTTGTTTTGTTTGTTTTTTGAGACAAAGTTTCTCTTTTCCTTGACTGTTCTAGAACTCACTCTGTAGACCTGGCTGACCTCAAATTCACAAAGATCCATCTGTCTCTGCCTCCTGAGTGTTGCGTTTAAAGGCGTTCAACACCATGCCCAGTAAGAATTCACATTGTGAACCAAAAACATGAGGCAGAAAAACAGACAAAGCCTGCCTCCCAGTGACATACTTCCTTCAAGGCTGCATTGCCTAAACCTCCCCAAACATGATCACTAACTGAGGACCAAGTGTTCAAAGACAGACATATGGGTGGTGGTGGTTTGAAGTGAGAAACGTCCCCTATAGTCTTAGGCATTTGGACACTTGGTCCCCAGCTTGCAGTGTTGTCATAGTAGTAGGCTTTGCTTGCATTATTGGGAGGCTACAACAATCTTCTTTGTCAACCTGAGAGTATTTTTTTATTATGTGTTCAGTTATTTTGATTTTTTTTTTTTTTTTAGGTTTTTCGAGACAGGGTTTCTCTATGTATCCTTGACTGTCCTGGACTCACTTTGTAGACCAGGCTGGCCTCAAACTCACAGAGATCCGCCTGCCTCTGCCTCCTGAGTGCTGGGATTAAAGGCGTGCACCACCTCGCCCGGCAATTACAGACAGCTGTGAATTGCCATGTGGGTGCTGGGATTTGAACTCTTGGCCCTTTGGAAGAGCAGTCAGTGCTCTTAACTGCTAAGCCATCTCTCCAGACCCAGGTAATTTTGAATCTTGACATTTATAGGTAAAACTAGAGGATTTCAGCATAACAGATAAAATACAGCAAATCCAAACAGCACAGGTTCTAGTGACAAATGGGCCCATACCATGGATGTAAGTGACTTCATCAATTACATTTATTGTTTTTCTAAATGTTTACATCTCTTTACTGTGATACCTTCAGATTAGATTTAAAGGCTTTTAAGAGGTACATGGTGCTACATGGAAGAGTTAGTACATAGCACTTCCGTGTCTTAAAGCCAAATGGATTTTGAATCATTTAAGGGACACATATCCATATATGTCTATGAGGAAAGGAGTTTCCCAGAGAGTCCTGAGGAAAAAACTCACCTTTATTTTGGGTGGCACCATCCCATGGGCGGGTGTCCCAGAATAAATAAAGGGAAACAAGGAGAAAGCCGAGTCCTGCATTGCCCTTTCTCTGTTTCCTGATCCTCCATGCTCCAGGAAGCAGCTCCACAGTCCACCACCATACCTTCCCTGCCACGATGCCCCCACTCCCCCCCCAAACCAGGAGCCAAAGTAAACCCTCCTCCCTCAGGTTGCTTCTTGCCAGGTAACTCAACCAGCGTGGCGGAGCTTTCCACCTTTAAGGGGTAAGGCCTTGTGAGAGGGCCCAGATCCTGGAGGAAGGGCATGCCCTAGATAAGAGTGCATGTTCCCCGACTCTTTTAGCCAGAAAGGGAGTGCCTTGACTCTACCACAAGCCCCTGGCCATATTGTGCTGCTTCTCCACAGTTCCAAACCAGTAGGATCATGACTAAACCCTGAAATGGTGGACCAATACAAACCTTTTTAAAAAATACGTAAGTTAATTATCTCATACAGCCTGTTAGAGTAACTATACTAGCACAGGCCCAGAGCTGATTGATTACAAAGAGCCTCTCAGAGAGGACTCATCTATTCCATCTGCTCCTTCAGGAGACAGTAAAGTATTTTCTCTCTTAAAACTAATTCCCATCCAGACAAGGGTAAGAGTTCCAACATATGCCTATTCTAAAAGGGGTGAGCTGCAGATGCCTGGAAAATCTGTTTCTATGGAAATATTTTTTTGTCTTTTTATACTACAGATTTTCTTTTATTTTGCATGAAGGGGGTTTATATTTACTGAAAGTTGAAGAAAAGTCCAAGAATTACCAAAGAGTAGCCAAAGTGATTTATGGATGATCTTTGAGTGCAACACGTGTTTATCCATAATTTAAAACTCAGAAGAAAGCATGCTTATACAACTGTGTGTGACTTTAAAATTTAATAATTCTGGATGAATACAGGATGGAAACAGTTCCTGGCATCTGACACTATTATCTGAGGCCTGACATCCAGCCCTGCCTTCTGTCTGGACATCACAGCCGTACTTAACAGCCTGCCTGATTTTGATTTCTCTGTGTGATTGAGAAAAGCCTTCGAGTGTTGAAAGCAATTTTGTAAATTTCATTTACAATCTGGTCCTACAATTATCCAAGTAGCTTTCTTCCAAATTAATGTACATAAACTGTACTCCAAATACTGACTTTCAGAGTTACTGAAGCAGAGGGCGGAGGACAGTGTCCATCGCTGGCCTCCATACTGCTAACCTTAGAGGTACGTGCAAACTTGCCTGACCTTAGGTCCAGACATGCCTAAGAGGAGTAAAAAAAATAAAAATAAAAGGATTTCACTTCCCTCCTTTTCGAAGTACTGTTGGTGGCACCGAGGCTGGTGGGTGGTTGAGTAAGAGAACATGGGGCTTGGAGACAAACCCACTCTGGTCTGTTCCCAGGCTAGGGTGAGAGTGGATAGGAAGGACTATGCTGACAGTGAGGTAGGAGCTGAGGGATGAGTGTATGGGAGGCCACAAGACCAGCACAGCTCCTGGGTAGCCACTGCCTCGGCCCACGGAAGGGCCACAAGACAAAGGCAATGGCTACATCTTGCCAGGTCCATGTTTCCAACGCAGGCACCCTCCTCCCTGTGTCCCCCAAATCCATCATGGGCAGACTCCACTGCTTCCCAACTTCTCCCTTCAAGTAAATCTCCAGTCCATGAAGAACAGAACGGCATGTCTGGCAACACTGTGGGGCAACTCACCAGTGCCCCCACCCACCATGCCTGCCTTTCCCATGTCAGAGAAGGGGGCGGCTGGAAGAAATGTACTGCACTGCACCTTGTCAAGCTAGAGGAAAAGCTACGGGGAAAGAGCTGTGGCCATTCCATACCTAGGGGACACTGTTGGGAAAATAAATTAGCCATTTCTATTGCTACCAGCGACTCAGCTGGGTCTGGCTCTAAATCTCCTCTCCACCCAAGGACTCCGAAGGGACAGGCTCCTCAAATGCCAACTCCTGGGCCAGGCTCCGCTCCAGCTCTTCCAGCTCCTGGCGCACCTCCCCTATAAAGCCACCATCTTCTTCGTACTCATCAGGGGCCTCCCTGGGCAGCAGGCTCTCCTCATTTTGGTCATGGCTGCCAACGAAGGCTGGTTTGCACACGTACACCAGACTGTGGCTGGGGAAGAGGGTTGAGGTTTGGTCAAGGTTCTATCCATTACCCTGGAGAGCAAAGCCAGACTTGAAGCGTGTCAGCTGCACATGAAGCCTTAGGCCACACTCTGTGGGTCTTTAGGCCTCACTAACTCACTACTTCCTGTCAGGTTGCTTCCTGTCATCATTTCAATGAAGAGTCAGTGAGGAGAATATCCTTAAGGGGCTCTCACAGGCCTGCTTTTCTGTGTGACTAACTATGGGCTTGTCTGCCTAGGAGCAGGTGCTGATGTGGATTTGGGACTTCACTGCCACATGGAGTCCCCTCAGCCCTCTGCCCATTTGGGTTCTAGGCAGGCGGCACATTGTAAACCCACATCTACTGTACATATGGTGACTCTGGGCCTCCATGGGAGAAGGGAGGGAATTCTGTGTCTTCCCTGTGACCCTGGATTCTGGTAGAACAGAAGGCCAACAGCCCTTCTTCCTGAAGCTTCAGTTTTTAGCCTCTAACACCACAGGCGCCTTCCCCCATTAGTGGTCCTCCACTCCTGCTTGTCAGTATCCTCTCCCACTGCGATGGTGTGGTCTAGGCTCATTCCCTCCCCTTCCTCCCACTAGAACACCCACTTGGGAAGCTTCAGTTACTATCTAACAGAGCCCCAACCTACAGATCTGATGCTGACTGGACGGACCCCTTCATCCTAGTGACCCGGAGACACCTCCAGTCATAACTGCCCCATACTGAATCAAGAATTCCTCCTAGCCGAGCCTACTCCTGTATCCCTCTGGATGACATTTTGACTGCTATCAGCCCCCCAGTACAACCAACAGAAGGGACCTCACCTGTGTGGCTGGCAGAGGAGGCCACCGGCACAGGGGCATCGGTCCAAAGCGCCTTCAGGTTCCACTTCCCAGGTGATGAGGTCTAGCAGCTGGCTGGTGGGGTCATGGCAGAGCTCCCCCTCCACAGGCAGGGGTGTGCACACAGGGAACAGCAGGCCTGGAGCCAGGCAAGAGTCACTATGAGGTCAGGCAAAGAAGTATATGCAGCCTCGTTCCCTCTCTCATCCCTCAACCCTGGGTGAGGTTAGAATTGAAGATGTGGAAAGAACAAGAATGGCAGGGCACATTCAGGGCGGACCAACCCCTGAGGGATGGAACACCTCCAAGGCTCTGCCTGAAGAGGGGAGCTGGGTTTTAGAGGCCAAACCACCTGGAGAAGTAAAGAGTGGAACCAAGGCCCTTGGAGCAGGGGCAGAGGAGCAACCTCTAGAATGTTGTCCTCCAAGCAAATCACTGAGGTGGCAGGTACCTGGCGGAACAGTGGGGCTGGGAAAGCGAAGCCGGGAGGCAGCTGACAGCTTTCAGACACACTCCTGGCAAAGGGGAGGGCCTGCACTGGCCCAAGGGGTGAGGTGCTGAGAACAGAAGCTGGGATTTGAAAAGAGACTCCACACAGAGCCCAGGCCAATGGCGCCTCCGAGGGATGTGGGAGGGGCTTCTGGAATCTCACCAATCTATGGGCGTTCCTTGTGCCCTAGACTCTTGCATCCTAAAAGAACTTAACTTGGGTAGTCAACAGCCGGGAAAATCCAAACCAGGTGCTTATCTCCCTACTCTAGTAGGAGGCTATAGGGCTGGGACACATGGTGAAAACATTAAAGACTCTCCAAGGTGGAGGCAAGATGGTGTGGGTAGCATTCTGAGGTCCAGGAGACCTTTGCCTGTGAGATTGGGACAGGTTTCCCCAACAGCCACCAGAGAACCCACATACCTTTTTGGAAGGCACAGCACAGGCCAAGCTGACAATCCCTCTGATTGTCACAGATGGTCCCATTGCTACCCTTGGTGGCCTTTTTGGTGCAGTGACCCCAGGCACACAACTGGTCTTCACAGCACTCACTGTCTCGGGTGCATAGCTGCATGAGAAAAACACAAGACCGATGGGCTTACTAGCCTAGAGGCCTGGACAGCCTGGCATGGTGCTCCAGCCTGCTCGGACCAATCACAGGTGGCTCGCTTCTTCCCATTCTCTCAAGGGGAAGAAACAGAACTAAGGTGAAGAAACAGAACCAAGGTGGGTGAGGCATTAGTGGAAACAGGAGGAGCCAGCAAGGAAATGTGACTGTCGGACAAGAAGAGTCAAAACCCTGGGAAAACAGCCCCTGAGAACGTGGGAGTCTTAAGCCTTTTCCACCCAGGTCAAGACTTTACAACGAACACTTGTGTGTCTTTGGCGCCTGCATCCCATAACTATATCTTTCGCCCTTGAACTAGCCCCAGTCCGACTGGGCAGTGGCTCAGGCCACCTGGATTCTAACAAGTGGATCAGTCAATCCAGACCCAGGAAGGCCTTAGTGGGGAGCAGCTGGGAGCAGGAACCCAGAGCCCCATAGGAAATGGCAATTAGAGAGAGCAGCAAGGGGTTCCCAAGACTGTGCCCTGTGATGGGGGAATGGCCTGGGAGGACAACAGTTGCTGCCTCACCATGATGGACTGAGCGGGCCACAGGGACCCTTTACTTCCCAAACTTACTGTGCTTTTTTACTGTCAAAATAAGGAAAATGTCAAGAGTTTGTGACCCCAAGACTTTGTCCAAAAGGCCTGCTGGGTGGAGCACAGGGTTTCCTGTGTTTGGGCTCCGCATTGGGGGAGTGCTCCAGCCTGCTCCTGCCTCCTCCTTCTGCGTATTTATTTTTTTAATCTATTTTGTATTTTTATGTACATTGGTGTTTTAACTCCATGTATGTCTGTGTGAGGGTGTCAAATCCCCTGGAACAGGAATTATAGACAGTTGTGAACTGCCATGTGGGTGCTAGGAATTGAACCCGGGTCCTCTGGAAGAGCTGACAGTGCTCTTAACCACTGAGCCATCTCTCCAGCCCCTGCATCTTTATTAATCAGACTGGAAGCTCAGGGATCCGAGGAGCAGCTCAAGAGGAAAGAGGTGGCCCCTTGCCTTGCCTGAGGACTGCATGTGTGCACTGCTGTCTGCGCTGTTCACTGTCCCAGAGGAAGGGACAAGTGCAGGATCTCCTGTTCTCTCCTTCCTCCGCTTCTTTGCTACCTCTGTGCCACACAATGTGACTAGAGACCATAGGGTGGGGTGGCTGCAGATGTGCTGGAATGGCATCCTCTTTACTCCAGGAATAATCCCCTCTGAGACTTCTCCCCATCACTGAAACACTCTTGCAAGCAGCCTAGCTGAGAACCCCTGGAACTTCTAAACGGTGTCCCTATGGCACAACAATGGAGACTACTGGCATTTTTACCATTTGCTGGTCCTGGCACGGCTGGCAGGTGTACTTGAAGCTGGAGAACTGGCAATACCTGGTGGGCCCACAGTCCTCATCAATGATACACTCCTGGGAGGGGGAGAAGCGAGGGGACAACTGTCAGTAAAACGAATAGGTGTAGACCTGCAGTGCCCTGGAAGGGCAGAATCTAGGTCCATCCCAGTCTTGAGTGAAGCACTGGCCCAGAAGTGTCTTCCGGCTCCAGCCACCCCAGAGCCTGGCCAGGCTGGTGCTTTTCACCTATCTCACCTGCAGTCCACATGGGGTCTATCTTCTTAAGACCCCCAGGAGCCTCGAGTCTCCCACACCCAACCATAGTCACCATCTGTGTTCAGTGTCCCCCCACACCCAGGGCAGGGAGGACAGGGACTCAACATTGCTCATACATAGAGCAGATGGTTTTAATAAAAGGTGCTAATGAGTTCCGGGCCCTATGTGACTGCACAGCAAGGTCTAGAGGCCAGGCCCAGCAGTTCCTACTGCCTAAGAAGACACCAGAGACCATCTCCCTTGGCACTGGCCCTGGGAGCCACAGGCCTGCCTAAAGAGGGCCCTCCACAGGCTCCTGGGTTCTAAGGAGCAGCCAAGAGGCAAGGTGAGTTTTAAAGTGAAAGTTGGGTAGCTGGAATCCCCTCTCTCCCAAGCCTAGGGGACATCTCATGCCTACCAGCTCCAGTCAGCTAAGAATATCTGTCTATCTGTGAGTCAGACCCATGGTCAAGTGAAGGGGCTGATAGGTTAATATAAGTTAGATTTAGTGAATACCTAAGTTTCTGATACAGTCTCTTAATTCGGGGCATGAAGATAAACTTTGCTGTGAGCAATTAGCTTATCAGCTTATGGATGAAGTCAGGTGAAATGAGGGGAGTCTCTTTGGACTGAAAAACAAGGTTGAAGCCAGGTGAAAGAAGGAAAGACTTTATGACCTGGCATTGCTTTCAACTGCTAAGTGGGCAGAGCCCAAATTAAGCTGAAGCAGGTGGAACAAGGAGTGATCCTATTTAAGGACAAGTGGATGACGCCAGAGAGGCGCGTGCGTGCTAAGGGCCCCCGATATGAGAGAGCTCCGAGAGTCCTGCTGGGGAAAGTTCTGGTAGACCAATGGCCAGATCTCCCTGAGGCAGAAGGAAGCTGGTGAGCAGAGAAAGCCTCGGCAAGACAGCAAAAGGCCAAGGACTAAACCCTGTGGCTCAGCTTTTGCCTAGAGGGGTTTGACCTGTCCGAACAGTGGCCTGAACGGAACTGTGGCCAGCTTTAAAGACTGAGGCAGAGTGGCAGAGTTGCTGATACGAAAGAAATAAGTTGGCCTACAGACGCTGAGGTCTCCCAGAGAGAAGAAAGCCTCAAGCCTTATTTAAAGTGAGACTTCGATAGCCAGTTTACCCTGACGAACCTGCGTCTGAGCTATTCCAGAAAAAGGACTGCTAAGTGTGTTAAAGAGTCTACCCCCGAGACTGGTTTCCTGACGACTGAGGACCTGCCCCAGAGACTGTATCATTCTAAAAGGGTATGAAAGTAGTTGTTATGATTATCAATAGGTTTAGTGGATAGGTTAAAGGGGTTGTAGGAATTTATAGGATTAATAGTTAAGAAATTAATGGTGTTTGTTATAAGTGAATTTAGTAATAAATAAATAAGAGTTAAATAAATAATAATTTAAAAGTTCGGTTTCAGTCAAGCTCAGCCTTAGGAAAAGGGGCAGGAGAGGGTGAAAACAGACAAGAATACCACCATTACCCATTCTCTAGGACAGAACATTCTCAGCAAGCGGCAGCTTAGGGGTCACTTCTATGTCGCCAACTGGGAAATGGAGGCACAGAAAGGTCATGGCATCCCACAAGAGACATGGCTAAGGCAAGGAGGGGCTATTCTTCACCACAGCTGTTGAGTGGAAGGGCTCTGGGTCTCAAACGCAATAGTCAGAGCTGAGGAGGGCTCTGGAGGCCTGGTGTCCTGAAACCCTGGCAAATATTCTAGAAGGGTCTCTGTGAAGAACAGGACCAACCTCATCACCATCTGAAGGTACCCTCCATCCTGAGACCCAGTGTGGGCCCCTACATGCCAAGGCATGATACGTCAGACACAGACCTCGGTGCCTGTGGCTGGTCCTCAGCTCCCTCTGTGAGTGAAGGCAAGTGTGCCAGTGGGTAGAGGGTGTCTGGGGGGGGCCTTGTGGCCCTGAGCATACCCAAGTTGGGTCTCAGCAAACAAGCCCTGGCTTTCTTACTATCATTGAGTGCTACTACTGAGAAGTAGCTGGTGTCCTCGGCCCAGGTCACACTGAGTGTTCCCTGGGCAACCCTGCAGATCTGAGGAGGTGGGTGTTTGGTTCAGAGCACCTGAAGGCCTAAGTTGAGAGCCCACCAGGGGGAGACTGGACTGTACTCTGCTCACCAACCAAGGGTCCCCAGCCAGGTAGAAAAACGGAGTTACCTACAGCATCATCCTCTAAGACCCTTCTGAAGGTGACAGAGAGGCCTGAGTCAGGATGCCTATGTCACTCACACACTGAGCAAGCTCCGGGCTCACCTGTGGCCCAGACCAGAAAGTCATCAACTGCAGTTTCTCAACAAAATGCCATAAGAGATCCCACCACTGGACACCCTAAAAACAACCTAATGTCACTCTGTCCATCTAGCTCAGAAGCTGCAGGTTCCTTCCCCTCACCTACCAAAGGGCTGGGCTCTATAGGGAGCAGATAGTGCAGCCCAGGGCTCACCCAGCATGGCAGGCGAGTACCTTTGTTTACCTGACTTGTTCAGCTCAGAAATGTCAGGAGGGCCACATTCTGCCTTAGACCAGGAAGAAAACAGACTATCTCACGTCAAGGAGCTGAGCCTGCATCTGCTGGACCCAGGACCCCATAGTGGCAAATGAGAACATGAGTTGACCCTGAATCTCTGGGGGATTGTATCCAGCATGTCCCCTAACCACCACCCCCCACACACCTGCACACATATACAGACTCCACAAATGTTCAAGTCCCTTATATAAAGGGACGTAGAATTTGCCTCTAACCCACACATATCCTACTCCATACTTTATCATCTCTGAATAATACCCGATGCAATGTGAATACTGTGGAAATCATGGTTATGTTGTACTGACTAGGGAACAATGGCAAGGGAAAAGTGTACGTTCGGTACAGATGCTATTTAAAACAGGTTGGCTGTGGATCCTGGGGTACCGAGGCTGGCTGTCAATCACAAGGTGCCCTTTCTGGCATCCCACCACATCCTCCCACACACAGGCAGCTTGGGAGGTGCAATAGGGTGCTCCTGATATTTCTTCCAAATCCCAACAGCAAGAGAACAGAGTGGGAGGGTGACATTTGGGAAGGAGGAAGAACCAGCAGGCACCAGGCACAGAGATGACTATGAGGGTGTCTCTGGCTTTAAGAAATTTATAATTCAACCACGGGAGGAAGAAGAAAAAGAAGGAAGTCTAATCCTTCTAATTGCTTCCCTCAGAAGCAAATGCAGGCCCCACATATGGCAGCTTCCAGTCTACACCATGAACTCTCCATATGGTACCTTGATTTCTGAGGGAGGAGGACCTCACTAGCCTTCTATCTCTTAGATGGTCCTAGAACGAAAGGCACAGTGCCACTCAAAATAGAGCCAGAACTGGAGACCAAGGTCAGAGTGAGGAGCCCTGGCTTCATGAGGCTGCCCAGAAGGAGGCATGGGACACTAAGCTGAACACCTGGCCTGCAGAGGGCTCCAGGAGCAGACATCTCAATACTATACAGGTCTCTAGCACAGCACGGTGAATGCCCACAGAACACCTCAGGCTCCCTTTAATCCTCTCAACATGGTTAAGATTCTTGTGAGCTGAAGTTCTCAGTGGAAAAAAAAAAAAAAACATACAAACCAAACAGCCAGACCCATGAAGAAGGTGCTACAGGATAGACCCTCTGACCAGCCCTTAAGTGATTGTGGGACTCAGAATGTTGCTGGGCAGAGACAAATTGCCCTGGGCTATTTTTTAGCCCTCAAGTTATCTGTTCATTCCACTTCTATATTTGACCCATCCTTGTGACTGTTATCCAAACCTTTTTGTAATGCATAGACTGACCCTTAGCCTCTTCCATTAACCCACAAGCTAAGACTGTCTTCAGATAACAACCAAAGCCTATAGCAGACATTTTCCCAGTTTGCTATAACTCACCTATCTTGTTGTACCTCCCAATGTGCTTTAAAGTACCTTGGATTTATGACTTTTTTTTTCTAATACTAGAAAAATATAAATGACCTTCATGAAACCATTACCACATTAGAACAGGGAATTTACTTATGCTAATCTGAAACCATGTTCCCAGGGCCATGGTCACTCATATTTAGTCCCCCAAAACACTTTCACTCCCTTTGAGGTGATAGCTGTTTTTGTTATTGTTTTCCTTTCTTGGTGGTATCAACATCCCCATCTCAGTTTTAAGGCCTTGAAGGATCTGCCCAGAGTCACTCAAATAGCCACAGTCTGGGTCTCCTCATCTCTGCGTTAGTCTCAGCCTGGCCCTCCCTTCAGCACTAGCCCATCTCCTCTACCTTAACCACAGCCCAACAACACCTGCTGGCACCAGGCCTGAAACAGAAAACCAAGGCCAAAGGTTCTAGGCTTTTGGGATGGCAAAGGCAGCACATGGCTTCCAGGCTTCTGTGCAGTTGTAGCCATGCCCTGTCTGTCTGTCTGTCTGTCCTGCTCCACCCTCAGCCTGACAGACAGTCCAGGAGCTGTTCACAGGTCGATGCCATTCCACAGAGTGGACTGGGGATCAGGATTGCCAAGAAACTGCCCCGGTGTCTTGATGAGACCCTGAAAGAGTGGAAAATGACACAGGGCTCACCTGGCATCTCATTAAGCCCACAATTTATCAGCAAAGAGACCCTGGGGAACAGTGGTCAGAAGTCTGGGGTGGGAGGGCCGCAATGGGTGGCCACACAGCTTCCACAGTACACATGTGGGGCTAGTGGCAGGCCCCCCCCAGTTTGGGCTTCATTTTACAGAGAAGAAAAGTGAGCCTCAGGTCATGGTGGGAGGCAAAGCAAAGATTTAAACACAAGTCCCTCAGACCCTCAGGGGATCACTACATCTGCTGTTCTTAATAGTCTCAAAATGCCCCATTTTGGGGTAGGCAAGATGTAAACGTGCTTGCTACACAAGCTAAATGACCACAAGTTCTATCCTCAGGGTCTGTGTAGAGGTGGAAGCAGAGAACCACTCCACACCATTGTCCTCGGACCTCCTCCGCACCATGCCATGACCAGCGCACCCTGCCCCCACAACCCTAACCAACGAATAAAATGCTAATGCCCCATTTCAGATTTGCTCCCCCTCCCCAAAATTCCTATGTTGCCATCCTAGCCAATGAATACTTGAGAGCGTGCCCTTCTCTGGAGATAAGGTCCTTGCAGGCTCAACTAGTCCAAATGAGGCTATGAATTGGCCTCCCCAAGGAAAGGCCACACTGGTGTTAAAATGCTACAGGGCTGACTAATTAGAACCGCAGCATTGTGGGGTGTTGGAATGTTGCATGACTAAAGCTAAGTTATCTCAGACTGTCTGTTAGCTCCCTTTAGCATCCACTCACTGCCCACCTCTGTGTCTAAGCTAACACCCTTGTGATTACCAGACAAATCCTCTGCCCTCATCTCCAAAACCCACACTTCATGACAGCAGCACCATTGAAGTCTCAGGAGACTCCTGATTCACCTCAGTTTGGGCAGGTGGACCTCACTCTAGTGAGTATTTTTTCTACTGAAAGACTAGCAACATGGGGCTTACAGTAGGGTCCTGCCTATCACCACAACGCAAGTTCCCAGAGCCCTCTGCTATCAGACAAGGACACCAGACAGTACAACAGGGACATAGAAACATAGAAGGGACCCAAGACTGGTCAGCTTACCAAAGACTACAAGCAGGCAACAGAGGACAAGAAAGTATAAACCAATTGATACCTGCTGCAGGCTGTGCCCCATTGTCACCTCCTAATCACCACCTGTCAGCCACCTCCCACTCACTACTCTCACACCACCTTCTCTCCCTCATTGAGCAGAGAAGCCTTACTTCATGCAAGGAAACTGAGGCAAATGAATCATCAGTCTCTTGTCAGGGCCGCCAGTAAGTAGCAGGGCTGTCCGTGACCCTTAGCTGGGGTTTTGGAGAATAAGGGCAGGCAGGGGGCAGAATGTGACAGTGTAAGGCAGTGAGTCTTCCAGGGTTCTTGAGGAAGGGGTACCCTTTAGGCTGGCCTTGGTTCAAGGTACCCAGGAGAACGATGGGTGGCCTCCACTCTTCAGTTCATTTCCACATCAGCAAATTCTAAAGTGTGTGTGTGTGTGTATGCAGAGACCTCCAAGTCAGTCTTTGCTCGCTGCTGAGAGTCTGTTTTTGACCTCAGAATGAAGCCAGCTGTAGGAGCCTGTAACAAAAACCTGCACATCTGTCTCTAACACAGTGGGGCCTACAACTTTTCCCAGAGATGGGGCTGCAAGCTGTCCGCCAGCTCAGAGCTTTACGGCAACCTCACCCAGGGCTCTGGTTGTACAGACAGCCCTGTGGAAAAAGCCAGGCAGGGGCCAGGAGACGATGCCAACCCTTATTATCCTTAAGTGCTAGTGTCAGCAAAAGCTTGGGTGGGTGGCCTGTCCCTGTCAATTCTCCCTCCCCAACATTTTTCAACCCAGGGAAGAGGAGGGTAAAATCCATCTCCACCCTATTGAGACTCTCCCACCATCCTGGACTTGGCTTGGCACCCTGAGATAAGGAGTACACCCTGCCCCTAACCCACAGCCTACACCTTGACTCCTCTCCTGGCCTCCTGTGCATCAGTCACAGATTCTTAGGTAGGGAGGCATGTCCTACAGAACAGCTAGCAGTCCTGGCATCAGGACCTGTTCTCACTGCCTGGTCGTGAATCCTCACACTGCACTTCCTGAGGGCTTCCTGGTGCATTCTTTGAGCCTGAGTCCTCCCGGTCAGCACTTCCTCTGGAGAACTGTGCCAAGATTTGCTTTAATTGAAGCTTTTCCTGGTCCTCCATCTGGTCAACTGACTGCTGGCTGCTCTCCTTCTCTCCCTCTCTTCTACCTGTCCTCCTTCCCTCTCTTCTCTGGCCATGATGTAAGTAGCCCTATGCTATCATGTATGTGTTCCTCACCATGTTCTGCTTCTTCACAATGCTCCCAAACAAGTCAACACAGACTAAAACCATGAGCCAAAATGCACTTCCTCTTTTAGAACTTATTTTCACCATGACAGCCAACTGACAAAGGGGCAAATGATCTCCAGCCTCTCATGTCTTCACCCCACTTCTGCCATGCTCCCCCACGCACAGCAAGCCCAGTCATCTTCCCTTAGGTCAATGCAGCAGAGGTGAGCTGGGTCAGGCCTTCTCTGCTGCCTCTGCTCAGGCCCCATCTGAGATTCAGTGCTTCAAACTCTGGACTGCAAGGCCCAGCAAAGCTCACAGTCATGTGACCAGGTAGGTCCAGAAATGGCAGACAGCTGAGTTCTTGCCAGGTTCCCAGTAACTAAATCCAGACCTGGGTCCCTAGAGAAGGTGTTTAGTACCAGAGAGAACCAGGGAAGGTCAGGCTTCTGCTCACCTGAACCTCCCAAAGGGGCTCTTAGGGGGCCCATTCAACACAGGGATGGGGTTTGGGGGAGGAGCTCTGATTGGTTCTCAGACTCAGACATAAAAGGGGGTTTCCACACATGTAACAGAGGGATTATTCTGAGTCAGTCTCATGTATCCCAAGCTGGGCTCAGACTCACTAGCTAGCCAAGAATGAACTTGAACTTTTGATCCTCCTGCCTCCACCTCCTGAGCCCTGGGGTTACAGAGCTGCGTCACTGTTACAGGCCCCTAGGCCTCAGCACAACTGCGCCATGATGGAGTACCATTCAGCCTTTGGAACCTAGCATGTGGGCAGCAACACCCATCAAAAACAAGAACAAAGGCCTAATCCATCAAAGTCCACAGTTCTGGGGAGGTTCCTAAATGAACTGACCTTGCTTTTTGGCTTCTGTAGTTCTGCCTCTGGCTAACTGTTCTTGCTAACTGAGGTGTGTCAACCCAGGATGTGTTTTTTTTTATGCTTAAAAGCTCACCCTGAGAAATGTGCTCAGGACAGTGCTTGGGTCCTGAAAATCCAGCATATGGCTGGACAGCTGGTAAAGGCTTTTTACTGTTCTTGGACTTGTGTCTGAGGTTCTTCTCCATGGGTGCTTCACAACACACACACAATGTCACCAGGCCTAGTTTCTATGGTGCTGGAGATGGAACCCAGGGCAAATATTCTACCAATTCTACTCAACTTACCTTCCACTTCAGCTCAGCAGTGAGGCTTACTGTCCTCAGAGAGAGTCCTCACTCCCTCAGGTCATACTTAGTCCTCCACATAAATCAGCAACAAAGGTGCTGACCTCCAGCCACCAGACACCTTCTTACCCACAACTCCCTCCTGCAGCCCGATTCATCCTCTAAAAACACAAACCTAATTATGCATATCCCTCACCATAATTGTTCTCAAAGTCGAGGGCTGAGGGCTTTAGAGAAGGCTGAGGTTGAACTGATTCAATCAGCACATAATTGGAGGAGACAGCCACCTCCCAGGCCTCAGTAAGAGCCTGCATCTGAAATGCTGCGTAAAAGATTGATGTGACAAGGACTCAAGTGAAAAAAAAAACAGCACTTCTCCCAGTGATTGGAAATTGGAGGGCTGCGGTTCTAAAGTTCAGGAGCTGTCTAACTTAATAATTCCAAGTCCTGAAAACCAAAAACCATTTGACCTCCTGTGGTTTTAATCCTAATTCACCCAGCAATCTGCAGAGGGACAACCTTGCATCCTTATGACTAACATCAGACAGGGAGCAACTGGAGGGGACCCTCAGAGTCCTGTCACTTGAAAGAGGTGCTCCTTGCCTCTGCAAATTAACAACCCAGCTTTCTGGTTGTACATAAGGTCTGAGTTTAGTTAGCAAGAGGGCTGGCGATGTACAAGCTCTGGGTCTGCCCAGCTAGGAGGACCTGACCAACAAAGTTCATCAAGGCAGAGCCCCTGCAAGCTTCTATTACCTGCCCCACCAAACATAGCCTGGAATCCAAACTCTGTGTTCTTAGCATCAGGTCAACTGCCCTACCTCATTTTCTGACCTCCCCAGTATCCAGATTTTAGTCTATACATCCAGAATCTTTCACTTGCCTGATCTCCAGTTACCCTCAAAGACTGGCACAAAGAACAGGGTGTGGTGACGCATGTCTGTTATCCCAGCAATTGGGGAGCTGAGGCAGGAGGATCACTGAGAGTTCCAGGCCAAACTAGGTAGAGTGAAACTCAAACAAAACAGAACAAAAGGAGCCCCTATCAGCTACAGTTCCTAATGCCTGTGATATCAGCTGCTTGGGGGCTGAGACAGGAGGATGCCACAAGTTTGAGGTTATCCTGCACTACATAGCAAGACCCTATCTCAAAAAAACAAACAAAAATAAAAAAACCATAAAGAAAAACAAAAAAAAAAAACCAGAAAAACAAAAGTTTTGACCTTTTTTTGCAATGTGGACTGTTTGGCAGCCAAGCCTGAGGGTCCCTAGAGTTAACAGAATTAATATTTTGTGGCTTATTTGCACCCTGAATGGTAAAGTGCAGTAGCTGTTCTTCCTTTTGAAGTAGAGTTGAGAACAAGTGCTATTTGAAAGTGGCAACAAGGGGATAGAGAGATGGCTCACTCGGTGGTTAAGAGTCATCTTTCTTAACTACTTGAGCCAGAAGACCTAGATTCAATTCCCATATGACCATAACTCCAGAGGATTTGACACCCTCACACAAACATACATGCAGGAAAAACACCAGTGCACATAAATAAAAATAAATCCCAGCACTCAGGAGGCAGAGGCATGGGGATCTCCGAGTTTGAGGCCAACCTGGTCTACAGAGTGAGTTTCAGAACAGTCAGGGCCACACAGAGAAACCGTGTCTCAGAAACAAAACAAAACAACAAAAATGGCAACAGGCTCTGGAGAGGGGCAGGTCAGAAGACTGGGAGTTTAAAAGATTCTTTTTGGATACATAACTAGTTCAAGGCCAGCCCATGAAAAGGGGGATTCTATCTCAAAAAAACAAAACAGGCACATGAAACCACCAAAGTGTCTATGATGACATTCGTACCGGATATCACACCGCTGGCAGTCTCCATCTAAGACATTCAACATTGGAGGAAATAATTAAAAGAGAGACAGAGACTGAGGAGATGGCTCAGTGGGTGAAGCACTGGCCATGTGAGAACATGGGAAGCTAAGTTTGATCTGCAGCACTGGCACATAAAACTAGGTGTGGTGAGGCAAGCCTGTAATGTCAGCGCTGGGGAGGCTGGGACAAGCGGATTCCTGGAACCCAGTGGCCAACCATCCGAGCAGAATTGGTGAGCTTCAGGTCCAGTGAGAAACCCTGTCTCAAAAATAAATTAACAAAAGATGAATAAAAAGTGGGTGGAAATAGAAACATAATTCTTTTTCTGAGTAGATTGGGAGGGTGACGCTGATGGGTACTCAGGATTAAGAACATCTACTTCTAAGTCACTAATATGTCACCTTCCTTTAAAAATATGCAACAGGGTGAGATGGCTCTGCAGGTTAAAGGAGCTTGCTGCCAAGCCCGCTGACCTGAGTTCAATCCCAGGACCCACCTGATGAACAGAGAAAACAAACTTCTGTGAATTGTGCTCTGATTACACACACACCCTGGTATGCCCACATGTACATAAAAAGAAATACATGTTTAAAAAATACATCACAAAGAAACTTCCTCCTCAGCTCCCTTGAAAAGAAAAGTAGAAAAAGATGAATAAAAAATTCAAAGCCACTTGGAACAAAACCAAAGTTGCTTAGCTCTGTACAGAAGAAAGTATTACCCTAGGCCTCTCATGACCTTCAAAGCCCTTCTAGCTTTTTCCTCTCCCTGCCTCTACCCACAAAATTCTTCCACAGCAAGGCCCAAAAGGGGCTCCTGGAATTTCTAGTCTTTTCAACTTAAGCCACACATGCTAATGAGCCTGGAAAAGGTTTTAATTTGCTTCTGTGGTGGAAAAACGTGCTTGACTTCCTTTTGCTCAGAAGTGGTTGAGTCTTTACCTCACCCTCAGGGGCTGCAAGAGAATATGGGTGCTTTGCCTCCATGGGGAAACCCTCAGCAGGTGGTCCAGGGTACACCAAGGGGCCTGCCCAACCCCACATGCCTGATTTACCACTTAGGTAGTTGGCAGGGGTGAGGGAAAACAGCCTGGCATACAGTAGGTACCTAGGAAAATTGGTTTTCTTTCTTTTCTCTTGCCTTCTAAAAGTTATAGAGGAAAAAGAAACTGTTCCACACAAGGTGGCACTTAACTGACCGTGGCCTTGGAGTTGGCCCTTATGTTACAAGATGCATGTCCTCCCTGCGAAAGGATGTCTCCAAAGACAGGGACCCTGGAAACAACAGAAGAAGCAAAGGCTGCTGCGAACTGACCTGAGCCTACATCCTCTGCTCCCAGGATGGGGAAGGACGACATCACTACCTGTCTTAGCCTTTGAGCTTGGATGTTCCTCCATCCTGAGCAATATTCTCTCTGCCTCCTGGACCTGACTCCTCTTCTCAGAGGTCCTAACTGGTGAAGCTGTGGAGAATCCAGGTCAATCTCCCGTGGTTGTGTTTTCTACATCCCATCGTTGCAATGCGGCCAGTGGCCCTCTGAAAATGCCCTGCCTCAGTTGCTGAGAATGTCCCTCTACAGCAAGAGGAAAAGAGAGACAAAAGATGGCTCAGTCAGTGAGGTGCTTACTCTACAAGCATGTGGACCTGAACCTGAATTTGGATCCTCGTGCTATTAGGGCAGAGACAGAAAGATTCCTGGGACTCACTGGCCAATCTGTGAGCTTCCAGGAGAGTGAGAAATGTGTCTCAGAAAATAAATAAGTAGGGAGTGATTGAGGAAAACGCTCAGTATTGACTCCCGGCCTCTACATGTATATGCACACATGTGCATGCATGTGTGCTCACACAGGAACATATATACATACACAAGGAATAAGAGATATAAGAAAGTCATGTGATCCACCGGACTTTGCCATTCCTGGGGAGGGGACAGCCACCTTGAGTTTGGCTGTTTCCAGCAGAGGAGGGAGATGGTGAGGATCAGTGATGGTTGATCTAACTGACACCCACTGCAATCAGGTGGTAGGAGGTCTCAGAAACTCTCCCAAAGTACCTGAAATTACAGCTGCAAATGCCCATGACTGTTCTATCAGAAATACATTTCTTTTTATTGAAGTGGCCAGAACTTACACTTTTTAAATTTTTAGCTCTACCATTTAATCTTCTATTGTAGCTTTTGATATCTAACCTCACCAAACCGCAGTGTCCTCACCCCAAAACAATACCCATGCCATAATGTCACAGGGATTGATAATAGAATATATAAAGCCCTCAGGACACCACTCAGCAAGCAGCAGATGCTAAGGAGCAAGGAGGAATGAGGGAGGCCAGAAGAGCAATCACTCGGAGTGGACAGTTACTCATTCACAAGCCGAAGAGATGCTTGCCAGGTGAAGCTCTGCTGCACAAGCATGGCAAACTAATGTGAGTCCCCATCACCCATAGAAAAGCCAGGAGTGGCGGTGCACACCTATAATCCCAGAGCTGGGGAGCCACACAGGTGGACCCGGTGCTCTCTGGCCACCAAGTCCAGCTGAACAGGCAAATTCCAGGTTCCGTGAAAGACCCTGCCTCAAAAACTAAGATGGAGAATTATAGAGAAAAGACGCCTGATGTGACTCTCTGGCCTCCATGTGCACACGCACACACACACATGCACACGCACACGCACACCACTTCATAGACTCTGTCCTGGCTCTTGTTTTGAGGAAGTCTTCTGATTATTCTGTTTACATTTCCCAATTCATCCACTAAGCGTGTCCACTCACCTGCTGGGTGCCCACTCCATTCCAACCCAGACTCAGAGGTGGCACGTGACAAATGGAGCTCCTGACTTCCTGGGATTCCAAACCTTTCAGAAAAGTCTCTCGTCTGTACTTTGTGAACTTGTTCTCCCCAGTCAGAACTCCCCAAAAGTCTACTCCCTCAGTCTTCAATATTTCCCTCATTATCAGGCACCCCACCTTTCCTGCCACTAATCCTCAGTGCCATGACACACCTTGCCATGACACCCCTGGACCTGCCCTCTGTAACAGGAAACTCCAGGCTTATCAAAACCTGAATTAACCTGAAATGAACCGACCTGAGGTTCCAGGTCTGATCACTTTGTGTCCTGAAGAAAACTCCTTCCCGTCAGCTCTGTACCTCATCTGTAAATGGGCGTTTGCCCCCCAAGTGGGATGAGAAGTGAGTCACAAATAGAATTTTTTTCAGTTCCCTGTCAGCAACTGCTTGCAGTGTTATCTTAGCTCAAGTACTGAAATATCTGCGTGCATAAGGAAATTATTCTGCAATACATTAGTAATGTCTGCCATAGGGTGGGGTATGACACAGTTCTGAGCCAAGTGCTTCCATTACAGATTCTTTTGTTTGCTTTGTTTTGGGGCAGGATCATGAATTGCACAGGCTGGCTTCAGATTCCCTATGTAACCAGCAAGATGGCCTTGAATTCCTGATCCTTCTCCCCCACTTCCCAAGTGCTAGGACTGCACCATCTCACCTGGTCCTTACAACGTTGGGGATCAAAGCCAGGGAATTGTGCATGCTTGGCAGGCAGTCCACCAACTGAGCCACACCCCCAGCCTCCCCCTCTCCCACTCCTTAAAGAACTGAAGTGAGCACAGCAGGTCTTGTGAGTTCTCCAGTTTATACCTGCCAGACCCTGTGAAATGCCCCATTTTCTTTGGCACAGGACCTGTCTGCACACAGAGTTTTTCATCTGTTTGGACCTTCGCCACTGTCACCTCTTAGAGACTCATAGTCACTGCATTAAAAGCAACTTTACAGCAAAAATAAACACCATTCCTGATTTATCACACTCATCCTCTGTAATCTACAGCCTTCCTACCCCTAGGAGCCAAGAAATTAAGTCAGAGGGGAAAATGGACACTTATTCTATATTTTATGTTTTTGGGTATGTGTGTGTGTGTTGTGTGAAGAGTGTGTGTGATGTGGTGTGTGTGTGTTTATGATGTGTGGTGTGTGTGTGTTTATGATGTGTGGTGAGTGTGTGTGAGTGTGATGTGTGGTGAGTGTGTGTGAGTATGATGTGTGGTGAGTGTGTGTGATGTGGTGTGTGTGTGATGTGTGGTGTGTGTCTGTGTGTGTCTGTGTATGATGTGTGTGTGTGTGTGCTATGTGTGTGTATGATGTGTGGTGTGTGTGTGTGTATGTGTGTATGATGTGTGTGGCGTGTGTGTGTATGATGTGTGTGGCGTGTGTGTATGTATGATGTGTGTGTGTATGTGTGTGATGTGTGTGGTGTGTATGTGTATAATGTGTGTGGGGTGTGTGTGTGTGTGCTATGTAGCACAGGATGCCTTCTAACTCCTAATCCTTCTGCCTCAAGCTCCCGAACACCTGGCCCTCATGCCATAGGCCCCCCCAGTACTGGGATTACAGGTGTGTGTCACTGGGCTAGCTCACTGCTTCCTGCTTCAACGTCTTCTTAGGCTGTCACTACATGCTCTTCCCCTCAGAGCAGGGCCTGACACTTGGAGGTGAGGGACAATGGCCACACAATAGGGCTTCGGACCCACAGTAGTTCACATTCCAAATCCCACTGTTCTGGGCTACTCTGAAATGCACCCAAGTGTCTTGTCCCTTCTGTGCAGTGTGGAAGTGAAGAGGATACTCACAGCAGGTCCAGGGAGAGCATCGCAGTCTGTGACTCTGTCTCCACCCATCACTTCCCTTCCCTTGCTGGGGAGGTGACCAGAGAAGCAGCTTTCTGCCTGATGCGAGTCACTAGCTAGGCTTGTCCAACCATGGCACCATTGTCATTTCTCAAGGGCAATAAGTATGGCCTTTGCCCTGTCCACTCCACCCCAGACATTCTGTTCCACTGACCCCGCATCCTACCCTGAAGGAAAATGGACACCATTGAGGCCTCTATTAGTTCTGTTTGGGCCCATCTCCCAAGAAACTTCTGCTGATGGGAGTCAAAACTTCATTGGTACCATAAAATCACTCTGGAGAGCCAATGCCGCTGGTGTCTGGTGTCCCTGGCAGAGAAATAATGGGGGGGGGTGGCTGGAGAGTGGGTGTGGGGCCTCATATGGACAGGTCGAGAGCATAGATTCCTAGAAAGCCATCAAAAGCTCATCTTGTGTTTCCAGTGCTGAAGCTATGGTCCTGTGCATAAGAGCATGGGCAGTCTCGAACACATCAACTAGAGACTCCAGTGTGGGCTGAGAATACAGGGCCAGATCCAGCTCTACTGCTAAGGCACCCCAAGGCCTGGGGCTGCCACACTGCAGAGGTAATGTCCAGAGCCGGAACTGGGAAAGTACTGCCTCATCCAAAGGAAAACAAGACCAGGAGTTATTTGGGGTTTGGATTTTATGTTGGTTTCTTTTCTTTTTTTTTTTTTTTTTTGAGACAGGATTCGTTAAGTACCCAAGATATTCTTCAAACTTGAAATCCTCATGTCTCAGCTTCCTGAGTATTGAGGAGACACAAGAAACATTCAGATAATCTTTTTTTTTTTTAATCCCTGTGCTTGTCTCCCAGCGTCTACAATCAGGAGATTTGAGAGGAGGAAGATATGCTCGTGGTGGATAGGCCCTGAAACCACAAAATCACTGAGGGGGGGGGGGGGTGACATGGTAGCCATTCAACAAACTCAAAACCAAAAGGTTCATGAGGGCCAGAAGAGATGTCTGAGTGGTTAGAGCACTGGCTTCTCTTCCAGAGGACTCAGGTTAGATTCCCAGCATTCACATAACAGCTTACAACCTTCTATAACTCCAATTCCAAGGGATCCAACGCCCTCTTCTGGCCACCTCAGGCACCAGGCAAGAGAGTGGTACATAGACATACATGTAGGTAAACACCCATTCACAAATTTTAAAAAAAGAAAAGAAAAACTCACAAGAATGGAAACCTGGATTTTTTTAAGGATGTGTATATCTGTATATGTGTGTGTGTGTATGTGTGTTTGTATATGTGTGTTCACATGTGTGTATGTGTGTTCGTGTATGTGTATGTGTGTTCATGTGTGTGTGTGTTCATGTGTGTGTATGTGTGTTCGTGTGTGTGTATGTGTGTTGTGTTCATGTATGTGTGTTTGTATATGTGTGTAGGTGTGTTCATGTGTGTTCGTGTGTGTGTATACATGTGTGTGTGTGTGTGTGCATGTGGACATGACTATGCTGGCTGGTGCAAGTGCATGTGGAGGCCAGAGATTGACATCAGATCTCTTTCTTCATCATTCTTCACTTTCTTTTTTGAGGCAGTGTCTCTCAGTGAACCTGCAACTCACCGTTTTAGCTAGCCTGGCTGGTCAGTGAGACCCTGAGATCTACTTGTCCCCACCACTAGCGCTGGAGGACAAGGACTCAAATCAATCTCAGAAATGTAGCAAGTCTGAGGCTACCTTGGGCTGCATGAGATCATGTCTTTAAAAGGCAGAAGCAAGCAAGCAAATGAACAAACTCCACTAAAGAAAAATACATGTGCACTTACTGCTCTTCCAAAGGACCCGAGTTCAAATCCCAGCACCCACATGGCAGTTCAAAACTCTCTGTAGTTGCTGGGTGTGGTAGAGCAGACCTTTAATCCCAGCACTCAGGAGGCAGAAGCAGGCAGATCTCTGTGAGTTCAAGGCCAGTGTGGTCTACACAGTGAGTCCAGGACACACAGGGCTACACAGAGAAACCCTGTCTTGAAAAACAAAAAAAAACAACAACAACAAACAAACAAAAAACATGTTTTAGGAGTTTTAGGAGTCAGTAAGACATCAGTATTTTGTCCCTCCTGTTAGTACTGGCCCTGATACCTACTAGCTTGGACTGACTCTGTGTCTCCATTATTCCATCTGTAAAATGGGGTCAGCAGGTGTCCTCTTTGGGTGGCAATCATGCAGACAGTAGGAGGGGTACCTGGCACTCAGCAGGCGGTGTTAGCTCTCATTGTGTAGAACCCTCAATGCCTTCATAATCACTGGTTATTATGGGACACTTGGTCACATCTCCACAGCCACATTTACCCTGGCTCACAAATGGCTTGGTTGGGGGAGGAGCTGCTTCACCTGATCACCTTCCAAGTCACAGTGACCAAATGAGAGGCCAAAGGGAAGCATAGCAGACCCCACTATTATTATATTTGTGATATTGTTTTAAAAACAAAACAAGATGGGGTCACAAGCTTTGTGAGATTTTTGGAACAACGCCAAGGGCAAAGAAGGGCAAGACTCCACAGATCTGACAAACAGAATGCAAATGCCCCTGGGCCAGTGCCTGGAAGAATCCCCAACTTTCCAGGGCAGAAGACAGCCACACACCTGCACAAGACACTGTTTGGCCCCTACCCATCCAGAGAGCACAGAACTCAGCTTGTTCTACAGCTAATGGCGTTGGGCTAACCAGACTTTAGGTGTAATCAGTGTGACTTGTCTGGCTCGTGCTCCACTTTAAAGTAAAATGTTGCAGACTTCTAGGCCCAAAACCAGGCTTTTGTGGGACAAAGACTCTGCAGCCCGGTGGGGACTTGGGTTTTGAGCTTCAAATAGCTGCATCCTCAGAGATGGCCTCTGACATCCTCCTTGCTCCCTGCCTTGGAGATCATGTGATAGCTCACATATGCAATTCAAGAGGGTGGTAAAGGCTTGCTGACACAGAACATGCCTAACTCAGCATGTCTCCTGACTCCTTGGCTGGGTTCTCCAACCCTCCTGACCCAGTCCCCACCCTTTCCCAGCTTCAGCTGCTATTCCTACATGCTCTGGCATTTTAAAGGAATGCTCTGCAGTTCTTATACCCACGTCTTCTTGACTTTGAACAAACAATGCTTCAGCGAGGAATGCCCTTCTGCTCTGTAACTAATTCCCAGACACCATTGCAATTACAGCTTAACCACCACCTCTTCTAGAAAGCTCATCAAGAACACAAAGGGCCTGAGTGTCCCCTGCTTTCAAGGTGAGAAGGGAGACCTCCTGTTTTACTTTGGAATGGAAGACACAGGCTCTGATTCCATCTGTACAGAAGCAGTGTGAGCTGAGTGTCTGTGACAGGTCCTCTGGCTCCCTAAGCTTCGTACACGCATCGGGGAAACGCCACCTGTTGCACCTCACACCTAAGGAACTGGAAGCTTAAAGAATAAAATATTTTGTGCTGGAGGGCATCACCTTCTCCCATGAGAGGGAGAGCAGTCCTTGCCTCCCAGGTCTACATACACAATACCCTTAAAGGGACAATCTAGAACAACGGGGCAGTTAGTGTCTCAGCTTACAGAACAAGTAGAAACATGACAGACTATGCAGAATGCCTCCCATTCACGCATCAAAGTCCCCAAGGGCTACCCTGGCTGGTTCAACCTCTGTGTTAGAAATTACATATCTGTGGTATACACCCATAATCCATAGCACTTGAGAGGCTGAGGATCAGACTTGGCTACAACAGCCCTAGCAAGACCTTGTCTCAAAAAGAAAGAAATTAGCCAGACATGGTGGCACATATCTTTAATCCCAGCATTTGAGAGGCAGAGGCAGGACTCTATGAGTCCAAGGCCAGCTGGGTCTACACAGTGAGTCCAGGACAGCCAGGACTATTACACAGAGAAACCCTGTCTTGAAAAACCAAGAGAGAGAGAGAGAGAGAGGGAAGGAAGGAAGAAAGGAGAAAGAAGAAAGAGAGAGAGAGAAATTGGGCTAGAGAGATAGCTCAGTGCTGAAGGTCTGAGTTCCATCCCCAGTATCCATGCCAGAGAGCTCATAAACTTCCTGTAACTCCAGCTCCAGGGACCTTACACCCTCTTCAGGCCTCCTCAAGTAATTCACACATATGCATATAAACACACACACATACACACACACACAACAAATCTTTAAAAATAAATGAATTATACACTTATATTTTAATTACTTATTTGATTGACCTTGGGTTCCCTTTGATGTTAGAAACTCTTTTACACTTCCCTTCCAGTAACATGATAGGTAGTCAAAAGGACATGCTAGTGAATAATGAGTGATTTGAGTGAATAATGCCAGGGAATTATGATAGGCATGGACTGGAGGTTGTCAAAATATAATAACAGTAGTTGACCAATGATCCAGGCACTGTACAGTGGTACAGTGATCTGGACTATTTTATCTTCAAGAATACAGCATGTGGAACAAATTCATCTTGTGTGTGTTTAAAAAGGCTCTCATGTAGGTGAAGCTAGTCTTACACTTGCTGTGTGGCCAAGGATAACCCTGAACTTAGGCTCCTCCTCCTTCTGCCTCCTGAGTGCTGGGATTACCATTCCTGGTTGGAAGGACATTTGAGGAACTCATTTTTACCTATGGGGAAATTAAGGCACAAAGCCGTTAAGGCACTAATCAAAGTCACACTGTAAATAAGTATTGGGGTGTCATTTGAACTGATCTTCCGGTAGCCGGCCCTTAACTAACTTGCTAAAGAACTTCTGCCAGGGAAATCTAAACACCTAAGGGAAGGGGATGACAAGGAAGGGTAGAGGGCAGAGGGGAGGAGAGCTTGCTATTCTCGTATTTTCAGAGACAAAGGCAGCAGCCTCTAAGTCCCCATCTTCTCCTCCCCAATGTGATTCAGCCCATGAGCTCACACAGACTGAGCTCACAGCTGGGCCCTCTGGGACTTCCCACCTCCCTATCTGCCCCTTATCTGAGGAGGAGAAGGGAGGAATGTTTGGTCTTGGGACAGCCCACAATGCAAATCTGACCTTTCTCTAACCCTGAGAGAACCCAGGGAGTTAGACTAACTTCAGAAGACTATTTGCTTCAATTTACAGTCCCAACTGCCACCCCTTTGACCTTAAACCCACACCACAGACTAGCTCTTCCTTCTCCTTGATCCTCCATGAGGACCACCCACTGAGACATTCAGTGTAGCCAAGGCTGCCCAGAAAGAAGTCTGAGAAACTGCCAAAGTTTAGAGCACAGTGCTCTGGTGGGAAACTCTGCAGGATCTCCCATAACTAGGTGTGTTCACCCTTTGCCTAAGTGGGTTGACCTCCAGGCTCACACAGCAAAAATAGTTGTCTGCACTGAAATTTTGAGTAATTGACAAGGTCTTTAAACCGATTTTAAAGATTATTATTTTATGTGTATGCCACATATGAGCAGGCACCCATAGAAAAGGCCAGAAGAGGATGTTGGATCCCCTGGAAAGAGTGTCACAGACAGCTGTGAACCCTCTGATGTGGGAGCTAGAAACTGAACTGGGGTCCTCTGCAAGAGCAGCAAGCACTCTTACACTGAGCCATCTCTCTATTCCATTAAAAATATTTTCAAAAGAGCAAATCTATAAATAAAAGTCTATACAAACTGAAATTCCTCCAGAGGTTCCCACTGTTAGCAATTTAGTATATATTTTATCAAGCATTCTATACATGTTTTTCCTTAAAATGAGCTATTTTTATGTTAAACATCTATATCTTATGTAATTTATATATGTACTTCTCTGAAACTGATTTTCTTAGCAATATGTTGAAGATATCCTTTTATCTTTTTGCACCAATTTACATTAAACCTAAATGAAACTTTTTTACCTACTTTTTAAAGACAGAGTCTCTGTCATGAGAGTGGGAGAGCTGGCCAGGCCCCTTGTCAGTTGCATCACTGCGTGAGCTAGCCAGGGCAGTGCTGGAGAGATTGTCCTGGTTGTGTGGGTACGAGAGAGTGGGAGGACTGACCAGCTCAGCTACCACCCAGGCCCAGACCTAGGTTTTTGAGTTGGCCCACCCCAACATCTACCCCATCTATGAACTGCTAGAGTGCATGAAGGGGCCAGTCCTGAAAGTCCAATGCTGCAGGATCTCCATGATACAAGGCAATAACAGAATATTTGAGAGGAGTCCTGGTAAAAATCCAGAATTGATAATATAGGAGAAGCCAGAGTCCTGGAAGCAGATCAATGACTCCTTGCAATGAACATTTGTAAATAAAGCTTTTTTGGCAAACGGGTATTCTGTAGGACACACTGTGACATACTGCAGCTTCCGTGATGAGATTTTTTGTTTGTTTTTGTCTTTTAAAAATTTTTTTCGCCGGGCGGTGGTGGCGCACGCCTTTAATCCCAGCACTTGGGAGGCAGAGGCAGGCAGATCTTTGTGAGTTCAAGGCCAGCCTGGTGTACAAAGCGAGTCCAGGACAGCCAGAGATATTCAGAGAAACCCTGTCTCGAAAAACCAAAAAAAAAAAAAATTTTTTTTCTTTGGTGTGAGTGGTTGCAAGGCCAGAGGACAGACTCAAAGGGATGGGGAGATGAATGAGATTGGGGTGTAAGATGTGAAATTCACAAAGAATAAAAAGTTAAAACAAAAACAAAACCTAGAGTCTGGGCTTGAACTCACTATGCGGTCAAGAATGACCTTGAATGTTGCCAGGAACCCACCTCCATCTTCTCAGTGCTTGGGCTTCAAGTGTACAACACCATGCCCCGTTTACCCCATGATGGAGATGGAACCCAGGCCTTCATCCATACTTGGCAAGTACTCTGCCAACTGAGCTGCATTCCCGGCCTGAAACTCATTTATTAAGACCACAGTGTTTCAATTCAAGAAAAGGAACCACTTACAGATGACAGATTCCTTTTTGAAGGACATTTTGGTTGAGGACATACCAACCCTGTGAATATGTTTCCCCCACATCAACTATATTTGGGGGTAATTATCCCCTGTCTCAGAGCAGCAGAGTTCTTCAATTTTCCATGCAGTTTTTTCCCCCTATGATATTAAGGGCCTTCTACTTAGCCTGATGTAAGAACATCACACTCTGTGGTTAGGGTCGCAGCAGCCTAAGACACCCCTTGTAGAACACCAGATCTCTTTTCTCTTGTACAGAAGCAAGCAAGCTAGCAGGTCTTACACTTAGCCCCTCATCGCCTGCCCATCAGCTCTTCTCCTTGCCTGCTGCCACACGGAGCACACACAGAGCAGCAACAGAATGACCAGCTTGTGGCTAGCACCTCCACCAAAGCACTGACTAAAGAAGAAACTGCCCCACGCTACCTTTTCGGACAGTCAGCGGACGTCCCCCAGACAGCCTCTGTTTGCTGTTTAGTCCTGTTCTTTTTCCCAGCCTGTTGCTGGGAACCAGGGCAGTTGCCAATTACGGCCCAGCTTTAATTGCTTTTCCTTAATAATGAGCATGCTACAGAGCTTCTGTCAACCTTCAGCATGAATTCTCAGAAGGCAGAGGCTGCAGGGATGAGGACATTGCTGAGATGCCTGTCTCCTGCCTGCCTTGTGTGCACTACTCCACCCTGCCCCAGTACCAACTGAGGAAAAGGGCTACACTTCAGTCCTCCAAGCTGGCCTGGCTCAGCAGGACTTCCCAGGAGGCAGAGTCTCTAGTAACTGCCTCAGACTTCTCAGGAGGCTTGTACCCTTCCCAGGGGTACATGGTGGGTCATGTAAGCATGAGAACTTGAGTTCCATCCCCAGAACCTATCTTAAAAAAAAAAAAAAAACAACAATAGCCAGGCATGGTGGCACACACCTTGTTGCCCCAGCACTGGGAAGGCAGAAAAAGGTGGATCCCTAGGCTTGCTGGCCATCCAGTCTAGCCTATGTGATGCGTTCCAGGCCAGTTAGATAACCCATCTGGAAAAACGCAGTAAAGAATAACTAAAGAACACCACCCAAGGCTGGCTTCAAGCATACTTACACACACAGGAGGAACATATGCAAATACACACACACACACACACACAGAGACACACACTAATCCCCAGCATCTTGGCATCTTTTAGTACATCCATTAACTTGACATGCAGGCAGCAGCAGAAATCAAGGTATGGAGGGAACAAAGTCACGCCCATGCAAGCCTTTCCTCTGTGATATGTGACCAGCTGGGGTAGGAGAGGCCTGAACAGGATTCAGGTCACTGAACGCACTTTCTCCACTCCATTCATCTCAGGTCTCCGTTTCCCAAGGATGGTATGTTTATTTTCCCATGGGAAAAATGAAACATTCGACAAAGCTCTGTCAAAGTATAACTTCCCCAACCAAGATCCAACAGGAGCAACAGGCAAGGTGAAGCCATTGGTTCTGCAGTCACAGAAAGGACACACTATCTTCGTCCATCACCGCCAATCAGAAGGACAACATCAACACTGGACAATCTCTTGAACAATGAAATTACTAAGACATTCACCTTTCTACTGCCTGTTTGCGATGAAATCCGTTGACTAGTATCTTGGAGTTTAGTAGTTTACAGATGAACCTAGAGCTCCAAACTAGGTGTGCTTGTGTGGGAAAACAGACAGACTCACTCATATGTCATCTAGGAAGATGAGACCTGGAAGACAGCTCATGCAGGCAATGCTAAACTGTAGAGCTGCAGGATGTGGGTTAGTTTTTTTTCCAAGTTACATCTCAATCAAAGTCCCCTCCTTCCTCACCTCCAGGTCTCTTTCAAAATGGTGGCTTGGCTAATAGGCTAGACTCCTCTATGAAGAAAAACTTCCTGATAATGAGTAATGGCTTGTCCTCTCCAGTTCCTAACTGCCACTTCCCCTAATCTCCTGTCCAACAGAAGTCAATGGTCAGCCTGCCCACTGGCCCGCAATGGGGCCTGGCTGAAGGCTCAACACAAAAGCCCCTTACAAAGATGTCAGGCCCTATCTACATCAGCTGAGGCACTCAGGTGAAATTACATGCCTCAGGGTGTTCCCCCTCTCACATTTGAGTGTAAAAACAGACCAGTGCCTTACATAGACTGTGAAATTTCTAGACAGGCATCTAGTGTTACTGTCTGGAACTTTCCATGAACCTCCTCAGGTTACCATGCATATTTATATGAACACATTTAAAGAAAGGAAAACATGTTGTGCCGGGTGATTGCTTTTAATTGAATTCATCTGAGAATTTTAAATACAAAAAAATTAGCCCCATTTAGGGGCTGTGAAGGTTTGAGTGGGTTCTGACTTCTGCTTTTTGGACCTCAAACAGTTTCTGTAGTGTGAAGTGTTGTTAGAGCCACCTATAAAAATCATTAAGTTGCAGAACAACGAAATGGGACAGTGTACAACCGCCCATCTGGCCTTCACAGCTTCCTGCTCAGAAAAAGAAACTTCGAATTCTTATAAAGATAGGCCTCCAGGGCTGGAGAGATGGCTCAGTGGATAAGAACATATGCTGCTCTTGCAGAGGACCTGAGTTTATCTCCCATCATCTACATGGTGGCTCATATCTGTCTGTAACTTTAGTTCCAAGGGATCAGACACTCTCTTCCAGTGGGCAACACACACGTATGTGATGTATTTACATACATGCCGGCAGAACACTCATGCTACTAAATTAAATTAAGAGAAAATATACTGCTTGAGAGCCAAGTATGATGATGCACACCTATAATCCCAGCATTTGGGAAGCAGAGACAGGAGGATCATTTCAAGTTCAAAGTCAGCCAGGGCTACATAGTGAAACCTTGCCAGAGAGAGAGAGAGAGAGAGAGAGAGAGAGAGAGAGAGAGAGATAACCATGTTACCAGAACCTGGTGTAATGTTTATCCTGATGAACCAAGGATGGGCAGGTAATTGAACAAAGACTGCTGTGGGCATGGAAACCAGATGCCACTTTCTTGACATGCCACTGTGAGACTAGCCAGGCCCTACAATGAGGTGGTCACACTACCTCTGTCACATGTCTTCCCTCTGAGGGAGCTTGTAAAGCCTCCACTCTGTGTTCTAAATCTTTGTGAGACTAATAGAGGGCAGGAAGAAGAGCCAGGCTCTGGCCAGTGAAGCACTCAAACTTAGGCCTCCCTTCTGGCCAATCAAAGTGACATTTATTCTCACAGAGAACCTCAGCTCCCTCACCTCCTAGGGCCTAAGCAAAAACCAAGTGAAAATTATGATAAGCCCCAACCCCCTTGGCTTGGCTATGTGGCACCCTTCTATCGTCCTGCCTCTATTGGAGGCTACCACATAGGGATTCAGATTATGCATCATGCAAAATGCCATGTTTATGTCCCCTGTTACCTGATGAACAAGTGTCATGTGGGCTTTTCAACCAAGGACCCAAGTTGGGCCACACACAGACCCACAAGGCCAGGCACACTAAAAGCATATGGCACAAGTCACAGCACCCAGCACAAGCATGCAGGCAGTTATCCACTGGCCTAGGGATGCTCCGAGTACCTTTGAGGCCTTGCGTTCTTACCCACCCACAGCGCTTGGAGTCACAATTCCCCTCAACAGTACTCAAACCTGCTATAGGGCCCTCATGAGGGCTGGAGAGTGAGAGAGGTGTCCAAGGCTGTATTTTGACTAGAGATGCCCCATGTAGCATGTGCACATGGGCCTCTGTAATCTAAGCATCATCCTGAGGGCTTCCTGGAGTCAAGAGTAATTATCAGAGACAAGTAAGGCCTTCTTTCTGATTGACAGACAGCCCTGTGAATTCTGTTGCCCTGCCCTTTCTACTCTGATGGCTTCTACCCAGGCTCTGTTTCTTATCAGCTTAAAGCATAAGTCTTCACTCAGGAATTCTCTAATGTCTTCCCTATAGAAAGAATGGCCATGGTGTGGCATGGCTAGCTCTCTCTCAAAAAGGACCTGAGTTCTAAATGCTTAGTGTGATGGTTCATGCATATAATCTTGGCACAGCAAGGCATGTGGAAATGGGAGGCTTGCTGGCCAGACAATCTAGCCTAATTGTTGAGTTCGAGGCCAATGGGAGGGAGACCCTGTGTCACAGGAGATGGACAGTACTGAGGATGAAACCCAAGGTTGTCCTCTGGCTTCCACACGCATGTACATATATATGTATTAAAAGGAAAAGAAAGTTGGTCTCCCTCCATTCTAGCCTTTTTAAGCCCTGTCTTCGTCTTCTGTCCTTTTAGAACCAAGCTTATAACTAGGAAACTGAGGTGACCCAATTCATAGAGTGGTGATAAGCTCACACTTTTGTCTCTGTGGCCAGGCCCCTCCAGTTCATAGCAGAACTCATTCCACCTCCCAACAGTCTCCCTTGAAAGGTGGTAGCCACTGTCACACAGCCAACCAGCCCCTCAGTCTTGGTAAATCTCTACCAACTCCCCCCCACATTTGAGTGCTATGCCAAAACAAGCAGAAAAAGAAACAAAAAGAAAGTTCTGACTGCCAACCAAAACACTACCACCTTCCCAATAATTCACCCATTCAGCAGTGAGGTCAAGAGTGGGCACTAATCCCGGATGCCATTGCCAGGAGTGTGGGTGACATCTGGTCAGAGAGGCTGTCCTGTGTCCCACAAGGAAGCGTATTGTCTCCGGTGACCACATCCACTTGCAGGGAGTTCTCCTCTGGCCTGGAGGTTTGATCTGTGACTCCCATTGGGCTCTCCCTGACTTGAGTGTACATCATATCCCTGCCAATTTTAGGACTTCATAATCCTACAAAATCCAGCACACCTTTCAGCTAAGCCACGGGCAAACTGTAAGAGCAGTTATGGGGACTATAGCCTGACACCAGGGATGGCAGGCAGCCTTCTTCACCTTTAGGCTCATAAACCACCTAACCAGAGCATGGACCATCTCATGGTCTCTGGGCATTTTATCAGGACACAGGGTCTGTCACCAAAGGATCTTATGTATACCTGACACTTGTTTCTTTTTTCAGTTTGGGGCACAAATCATATCTGAATTCAATGGCCCTTGTTTTTGACCCAGGTATCTGAAGGTGTAGTCTTCTCTCAGACAGGAGATGGAGGAATGGGACCCATTGGCAGTGACAAGGCCAAAGAGGAGTGAAGAGTCTGCTCCCACCCCCCATAGCCTGCAGACTAGGTTCAAAGACTGCATTACTGAAGAGGTGCATTACTCTGGGGCATGAAAAGAGAGAGATGGTAACTTACATGACTCCTCTTGCCCTCTTCGTCCCCTACAGATGTAATGACTGTCTCAGAAAAGACCATCTGTCCGGTCTGGTTGTTGGTTATCTACAGACAAACACAAGTGTAGTAAAAATGAAACAAGGAATTCTGGGAAAAATCTCAAGACTTTGTTTTTCACATTCTGAAGTGGGAGCCCATGGGATGCCCACTCCCCATTCTGAGTTATAATCACGGCGCTGCCAGCAGACAGAATTCCTGGGGACATTCAGAATCCACATCATCAGGTGACCATGCAGAGGGAACAAGCTGATATTGGACAGCACAAACGTGGCACCTGCCACCAAGTAAGTACTCAACACCAGCTATTTTTATCCTCCTGGGCTCATCACTTGGCACTCAGTGTCAAGATTCTTTTTGACAAAATTGCAGTCTGACCAGCATGACAGTAGAGGCCTGTAATCCTAGCACATGGGCTGTGGAGGCAGAGGGATTTGGAGCTTAAGGTCATCCTTAGCTGTACAGTAAACTGGGGACCAGACTGGACTACATGAGACTCTTCCTCAAAAAAGAAAGAAAGATCAATCCAGTCTGTGCATCTAGCCAAACAAATGTCTCTCTAAGAAGCAAGAAGGTGACAGTTCTGGTCACTCCGCCCAGTGTCCGATTCTATAGAAATATTAGACTTACTGAGATAGCCCAGAAGCACAGGAAACCTGCCCCTGTGCCTGCTTGTGGGTGTACTGTCCCAGCAAGGAATGAGAGCCACTCCCACCCCCTTCCAAGGCCAGGTAAAGATGGGTCTGACCCAGCACCAGGCCACATGTGTTTTCTGAGCTCTGGCTCAGACACCAGCAACTATCTAGTCCTTTTCCTTCTCTGGTTCAGTTTTCTCATTTTGACATCATTTTTAAAGCCAGTACCAGCTGTACTGTCTCAAGAATCCACAGTCAGAACCAGGCAGATGCAGCCCCATGTTCTGAAAGGGATCAGCTTCCCAGGCAGCAAGGGCAGACCTCCACCACCCACCGGGCTCTCCTTTGCTCTCTTTCCTCTTCCAAGATCTCCAGTTGTCCAGGCTGGCCTCACAGTCACTAGATGGCCAAGGCTGGCACTAAACTCCTGATCTTCCTGCCTTCACTTCCCAAGTGCCAGGGCTACAGACATGAGTTACCATGCCTGGTCATGCTTTAGAATTTTTCACCTAAATAATTCCTCCCCATGAGAAGGAATGATGTCCTTTCTCTCTCACTGTCTTTCTTTTCATGGTAGCTTTCTGTACCAGTGTCACTTTTTTTTTTAATTCTGCAGTCCTGTTGCAGGCCCTCATGATGCTTTTATTATCCCACAATGCACTTCTTCATCTCTAGGTAAAGAACGTATGCAATGTTTTCTGAATATATTTCGCTGCTACTGTGAACCTCCCTCCTGAAGCATTTCACAGGCTGGCGCTCCACGGAAACCCCTGAGAATATGTGCTGGTAGCAACTTTCCCCTTTGTCATTAGCCACGGGTCATGGTGGCGCGTGCCTTTAATCCCAGCATTTAGAGAGGGTGAGGCAGGTGGATCTCTGTGAGTTCAAGGGCAGCCTGGTGTACATTGTGAGAACCTATCTTTTAAAAAAAAAGTTTCCCAATTCATCAAGATAGACAGATAATAGAATATTATTATCAGTTGCCAAATACATAAGGAGGACATCTGAATGTATGTTATACCTTATAATTTTCATAATTGTTGCCTAATTGTTCTCATTGTTTTGCATTGTATCTACTGATATAAGAAAAAGAGTCTTTTATTGTACTAAAATGGGAGATGTTGAGGGGGGAAAAAGATACACCTTAAACTTTAAAAAAGTTTCCCTTTGTTTTTTGGGCTTTTTTGTTTTTGTTTTGTTCTGTTTTTTTTTTTTTTTTTTTTCTGAGACAGAGTCTCTATGTTGTACAGGCTGTCCTGTAACTGTTTCCACCTCCCAAGTGCCAGGATTAAAGGAGTACTCCACCTTACCCAGCTGAAGGTTTCCCTCCTTAAAGTGAGGTGTGTCACTAACAGAGTTGCTCCTAAGGGAACAGTGAAGACCCATCTACCATAAGGTCTCTTCATCCCGGACAGAGGCAAACAGGAAAGCCTAAGAGGTGGGTGCCTCCTTCCCACATGTGAAGAAGCTGAGCTGAAACACATTGTGTAGTAAGGACAGAAGCCATTTACTGCCTGATACACAACTCTCCGCCAAGAACGATCCCCCCTCCCCTTCCATTTACTGCCTGATACACAACTCTCCACCGTGAACAGTCCCCCCCCTTCCTTTGGTTTTTAATCTGCTCTCTATAGCTCTCACTTAAACATTTGTGGCTTTGTATTACAGGTGTCAACAAGCCCCCCCCCCCCCTTTTCCCAATCGGACTGCCTGTAGGAAAAGACATGGCTGTGGCGCAGCCCTTACCTTGTGAGTTTCTTGGTGCACATGGACTGTGTTATTCCCGACCCTGGTATCACTGTTGGTCTCATTGTGATAGTTGGCAGGTAAACTTGACAGGTTCATCTCAGAGGATGTTCTAGCAGCTGCTTCTTCTGCCTCCATCTATCAAATTGAATAAGTAAAATTGTTTCTTTCAGTTATAACATGCAAAGACTGGTAACAGCAGCAGGCCAATGAGTAGCCATTAGACATAAATTCCAAATATTTTGTTCTGTTTGGTTTGGTTTTCAAGACAGGGTTTCTTTGTATATCTCTGACTGCCCTGGACTCATTTTGTATGCCAGACTGACCTTGAACTCACAGAGATCCTCATACCTCTGCTTCCCAAGTGCTGGGATTAAAGGCGTGCCTCAGGCGAGTTCCAAATATTTTACATGGCCTTCAAGTCTCACAACCTCAGGAAATTGAGTGTGAGGTCAACAGACATATCTAAGGAGCATCTCTAACACAGATATTGGCCTGTTTTCAACCAGAGACATCGAGGTCATTTGAAAATCTTAAATAAATAAATACCTGGTCCCTTCCTAGGTGTACCAAATTATCATTTTTAGAGGCAGACTCCACATATCCGTGAGTTGTTGTTGGTTTTTTTTTTAAATAACTGGGAAGATTTCCTGAAACTGTACTTTTTAATTATTAAACATTTATTATTAATAACTATATTCACTTATAACAAATACCCTTACTTAACTATTATTCCTATAAATTCCTACAACCCCCATGAATGCCTACAACCCCTAAGACCTAACCACTAAACCTATTGATAACTATTATAACTATTTTAACCTTTTAGAAGGATACAGTCTCTGGGGCAGGTCCTCAGTCGTCAGGAACACAGTCTCTGGGATAGACCCTTTAATGCACTTAGCAGTCATTTTTCTGGAATATCTCAGATGCAGGTTCGTCAGGGTAAATTGGCTATTGAAGTCTCACCTTAAATAAGGCTGGAGGCTTTCTTCTCTCTGGGAGACTTCAGATATCTGTAGGCCAACTTATTTCCTTCGTATCAGCAACTCTGCCTTTCTGCCTCAGTCTTTAAAGCTGGCCACAGTTCCCTTCAGGCCACTGTTCGGACAGGTCAAACCCCTCTAGGCAAAGCTGAGCCACAGGGTTTAGTCCTTGGCCTTTTGCTGTCTTGCTGAGGCTTTCTTTGCTCACCAGCTTCTTTCTGCCTCAGGGAGATCTGGCCATTAGTCTACCAACACTTTCTTCAGCAAGACTCACTAGCATCAGAGCTCTCTAGTATGGGGGCCCTTAGCACGCCCTCTCTGGGCTCATCCACTTGTCCTTAAATAGGATCGCTCCTTGTTCCACCTGCTTCAGCTTAATTTGGGCTCTGCCCACTTAGCAGCTGAAAACAATGCCAGGTCATAAAGTCTGTCCTTGTTTCACCTGGCTTCAACCTTGTTTTTCCGTCCATAGAGACTCCCCTCATTTCACATGACTTCATCCATAAGCTGATAAGCTAATTGCTCACAGCGAAGTTGATCTTCATGCCCCGGATTAAGAGACTGTATCAGAAACCTAGATATTCACTAAATCTAATTTATATTAATCTATTCCCTACAATTTCCTTCTCCCTGCTCCTGGCAACTGAGAGCTTCAGTTCTATGCTAGCTGTGAAATAATTTAGAGACCAGGGTAGGAAGAGACTGGAGTCGGGGGAGTGGCCAGAATCAAGTCTGGATGAAGGAGCCTTCGGGTGGCAAAGGCTTCATGTAAAGTCTAGAAGAACCAAGACGAGCACTAAATTAGACAACCAGCTGCCCCAGCATGACTATGGGGCACCATGGGAGGATGCGCCCGGGTGTCTTTACCTCCAGATAGCCACATAATCTTAGACAATACTCTAGGACCTTCTAAACCACAGCTTCGACACCTGTATGCTGAGGATGCTCCCGACTTTGTTCAGTAGGTATGAGAATTAAGGAACTCCCAATCTGAACACTGATATGGCACCCAATGCAGGGTTACCAGCCGGCAAGCTGCTCTCCTCTCCTTATGGCATCCTGTAAGGAAGCGGATGGTGAAGCCACCAGCTTGGGAGAAATGAGAGAAGCAGGCAGCCAACAGCTAGCGTCTGAAAAGTTCACATTATAACAAAGTGGAGACGAAAGATAAGAAAACAGAATTAGACAGAATGGACGGGCAAGAAATGACATAATTTTTTAAGAGAATGACCTGGCATGTTTAAGAAAGAGTAAGGTTTAGCTGGGAAGAGCAACAAGGAAAGCAAGGTACTAGAGAGGGTGTGTCCAGAAAAAAGACGGTCTTAATGTGTTCTAAATTCCACTGCAATTGGAATTGTACAGTTGGGCTTTCAGATGGCTGGCAAGTCCCCAAATCTCCAGGCTACTGTTGGCTGAGCAGCCCCTCTCAAACCCCATCCCCTCTCTGCCAGTGGCTATATTAACACAATGAGCTAACGACTATTTAATGAGACCATAAACTAAAAGTACAGTTTACCATGGAATCTTCAACCCCAGTGATTACTGCCACCAGCAACGGAAACTGAAGCCTGAAGCGATAGTTGCTTCACAGCAGAAGAATGTGAATGCTGTTAAAAATGGCATTCACAGCCCATCAAATTCATGTGTATTAAAGGAACACAGTAGGAAAAATGAACAGATAAATCCAGGCTTGGTACTAGGGCTCTTCCTAGGACTCAGTCAGACAGTAACAGTCCTCTCTAATACATCAGTTACAGGCCGGGAGATGGCATGCCACCAAACCCGATGATCAGAGTTCAATCCCCAGGACCCACATGGTGGAAAGAGAGACCCAATTCCCTAAGTTTTCCTCTGACCTCTACATGTATGCAGTAGCACAGGGGTGCATGTATGTGTGCGTGCGCACCCACACACCCACACACCAAATTATTACATATACAAAAGCATTTCAGATATGCCAGTTACAGATGTGGCAAGAAGGCCGGGGGTGGGGGGGAGGAATGAAGTGACTTTATCCTTAACGTACACTTCTTATTGACAGGGAATAATAAAACAAGGAAACAGGAACTTCTCAGATCAAAGACATTACAGGACTTGCTTTTTCTAAAGATACTCCTAGAAAATCAGTTACTTTGCCCCTTAGATATCAGCAGCCCAAGGCAGCTGGGAAAAATAAAATGCTGGGAAGTTACTTGAAAGCAGATTCATGATGCAACTATGTAAACATCAACTGCTTCTGGCTCTGGGTTCATTCTCTTGGACACCAGCTAAACAGCAACTGTTCTGTGTTTATAACATTTAAGGGGCTTTCTGGAAGTTTCTTTTAAAAAAAAAATCTGGGCTCAGAGAATAAAGGCGCTTGCAAGCCTGACAGCCTAAATTCAATCCCTGGAACCCCACACAAAGGTGAAAGGAAAGAACCAACTCCACACAGTTGTCCTCCAACTTCCACACATTTGCTGTGGTACAAAGGTATGTGCACATGAACATACACACACACACACACACAATCATTTTTAAAAAGCCAATAGCCACGCTCTATTAAAATCATACACTACTTTAAGGCTGACTTTTAATACTTGACATTTTTCTTATCTCTTTCTTCCCACCCCGCATCCAGTGCTGGGGATCAAATTCAAATTCGTGGCCTCCTGAGTTCTAGGCTTTCCCACTTAAAATGGGCCCCACTGAGAATCTGTCAAATGTTGGTTAGCAGCACGCTAGCCATGCTACTGCTGTTCATTTTTCTTTGTGGTTTTTTTTTTTTTTTTTGGTTTTGTGATAGAGGGTCTCACTGTGTAGCCCAGGCTGGCCTCAAATCCATGCTCTTAGCACCTTAGCCTCCCAAGGCTTGGGACTACAGGTGTCTACCACTAAGCCTGGGCACATTACCAGTATTACCATGATAATAAAGATGGCCATTATTTCTTGAGACCCAACAATTCCCCATAATCCTGACACTGACCTCATGAGGAAGATACCTGCTTTTCTTATACCAATCTTTGACCAGGTAATTCACTTTCTAGAATCTTCTCTTTGACCTAGACGTGACTTTTTCTCCACTTCAGACCCTAAATCTCATCACTAATAAATGGCAGTGCTGGGACTGAATGACAGGAAGTTGGTCCCCACTGTCTATTATTTCGCCATGAGAGTGCTCAGCCCTCCCTCCCCCCATCCTGTCTCCACAGCCCACGAGGACAATCTAGGGAACAGACCACTCACTGACTTCAGTTGGTGTGATGATCAATGTCTCTGGTTTTTCAGTCGATCTGCACAACTCAAGCAGAGATGTGTCCAGATGGGCGGGAGTGCAGCCATGATAAAAATCTACTATGGATATTTCCAAGGGAAAAACACAGCACTAAGGTCTGATGGGATCCCAAACTGCACTGTGACCATGGAGGCTAGGCAGGCGTCATCGGAAGCTGATACCAGAGAGCCCTGAACAGTGGTGGGCACTTCTCAGTGAGCTAAAACATGGAAGTGATGTGGTCAGCATTCCTGGGAATCCATGCGCATGGAGGAAAGTCCTAGAACCCAGGTAGGGACACCAGGAGCCCTGCCTTGAGCCAGAATGGTCAGGAGTTCCATGCAATCTGCAGCTACAGAGTTGGGAGCTGCTGGGGTCAGGTTGACGCCCCGCACCCTCCAATCCCTTTACATGCTAACTGTTCTATAAGCTCAGAACAGCCACAGGTCTTTGGATCCAGGCCTGTCTGGTAAATATTCATATATGGTTGCTCTGCCACTGCCTCCCAATCCAATGTTCCCTGCAAAACCCATCAGGCTGGCTTGGGGAATGGAGGGCAAAATATACTCAAACTACACAAGGCTGAGGCAAAAGCAATCTATCCCAGAAGACAATGGCCAACATTTAAAACTGTCCAAGGGAGCTACCACGATAGAGACAGTAAGGAGCCCAACCCACTTGTCTGGTTCATTGCAATGGCTGGTTCCACTCTGATCCAAATGCCCATCTCCCTAAGTGCCAAGGACAGCTAACCACACGCAGATCAAGAAGGCCCGGGCAGCTTTGAACATGGTTAAGGCCCATCTTAGGAAATAGAGCCCAGTGCCATCCAAAGTGTTAGCACCTGGAAGATAAGGAACCAAAGTTTGCTTTTCATCTGCCAGGTGCCCACATTTTTAGCATCAAATCTAATTCTCACAGGAAACTGAGGGCCAGGCTGCTAAACAGTTGATCAGTGTCCATCTACTGTTGAGTGGCAGAGAATCTGAACCCTGAGCTCCAAAACACACCCGATGTAGGTGAAGTAGGGTTGCTGCTCCCATTCTCATCCGATACCATCTGACCACTCACTACAGCATGGACTTAGGACTTAACTTCAGCCTTTCTTTTCTGCCCCACAACACATTTTAGGGAGCCAGACAGACTGCCAGCAGAACTCAAGACTCTTTATCTTTTTTCTCCTGACCGGCATCCTGACTGTATCTTGGGGAACATGGTACAGGCTCAATGCCCAAGGGACACGTTAGAATTTGAAGCTGCCTGCAGCTGCCCCAGCCTCTGCAAATCCCCTGTGCTGGGACACCAGAGTGGCCCCAACTCAGCTCCAACAGGGAAGAAGGCAGCCAGCTGCATACCCAAAGACATCTGAGACCGACAGGGAGGCTCCATCTCCCCCAGGAAGGCTTCAGCCAAGACTTCCTTCGTGGATAGTGGTGCATCCAGACTTTTTGGCAGGAGGGCAGAACCAGCTGAGAGTAAGGATCACTTAGAGCTGCACTCAGGGCACTACACTGTCAGGCCCTTCAGCTCTACACAAAGCCAGGTCTTTGGCCAGTGCTGCGACCATCGCTGGGAACAATGACTTCCCAGACCTTCTCCCTTACTCATCCTCGTACTTTCCCACTCTGGCGCCCTCAGGGTGCACCCACCTCCTCCACCGCGCTGCGCAGTTTGTGCTGCGTGTCTTCCATCAGCTCCTCCACCTCTCGGAACATCTCATTGAGCGTAGCTTCCTCCTGCGGGTAGCTCAGAGCCGGGCCGGGCTCCAGCGGAGTCCAAGTCGTCGTCGGGGCAGGAGCGGGGGCGGTGGGGACCGCCACTGCCAGCAGCAGACACAGCAAAACGCCCCCGAGCCGCTGCATGTTTGCTCCGAGCTCTCCGCCGCCTGTGAGTCCCGGAACGCTATCAGAGACCACAGAACCACCCCTCTTGCCCGCCCCGCCCCGCCCCGCCGCTCTGCCCGCCCCAAGATGGAGCGAGACCCAACCCCTTCCCAGACACAGCCCCTGTTGGGAACAGTGGCAACCGCAACCCGCCTCAGCCTGGATGCCCTCTGCACCCCAACCCCCCCCAGTTCTAGTACCTAGGGGAAGCTCTGTTTGGTACGCTAATGGAAACCCAGCACCCGAACCAAAGAACCCAGGTCTCCTACTCTAACAACAGACCCCCTTTCCCGGATCAAGATCACAATAGCTGGGCTACGGGTTCGAATACCTACCTTTCCTTTACTAGTTCACAGAGCAACTCTACTGTTGAGACCCCATGGCCCCCGATTCGGGTTCTAGACCCTCTCAGCCCCCAGCAGAGCTGGGCGGAGTCCAGCTCATCCTTCTCCCATCGTGATCCAAATGCAAGCCCATACCTAGGGAAGACCCAGTTGGGGTATCCCCACGACGATGACTACCGCGCACCCACCTCGAATGGACAAAGCTAAGCTGCAAGCTGGATCTGGTCACGACCCGTCGCAGGGCTGCCACAGAGCAGCCTGAGCAGAATCAGCACTGCGCGGCCGGCGCGGAAGCAGAAGCGCCGGTACCCACTGAGTCTGCACCCTGCGCCCCCTAGTCTGCCACGCCTCCGCCCCGCGGGAGGGGCGGTCGCACAGCCAATCGCTCTCCGGGCCACCTGCGATCTCACGCCTCACACCTGCTCCTAAATCCCTGGAGACCCACTCAGAAGGGATCCACCCTCTTCCCGGCAGCCCCCTGCCTCCGCGATAGCCCAGGTTTCTATCTTTTACAGCTTCCTTGAGTCGCACTTGCTTGCTCTAAGCCCGCCTCTGCCTTGGACGCAGTCCTAAGGGATGGAATCCCAACGCCTCAGCCATCACAGGCTGGTCTAGACGGTCTCCAGCCAGGAAAGTCCACTTTTGTCCCTGAGAATGGGTCAGCAGAGTGTCAGCAAGTTCCTAGAGGGCGACATAGCAGAGTAGCTAGGACTAACACCAACAGCTTGATGTTTGCTGCAGGCTCTAGCTGTATGTGTACTTCCTCCTTCATATGCACGATGCATGAAGAGGGGTCGGGGCGCAGAAATAGCCTGTGTTACTATCTTAATGAGATTAGAACCTTGTCTATTGGCAGTTATCTCCTCGGTGCCTAGAAAAGGGGGTACTGAAAAAAATGTGTTTTCGAAAACTTTCCTCCCACTTCTTTGATTATTATGGTCCTGACTCTTCCCCCTTGATTTCCCTGACACCCCCCCCCCTCCACCTCTCAAGGCAGCTCCTGACCTTTCCTATTTCTACCCCGTGCTGGCTAATTTTTTGTCAACCTGACACAAACTAGAGTCACCTGGGAAAAGGGAACCTCAGTTGAGAAATTGCCTCCATGGGATTGGCCTGTGGGTGTATGTATGGGGCATTTTCTTAATTGCTGATTGATATAGGAGGTCCCGACCACTGTGGCTGATGCCAACCACAGGAAGTTGGACCTAGGCTGTATAAGAAAAGTGACCGAGCGAGCCAGAGGAAAAAGATGGTAAACTGCCTCCCTCCATTGTCTCTGCTTCAGTTCCTAACTCCAAATTCGGGCCTTGAGCTCCTGGCCTGAGTTCCTTTGATGATGGAGTATAGCCCTTAAGATGTCATAAAACCCTTTCGTCCCCAAGTTCCTTTTAGCCATGATCTTTATCACAGCAGTAGAAAGACAAACTAGAACACACTCCATCTCTCCTCGGGGGTAGCTAGACCCCTGTGCTCCCAGGCTACTGACTTACTGGAGTCTTTTCCCTAGTCCCTCCCTGACCCACCCATGGGGAACCAGGAGCTCCTTTGTGTCTGCAGGGCTCAGGCCTACACACCTGGTCCTTGAGAAATGAAGGGGTGGTGGTTATTATACCAGTACAGTGGTGTGCCTGGTGAGCAGACATTACTTACTCAACTTATTCATTTATATATATTTATTTGGTTTCCTCATTGAGTTCTCAGCAGCCTTTTGAGGTTGGTGCTGCTACTTTTGGTCTCCAACAAGGACCCTTTCTTAAGATCCCAAACTACCAAGGAGTTCAATGGGGATGTGAACCCATTAAACTGCCTCTGAATGGTCCACCTGTAGTCTCCTCTGCTACACTTCAGCTGGGAAGTGTTCACAGTGATGTGGGCACCTGAGATGAGCAATTCCTGGGCAAACATAGAAAATAAGTGCTTGAGATGGTGGCCACTGTGTCCTGTGCATACACCTAAGTCCACAGCAGTGGCAGCTGTGAGGAGGCTCCTCGGAGGCCTTCTTCATGCTAGGCACTGCTCCCCACTGATCCACAAGAGAGATCTGTCACTGTTGTAGAGGCAGAGAATGGGAACAGACTCAGAGAAGATAGGTAACACTCAATGACCACACACCTGCCTCTGACCGAGTTAGGACCTCCAGCCCCTCTTCATCTTCCAGACCTCTAAATAGACTCATGGAATCCAAGGAAAGGCCGGACCCCAGCATGCCTTGCTCTGCCCCCCTTTCCCCTTTAGATGTCTGGCAGCCCCTCCCCCAGCCACTTGTTAGCTTTCTGGAGATGGCTGAACTCATGCAAGGAGCTTTCAGCTGAGCTTCTTTTTTTTTTTTTTTAAACTGTTATTTTTTTAATTATTTTTATGATTTTTTTATTTTTATTTATTTTATGTATATAAGTTGCTCTATCTGCATGTACACCTGCAGCCAGAAGAGGGTATCAGATCACATTGTGGATGGTTGTGAGCCACTATGTGGTTGCTGGGAATTGAACTCAGGACCTTTAGGAAGAGCACTAGCCAGTGCTCTTAACCGCTGAGCCATCTCTCCAGCCCCCAGCTGAGCTTCTAAATGCCTTGCCTATCACCGTAGCTCAGTGTTCACTCACCAACAGAGATGAAAGCTGACCTGGAGGATGTGTGTGTGTGTGTGTGTATCCAGGGTTGGGTGAGGAACCACAAGAGACCAGATCCGATCACCAGGTCTCCTTGTGGCGGTAAAATGCTGAGAATCTCCTCTGATAAGCCCTGTCTTCCACCTTAAGGTTTACTGCTGATCAGCTTTCACAGACTCTATTGAGTGCTTCTAATGGCAGTCGAAAGCCTGGGCTTTCTCATAAAGGGGAATCTCAATTTCGTGACCATCATTCTTTGCAGAACTATTTTGCAGATAAATAGTTGTCATTAAACAAAACTATCACAAATAGAAAAGAAACTATACATGATTCAGTTATAAATTCTCTACCTAGCTTTTGAGCCAATCTGGCCAAAAGCCCCCAGGCTGGCATCAGAGGCACTGAACAAGTGGTACTGATGGACGCCACCTCAGTCTAGACATGGTCCTGGCTCTGAAGAGCTTGGATGGAGGTGAAGAGAGCCCAGTGACTCTGAAGACTGGTAGAAGAGTCCTAACTAGGTGGCTTTTATGAGATGGAAGCGCAGGGGACTGGAGCAGAGAGGGGATGACAGATCCATGCAGATCTATCATGTTTGGTGGAACACCTTCTGAAAGTCCACAATTGCAATTACATCTTTGTCCAAGATTTATATCTACTAGGACATCAGGAGGTGTTAGTTACTTCTCTGATGCTGTGACAAAACACCACAGCCAAAGACAGCTTAAGAAAGAAAGAGTTTATTCTGGCTTACACTTCCAGGGGGATAAGTGTCCACAATGACGGACTGGAGGACTTAGCAACTGTGAGACCAAAACAGAAACAAACAATACACTTTGCAAGCTAATGGGAGCCCAACACAGAAAAATATACCTTGCAGGTTAAGGGTTCTGTTTGCAGTTAAGACAGTTAAGAATAAGTTCCTGCTTGTCCTATGGTTGTTTGACCCATGTACACTGGATTTGCTTGATCACATGTGGGCAGGAAATACATCAGGATGTATGCTTGCCTCTCATTGGACCTGATGGGAAATGTGGTGAATTGTGGGTTATGCCTTTTAAGTCCCTGCAAAGTGTGACTTGCAGCCATTTCCTGGGAACCCAGAGATGGACCTGGCCAGAGTCTACCCTCTTGGTCCTCTTGGTCAGTTTTAATGAAAGCTTGCTTCAGATTTGGCTCAAAATTGTGGTAGTGGTCTTATTCTCGACTGATGGGATTAACCTAACAAGCAGCAGGAAACAAGAAGCTGAGAATTCATATCTTTAATTACAAACATAAAGCAGAGAGTGCAAACTGGAAATAGGCAAGCATATATAATCTCAAAGCCCATCCCCAGTGACCTACTTCCTCACCAACTAGGGACTGAGTGTTCAAATACCCTAGCCTGTAGGGGATATCTGTCATTCAAACCACCACAGGGGGCATTGTTTTGTTTACTTGTCTGTCTTCTTTCAGAGTATTGGAGCACTTTCTAAAATAATTACACAACATTCTAAATTCTCACATTTTCTCTCTGAGAACCAGCTGTGACATAAATATCTCATTTCATGGATGAAGAAGTTGCTCCAGTGTGCTTATCACTTACTAGAAATTTCCTAGAGAGTTAGATGCTGCTCAGCAATTTTGCATCTCGCTGTCCACCCACTGTAAACTCGTGACCAAGGAGGACTGTACGATGCTGCTCATCAAAGCTTTGCGTGTGCTGGCGAGCTCCCAAAGCCCACTTGTTGGCACTTTTCAGGAAGAGCCAGGATAAACTGGGACTCTAACACACAGCACAATGCTGCATGACAATAAGAATGAGTGACATTTACAGGCAACAATATGACTCCATCTCAAAAATATTATGTAGACTGGAAGAGGCAGTTTGAAAACATGAAATCCACAGACTGCTGTATGTGCATATTTTTAAAACACAAAATAATGGCAGAAATTATTTAAGAATCCTTGCATACAATAACAAACATAGGTATAAGACAGGCGTGCTCAGCCTGCTTTTGAGCGGGAGGCAGAGAAAAACACACAGAGACTTTCTTACTATGTAACTGAGGTGTTTAATTCCTAATTTTCCTGCCTCCACCCTCTAAAATAAAAGGATTGTAGATGTGCAATACCTAAGATGCCTCTCTGCATCTTAATCAGATTATGGTGAATGTAAGTTAGAACAATTCATGAGGTTAGTATGCTTTGCTGTAATTGTTTCATTTGGTAAAGTCATTCAACGTACATCACAGAGAATGCACTCCTACATAGTTAAATATGCTCATTGCGTATTTTCTGAATCTTCAGATAGACCCAGCCATGGTGTTTTGTGTGTCTGTGCTGATTAGTTTTGCCAATTTGATACTAACTAGAGTCATCTGGAAAGGCGGAACTTCAACCCAGGAGGAATTGTCCTCATCAAATTGACCCCTGGGCAAATCTATGTGGGTAATTTCTTTATTGACAGTTGATGTGGGCGGGCCCATTCCACTGTAGGCAGTGCTAATCCTGGGTTTAGTCCTGACTTCTTTTGGTGATCCACTGTGATTCAGACACGTAACCCAATAAATTCTTTCCCGCCCACATAAGCTGGAATAAGATGGGTAGAGTTGTAGGTAAAGTCTCTCTGGCAGCTGTTTTCATGGCTTGAATGAAAGCCAAGTGAGATTACACATGACACAAGTCCTGCAGCCACTTTCAATCCATCCCAGAGCAGACAAAGGGACATGCCAAATAAACGCAAGCCTCTGAAGCCACAGTGTAATGAAGAACAGGTAAATAGCAATGAAGAACAGGTAAATAGCAATGAAGAACAGGTAAATAGACAAGATAGGGATGCGGGTGGGGGAGGTGAAACCAAGGTCAAAGCTGACACTTCATAAAATACTTGAAAGCCCACCAATCCCTGCTCCTCCTCACAGTGATAGAGTTGGGGATCAGGTTGTAATGGCATAGGTGACCACCCCATTTGATTAAACTGAGCATGGACAGCCCAACAAAACTGGACCCATCTTTTCTCTTGGACTTGAGGCTGAAGAAACCATCCAAGTAAGAAAGAGAGAAATTCAAATGAAGTTCATGAGCCTGAGGAGGAAGAAGAAGAGAGAGAGAGGACAAGATATCACCCTGACTCTCAACCCATAAAAAAGTGCTGTATTTGCAGATAAACTGCTCAATTTGGTGTATTCCTTATTCTCCTCCCTTCTTCCCATTTTATTTGCTTACTTATTTGAGACTTGATCTCATATAACTGAGACAAGCTTCCAATTCACTACGTGACAAAGGACTAACTCCTTAATCACTCCTCTTCTCTCTCCTAAGTGCCTGGATTACAAATGTGAACTATTGTACCTGGCTTTCTTTCCATCATTTTAAGGAGACAATTCTCTTCAAGGTAGTCTATTATTCACAGGAGTTTACTGTCCTCCCTTGAGAGTCCTAAGAGGCAGGATCATAAGGTTCTGCTAAATAGACAAGTCACCAGAAGTACCTCCCCTTTATTAGCTAGCCTGTGCTTGGCAATGCCAGCCACATAGGTTCCCGGAGCTTTTCCAGATCCTGCCTGTAATGTACAATTGTTCAGAAGAAATTGGTGCCAAGTATTTTATGAATGGAAACTCCGTCTGCCCTTGGAAAGAGTGTCCATATGGATTCAGGGTTTCCATGAGTAACTGCCACTGAATGTCCAAAATATGTTTTTGTTTTTTTTTTTTTTTTTGCCAAGTTTCCGTGGGCGGGTGCAAAAGAGACCCAGAGGACCTTATTCCTGGCCATCATGTTGGAGCACAGCACAGGAGGGAAGAACCTCAAGGCTGGTTGCCTTGTTTCTTTGGCTAGCAGGTGGTTCAGTGGGGCTCTCTGTGTTCTCGAATGTGTCTGAAATGAAGGATGACTAACAAGCAGGAGGTGTATTTTGGTGGAGCTACTTCACAACAGAAATGTGGTGGAGTCTGATGGCAAATACTTATTATTTACTTTAGAACTCAGCCCTTTAAGCAAAGCAGCCTGATTTTGAAAGACCATAGGCCTGTTAAGTCTCCTTAGAGAAGGAGGAAGTTGGGAGAGCCAATTGATGCTCCTTTGTGATTCCAACCACTCCCCACCCCAGACAGTTGTATGCAATTCTACCCTCATTGTTCTGGATCTCAGAGGTGCTATCCTAGAGACTATGGAGGGTTGTGGGGAAGCCATCGTCCACACTGGGTAAAGACCTCCTGGTGTGGCAACTTAGGGATCCCCACACTGCTACAAGTCGCCTCTCACCCAGGCCCTGTAAACAATGACCCCAGGGTGAACTTTGGTGAGATCCTACTTTAGTTTGTCATCAGGGCCTTACAGGGATCAGGTAGACATTGTTCATATCTCCCTGGGAAGGAATATTTAAAGCACCTATTATCCCAGCACTTATGGGGTGGAGGCAAGAGATTGTGGAATTCAAGATTCTCCTCAAGCTATCAGGTAACAATAGAGGAAGAAAACCTAAAAATGTGTTTACTCAGTCCCCTCCACTCTATTGCTTGGAGCCTGAGTGATGTGTTTATTTGTTCTCTAGGACAGTTTACCTGTTTTGTTTGTTTGTTGTTGTTGTTTTGTTTTGTTTTGCTTTGTTTGAGACAGGGTGTCTCTGTGCAACAGAGCCCTGGCTGTCCTGAACTTGCTTATGCAGACCAGGTTGGCTTTGAACTCACAGAGATCCGCCTGCCTCTGGTTCCTGAGTGCTGGGATTAAAGGCATGTGCCACAACTGCCTGGTTTGTTTGTTTTTTTAATGCTGATTGAATAGGAACCATATCTCTTATTTAAATGTTTGCTGATAAATCCAGGTGCCTGGCTGCTATATTTAGAGGCACTGACTTCATAGGTGTGACATGGGGTGATGTTGGGGCTAATAACATTGCTTCTGATAGGCTGAGTTCAATGCTGAGATCTGGTTACCACCCTTTCTGAGGCATTCTCTTGATTGATTAATAAAAGTCGCTGATAGCCAATTAGTCGGGCAGAAAGAGTATAGGAAGGCGGGAATTCCTGAGATTAGAACAGGAACCCTGTGCTTTACACAGAGGATTAGTTCATTCCAGGAGACACAGAAGCAGATAGATGTGTTTGAGAATGCTGGAAGGTAATCACAGGCACATGGCAGTTTGGGATTAGGTGATCCAGGTTAATTTAGAGTAGCTAATTGAGACTCTGCCCAGCTAAGGGTTAAGCATTGAAACATTAAAAGGTTTTGGTGTATTTAACTATTGGGGAAAGGACCATGGCGGCTTATAGGCCCTCAGTCCAAGCAATCCAGGGCTGTCGGACTCCCAGACTCCCTTTGAACCTAGGCAAATCTCCTACTAAGCTGCTGGTAATTCTACCGGCCTAATATAACAACTTACATTAGTTAACAGAGTTTAGGTTACAGGTAGTGTAGGCCACCCTTGATCCTGGGATTCTTCCACCAGGATAAATCAGGCAACCGGTTAAGGTGCGCCAGGCCACCCACTGCTCTGCCAGCCTAATCTTACAGTTTATACTTATTAATAAATACAATTGATAACTAAATTGCAGTTTTGGGGTCCCTTCATGTTGTGGTCCAATCTGGCTCTGCTGACCACAGGAAAGAATCATCCTGACAAAACAACCTATTATCATTGGGCCTTACCACAAAGCTTTTCTCCTGTCCTTCCATCAGCTTCTCCTCTTGATTCTGGACTAATTTGTCAGCAACCAGCAGTACTGTCCTACCCACTGATGTTCTTGGAAACTGCTGGAGAACCAGAAAGAGAGATGGGAGGAGATCTTGACAGTACTGGGTTCAGATTCTCTGAGGACTGGACCCTCCCATCTCCTGCAGGTTCTCCCACAAAATGGGCAGGTTAGTACCCACACCTGGGCTCCTCACCCTCCCAGCTGTCAGTCACATCACTAGGGAGGCCTCCAGGAAATGCTTGTGCAGCTAAGAATCAATCTTGTCTTAGTCACATCACTACCACCACCACCACCAGGTGGCATGACCTTCCGAAAGATATTGAGGCAGGATCCACCAGGCACTGCACACCTGGTAGATGTTTCCAGAAAAGTGACGGTGGCTACTGTGGGTTTTGTGACCTTAAGATCCTTGCCAGTCAGCAGCTGAAAGGAATAAACTCTTACATTACACACACTATATGGACACAGCTCAGATACATTACACCAAGAGAAAGAAACTAGGTTTGAAGAAGCAGGTTCCACTTGAATGTTCTAGAAACGTCAAACTATTGGGCCTGCAAACAGATGCCCTGTTGTCAGAGACTGGGGTGAGGAGGAGTTGAAGATGAAGCTGGAATATGCTGGAAGATTCTGTGCTGTGATCTTGGTGGTAGGCATGTGACTTTGGAGTCTGTACACTGTAAGTCACAGCACTGGCCACTAAAGGGGGAAGTTTTTTGGATGTGAGTTCGTGCTGGCTGATTTTAGTTGTCAATTTGATGAAACCTAGAATCACCTGGGAGTCAGGTCTCTAGCTATGTTTAGGGCAAGGTGTGCTTGATTTCATTAGTCAAGTTTGGAAGATCTGCCTGCTTTGGGTAGCACCTTTCCACAGGCAAGGGTCCTGGACTGAATGAAACAGAGAAAGTGAGCTGGACACGAACGTGTACACAGGAATTCATCAGTCCCTGCTCTTAACTACGGATGTAGTGTGCCTAGCTATTTCAAGTTCTCGCTGCTTTGATTTCCCCATAATGGTGGACCATAACAGGGGACTGTGAGCCAAGTAAACCATTTCTTGTGTGTGTGTGTGTGTGTGTGTGTGTGTGTGTGTATGTGTGTGTAGACAAAAAGACAGAGGGGGTGGGGCACAAGATGGGGTTCTTTCCAAAATCCTGACTTTCAGACACATACAATACAATAGATAAAACAGGGCAAAGATCATTCAGCACCTGACAAAGCCTTCTCAGAAAAGGGATTGGCAGCCAGGCCCCAGATGCTATTCTACAAACCTATCTAGACTCATAATTTCGTATAAGCCAGTGTGTATAACCCTAAACTTTTCTTACTTTTTTCTACTTCTTTTTTTTTTTTTTTTTTTTTTGGTTTTTTGAGACAGGGTTTCTCTGTATCGTTGGCTGTCCTGGACTCCCTTTGTAGACCAGGCTGGCCTCGAACTCACAAAGATCCGTCTGCCTCTGCCTCCCAAGTGCTGGGATTAAAGGCGTGCGCCACCACCGCCCGGCTGACTTTTTTCTACTTCTAAGCATTCTTTATTATTATTATTATTACTTTATTTATTCAAGTTACAACCTGATCTCAGCCTCCTCCCTACTCCCCACCTGGTCCTACCCTCCCACCCAATTTTCTTTTTAAAATATGGCTTCTCCCTTTTTACAAAAGAACAACAAAAACCTACTTTAAAAAGAAGAGATTGCCAGGAGGCACTGCATTTCAGGGTGCAGGGAGCATGCTTGTGGGGTGTATTTGACCATGTGGATTTGGAGGTTAAAGGGTCACTTGGGTCACTCCTGTGGAGTAATCCAAGTGTGCATTACCATGCTTGGCTTAAAAAAAAAAAATTCCAGGGCTGGAGAGATGGCTCAGTGGTTAAGAGCACTAGTTGCTCTTCAAAAGGACCCGGGTTCAAATCCCACCATCCACATGGCAGTTCACAGCTGTCTGTAATTGCCAGGCCTGGTGGCGCATGCCTTCTATCCTAGCACTGGGGAGGCAGAGGCAGTTGTATCTCTGTGAGTTCAAGGCCAGCCTGGTCTACAAAGTGAGTCCACGACAACCAGGCCTACACAGAGAAACCCTGTCTCAAAAAACCAAACAACAACAACAAAACACTACCAAACAAACAAACAAACAAAAAATTCCTGGTGCCAGGGATCAAGCAGTTCACCCTCAGAGCCATTTCCCCGATCACTAACGCTGCAGCTCAATTACAAAAGCATGGCCCAAGGCAATACTTCTTCCTATTCTCCCCAGGTGACCTTACAGTTTTCTCCACTTCTCTGAGCTCCGCTGGCCTCCTCTGTAAAAGGAGGGCAGGAACTTAATCTCCCTCCTCTGTACTGTCATAAGAAATCGTTCCTCAAAGCACCAGCAAAGTGCCTGGCTTGTAGGAAGCTCCGGGGAGCACTGGCTATGATTCTACAGTCATCAGCAACATCATTACAGGCCTGGCTGGCAGGACTTTAAGCCTTTTATCACAAATGGACGTGGGCAGGAACAGAGCCCTTTTGTGTGGGCCCAGCCAAGCTCTAGGAAAGGCCAGCAAGGGGGTGTCCACAGAAAATGTGCTAGGACCACAAAGGCCTCTGAGGGTCCAGCGGACAGTCCTTTTTGTGTACGCAGACAAACCTTTTATCTGCCTCCCAGACCAGAGCTGCCAGGATAACCAGGTCAGAAGTTCATGTAATAAACAACTTTTGCGTCCAGAACGTGCTCCCATCCATCCAGTCCTGGGTGCTGTGACTGTGGCTCTCAAAGTTTAAGGCTGCTATTTATGAACGGGGCTTGGTGATGCGTGCCTGAAACTCCAGCACTTAGGAGGCAGAGACAGGATCAAGAGTTCAAGGTCGTCCTCCATTACACAGCGAGTTCAAGATAAGTTGGAGCTCTGTGAGGTTCTGTCCTCAGAACCCCAAAAATACAGCCAAGGACTTAGCCTCATCAGTAGAGTGGTTGCCTAACATTCCTGAAGCCCTAGGTCTAAACTCCAACATTAAATCTGACCAGCAAATACTAGCCAGTAATGTTAGCACTCAGGAAGATGAAGGCAGGAGGATCTGGGGTTCAGAGTCAGCCTTCACTCCATAATGAGTTCAAGGACTATATGAAAACCTGTCTCAATTAAAAAAAAAAAAAAGAAAAATAAGTTTCTATTTGTTTTAAAGCACCTTCAGACCTCAGCATCCTTTCTTGGAATAGGATCCCCATCTAGCTCTCTGATGAAAAATAAGTAGGATTCCAAGCTTTGTCCAAAGTCCCACTGTGAATGAGGAAGAGATTCCTACCATTAGATTGATTTGGCTAGACGTGGCTCAGCTCCTGCCTTCTCATTTTGAGTCCTCTGTCATGGTCTTGTTCTGCCAATTCAGTGTCTCTATGTGTTTCCCGTCTCTGAAACACCATGGTCACTTGCCTTTTTGGTGGGGCAGCTTTGGAGATTTGTCACTGGACTTGAGCTGGCCAGTGTTTCTAGGAGAAAATGCCAGCGTCCAGCATCCTCCAGGCTGGCGGTTCCTAGACCTCGGCAGGCATCAGGAGCACCTGGAGAGGCAGCATTGGTATTCAACACAGGCTTTGAATACAGTCCTGGACCAGACAGTGCCAACCTCCCAACTAATGATCTGAACCTTTGTTCTTAACTCTTGGGGCCATTTTAAGCTTCACCATGTGGAAAAGGAGGAGGGGATTGGGTTCAAATGACAGGACCAAGAGAGGAAGGGGTACAGAATGTGCTGTGAAGGACCAGTGTGGAAAGACCCTGGAAATTGGTGGACAAAGACTCCTTTTTGCAGAGCACACTGACAGCAGAAAGCAGAACTGGACAAATATGAGTGTCTCATCCAAGGTGAGGCGAGGGCAGCAGCAGGGAGAAGATTTGAAGCGGGCTGGATGGTGGCTTCTAGTCAGCTTGGAATGAGCAGTTGAGGTTTAATTATGCCAAAGGCCTGTCGGGTAGAAGAAAGCAGGCTGCCATCATGAACCACTGGTTTGATGAACCCTAAATTGTAGGCATAATGCTATTGTGTGATTCAAATGCTGATTTCTGTACCCCTCCATATCTGGTTGCAATCTTTGTTCTGAGAATCTCCCATCTGAATTTTGTGTAAACCCTACTCCCTAATTGTCCCTGGATATGCCAATAAAGCAGCTTACAGCCAATCAGTGAGTAGGAAAATGAATAGGGCTGAAGTTCCTGCCCTCTAGGGGAGAAGAAGTTAGAGAGAAGTAGGAGGATTCAGCCATGGGCAGAGGAGAGGAGACATCAGGAGAGATTCAGCTGAAGCAGGAAAACAAAAAAGTGCAAGTACCTCTGGGACTTACACTGAGATGAAGTCAGATTAGTTTAGTGGGTTAAAATAGAGTTGCTTTGTGTTGTGAAGCCTGGTTAACAATATAAGAGTCTCAATTATTTGGGTGATAGCCTGGCTAAGAGAGAAAGTATGAAATTAACACAATTTTATAAAGTTACACTAACACTAGAGTGAGTGGCCACTGGTGAATGGGATCCTGTAGGTCTGAGTAGCTGTTAAAATGTCCCTGTTGCCACCAAGCTGGGTGTGCTGGCCCAAGAATGTGATCTCAACACTTGGGAGACAGGAGCAGAAAAAGATGGAGGCACCAGGACCCAAGTTCCATTCCCAGAACCATTGTAAAATGCTGGGGGAAGTGGCCCATGTTTTGATGTCATGGATGGGGAGACACAGACAGGAGGGTCCCTACGGCTCACTGGCCAGCCAGACTGGCCTAATGGGTGAGCTGCAGGTCAAAGAGATATCCTGTGTGAAAAACAAGGTTTATAAGGCAGGGCATGGCAGTACATGCTTTTAGTCCCAGCACTCAGGAGACAGAGGCAGGGGTGTCTCTGCGAGTTTGAGGCCAACCTGGTCTACATAGCAAGTTTCAGGACAACAGGGCTACATAGTGAGACCCTATTTCAAAATGATGATGATAATGTTCATGAAGAAAGATATCCAGGGTTGCTTTCTGCCTACCCCTACCTGACCACCACTAATAATAATAATAATAATCAATGCTGAATGGTGAGTCAAATTTGAGCTAAAACCCCAGCTCTGTCCTCAGCATCCTGCCAAGCTAGTGACCTTTTGTTTCTTCATTTCTCTTGATATCTGGTAGAATGTGTGTGATTTGTGGTTAATAACTGAGCCTGTTCTCCAGGCTGCCAAGACAACTAATATGGTGATGTGTGTGAAGGCATCTGAGACTCACAGAAAGGTGAGCTACTGGGTTTCTAATAACAACCCATGTGAGGTTTCCATGACAACAACCCCTTCTCTAACTCTTCAGGTACTGGTGGCCTACAGTTCAGTTTAATTCTAATTGGAGCTACATGGGTTGGTGCAGCACCCCCCACCCCGATCCCACATGTTAGTCCTGTAAGATCAGCTCCACTCAGGAGCCAATGAAAGTCTCAGGTGGTCACCTGGGCTTCTTGTAATTAGAGGTTTTGGCAACTCATTTTCAGAATTTGCCAGAACATTCCACAGAAAGACTCCTTCCTTATCACCTGTTTGTTGCACTTCACTCAGTACCAGAAGAATGGTTTACTTCCTGTGATCAGTTAGTTATGAAGGATGAAAGTCAGAACCAGAGGCAACGGTTAAGGAATGGGGTGGGTGTTGTTGCTATGACAAAATACCCAACAACAGACAACTTACAGGAGAAGAGGGTTTATTGTAGTCCACAGAGGTTTGGGTTCATAGTCATTGTCCACAGAGGTTTGTTCATAGTCATCGACTCTCTTGAATCTCTGGCACTGGGAGCCTATGGCAGAGGCTGCTCACCTCAGAGCAGACCCGTTACAGAGAGAGGCTACGTACAACCTTCAAAGCCAAGGGCTCATCACCTGTTTCTTCCAGCCAGCCCTCCTCCCCCAAAGTTTCCAGAACCTTCCAAAATAGTGCCAGTCCTTGGGGGACTAGCTGTTGAGTACATGAGCCCTTAGAGGGAATGTATCATATCAGAACCATAATGAGTATATGGAGCTTCTATGCTCTCTCTGGGTATACCACCTTCCCAGAACCTCAAAGGCTCCACCAACTGCCGTGGTTTGGATCTTAAATGTTCCTTAAAGAAGCACATGCTGATCTGGGGGGAAGGATCAGCAAGTAAGACTGCTTGCTGCACAAGCATGAGCACCTGAGTTTAAATTCCTAACACCCACATAAAAGGGTGGCATGATCTCACACGCCTGTAAACCCAGCACTGTTGGGATGGAGACAGGAGGCTCCTGGGGCTTTCTGGCTGCCAGCCTAGCCTCAGGTTCAATGAGAGATCCTCTCTCAGAGAAGAAGGTGGAGTGTGATAGAAGAGGCCGCCTGACGCCCTTCACATGCACACACATGTATATACACCACACGTAGACTCACACACAAAACAGTGAATGTATGTATTGAAGGCTCCCCAGCCTGTGGTGCTCCTGGAAGGTTACAGAGCCTGTAGGATACATGGACTAATGTTGCTGCAAGCTCGGGTTAGGAAGCCCACAGTCTGAGATGAGTGGGCTGGTACCTCACAGGGAAGTAGGATTAAGTTTATGTGGCAGTACAGGGATTTTGGAATAGCATAAGCTTGGCGTCTCAGATGAAAAAGATGGGAGTATCCAATTATGGCCATGTTTACCATTGAAGGGCGTGTCCTAGAAAGCCCATCAACACCAGATCATGGGATCAGATGACGAACTGTTCTGAGGGCGTGCCCTGGAAAAGCCCACCAGGAACCATGGCAACAAGAGGCTGGAATCCATGATGAGACTCATTACGACACAAAGGATTTAAATCTCGAGTGCACGAGGCCCCGGGTCCCTCCTCCTCATCTTCCTCTGTCAACACACGCTGAGAGTCCGCACACAAGTGCCTCAGTACATCACCTTGTATATCATCATTCTGCACCGACCTGCCGAGAATGCACGCTGGTGGAGAAAGCAAATGGAACAGAGAAACCTCTCCCTCTGAACCAGCGCAATTGAACGGCTGCAATTCCAGGACGCTGGGACTAAGAGTCCGGCAGAAGTTTTCCCCTTGGAGCTTCAGAACCTCGGTATGGTGAGCAGGTATGAAACTTTTAACCTTGAAATAAATGGGTCCTAGGTCCACAGAGGCAAGTGCTGGCTGATTAAAAGATCGCCCTAAATTTATAAACTAGTCTTAAAAACTGATGAATAAGCCTCCAGACTTTAAGACTGAAAGACTGGTTAGAAACCAGCCACAGGTACGGATTCACGCCCAGAGAATTAACCTGAGAGAATTAATATCCTTTTAAGAAAGTGTTTGTTTATTATAGATATTAGAGCATTTTAGATATAGATTTTAGAATTAGGGTTTGGGTTTTAGGATTTAGGAACCTTGTAGGTAATTGTTAAGTATTAATAAATTTATAAGTATAAATGAAAATTTACTGTTACAGAAGTGGGTTCAAACTGAGCTACAGGATTACAGCTATACCCCTGGGCCCACTAGAACTACTAACCACAAGAACCAGGCCCATGATCCCCTAGGAGTCACTCTGGTGGCAAGCAGTCCTTCTTCTAATCCAGCTCCAAAGAAGCAGGGGGGAAATCTCTAACTGGAGCTTTCCCAAGAAGGCTCCTAGAAGCCCTCAAAATTTTACAAATGGTCCTGGTGTGTTGGCCACATACCTCTAATCCCAGCTTGTAGGAGGCAGAGGTACACAGGTCCCTGAGAGTTTGAGACCAGTCTGGAGCAAGTTCAAGGCCAGCTAGAACTACATAATGAGACCATGTCCTGAAGAGATAGTAGTTCATCTATGTCGCTCCTGCGTATCTACTCGAAGGATTGTTTGCTACGCACTAACCATGTACCATGGTTATCATTACAGCATTCTTTATAGCCAACCTAGTGCCCGTCAGTTTAAAAGCAAAGAAAATGTAGTACATAAAGTCATAGAGTTATTCAGGCATAAAAAACAAATAAATCATCTATTTTCAGGAAAATGCATGGTGCTAGAGATGATCTCAGTACGCAAACTAACCCAGACATCCAAAGTCTAGTACCTGTGTTCTCTCCCATAGGAGGTGCATTGATTAGTCAGGGTTCCCTAGAGGAACAGAGCCAAATAAAATGAATACATGTTATGAAAACTCATTCACAAAACTGGCTTCCACAGGCTCAGCCTGCCAGCATGCTCCAGCAGCCCCAGGCTAGTGCAGAAGGCCTGGAGGATTCTTAGGAACTCTTGGTCTTTGGTCCATACTGGATGGCCAGAGAAGCTGGAGTCTGATGACCATGAATGATGGTGGCAGTAGCAGCAATCCAAAAGGGTAGACACTCTCACAAGCAAGAAACACAGGCAGGCAAGCTCTCCCCTCACGCCTCTTTTACTTTGTTACTGTTTTTTGAGACAAGGCCTCACTATGCAGCCCACCTGGAACTGGCTATGTAGACCAAGCCTGTGGGAACTCACAGAGACCTCCTGTCTCTGCTTTCCAAGTGCTAGGACCAGAAAGGGTGATTCACCACCCCTAGCTTCCTAGTTGATTCTTAACTCCAGATAAACAAAGGCTCCTGGAGTTGGAATGGGCCAAGAGATGCCTCTCTTCCCTTCATGGTGGATTCTAATGCTTTCCAAATGAGGGGCAGCCTGGGCTGGCTACACAGAGAGACATTGTTTCAAAACAAACAAAGGAAAAACAAACCAAGCTGAAATGAAGCAAAGCAAAGGACACTATAAGCAAGCAATTTAAAAATAAGGAGTGGGCAGGACATAGAGGCTTGCTTCTTTCTGTGACAACATTCCAGACCTTCCCAAAATCTTCATTTCTTTTTTCCTAGTATCCTCTTTCCTCTCCCTGGCCTCCCTCTCATGCTGGTTTGCAGGCCCCTGGGTGCTCACTCAGCACCTAGGCGTGTCACTGTCTTCTGGTTCTTTCCTAACTCTGTCTCTGGGCACTTCCAGATATCCTGAGCACCATCTGATTAGCCTCCTGGGTGCTGGCATTTAGTAGGAACTGGAGCACAACACTGCCCAGGAGCCATGGAATAAATGAATTAACGTGGTTCTGGCCTCCATCACTCTATGTCAGAGCTCAAGCAAAACAACCCAGCCTGTCACAGCCTCCTGTCCTTCCTGCCCACGCTGTTCTCACCTCTGCAGCCACAGAGCCAGAGAGTCTTAGACACTCTGCCAAGGGGTAACTGGGGTGGAGACAGAGAAAGTGGCATCCTCCACCCTTCCTCCAACCAGGTGATGTCTGAGCACCAAAATCCAAGTCAAGCAACAGATGTGGTACATGACCTTAGCCAAAGTCCTTCTTTATCCCTGATTATTTCTTGGTTTCTCTGGTCTGTTGGCTGGTTGGTTGAGACAGGGGCACACTATGTATCCCAGGGTTGTCCAGCCTATGCAGGGGCACCCACAGCCCCTGCATAGACTCACAGTTTGAGCACATTGTCCCTAGTTGGTGGTGCTGTTTTGAAATGGTACGGAACATTGCCTTGCTGAAGGAAGTGGGTAAATGGATGTGTATAAACTTCTGGTATCTTTCCTGATAATATCTCTTCATTATTATTCTTATTTTGAGACAGCATCTCCACCTCTGATGAACCTAGAGCTCACTGATTGTTTAGACTGGCTGACCAGTGAGCTCTGTGGACCACCCCCACACCCCTGCAATCCCCAGACTGGGTTAAAGACTTAACCCTGCCTTGCTTCACTCTTTAAAATTTTTCCTTTTTATTTTATGTGTATGAATGTTTTGCCTGTGTGTGTGTGTTTATATGTATATGTCTACCACTTGTGTGCCTGGTTCCTGAAGAGAGGACATAGTTCAGATGGAACTAGAGTTACAGATGGTTGTAAGTCACCATGTAGATGTTGGGAATGGAATCCGAGCCTTCTGCCAAGAGCGGCCAGTGCTCTTAACCACTGAGTCATCTCTCTAGCCCTTAGCTCAGCTTCTTATGTGGGTGTGGGGACCCAAACTCAAATCCTTATGTTTTCACATGCACACGCACATGCTGGTTCACATGCATACATCACAAGAACCCTACCAACTGAGCTGCCTCCCCAGCTCCCCACTGTCTCTTTGAGCTTGCTGAGATTCTTGGTTCCTTCCTGTCCTAGCTGGAAGCCCTGCCGGCTGGAGTCTCCTTGCAGCCCATACCTTGTCTGACTCCATGGAAGGTCGAGATACTCTCCAGAGAAGGGTAGCTCAGATGCATTACAGGGTCCACAGGACTGGAGTCACCTTCTGGAACAGCTGATCAACAAACAGGGGGAAAAGTGAGACATAAAAGGAGAAGACAATGCTGGCTTCTCACTGGCTCCTGCTTCACAATAGACAAACTATTGTATCACTGTGGGTTTTTAGTCATCTTCTAGGTCAAAATCATGGAGAAGAAGTAAATATCCAGACATGCTAATTCCAAGAGCAGAATATGGGTAGCTGGATTTTGTTTTTCTCAAGAAAGAGAAATAAAAAGGCCATTTAGGTTCTCCAGTCTTCACTGTGGAATCATGAATGCAGCAGAAACCCACTTCTTTTTCATGTTTTAATGGAAGTCTTTGTGTGTGCATGTGTGCAGGTATACGCACCCATGCATACGCAGGTTGGAGGCCAAACGTTGACCCTGCGTGTCTTTCTCTATCCCTCTTCGTCTTGTTTTTTGAGACAGGGTCTTTCACTGAGCATTTCAACTAGACTTACTGCTGTTGCGTAAGTCACTGTCAGTCACTGTCTTAGAGCAGCTGCTCAATAACTATAACCTCTCACCATCTTCACCAATAGAAAGGTGAAGCCAAGACGCATAGATGAAGAAAATGACTCTTACGGTGCACTCAGATCAAGCTACGTCAGAGCAGAGCAGGGGCCATGTTGTACCCCTCATTACAGGGCATTAGCCTTACGTCCGGGAGAGGGGCAGAGCAAGGATGAATGACACGGAAGGTCTTCAGAATAAATGAAGTTATTTGCAGTGTCTTCACTCAGAAGGATTTGGGGAAAGTGTGTACAACCCAATTTTATTTGTGCAGACAGGGAAGGTGTACTATGCCTCCCGACAATACGCTTGATTATCCAACGACAGTTAAAATGTAGGCAGCATGCCGACTGCTAATGGCACTGGATGATTAAGCTTGCACCATTTCATTGTAAGCTGCCGTGGACTGCAGCTGTGTATGGGCTAGTCTTGTCCTGTCTGTCAAACTCTACTGTCGAGTCTTACCTCTGCTTCTCCACTGGTCTGGTATATTTTTTTCTGTTGATGTAGCTGAAGCTGGACACTTTATAAACCAGGCGTTTGTTTAGCTGACAATACTAGTGGTTAGGAGGGTCCAAATAACATGGTACTGATGTGTTGTCAAGTGTTCGTTGTCTGTGCATCACATGATGAGGAGAAATGGACCCAGATCCAACAAAAGAGATCAACTGCATTGAAAAAAAGAACCTTCGCCCTGAGATCTAACTCACCCACAAAACTCAAATTAATCCCTTCTGAGGTCCTCCACCCCATGACTTAAGCCCCATCTCTTAAGGAATCCCCCACTAGAAGCTGTCACACTGGGAATCAGGCCTCCGCTCACAAACTGTTGAGAAAAACACCTGTCCCCAAACCACAGCAGACATCTGTCTATGAGGTCTTGTTCCGGGATACAATAGGGTCTAGAATATATACTGTCACAATATTGAATTGTGATCACTGCTCCCCAACCCCATGGCCACTTAGTTTGAACTAACATCTGTTTGGTGTCAAGGTCATGCTTTTCCCAGCTAAGCCTTTAGAGCACCGAGATTGTAAGCATATGCTGTCACCACACCGAGCCAGCTGTTCTCTCACTTTTTAAAATATTATTTTGATTAATGTGTGTGTGCTCACACATGTGTGCAGGTGCCTATAGAGACCAGAAGAGGGTGTCAAGTCCTCCAGAACCTGACTTACAGGTGGTCGTGAGCCACCAAGAGGTGCTGGGAAATGAACTTGGCTTTTCTACAATAGCAGCACATACTCTCAACCTAAAGTTTTTCATTTTAAGTTTGTGTTAGTTCCTCTCCTATTGCTGTGATAAAACACCATGGCCAAGGCAACTTACAGAAGAAAGAGTTTATTTTGGCTTACAGTTCCAGAGGGATGTGAGTCCATCACAGAGGAGACACGGCAGCAAATAGCACAGTCATGTGGCAGTAGTGGGAAGCTGAGATATCACTTCTCAACCACAGGGACAAAGCAGAGAGAGTAAACCAGACATAGGGTGAGACTACAAACTCTCCAAGCCCACCCCTAGGGACCATACTTCCTCAGCAAGGTTATATATATCCTTAATCCTCCCAAAACAGCATCACTAACCAGAGACCAAGTGTTCAAATGCCTGTGCCCCTGGGGGATATTTCTCATTCAACCACCACAAAGTTTTGGCATTGAACTACCACATGATTGATTGTACACCCTAACTGTACCACCTGCTATATAATTTTTGGGACTTGGGCTTAGCCATCCTGTGTGAGTAGGAAGAAGATACTCTCTGAATGAAAGAGCTGGACATTAGCCACGCTGCAGGGACTAGCACTATTTAAAGCCTGCCTTCACCCAGTGGCTGTTGTTACCAGGGACATGAGACAAAGAGCCACAGATCCCTGGGCTTGGGAGCCTTCCCTCCTTAAGGCTTCCAGGGAAAGCATCTGTCTGTGTGGGTGATGGAAATGGCAGTGACTTGGGCAGAATTTAAACTATGTGTCTTAGGGACTGACTGTATTTATTTATGGGTCTGTGTCATATTGTTTAGTCATCGGGCAACTGTATGGAACACAACGGAGGTGCCATTATACTTGGCCCTGGAGACATAAAAAACAAGAAGGTGGAGGTCCTGACCTCAGCAAGGAGAGACTCTGGTCTCACTTTTTTTGCATTACTCATGTGCCAGCATCCTTTGAATTTTTTTCACCTATTTGTTTTTATTTTAAATTTAATTTTTAACTCTTTTCTTTAGTGCACACCCACATATTACATACACACTATTAGCACAGTTGCTGAGGTGAGAGGACAACTTTCTGCAGTCAGTTGTCTCTTTCCAGTGTGTGGGTCCCAGGGATCGAACTCAGGCCATCAACCTTGGTGGCAAGTGCCTTTACCTGCTGAACCATTTTGCTGGACCTTAATTTATTTTTTACTCTTTGACTGTTTCCTATATGTTTATAATTAATTTTATTCCTTCTCACTCATAATATTCTTTCTACCCCCTCTTCTGCTGAAACCCTTGTTTACAAGACCTCTCCTTGCTTATTCTCTGTGGATACCACCCACGGAGTTTAAATAGGACTACCTGTGTGAGCATGGGCAGAAGGTCATTTAGCTACAGCTCTGAACTAGTGACACCCTTCTTAGAGTTCAAATGTCACTTTTTTTTGAAACTGAGTCTCACTCAAACTGTCTTTAAGCTCACTATAAAACTGCAGATGGAGCCGGGCGGTGGTGGCGCACGCCTTTAATCCCAGCACTTGGGAGGCAGAGGCAGGCGGATCTTTGTGAGTTCGAGGCCAGCCTGGTCTACAAAGTGAGTCCAGGACAGCCAAGGATACACAGAGAAACCCTGTCTCGAAAAACCAAAAAAAAAAAAAAACTGCAGATGAACTCGAACTTTTAATAATCTTGTCTCCAGGTCCCAAGGGTTGGGACCACAGGTGTGTGCCACCACTGAGCTGTGTCGCCAGCCTTCTTAGTGATTTCTAATGTTTTCCATGAAGTCTACCTTAAATACAACTCTAGATTATTGCATACAATTGGTACAGAGTACCACATTTTGTGTGTGTGTGTGTGTGTGTGTGTGTGTGTGTGTGTGTGTGTGTGTACATTGTGGTGCATATGCGTGTAATTGTCTGTGTATAACTGTACATTGTGTGTGAAGGGGTATCTATGTATATGCATGCATGGGAGGTCAGAGGTTAATGTTGGTTGTCTTGTTTTGAGACAGAGTTTTGTGGTAAACCTGGAACTCACTGAGTAGGCTAGACTGGCTGGTGAATGAGCTTTGGGGACCCATCTGCTTTTGTTTCCTCTCCCCAGTGCTGGTGACAGACCACAGGGCCTCACTTTTTATACAGGTTCTGGGGATCTGAATATATGTCCCCACACCTGCAGGGTAAGCACTTTGCCAACTGGGCCACTGCCCCAGCTCAATGCATATCATTTTTTTTTGTTGTTGTTGTTGTTGGTTTTTTGAAACAGAGTCTTACAATATGGCCCAGGTCTTGAACTCCCAGTCCTCTGGTCTCAGATTCCTGAGTTCTGGAACTACAGGTGCTGGCCCTTGTACTTGGCTTATTTTTTATTTTTATAGACACTACTGTGTGCTCTAAAGTGAGTTTATTTTGGTCTCTGTGCTTTGGCTCTCCCTTCCCTGCCACATCCTCAAGGCCAGCCTGGACTCTTCAATAAAATCTTGTCTCAAACCAACCAATCAACCAGCATCCTTCAGTAAGGAAAACACCACACTGAATAATCTTTGGGAGTCATCATCATCCTTGTTCTGCCCTTTGTGTTTACACCCGTGAGTACCCACAGGCTGTTTGTGCGATGTGGGTGCTCTTCTTTGGAGTATTAGTCATGCCTCTGGTTATAGAATTCATTTGGAACGGAACTTGGCCCTGGGTCTAAAACCTGCTTAACATTTAAGTGTACACTCAGAGGAACATTTTTCATAGCTGAATTCTGAATTTGAACAACCTTTGGCAACTGAAGGCTGAGGAAAAAAAAAAGTCAACAACCTATCCAGAGCCTTCTCTCAAAGCTGAAATGTTTATGTAGGGTGCAAATATGGCCAGAGGGTGGGGATGGTTAGAGGTGGGGAGGGCCGTGGGAACAACGCCACCTTGTGGTCTCATTACTTTCTAGCGCAGATATGGGTACGGTGCAAACTCCACCAGATTGGGGCAGCATTTTTGGACTTGGGACTTTGATTCTGAGATTGGAAAGGGGCCTGGAGACATCTAGACTAGCACCTAGCTCCAGCAGGCCCAGCTGCCTCACTTGAGAGGCTTCATAAAGACCACCAGGGCACAGCTATGTGGTTGGAGGAAGAGGAGGAGGGAAAAGGGCGTGTGGCTGGCACTCATGGGGTCCTGTTTGAATCTTGAAGAAAGAGCAGAATCTGGAAGAATACTAGATGATTTCACAAGAGATGTGGCCACACTCAAGTCGGGAAGCTGGGGAAGCAGGCTGTCTTCAGTGAGAAGGCAGGTGGGTGACCACTCCTTACCTTAGCCCTGCCTTGGGCTATCATGTAACTTGGCCCCTCCCGTTGCTGACGCTCACCACCCCCGACACTAGGTACCAGAGAGATAAAAAAAGACAGCAGTTTCCTAGGACACTGGAAATCCTCAGATGCACCTGGATCTGTGCCCTTCCTTTCCTTCTCAGTGGGAACTCACAAGCACAACGCAGCTTTGTCTGATACAAAGATGACATCGATCATAGGCAGGGGACACTTAAGTATTTTGTACGTTTTGTTCTAACATCAATATCAAAATAAATAAAAGAAGCAGAAAAAATTAATATGGATATTTTGTTTCATCCATCAAATCCGATGTCTTGTCATTTTAACGTGTTATTAAAATAGAATTCAAAGATAGACATTGTGGTACACATCTGTATTTCCAGTGCTTGGGACACTGAGGCAATAGTATTGTGAACTGGAGGGTATCCTGATCTAAAACAGAGAGACCATCTAAAAAACAAAGAGAAACAAGGGAGTAATGAGATATTTAAATCCAGCCCCTACCCTGGTTCTAAGGCTTTGGGATTCTGTTTGTATTTTACATGTACTGCACCCTTCAGCTTGGACTCAGCACATCTGAAGTGCCCAGCAGACTGGACACACACACACACACACACACACACACACACACGCACACGCACACGCACACGCACACACACACACACACACACGCACGTCACAAGCAGTTAATACTACAAAGGGCACAGCATTCTTTGGTAGTTGGTAGAAGAGACTGACTTGACCTGGCAAAGTCATATGTGAGGCTTCCTGAAGGAGACGGTTCATAGCAGGCCGTGCCTGTCATGTGAGATCTGGAGATGAAGAGATGAGGAGGGCAGTGGTTAGCCTGAGGAAGAAGCCTTATACATTCCCATCCTACTGGAGCGTGTGCAAACAGCTTGTCCCTCTCCCCTCCCATCTACCCTCATCTCACACACACACACACACACACACACACACACACACATAACATACATACAAACACGCACACACACACATACACATACGTACACACACGCACATACACACATGTGCACACACGCACATACACATACATACACACACGCACACACACACGTGCACACACACGCACACACGTGCATACACATACACACACACACACACGCACACACACACACACACACACACACACACACACGTATGGAGGCCAGAGGACAACTTCAGATGTCTATCCGCAGGCATTGCTCACCTTGTATTTTGACACAGGATTGACCTGGAACTCACCAAGCAGTCTAGGCTGGTTGGCCAGTGAGCCCTGAGATCTGCCTGTCTCTGCTGGAGTACTGTGATTCCAAGTACACACCAGCACGCTTGGCTTTTAAAAAATGACTCATTAAAAACAGGGCTCTGGGCTTCCATTAGTTCCTCGTGCTTTCAAGCCAGCACTGCACTGCTCTTCACGGGACTCCCTGGGTCTTTAAAGGGTTGACAATGATCAGCTGTAGAACCTCTCTAGGTCCTCTTCAGTGTGCTGTAGAAAAATGTTCCAGGCTGACTCAGTGACCCCACCCCATAAGCCTCTGGGACCCAGTTCTACAGCAAACTTTCCACCAGGGCTCTTCACCTTCCAATCTCTTCTGAGAACCTCAGAGCCACAGGGGAAGGTGTCCACTCAGCAAATGCGTTTCAGGGACATTCGCTCACCCACCCACCTCTGGCTACAGACATTCCCCAAACCACAAGCAAGTCCACATCATGCTTTCTTCCAGTGCTTTTTACTGTTACAGCTTATGTATTTATTTTGAATTGGGGGGCACAGGCCACAGCTTGTATGTGGAGATCAGAGGACAACTGGTGGGATCTGGTTCTCTCCTTATCATGTGGGTTCTGGGGTTTGAAGCTAGGTGTCAGGCTTGGCAGTAAGTGCCTCTACCCATGCGCCATCTCTCTAGCCATCTTCAATTTTTTAAGGCCCAGAATAATTAAGCTAGCACTGACAGAGACCATTGTACATTTTTTCTAGTGGGGAAACTGAGGCCCACTGAGGGAAGGAGTGTTGCTAGATCATGAAGCAAGATTCTCATCTGAGGCAAGTGAGATGGCTCAGAGGTTAAAATGGCATGCCATGTAAGCTTGAGGACATGAGTTCTATCCCCGGAGCTCACAGTGGAAGGAGAGAAACAACTCCTGAAAGTTTCCTTCTGACTTGCACATGCCCACCATGGCATTCGTATGCCGACACATACACACACGCACATGCACACACACCCACACACATGCACGCACGCACGCGTGCACGCGTGCACACGCATGCACCACATGCAGGCATGCACGCACACACACATCATATCCACAACACACATCGTCATCATCATCTCATCTCTCCTCTTGGCTCTCCCCCTTCCTGTACCCACTGTGGTCTATGGCATCTTCTGGATGCTCTGGATAAAAGCAGTCACACTCTTTTATCTCATTCATTAATACATAATAATCTGTTAATTAATTAATATTAATAACACCTGAAGTGGACTGGACAGGTGGGAGTTGGCTCATACCTCTCTACATGGTCTCCACTTTCTGGCCACTCCAAGTGCATCACTCCTCCCTGCTCACACCCAGGGTTTATTTACTCTCAAGGAGGACACTTCAGCACATGCCACGATGGTCACTCTTGTTGACTCTCAGGACCGCCCTTCACCTGCTCCCACCAACCCCTGCAGGTTTAGGAACATGTCTGGCTTCTCCATGTAAACACAGCCTGAACATTTGTGCAACAGGAGTGATCAGGACCACAAAGACCTGTGTTCTGAAATGTTCCCGTTCTAGACACCGTGACAAAGCTGCAGTGTGTCCCCCTTGCTCACTGCTAGCACTGCTCTGTGCAGGAAGCAGCTGCGGACTCTGCTCTTGGGTTTGGGGTTGTAGCCACTTGCATTTTGCAAGATGCCCAGGAGGTGGCGCCAAACTGATGCCCTCAACAATTGCCTGTGGGAGTCTCAATCAGAGGGTGACCCCTGTGTATGCGAAGGCGGGGCTCTGAGAGGGTGCTGCCTTCCCAACAGACCTCGTTGGCCTTAGCTTTGGGTCTGCTCTCCTCCTATAACAACAGAGGTCCCGTTATCCGTAGTGAAGGCCAAGAAGGCTCGGCTCATTGCTGTCTAGTGGTCTGTGGGACTGGGCTCCGGGCCCCCCTTCAAAACAGGTCCTCGTGTGTGGTGTGTGTGTGTGTGTGTGTGTGTGTGTGTGTGTGTGTGTGTACATGCACGCACCCACACAAGTGTGCATGTATGTGCGTGTAGGGAGTGGGTGCCATGCAAGAGCAGACTAAGTTCTTTGCACCCTTACTCTGGCTCTGAAGGTGTTATAGGCCTGGAGCAGGTGGGAAACCTGGCCCTCATTGCAGACTGATGGGGCCGGGACGCCAGGGGCTCAGGGAGAGACAGTTCCCTGGACAGCTGCCTCCCGCAACAAAGAGCCTCACAATTCTGCAGTAGTGATTCCCATATTAGCTTAACACAACCCATGATTGGGAGGTGGGGCCAATATGGTAGCAGGTGCTAGAACCATATGGCTATTTAAATTAATTAGTAGCCGGGCAGTGGTGGCGCACGCCTTTAATCCCAGCACTTGGGAGGCAGAGGCAGGCGGATCTTTGCGAGTTCGAGGCCAGCCTGGTCTACAAATTGAGTCCAGGACAGCCAGGGCTACACAGAGAAACCCTGTCTCGAAAAACCAAAAAAAAATAAATAAATAAATAAAAAATAAAAAATAAATTAATTAGTAAAAAATTTAAAAATCCTTTGAGATAGGGTATCACATATTGCAGACTGACCTTGAACTTGCAAGGTATCCAGGAATGACTTTAAACTTCTCATCCCCTGCCTCCACCTCCCGAGCTGTGTGTGTCCCGCCGCACCTGAAATGGGCAGTGCTGGGCATGGAACCCAGGGTACACGGCAAGCAAGCACTCTTCCAACTGAGCCACATCTCCAGCCCTAAGGCGAAACAAAATTTAAAATTCAGTTCCTGCCAGGTATGTTGGCACATGCCTGTAATCCCAGCATGCAGGAGATCAAGGCAGGAGTGTTGTGAGTTGTAATTCGGCCTGCGATACATAGCAAAACCCTGTTCAATAACAGCACCACTGAAGTGGAAAATCCAGTTCCTTACTTCCATTAGCCACACTTCAGACGTATGTCTGCCTAGATGTATGGCAGACTAGTGGCTGCCACTGGGTCAGAATATAAACGAGTGTGTACAATCACTAAAAGTTCTATTAGGCAACCCGGACCCAGAACCTACCTAGTCTCCCACGGACTGGGTTGTTGTGGTTGCATGGCAGGGTGTTCTTGACCCTCTACACACATCCTTCCATGGATGTGGTTCCTGCAAGGTTCTGAGAGATGGGGTCAGGCAGACCCAGTTCAAATGCTTGATCTGCTACTTCCTATTACTGAAGCTTTGGACCGGCCACTCAGTCTCACTCCAGCTGTGTTCTCCCTTCCATCTAGGTGGAAGGTTAGATACATGACTTGACCATCCCAAGACCATCCCTAGGTCCTATCTAGGGTTGGATGTGCTACAGGGCCATTCTCTCTTCCATCTAGGTGGAAGGTTAGATACATGACTTGACCATCCCAAGACCATCCCTAGGTCCTATCTAGGGTTGGATGTGCTACAGGGCCATGGGAGAGGCACCATGCTTACGAAGTTTATGTGAGAGGGCCTGCACGGATTTTGGACCAACAGAGATAATAAGGGAAAAGTAGCCTCATAGTGTGGTGTTGGGCAAGGGAACAATGTAAGGATGGAGAGAGATTCGTGGGCTGGGAGAGAGGGCCTGAGCTGCAGAGTGGGAAGGGAGGGGAGAAACCCAGAGGAAGGAGTATCAGAAACCAGGCCATATTGCTGTAATTGGGTAAGGCAGATGGTTTTGGGGCGGCCCGGGAGAGGAGCTGGTACTGGAAAAGGCAAAGCTTGGAGACCAGTTGTGTTGGTTGCAGAAGGAGGAAGACTTGGGGATTGTGCAGCAAAGGTGTTTTCCCTCTAGCCAGCCCCTCCTCGAGGCTTGAGAACTGGGGCTGATACCAGGCTGGCAACAGTCAAGCCAGGAAGTTCTTGTTCGTTTCCAGTGGACACTTCTCCTCCAGACCTTGCCTGTAAACACTGTTTATTTTGGAAAGCAACTGTTCTGTTTTCAAATAAAATGTTGGGACATGCAGTATTAGATTTCCCTGATCTGACATTGACCTAGAAAAATGTGCTGGCAAAAACAGAAAATTCGATGCCCCACTGTGCTGGCAGGCACAAGTGTCTCTGCTCTTGGCTGTGGACTGCAAAGGTTAAGATGCACAGAGCTGAGCAGGTGGGGCCTTCTCCCTGTTGGGAGCACGCTTTCACCCGGAGTGGGGGCAGCTGAGGGCCAGGTGACAGTGTAGGCTTCTCATAGCCTGTGTGTGTGGTCATGAGCAGGAAGAGAGGTAACCAGGGAATATGGAGAAGGGATGGATCCCGGAGAAAAAGCTGGTGAAGATGGTTGGGAGCTGGGTCAGTACCCAGATCAAGAGCAGCCATGGGATGTGCTGAAGCAGACAGGGCCATTTTCTCAGGAAAATGGCCAATGTAACTTGAACTCTAGGGAGGTCTGTAGTTCATTCCTGTCTCTCAAGGGACAGACTTCCTAGGGACAGACCAACCATATCCTGCTTCAGGGGGAGGTCATGGCCTGTTACTGGCTGGTGGGAGACTGGGCACTTCTATCAGGGGGTGGTGACACCAGGGAACATAGTTCACTGCAGGAGCCCTATGTCATAGTAGGAACATAGACATCTAGGTCATCTGGGACACAGGGTCCTGATCTCATTAACAAAGGAGACCCAGAGAGCCATAGGAAACTACCAAGTCACTAAATTTCCCAGAATACCCCAGCTGAGCCAGGGAGGTGTACAGTGCCCAGCTGGGAGCTGGGCACAGTAAAGACTTAATAAGAGTGAGGTTGCATTGCAGCTTCATCACTCAGCAGGGTACGCCTTAATTTCCTCATTTGAACACTACAAATAATAACCACATGTGTCTCACAGAGCTCTGAGAGGGCCACACATACGGCCCAGTTGATAGAGCACTTGACTAATACGTAGGATACCCCCCTTGGGCTTCATGCCTAGCACCATATGTACCGTGGGTGTGGTGGCCCACACTTGTAAAACTTGCACCAAAGTGGTGGAGGTTGGTGTTCAAGGTTGTCCTATGCCACATAGTCACTTCAAAGCCAGCTTGGACTACATGACATGAGATGCTATCTCAAAAAACAAAAAACAAACAAAAAGAAAAAACTGTAAGGGAGTAGATGAGCTCATACACACAAAGCCATCCAAATGATCCCTGTACCGAATAACCACAGCTGTTTGCCATATTAAACAATGTGCTCACCTGTCTCATCACGTTGTCTGTTTACTTCCTCATTTAGTGTGTCTTTATGGAGAGTTTGCAGTGTGCTTAGTACTGAGGATGCCCCAGGGAGCAAAAAGAGCCCAGGGGCAGGAGCATCACATTCCAGTTGGCAAATCCACCTGACAGGAGCAACCTCAGAGAGAAAGGTTTATTTTGGCTCACAGTTTCAAGAGGGTACAATGCACAGTGGTAGGGAAGGCAGGACAACAGGAGTGGCTCCGTCCATATCTGCAGGGACATGGGGCAGCTGTTTCAATCCTGGCGGCTAGGTCAGGAAGCCATGAATGGGATCTGAAATAGGGCCAGGCTGTAGCCCTCTGTCTCCCAACTCCCATGATTCACCTCTGCCAGCCATTCCTCTGGCCCCAAAGGTTCTACAACTTCCCAAAACAGTGCTGCCAGCTTGGGGAAAGCTGTTCAAATACTTGAGCCTGGAAGGGACATTTCACACTTAAACTGTAACAGTCCTCAGACCATCCATGCCCGTGTCCTGATCCCTGGATTTGGTGAGCATGCTGGATTAGGTGGCTGAGAAACTGTGGTTACAGTTGGAAGGGAGGCTAGCCCGAGGTTGTCAAGGTGTGTCCATCTCATCATGAAGGCCCTTCTGAGAGAACAGGAATGCAGGAGAGCCAGTGTGCAGGTAGACAGACGGCCTGATAGCAGAGGAGGCAGAGGCCTGAGTGAGGTGACTATGGCTTTGGGGACAAATGCCTGAGCCTAGACACGTGGAAACCACTGGACCAAGAAAGGGAAGGAGATGGAAAGGGCTGGGGATGCCCTTCATGTTGGCTTGATGAGAGTGGACCTTCTAGAATGATAGAAATTCACATGGCTTTAAGCCACTAACTTTGGGGAGTTACAGCAACCAAAAGAAACTAACACAAACCCTTCGGCATGGAGCCTCTATCCTTTTAAGGAGAGACAGGCATTAAGAATTATAAGGCAGGGTGTGCTGAGCACAAGGGTTGCATCTGGGAGTAAAAGTCAGACAGACTGTGTGGCAGCCCATCGCTCCGTCCCTCCCACTCAGCCACTCCCAGCCTCACTCCACCCGCTCTTGCTGCCTACAGTGTTCAGAACTTCCTAGCTCTGGTTGGAAGTAGAAGCACATAGAGAAGCAGGTTGTGAGGCTCCAGGGCTAGAGAGGGGGCAGATGTGTAGTCTCTGGACCAGGAGTGGGTGGGGCCTGGGACCAAGGTCTAAGGGAATTAGCCTGTCCCCAGGTCTCTAGGTGGGGAAAGGAGGACCTGGGATTTGTCAAAGCCAGCCAGCAGAGAAGGGCAAAGCTGGCAGGCAGTTCCAGTGGCTCGCAGGTCTCTGTGATTACAAGCTCCCAATGCTATAATAAAGAACATGTAGAATCCTCTCATTTGGAGGTTGTAAAACATCACTTGGGCCTGGCTTTTATCTTGCCAGGCAGCAGGACTGCTTACTGAAACCTTTCTCTTTCATCTCCCTTGCCTTTAATTGACAGATCTGAGTGCAGGGAGCCACCTCCAGTCTGAACCCAGGGAGACTGACTCCAGTCGACCTCCCCGGGCTCCCCCTGTTCACGTCATCACACAGGTCGCTCTGCCCCACCCTGGAGCAGACAGCTGAGCAAGGCCTGCATGGGCCCAAAGGTATGGGGAAATTTAGCCCACTAGCGAGCCCAGGAATAGGGGGAACTTGTGGCATGGCTGGGGTAATTAGCTTGTTTCCTGGTGCCTCACGTGTTACGTGGGGGTAGATAGAGTTCATGGACCTTGAAAGGACAATGCTTGTGGCCCTTGTTCAGGAACTCAGAGGGGGCACTGCTCAAGGACACTGCATCTAGGGAGAACTATTCACACGGTGGATGTTTGCATGTATAGGGACATGCTTGGCAGAACTCCCCTTGACCTAACTTCACGGTGATATTCAGGAATGTGTGTGTAAACTGAGGCACATGTGTGCCCCCTGTCCTACCTGCAGGAGAGGTCAGAGGTCAGGTGGAGGCTGACACTGGGAGCAGGGCTTTTGCTCCTACAGAAGGAAAAATTGACCCATGGGATGAAAGGGGCCAGATACCATGGAAGACTTGATCTTTGAGCCTCTGAGACTGTCATCCTGCTTGTTTGCCTCACCCAGAGGACGACTGGGGTGGGGAGACAGAATTCATGTGCTGTTGGCCATAGCATGACTCACATACGTGTGTTTGAGTGGGGCAGTCACCGTCTATGTCCATCTTTTCCAGGAGTGACAGTATGCTTCTGGAGTCAGCCCACACTTGACCCCTCTCATCTCTTTCCCCAAACCCTGAAGCTGGACCTAGCCCTGTGCGGAGGTGGCCGTTCAAATGTGAACAAGTTGACTGTCTCCTGCCATCAGAGCACCCAATCAGGGAAGCAGGGTGTAGAGGAGGGAGGTAAGGAGGTTTTCCCTGAGAGCAGGCCTGGGCAGCTGGCCTTACCCATCCCATATCCTCCTTTCTCCCATAGTTACTTCCAAGCCTGGGCTGCAAAGTGAATTCCAGGCCAGTCTGGGCTACAGAATGAGACCCTGTGTCAAAAAACAAACACCCACCCATACTTGGATTTCTCAGGGGGCAGGTCTTTGCTGTGGGTTTGTGATTGATGGCAGCTGGAAGTCACCCAGTGACCCTTAGATGAAGCTGGGCTGTCCTCTGCTCTCCTGCACATATTCCTTAAAACCAGTCTAAAAGTTAGATGCAGTTTACTTTTAAAACTTGACAATATGGGGCTGGAGAGACGGGTCAGAGGTTAAGATCACTGACTGCTCTTTCAGAGGTCCTGAGTTCAATACCCAGAAACCACACGGTGGCTCATAAACATCTATAATTAGATCTGGTGCCCTCTTCTGGTCTGCAGGCATACATGCAGTTAGAACACTGTATACATAATAAATAAATAAATAAATCTTAAAAAAAAAAACTTGACAATATCTTTTGTCATCACAAATGATGTTTCTATTTCAGAAATAAAATATGTTCCAGAAATAAAAGTAGCCTCAAATCACTGGTTGGGTTTTTCCAGCTCTGCTGAGGTATAATCAACAAATGAAAATAATATATGTATACCACACACACACACACACACACACACACACACACACACACACACACACATTGATGGATGCCTATAATCCTAGCACTCAGGAGGCAGAGGCAAGAGAAATGGAAAGTTCCGAAGCACCCTGGGTGTTGTGAGAATTCTTCCCCCAGGAAGAGTCGAACAACATCTTTCCCCCTCATCCTAATACTCCAATGACAAACGGAAGACCAGATCACTGGCCCTCATGCTGGAGAAACAAAGATTTCATTGGGCTTCCTTACAGACCGTGGGTAAGTTGTTACTTCCAGGGGTGTGGGTTGGCCAGGAGCAGTCACACTACAAAGGGCTTCCCTCAGCCACTTAGATGGAGTGTCCCTCAGCTAGTCTTTCACAGGCTTATGCACCTTAGCATTTCCCTAGACTCGTAGGCCACATGCAACTGGGGCAGAATTGCACATAAATGACTGAGAGGGGGGGACAGTTAAAATCTCAGGTGAGGGCTATAAGGGAAGCTCACAGCAGGATGATACTATTTAAAGACATCCAGATGGAAAACACCGTATGCATCTGGCTACACTATATATAGATTCTGCATTCACAGTACAGACTCAGCTGTTTAAAGACGGAGCCTGCAACAATGGCCCAGTTGTAAAGAGCTTGTTGAGGAAGCAAGGAGGACTCCACTTGATTCCAGACGCCCATGTGAAAGTCAGATGTGGTGGTGAGTCAGTGATCCCAGTGCTGGGGAGGCAGGGACAGGAAGAACCCTGGGGCTTGCTGGACAGTCTGGCTAAGTCTGTGAGCTGGAGGTTCAATGAGAGACCCTGTCTCAAAAAATAATGTAGAGAGGAACTAAGGAAGAACTTAAAGCTGATCTCTGGCTTCCATATACATGCACACACATGTGTATATGAACTTTCCCACTCACACATGCACATACACGTGAACACATGCCCACACACAGCACACATACATGAACATTTGTATATAAATTCATCTTACTATTAGTAAAGTTTGTCCATAAGAACAACTTGGTATTCTATCCTAACTAGTAACCCGGGTCCTTAGAAATTCCTTGAAAATAACTAATTTTAATAACTATTCACTGTTCTTTCAGAAGGCTTACGCGTTCTTAACAATGCATTGTTTCTAAGTATTTAGAGTGTTTCTAGTTTTTCCATTAACTCTTAAAAAAGCATTGTTCTGAGTTTATAGATTTAAGTTTTTGTGTATATTTTTAATGATTCCCTGAACATGAACTACTTGACTCAAGACAAGGAATATAATAACTTTTTTATAGTTTATTGAGGTTAATTTACATGATACAAAATCCACCCTTTCTAAGTACAGAGTTCAGTGATTGTTAAAACAAGTCCGTGATTTGGTAGCTCAGTGGCTAAGAGCAAGCACTGCTCTTCCAAATAATTGGAATTTGGTTCCCAGCACCCACATAAGGTGGCTCACAACTGCCTATAACTCCAGCTCCAGGGGGTCTACTGCCCTCTTCTGGCCTTTCATGGGCACTGTATGCACATGCACACTTGCTTGGGATGTGTATGCACACATATCACACACACACATAATTTAAAATAATAATAATAATAAAATCTTAAGGATATGCAGCCACTTCCATAATCCAGTTTTAGAATATTTGTATCAACCAAAAATATTTCCTTATGATAATTCAAAGACAAATTCACACCCTCTTTAACCCCAGGTAACTATAAATCTATGTCACTAGAAGTTAGCTTTTATAAAACAAATATATATGTATATATATATATATATATACACACACACACACACACACACACACACATACACACACACAAATGATCTGTCTATCTATCCAGCTATCTATCTATCATCTATCTATAGGGTCTCACTGTATAGCTTGGGCTGGCCTTGAACTTGTGATTGTCCTACCTCAGCCCCCTAAGTGCTAGGATTATGGACACATGCCACCAAGCCTGGCATTGATTCATTGACAAATTGTGCCATGGGGTATGTGTGTGAATCTATGGCCTTATGCATATTAGGCAAAGGTTATTTGGCTAATCTATAACTCTAAACTTTTATGTTTCGGACAAAATCTCCCTGAGCTGCCTAGGTTGGCTTTGAACTTAATCTGTAGCCAAGGCAGGTCTTCAACATGCCACAATCCTCCTGCCTCAGTTTTCCTAGCAGCTGGGATCCCAGGGATGCACGACCAAGCCCAACTCTGACAGTAGACATCCTACTAAGGTTGGTGTCAGCACCTCTGTGATTTGAATGGACAGTTTTCCAGGGACCAGTCATGTCAAGCATCATTTGTCATTTGCAATTCTTCTTTGAAGAAATATCCGTCTAGATCTTTTACTCATTTTTAAACACCTGGTGTGGTAGGGCTAGTGGAGTTAATATAGCATTTAGCAGCATAGGGATCTTGGATTATCAGAAGCTTGGCATCTCAGATAAAAGATATGGGCAGAACCAATTACGTCCAGACGTGATTAACATTGAAAGGCATGCCTTGAAAGCCCACTAAGAGCAGATGACATCATTGATCATGGGACCACAGGACACACTGTTGTTGAGGCGTGCTTTGGAAAGCCCACCAGGAACTATGACAACGAAATGCTGGAATTCATGACTGAGATCATTAAAACACATTACCTCACAAGAGATTTAAGCCAGAAGCCCACGTGGCCTCCCTCTGGCCCTCCTCCTCATCTTCCTCTGCCAACACATGCCAAGAGACCTCACTGTGCCATAATACATCACCATTTTGCACCAACCTGCCGGGAATGCACACTAGTGGAGAAAGTAAAGGCAGACACCCCCCCGCCCCAATCAAAACTCTCTGAGCAGGGGCCAAAGAACTGGACTATGTTTTTCCTTTCTTTTTCCATTTTAGCATGTGGTCTGATGTGTGCTTGCTTATGTATTGTATATAGATGTTGTGTGTATTTGGGCACAAGTAGTGTGTGGAGGGTGAGTGCACATGTGTGTGCTCTTTCACATGAAGACCTGAAGTCGATGTTAGGAATCAACCTTGACCACTCTTCCACCATGCTCAACAAGGCAAAGGCTCTCAGATAACCCAGAACTGTCTACTATGGCTAGTCCAGTGGGCAGCTTGCTCTGGGGATTCCCTGTCCTAACATCCAAGGCTGGAACTATGGACAGGCCTTCACACCCTCAAAACCCACCCTTTGGTGGCACACTTTCTCCAACAAAGTCACACATACTCCAACAAGGTCACACCTCCTATTAGTGCTACTCCTTGAGCCTATGGGGGACATTTCCTTTCAAACCACCACAGGGGAGGAGATATAGTTGTAAGCAGTAAGTAATTCATTTGGGGACATTTCCAGTTCTAGTGACTCTTCACCTGGCTCCCACTCGAATGACCTACAGAGGTTCTAGGAGATAGAAGAGACAGTCTGCAGCTCTCACCCATAGAGGTCCCAACATGGTAGACTCTAGAATCTAAAAGGAAACCCTGATTCTGGCTGAGAGTCTACAGGTGAAGATTTACCATTTAATTCATGAGAATAACTCATCAGGGTGGACAGTGCTACTCTGGAGACTCAAGGAGAAGGCCACATGAGTCAGGAGTTTAAGTCCAGCATAGGCAACACGGTAAGGTCCCATCTCAAACACACACTCACACAAGAGAGAGGTGGAGAGGCTGAGGATCCCATCTCAGACACAGTCACACAGGGAGAGGAGAGCCCAGGGATGGTGCCAGCCCTGTGATGGCAGAGCCTGGATAGTAGACAGACATTATGTGCAAACCTGGAGGCTGCTTGGTTCTTGGCTCCAGAGAAGCTCTGACATCAATCTCTTGGTCTCCAGGCCACTTTTAGATGCAAGGCTGCTGGTGTGGGGAGTTTATGAGAACAGGACTCCCTGGCTGTGAAATCACTGGCATTTCATGGAGTGATGGAAGATTTTACAAGCTCTGTGATGAGCTGGGCTCTGAACACAGGCCAGGCAGTTATGCAACCTGCCTGGGAGGTAGAGCACCTGTGGGTTGGGGAGGCAGGTAGAAAGAAGGGGGAGCCCCCAGGTCACTGTGATTGGACAGCCCTAGCCCCATCCAAATATCACAGGGGGAGGGACCCTTCAACCATATACTCCATAGGTTTCCTGAAAGTCGTTAATGACTTATCTCATTTTTCATGTGTGTGTGTGTGTGCGTATAGATGTGTATGTCCATGTGTGTGCACACATGTGTGTATGTGTGTGTGCATGCCTATCTCTCTGTGTGTGTTCATGGGTGTGCCATGTACGTGCCTGTCTATCTGTTCCATCCCTTCATCATCTCCACCAGGATGCAAACTTCCTGAGAACAGAAATTGTACCTGTGTGCTGTTTTATATCCATCATAGCAGCGGATGACCTGTAAGGTCCTGAACGCCCTGCTTCTGGAAACATTCAGACGTCCACTCACTCAACAAATTGACAGTTTGACCTTTGTACCTACCCAGGTCTCCTAAGTTCACTGGCAGCCTCAGGGCCCCCATGTTCAGTGTTGTTATTGACTCAGTGAGTGAGCATGTTTGCACACACCTGGGACAGGGCACAGACGCATCTGGGCCAGCCCACGCTAGGTCCAGGTGGCCTGGTTATTGGTTCTGCCTTGGGGTCAGCTGCTATGACCTCCAGGTGGCCATCTGTATTGTCCCCAGTGTGAGACCTTTCTTTGTACTACCCCTCTTGTCCTCAGGATGCCCCAAGGATTTGAAAGAGTACCACGTGCTGTTCAGGACAAGTGTCCCATGTCTTCGAGCTGTCTCTTGTGTGTCATCACTATCCTAGTCACTGCCCTTAGAAGGGTGCTAGTGAGTCACTATCCCCTACTACATGAGTGACGTCTTAGAGACCTCAATGAGTCTTGGCAGTTTGTGGATTTTGACACAATGCCCTTCCCCCACTGTAGCAAATGTTTAGGTCACTTTTCACATTCAGACTTTTTAGCTAGAAAAAGAGTCAGTTAATTCACTGAGGAGAAACACCCCCCCATCCCCCACATTTACTTAGTTATCTTTTGAGACAGCCTTTCCTTCTGTATGCCAATTCGGCCTGGGACTTAATACATAACCCAGGCTGGCCTAAGACTATCCAATCAATCCTCTTAAAATGATCATGGCATGGCAATGGGGAGCTGTGAGTCAGAAAGGATTTGGGTCACTGCTCTAGTTAAAATCAAACGACACTGGAGAGATGGCTCAGCGATTGAGAGCACTGGCTGCTCTCCCAGAGGACCAGAGTTCAAATCCCAGCACCCACATGGCAGTTCACAGCTGTCTGTAATTGCTGGGCCCCGTGGTGGCGCATGCCTTTAATCCTAGCACTTAGGAGGCAGAGGCAGGCGGATTTCTGTGAGTTCAAGGCCAGCCTGGTCTACAAAGTGAGACCAGGACAGCCAGGGCTACACAGAGAAACCCTGTCTCAAAAAACAAAACAAAACAAAAAAACAAAACCAAAAACAATAGCAATAATAATAACAGCCTGGATGTGTGGTTGGAATTCAGGTAACTGACAAGAGTCACTTGGAAGGTAAAGATGACTTTCAACCACAGACTGTCACAAAACCAAAAGTAATAATAATAACAATAATAATAATAATAACTTTAAAAGACTGGTTATTTAGGTATGCATGGCAGCTGGGACCTGTCATCTTAAGGGTGAGAGAAGATAACACTGTGAATGTGCCAAGTCATTTCTTGGAGACCCATTCTAGTACTTTCTATCACTGCCCACCAGCAGGATCCAGGACTCTGGCCATGATAATCCACTCTGCTCATGTGATTCACACAGAGACAAAGACAAATTTTTATTTAGAGGCATTTATTCCTACTGTAAAATGAATCCCATCAGCTAGACCTGGTTGACACACACCTATAATCATAATACTTAAAGACTAAGGCAAAAGGGCCTCACATTCGAGGGTAACCTGAAGTACATGTATCCTACACTCAAGCATCAGATACTTCATGGGCATACTTGAGGACCCCCAAAGTACAGGTTTGTCAATCCTCCCCAAATTGCGAGTCCCAGTTTAGATGCCAACCTCTCAGTGCCTCGGTTTCCCCATTTTTCCCAGGGTAGTTGCATAAGGACTAACCTGGGAGGCACACAACAGCCACTGTTGTGTAAACAATGAGAGGTTCAGGGTGTCCCATGGACCCTGGTGCTGTTCCAGAAGGTATGTGTCATGGAGCCTGTGAAATCTGAGAACCAAAGGCCTGGTGAACACAGAGCACCTTGTCCCCTGCCATCCTGGTGCGCACGCCCTGTACCTTGGCTTCCCAGCTTCTTGAGATGGCTCACTCATTCCCAGCCATGGTCAGTGGTTTCACTGTGTAACATTTATAGCGGTGACCGTGGCAATGAGGGCCATAGCACCTCTGCCATCTGGTCTATTTCCGTCAGAGCTGAGTCAGGAAGGGGCATCTGACTGTTGTGGCTCATGGGGCCCAAAGGTTGGGTTCTCGGCAGGTGTCTGTGGACATGGCAGCTTGGGATCTTAATCCAGCTCTGCTGCAAATGGCCAATGGCTGTGTGCTCTTTGACTTTCTTACCACCACTAAAACTCAACGCCCATTTGGGGTTAGCACCTGCCACTACATGGGGCTATTGTTTTAAATGAACTATATCCAAAGGGTCCTGCTTTACACTTGGTGCAAAACAAGGTTGTTGCAAATTAGAGTGTCCTACCTCCTTCAAGGCTTCCTTGCTGGCAAGGCAGAGGTGTGAGTTGCTCTGGGAAGGACTCCCTTTCCACTCAATCTTGTATACATCCTCTTCTGTCATGAATGCACCAGATTCAACCCAGCCTCCCCTTCAGTGCTCTATACACCAGTACCAGGGATCAAACTCTCTTCTCTAATGTCAATCACAGGGAGCCTCACTATTTTTCTAACCAAGCATGTGGTCATCTATGCAGGGCTTCTGAAAATTTCCCATTCTCAATTCCTTATACCTAAGAACATTTTTTCATGACCCCAAGTATATAATGTTATAAAGTAGAGGTGTAAATCAAGCATTTACTGCCAACAAATGATGATGAAATGTATTTAAAAGCAATCCTTTGGTGGTTGGGATATGGCTCAGTTGGTAGATGCTTTGCCAGCACGCACAAATCTCTGGGGTTGAACCCAGAACCATATAAACCATGTGTAGTGGCACATATACCTGCAATCTGGTACTTGGGAGGTGGACACCCAAGAATCAAACATTCAAGTTCATTCTTGACTGTGTAGCAAGTTGGTGGCCAGCCTGGGCTACATGACAGACTCCATCTCAAAATCTAAAACAAAACAAAAAAAACCCAAACCCACTAATTCTTTAGTATGCATGTAACTTTAACCATAAAAAGAAGAAAGCAAATTTGCATACTAATGAGGACAATGAACTTGTTTTTCCATAAGGACTTCAGTACTGACTATTGGAGGCTGCAGATACAAAGCATCTTCAACATTTTTTGGAGTTAATCAATATTTTGATTCTATTTTATACTCAATGCTGAGAGTGCTACTTCACATAAATACATAGTACCAATGGCAGAGTATATTTAGGCCCATTTCAGAAACTGCTGGAAATTCTGCCTTAATCTCAAACTAACATTCATGGATCAAGTTTAATTAATTATGAATTAACAAATTAATTAATTTTAATGAAGCTCAAGCCAGCAACTCAACCTGAAAATTTAGAGATTTATTTGTATTATTTTAAATTATTTGTATTGTGTGTGTACACATGTGGGAAATACCCACAAAGACTAGAGTCACTAGAGTTATAGATGGTTGTGAGTTGCCATATGGGTGCTGGGAATGGAACTCAGGTCCTCTGGAAAAACAACAAATTCAAGAAACAACTTTTAAAACCAAATATCCTAATATAATGTGAGTACCAAACTAATTTGACATTTACATGCTGAGGGATGATGGTAGGAAAAGATTAAAAGTCTTTGCTTTCCATACTTAAACCAATACGTTTGTGTAAGAATGGAAAACCGTACAATAAAAATACTGCAGTCATAACACACAGTAGTCTCAGAGGGGAGCCAAAGCATATCAGGAAGTATTTGTTGACATCGTATGGCGTGACAGCATGAACACTACAAAGTGTGAGTGTTTGCATGTCCAGAACTAAGGCTGTTTTGAACCAACTTTTGATCATAGTGTATACAGAAACCTTATACCGTTGTCAATTTTTTTTGACCCACACATGTTGCAATTCACAATCTAAAAATCTGGGATCCAGATAAATGATTTTCAGTCATTTAGTGGTAGGGACCGGTTTGGGAAATTGACTACATATTTCTAAGACCACAGGATCTCTCTGCCTAACTGGTTCTCCCTCCTTCTCCCTCAGGCTCTCTCTGCCTTTTCCTCCTTTTTTGCAGTACTGAGGTCAAACCCAGGGCTTCACCCATGCCAGGCGAACACTATACCCCTGAGTCCCATGCCTGTAGTCCGGGCAGCACATGGGAGATTGAGGGATTGGATCCTTTTATTAGATTTAGAATCACCTAGGAGATACAGCTCTAGGTGTGTACTTGAGGAAGTTTCCAGTAGGCTTTAACTAAAAAGGGGAGATCCATGCCATGTGTGGGTGGCAGCATCCCATAACCAGGGGTCCCAGGCAGAATAAAAAGAGGGAGAGGAGAACAAGAACTGAACATCAGCATGCATCTCTCTGTGCTGCCTGCCTGCAGACACGTGACCAGCTGCCTCACGAGCTTGCCACCGTGCCTTCCCCTCCATGACGGACTGTGCCCTCCCAACCAAGAGCCAAAGCAACTCTTCTTGAAGTTGTTTTTGTCACTCTATTGCCGCAACAATGAGATTTATTTGGTGAATAGGCTAAGAGGTTCAACGCCCAAGCAGGGCCTTTCTGATGAGTTATAACATGGCAGAGGGCATTGGGTGGGAGAAAGAGAAGTAGAGGAGGCTGAATTCAGTCTTCAGATGGACATTACTCTTACATTAATGAATTCAGCCCATGTTGGTGATTTAAATGAGGGCAAAGTCCTTGCAATTTAATCACTTCCAAAAGCTGCTGCCCTCAGCAGGATTGCATTGGGGATTAATTTCTTGTCTGGCTAATCTCTGGTTGTCAACCTGTCACAGATTAGAGTTAGCTGGGAAGTGGGAATCTCAACTGAGGAATTGCCTCCATCAGACTGGTCTGTGGGGCATTTTCTTGATTAATAATTGGTGTGGAAGACCCAACTTGCTGTGGGAAGCGCTACCTATGGGCTGGTGGTCCTGGGTTGTAAAAGAAAGCAAGCTGAGAAATCCTTGAAAACAAACCCGGAAGCAGTTTCTCTGTGCTCTCTGCCTCAGTTGCTGCTTTGAGCTCCTCCCTCAGTGATGCAATGAGTCTTTCTCTGCCAAGTTACCTTTGGTCAGTGTTTTATCACAGCAGCAGAGATGCACTCTAGGACAGTTTCCAATCCATTAACATTGGGGACACATTCAAATCAAGACAAGTCACATGGTGAAGCCTGACTTTAAGAAGTAAACTGGCTTCCCAGCAGCTCTCTGAAATGGTGCCTCAGCAAGGTTACGGGGCACTCACCCCTGCCCTCCTCGATGAAGCTTTGATCCTAGGCTCTTACAGGGCATATAAATAAATTTCTTGTTGCTGCGACAAAATATCTGACAAAAGTCAGCTAAAGGAAGAAGGGTTTATCAGCTCACAGCTCCAGGGATACATTCACACCCCTGTGAATGTATCTCCAGTTTCCCCAATACAGTGGGGAAGTCATGGAGACAGGGGTGTGAAATGGCTGGTCACATTAGGTCCACAGTCATCAGGCAGAGAGATGGATGCTGATACTCAGCTATCTTGTTCAGTCTAGGACCACAGCCTAAGGGATGGTGCCACCCACATGTAGGGTAAGTCTTCCTATCCCAGCTTAACTAATATAGAAATTCCTTCATAGACACTCCCAGAGGTGTATCTCCTAGGTAATTCTGGATCCTGCCAAGTTTCATAGTCGGGATTAACATTAAGGTTAGCACAATATGACTTCAGCAACTCACAGAGCTATCCAGGCACAGGCATTCTTACATCTCCATGGCAAGGACTGGGCAAAGGGCATGTATAGTTCTCCCATTTTCTCAGGGACTGTTGGTCAGCAGTCCATGAGGTTGGGAGCAGAGGTGGGGTGGTGGGGAGTCAGGGTTCAGACTGCCATGAATACAATGGATTAATAATCCAGGGTCAGCTCTAGTGAGGCAGCCCAACTTTATTTGGTATGAACAAGGGTTATATAGAACTTTGAGGAGTAGGTGGGGGTTCCCAGGTGAGTGTACATCCTTGGTTGGGGGTTTAAAGTGCATGGAGAGGCATTCCAAGAATCTCAGGTGCTTGTTGGGCAGGTTCTTATCAGGAGAAAGGAAGTTAAACCCTCAGGTAGAGGGTTCAACTCCCCAGATAAGGTTAGGCAGAGAAGAGGGAGCCACACTGAGAAAGGGAGTCCTCCATTAAGCACTGAGCTCAGGGCTTTCTGATCATGCAACCTTAGCGAGAAGAGGGAGCCACACTGAGAAAGGGAGTCCTCCATTTAGCACTGAGCTCAGGGCTTTCTGATCATGCAACCTTAGCAGCAGGGTTTCCCAACAGGCATGGCATTGTTCATCAATTATTTCCTAGTGCTGCTGCAACCAAGTTGGGCACCCTGGGTGGTCTAAAGTCACTGAAATGGACCTTCCACACTTTAGAAGGCTAGAAAATGAAGGTGTGGGAAGGCCTAGTTCCTCTGAACACAGAAAGGGACCCTTTTCTTATTTCTTTCTGGCCTCAGGTGTAGCTTGTTGGCTGCACTTGCTCTATCTTGGCTGCTGTTCCAATCCTTGGTGTTATCCCAATTCTCTATCTTCAAGTGATGTCTTGTGGTGTCGTATTCATATCCTCCCTGTGTGCATCTGTCTACCCCCCAGTGTTCCCTTTTCATAAGGGTACCAGACATACTAGGTTAAGCATCTCCTTAATAACCTCATTTCAACTTGATGCCTTTTTAAACCCCTTATCTATAAATATATAGTTATAATCTGTGCTAGATACTTTTCTTGTGACCAAATACCTGAGAAGAAGCAACTTATAAATGGGAGGGTTTGTTTCAGCTTACAGTTCAATGGGACACAGCCCATCATGTCAGGAGCATGAAGCAAGGGGTCCCATTGTGCCCTTGGTTAGGAAGAAAAGATAATGAGGATAAGAAGTTCCCCCAGTATTCCACTTCCTCCAACAAGGGTCTGTTCCCTAAAGGTTCCACAACTTTCCAAAAGAGCAGCACCCGCTGGAGACCAAGTATCAAAACACATGAGCCTATGGGTGACATTTCATATTCAAGCCACTGTAACCGAACTTTTAAATTATTATTTAACACTTATTTATTTATTACTAAATTCACTTATAACAAACACCAACAATTTCTTATCTATTAATCCTATAAATTCCTACAACCCCTTTAACCTATCCACTAAACCTATTGATAATTATAACAACTACTTTCATAACCTTTTAGAATGATACAGTCTCTGGGGCAGGTCCTCAGTCGTCAGGAACA
>CAJQZJ010001826.1:9533523-9614191 GCA_907164525.1 Lophiomys imhausi | reverse complement strand
GATGGATGGATGGACTTTTGGGTGAATGGATAGGTAGATGGATGGGTGGATGGGTGGATGGGTGGATGGATGGATGGATGGATGTATGGATGGACTTCTGGGTGGATGGATGGATGGATGGATGGATGGACGGACTTCTAGGTGGATGGATGATAGATGGATGGGTGGATGGATGGATGGGTGGGTGGGTGGATGGGTGGATGGGTGGACAGATGAGTGAGTGAATGAACATAGAGTCAAGTGTTAGCTTTGTGGTAAGGCTGAAGTGTAGTTTTAGCTATGGAACTTACAAAGGATACCAGGCACTTGTGCCTTCAACTCATGGCAGCCCCTCAAGGAGACAAATGCTGTCCTTCTAGGAAGTTTTGACTGCCCACAACATGGTGCCAGAGAATGCAGCACCATGAAAAGTCCAACCAGCTAATACTGAACCTTAGCAAGGAATTTCCCAATTCCTCTCCTTACACACACAAACCATCATCACCAGGGCAACCACAGGACAGCAGCATGCTACCTAGTAACAATGTCTTCCTTCTCCCACATCCCCTTTCCTTCTGCTGCCAGGTACCCTGGGGACCTCACTGCCTTTTAAGGTATTTGTGGGTGAAATGATGATAGTTCCTGGGTGGGAGACAGTTCTACTCTTAGAACTTAGTGGCATTGCCATTTTATAATATCATTTTGTTTTCTCTTGATGCTAATGAGGGGTGGCCACAGTGTAGACCAGGCACTGAGTCCCTTTCCTGAGATCTTTTGAGGAGATGGGGGAACAGGATGAAGTAGAGGTTCAGAGAGCCTCTGAAAGGCTCAAATTTTAAAATCTGATTAGAGATTTGTGTCCATATATCTTTTGAAGATTGGCAGTTATCTCCACAGGAAGCTAACAGTCATTTTTAATTATGACTTTTAAGGACTGCTGGTGATGTGGCTGAGATCCAAAGTTCAAGGTCATCCTTAGCTACATGATAAATTAGTGCCCAGCCTGGGCCACATGAGACCTTGTTGCCAAAAAAAAACAAAAAAAAAACAAAAACAAAAACAAAAACAAAACAAAACAAAACAAAAAAACCCAAAACCAATAAAGACTGCCTTTTTAGCCATTGGACTAGGGAGGAAAGTGGTAATCTTGATCCTCTGAGGAGGACCTGATCCCACTGAAGTATGCTTGGGGCTATTAAATGGCACAGAACAGAAATGGGAGGAGGAAACCCAAATGTGTGCCACTCTTGCCCAGAGCATAGACATAGAAAGAAACTTGCTGTCCCCCTGTGGCATCTTTGCTGCCTGCGAAAGACTCATTTTTGTCTATCGGGTAGCAGCCCCTTCTCTTAGACTCACCTAGTTGATGGTACCACCATTCACCATCCCTCCCTTCATCCTTGTTGTCAGTAGCAACCTCTTTCATATTTCTGAGTGTTTTTCTTCCCTCCCATTTCCCCAGAAGGTCTTGGTGAATCATCCATCCAATCACAGCACTCTTGTTTGGGACACCATTCTGTCCATCTCTAATATGTCACTGGCTGATGCAGACAATGACAAGCTTCCAAGCCTCCCCCACTGAAGGCTTCAAGAGAGATACTGAGACAGATGGCTGGGGACTAAGCTTGGACTTTATTGAAAGAGTTACTAATGCAATAGGCAGAGATACAGACAGACAGACAGATAGACAGGCAGGCAACGGCACGGCAGGGGCTCCAAGGAGAGTTCAGGATCAAGCACCAGAAGCAGATAGCACACTGATGGGACCTCTAAAGAGAGGAACCAGAGTCTACACAGCAGAAGTGGCAGTCAGGCCTGAGCATGGGGGAAGTTTCACAGCATGAGCTGCACCAGGCTCTCTGATTTCCAGGCAGGAGGGAAGGAAGGGGGCAGGAAGTAGGATGTGTGGCCACTAATGCCTGCTTTGTTAGAAACTCACTTCCCAGGTGACAGATCTTGGTCCTGGGGAGTCTTGTAGCTGGAGAGTCACAAGACAAGTCTCAGTAGGTGGCCCATTTGTGTCTGAGAGGGGACAAAAAAAAAAGCTGTGGCCTGAGCAGCTTTCTAGCTTTCCATTCTTACATCTTACTTAGGGTGGGTTTGGCCAATGGGGTCAGGGAGAGGAGAGCCAAAATTTGGCTTCCTCGTGGCTTAATAATCCCAGGCCACAGATCCTCTCAAGGTGACCTTCCTCTGCCCTCCAGAAAGGGTTTCTTCCTTCAGCCTCTCTTGCCCCATCATCTCTGTGCAGACAGCACTATACTTGGTGGTCAGCCCTCAGAAAACAGTTCTTCATAAATGCTCCCCAAGCTTTCCTGGATGATCTCTGTCACTTTGTGCTGGGTCCCAAAGTGTTTCAACTCTCCTAATCAAACTCTTCTGTGGTCTCCACTGGGTTTGAAAATAAAGTCCATACTGAAGATCTTGGGAAGGAAGTCTCATCATCGTGCAACCCCATCCATTTGACCTACATCCCATCCTCCCCACTCTCAACCCCACTCCAGGCTTGCCACTGGCCAAGGCTCACTGCAGAACTGAGTCATCACCAGCCTCTTGCCTTGGTCCTCAGAAATTCTCATTCCTCACACTCTTCCTTAGTCTGTGTACCCCCTCCCTTCCTCAGCCTCAAGAAGCATGGGCATGTTTTAAGGTTTCATGCAGAGGAGCTAATGGTCTGGTATAGGGTCCATGGATTGGTAAATGGTCCATAAATACAGGACAAATGAGCAATCCTCAGTAGAGTTCTGCTGAGCGAGAATTTTTGAGAGCCTTACACTTTCCTTCGAGGTCCAGTGTTGCTCACAGGCATGTTTAGATGTGGCTGAATGCCTTTAATTTAATTTAATTTTATTTTATTTTGAGACAAGGTGTTTATGGTAGTTTGAGTGAGAAATGTCCCCAAAGACTTGGATATTTGAACATTTTGGTCTCTAGTTGGCGATGTTATTTGGGGAGGTCTTAGAAGTGTAGCCTTGCTGGAGGAACTGTCACTGGAAGCAGGCTTTGAGAGTTTAAACCCTTCTCTACTTCAAGTTTGTTCTCTCTGCTCTGTGTCTGTGGTTGAGGATAAGAGTCCTGACCATTATGTCTGCTGCAGCAATTCCCCACCGTGATGGCCTCTTCTCTCTGGAATGGTTAAATCCAAGTAAACCCTTCCTTCCATAAGTTGTCTTGGTGTTTTATCAACACAAAAGAAAAGTAACTACTACAGTCCTTTTATGTGGCCCTGACTGACTTGGAACCCACCAGATAGAACAGAGTAGCTTTGAACTTGCAGCAATCCTCCAGCTTCCATCTCCCGAGGCTGATATTACAGACATTTGCTGCCACCACCATGCCCAGTCTGTATGTTTAAGAGAAAGGTGCCTTGGGTTTTAGGGATGAACAGCAGAGTGAGGGCCAGTTTCTGAGAGCAATCAGCATGAAGTTATGTAACCCGAATAAAACGAGGGCGGTCCATGCAAATACAGGCATGGTCCCCATCAGGGGCTCTGATGACTCCTGGGAGAATCTCTGTTGGAAAAACTGAGCTGAAGATATTCAAGAAGATCAAGAAGAAATCTTTCCTGTGGGGCATTCTCCCTGGTAAATAGTTCCCTGTCAGGAGCCTCCAGAGGTGATGGGGGCTGGGGACTGCCTAGAGCTTCACCTGAAGGGATGGGCTAGCAGTCTTGGGGACACTTCACAGGGCAGCCAGCTGAGCAGTGTCCCCATCCTCCTTTGTTCTTATGTTGGGCTTCTGAAGAACACATTTCTAGAAAAAAAACTCTGCCAGCCCTCCTACCTGGTGGGTCCCTGTGGAAGAGGGTTTAAAGGAGACAGGGTTTGGTGTTTTTCTTTTAGGAAGGGGAGTACTGGGCAAGGAGAAGTGGGAGGAGGAGGAAGGAGGAGGAACTTGGTTAAAGGAGTCTTTTTCAGATGCTGTTTGCTTCGAATCCATCATCATAGCCCTAAGGAGAGTTTGTCCTAGGTGCTCACATCACTTCTCCTGCTACCCCCAATCCTACTCCCCAACATCCTATTCCCCTGGGACTCAGTTTCCAGGTCTTCAGTCCAAGCTGAAGCAAGCTTGCCCTTGACTAAGCTTGACTCAGTCTTCCCTGATGGCATCTTCTGGGCTCATGCCACTCCCAATCCCAAGATGTAATTGTGTATGCTCTGAGGGCAGACAGTCCATAACAAATTTCCGAGGATGGAAACCAAATGAATATAAAAATAGTTGGGCCAGATTGCTGGCATGTATCATGGCTGAGGAGTAGCCCTGGGACATCTGGGCCCAAGCTGGTGCTTGGCAAAGGGAGCTCATACCCATTTTCTTCCATCTTATCTGCTCAGGGTGCCCATTTGCATGTCAGCTCCAAATGGGAGCTGAGGGTGATGTGAGCTCGGGCACTGTCTACTAGGATCTTTCTGAGTACTTATGTACCACAGTAGCCAGAAAGCTGCCTGGTGCAGAACTGGTGCTCCCTGACTATCTTCCCACCTGAGGTTGGCTTTGGAAGCCAAAGTCCCAAGGAGACAGCTTGGAGTAAGTCATCCCCATGGCTCCCAGAAGCTTTGTTCAGGGACAGGTCCCCTTTTGGGGGGACTGGGGAGAGATAAAGCCAATTTGGAATGACTTTAGTCTCTAGAATGCTGGCCTCCCGAAGATGAGCTTTTCAAAATAGGACTTGCCCCTTCCTTTCCCTCCTTTGTCCCTGGAGAGCTCAGGGTGGGAAGCCCTGTACTCCACTCCTTCACTGGGGACTGATGAAGGAGGATCAGATAGTCAAAGTGGCTATGAGGTGCTGGTGGCTGCAATGGGTGACATTGACAGTCAGCTTTTCAGGATATAGAATAACTAAAGAGGCAGGCCCTTGGGTGTATCTGTAAGATTAAGCTATTTGAGGTGAGAAGACCCACCTTAACTGTGGATGCTGCCATTCCTACAGCACAAAAAGGGGAAAGCTAGCTGCACACACAGTATTTATCTCTCTCTCTTTGCTTCCTGACCACAGATGCCTTGTGCTGGACCTGTTATGATGGAGCGAGCCAAAATAAAAATGGACGAGCCCTTCTTTCAGGATGTTTTTGTCAGGCATTTTGTCACTGCAAGAAAAGTAACCAACATAGTGGCCCTGTGGAGAGTTTTGGCAATGGATACCTTGATACGTGGTCTAGATATTCATTCAAGGACAGAGACAGCAGGAGCAAAGACACAGGAAAGCAAAAGGGCTTTGGCTGGAGCTTTGCCAGTCCCTGGCCAGAGTCCCCTCTCCCTCCCTGGGTGCAGGAGCTGCTCATGTACCTGTGGGCACAGGAAGTGAACCTGTCAGGGAGTTCCCATCAGATGCATCTGGTTAGTTCCTGGGAACACCCATGCAGTATGCATGGGAAGGACTGAGTATGAAGGTGTTTTTGGTTTTGGTTTTTTTTTTTTTTTTTGGTTTTGCACAAACCAAAGTAAAGGCAAGGTTGGGTCCTTGAGCACTGCTGTAGCTGGAAGCCTCAGTTTGTGGGGCAGTGAAATCACCATATATGGCCTGAGAGGAAATCCTCAGCAAAGATGTAAATAGGTCATCAAGTAATGGGAAAACTATGCAGCTGAACGGAGGTGCTCTACAGCCTCTGCGGCTCCAAAGGCTGAGAAAACTAAGGGCTAAGAGCTGTGGTCCACAGAGGATGGGGGACAGAAGACACTACCTTGTGTCCCCCAGCCAGCCTCTAACCCCCTCTTCCTAACTCCCCACTGAGAGCTGCCCCTAGTCTGTCAAGCATTCCCGTGGCTGAGATCGGGCAGGGACAGGAGATTGCTGGAGACTCTTGTTGGTGACTAACTCAGTACTTGAACAGGAAACAGACTGCAAAAGACTTAGGAGAACCTATAATTAGCTCATGTCCTAAAAACACTCACATGGGAAGAAATGGAATTAACACACTGGGAGGAGGAGGAGGAGATACAGCTTCCAAGCAAGCCCAGGCATCATCCTGGAAGTGAGCTTTCCTCCCAGGAAGTACTCCAGCTGCCCTCAGACTGAGCCACACTGAGCATGCCCGGATTTGCTCGCTGAGTCGACCACCAAGCCCCGCTTGCTGCCCATAAAATGTCCTGGATTATCTGTGGTTCTGGGTAATCCAGCTTCATAGGGACCATGATATAATATGATATGCATGAAGGATTGAGACTCAGGAGCTAGAGTGTGAAGGCTCTTGCTTGGGGACATTACGGGTTGTATGTAAAATGTTTCTCATAGACTCATATGTTTGAGCACCTGGTACCCAGCTGGTGGCACTGTTTTGGGAGACTGTGGACCTGTATGGACTGTGGCCTAGAAGGAGGAAGTGAATCTCTAGTGGTTTCCCATATCCTTTTCAACAGATTCCCCTCCCGACTTCATGCCTTTTGATATAACACTAAGTAGAGTTGTATGTACACAGGTGTTGGTCCACCCACTAGAGCCTGGAAACCTACCAGTGGCTGCATCCTTAAAGAAAATTGATTCAAATTGCTGGGACAAAATATCTGACAAAGACAGCTTAAGGAGGGAGAGGTTTGTTTTGGCTTACAGTTTGAGGATATTCAGTCTATCATCATGGGAGAATGTGAAGATGGCCCAGGAGGATGTGGCATCTGCTTTGCATGTAGTGCTAACACATGAAAGCCTTCATTTAACTCTCAAGGCCCTCTGCCTAGAGGCCTACTGCCTCCAGCTGGAGAGTTTCTGCATTCCTCCAACAAATATCAACTGCTAATATCTCTTCAGTTAGGCATGGGGGCTGGGGAATTCTGGCTGACTCGATCTTGTGCAGGTGACCATAGCTGCTGTGAGTTCAAAATGCAATACCCATGTCATGTACAGGTGTCACAGTATTCCTCTCCATCCTCCAGGCCCTGCTCTGTGATGTTCCCTGGACTTGGCCCATGGGTGAGGGGGTGGGTTGGGTTGATATAGATGTCCCATCTGACACCCAGCATTCTTGTGAGGTATTTGGTCACAATAACAAGAAAAAAAATAACTAATATCCCAGAGAAGTGGAAAATCAAAGCCATGATATTTTAAGAAAATCCCTTATGCCTCAGTTTCCCCCACATGCCAGGCTGCAGTGATCCTACTAACGTGAGTCCAATAATGGAGGAGAGAGCAAGTTGGAAAATCTGGCCTTGGATAAAGTGCAGTTTGGGGTTATAATACTTGCCAGGATGATCAGTCACTGGGTCCCTTTTAGTGGACATGTGGACGTTTGTAAGACTATTGTGCGTTTTGTGCTTTTGGCTTTTTGTTTGAGATGTTGGTTTGAACTGCTGGACTTCAAATCTTTCTTTTTCAAAGCCTCACAGCATGTCTCTAAAGGAAACCCCAAGAGATGGAGAAAAAATAGATCTACCCTGAACAGGGTGGGGACCCACATTTCCTGGTACTTATACAAAGCACCCATTCCCCACAGTGCCCTCAGGCCCCACAGAGCACTGTTTGAACACCACAGAACTAGGGTCCTGACCCTTAGGGCTGGCCACCCCAAACCCTTTATTGTGGTCCTTTTACTTCCTCCACACAAGAACTGTTACCAAAATAGTGACAAGCAGTGATTATTCCCATAATGGCATTGTCTAGAAATGTCAGTCAACACAGAAGGACCATTCACGTCTCTCTAGCCCCTGCCAGTATCTTAACAGCCTCAGGATCTACAAGATGAACATCATGCAGACTACACTCAGTTCTCCCTCTCCCCAGGAACTGCATCCTCTACCGTGTGATCTTGCAGCATCTCTATTAAGAGATAGGCGCCATTTCCCATCCAGTGAATAAATAGGAGCTGGCCTGGGGATTTGCTTCAGACAGTGTTTAGTGGAGGTGATAGCCTTAAGGCTTCCAGGTAGGCCTTAAGAAGATTTGTGTCCTCCCCTTCGTCCTCTCCCTCCTCCTTTTTGTCCTTCTCCTCTTAACCCCACATTTCTGCTACTACCATAGGAACAGTTCTAGGTTAGCCTACCAAGGACCATACATACCACACAAAGCAGAGGTCACTCCAGACCAGCCACCTCCAGTTCACCTGCTGGCTGCCCGCAGAAGCATCAGCCACTGGAGTTATGAGGGGCCATAAATGGTGGCTGCTGTCAGGCCTGTGTTTTGGGTAGTCTATTCCTGCTCCAGCTATTTATTGCTGAGTCACCAATCACCCACTGTTGAGTACTTTATACTAATTGCAGTCTGGATGTGAAATGTCTCTTACAGACTCACGTGTTTAAATGCTTGGTCCTTCCCCTGGTAGTGTTGATTTGGGAGGTAGGATCCAGCTGGAGGCTGTAGACTTCTGGGAAGACAGCCTTAAGGGTTATAGTCCATCCCCTGCTCTGGTCTGTATTCTGATCCCTGTCCCAAGCAGCACCCACATGCTCCTGTTACTACGGGCCTCCTCCACTCTGTCCCCACCATGATGGATTGTGTACCCTTAAACTGTGAACCAAATAAAGCCTCTCCTTCCTTAAGCTGCTTCTGTGAGATACTTTGTCACAGCAGTAAGTGACTAATACAATATACCCAAACACAAGCTGGGGGTGTAGCTCAGTTGACAGGGCGCTTGCCTAGACTGATGGTATTAAGTGTCAACTTGAAAGAATCTAGAATAATGACCTTGGGTTAGTCTCTGGTTGGCTTATGGGAGATTACGTTGATGCCATTAATTGAGGTATGAAGTTCTTCAGGGGCCATAAAGCGTATTGCCTACCAAGGGCAAAGTGCAAGAGGTGGTCACCTGCTATGTGTGAACTTGTACCTTTCACCGCTCTTTAACTGGATCACTCCTTCCCCCTCATTCCCTAACTTTTAAGGCCTCTTTGGTGTGGATAGGAGGAAATGCAGTTCTCTGACTACAGAAGTGAATAGATACAATCCTGTCAGCCAAGACATCTCCATAGTGGGAGACTATTAACAAGTCAGTTAAGATTCACACCAGATCCTTATCTAGTGAGGATATTATCAATCTGCCAGCCCCAGCCATGCCCATCTACAAGGACTGGAAGGTTTTCACTATCCTGTTTAGCGTCTCCCAGTCTCATGTACCGACAGTGAAAAAAAGATCAGTAGTTGTTCCCCAATTCCAGACCAAGCTCCCCTTTGGGCCAGCACCAGTATTGTCCTCTCCAGCCTTGCCACAGCCCAGTCTGGAGGCCAGCCTTCTCTGCCTTAGTTCTCACAGTGTCTAAGTCACTGTTCTATTGTGTGAAGAGATAACATGACCCAAGCAACTCTTATAAAAGAAAGAATTTAATTGAGACCTTGCTTATGGTTTCAGAGGGTAGTTCATTATCATCATGGTAGGGAGCATGGTGGCATATATGGCACTGGAGAAGTAGGTGAGAGATACCACCTAATGACTGGGCCTGGCATGAGCTTTTGAAGTCTTAAAGCCCACTCCCAGTGGCACAGTTCCTCCAACTAGGCCACACCTCCTAATCCTTCTAATCTTTTCAAATAGTGACACTCCCTGGTGACTAAGCATTCAAATATGTGAAACTATAGGGGCATTTTTTTTTTTCAAGACAGGGTTTCTCTGTGTAGCCCTGACTGTCCTGGAAATCACTCTAAGACCAGGCTTGCCTCGAACTCACAGAGATCTGTCTGCCTCTGCCTCTGCCTCCCAAGTGCTGGGATTAAAAGCATGCACCACCATGCCTGGTGGGCCATTCTTATTTAAACCGCCACACATGATTTTCCCTGCAAGGATGGAGTCCCCTGGATCCCATTTGACTGGGGCCCCAAGATTTTGCTATCTTCTTTCAACTTCTGCCTTGGTTCAGGCCAGACCTGGTTCTGAATCCAAAACCATGTCCTGTTTCAAGCAGGAAGTCCTCTCAGAAGTCAGATGCCCCTGCCCACCTGGGGGCAAGTATGCTTGGCAAATGTCAGAGCCTCTTCATGTCAGAGCTCATGCAAAGACACCTGCCAGGTCCTGAAGGTATGGAGCTAACTATCCTGAGAGCCTGAGAGCCTGAGACCTGATACTCCTGTCCTGGCTGGCCTTCAGCTGGGAAATTCTGACAGGAAACTGTCAGATACCATTCATACTGACTTGGTTTTTGTCTTGCTTTGGCACCAACATCCTGTCTGCCCTGTTTCCTATGAAGGGGCAAATGAGTGAATTTTAATTAAGCTGGTATATCATAGAGCATGGGGGTAGAGCTGACTTCTTGGACCGCCTGAGGCAGATATCAGAAGAGGAAGGAGTCAGGGAGCCGAGGTGGGGAGGGCAGGAGGGAAGTGAAGTCACAGGGCCAGAGGCTTCCTTCCTGGCTGAGGTAACACCCCAGTAATGTATGTTCTGCAGCAAGCAACTCACCTAAACCTCCAAGCTCAGGAATGACAGTCCCTCCCTGCAGGGGCCTCCCCACACCCAGCTCTACCCTGAACACAGGCTCTCCTTCCTGTCTCTTCTGTCCACTGAGCAAACATGACCTTTGAACAAGGCTGCAAATTCATCAAGGTGAAGGGTATTGTGTCCACCCAGGCACTGGCATGCAAGAGAGCACTTAAGCAGAGTAAATCACCTCAAGTGCCACCTGCAGTGATCCTGGGAAAGAGTGCATATGTTTGCCAAGCCCTACTTTTTAACTCTGGCATTTCCTTTGGTCTTGAACCAAGTTCCTCTGCCAGGCTGACTGGGGTGGGTGTGGGGGGTTGTAACAGGGTTGCTGTGTCTTTTCCGTCCCCATCACAATGCTTGGAGACCCACAAGGTCATTGGTCTCAGGATTCTCACTGGTACCCATCAGGCTTCAAAGACCTGTCTGCCTTTAGGGCGGATCCTTAGCTGAAAGTGGCTGTGGTTGTCCTCCTCCTCCTCCTCCACTTCTGCTTTCTCTTCCCTTTACTTTTCTTCCTTTTCCTTCCTCCCCTGGACACATAAGATTACCCTGGACAGACAAGAGCACTCTGGAGTCTGTGACCACAGGGCCAGGCTGCAGACCCTGGGAAAGAGAGGGAATCTCCTTTCTCTGACAGACGGGGCTTCCAATTCCCACAGCTTTCCCCCTCCCTTCCTCCCATCTCCTCCTCCTAGTCTGTCAATGTCCTCTGTCCCCTTTCTTCCTTGTGCTATTTTTCTTGCTCCTCTTTCTCCTCCTTCACCCTCCCTCCCTCCTTTTCACTCTTTCATAACAAGCAGCAAACAGCTAGGTCCCATACTCTCAGGTCTGTAGACACTAGGTCACAATCTTTTTGTTTTTCAAGACAGGGTATCTCTGTCTATCCATGGCTGTCCTGTACTCACTTTGTAGACCAGGCTGGCCTCGAACTCACAGAGATCCGCCTGCCTCTGCCTCCCGAGTGCTGAGATTAAAGGTGTGTGCCACCACCACCTGGCTTCAAGGGCAGATTTTAAGGGCTGCATATTTAAATCAAAGCCATACAGTGGCTTTGAGAAATCAACCCTACATCCTGTGTGAAGACTTCTTTACATAGTTTGTATGGGTTGTGAGGTTGCCAAGAAACTTCTGTTTCTTCCTAGGAAGCAACCTTCAAAATGTGATGGGGTGGGGGTGGGCGGTGAAGGGGTCAAGGGTGGCATTTCAAGTCAGATGTGACTACCCTCTGTCTGTAGGGCAAGGCAGGCTTGGAGCTGTGCAGGCCTAGGAAGCCCCTGAAAGCCACACACATGGGGTCACCACAGTATTCCAACAAGCACATATCTGCTTAGAGAGACTGTGTTTGTATGGAAGGATGGTCTCCCATGGCAGGCTAGCTCTGCCTGATGCAGGGGCTCCGCACAGCACCTGGATGGCAAGGAAACAGGGAGACACTGGGCAGGAAAAAAACACTGTGGTGAAGAGCAGAATCCACCATAGGAGGCTTTAGAACCTGGAGCAGGGAACATTTGGGCTCCATACCATCTCTGAGTCAGCTGACTTTGACCATGAGTGTGAGCAGCCTGCAGGAGGCTCTCAGACTCTCTACTTTGCCACTGGGGTTCCTGTGGGAGGGCGCTCAGGTTCATTACCATAGGCCACATAGCTGGGGAGCTGGATCAGGTTCACAGATGGCAAGACTTGATGCCATTTAGAGAGACCATCTCTCAAACATGTGAACCTAAATAGGAGCTCCATAAGCCTTTACAGACTGATGCTAAAATTCATATAAAGGAAAGAAGGGTGAAAGAACTTAACGTGACTTTGAAGAGCAAGGAGAGGCTGAGACTGGAAGCCATGAAGGCCTGTTACCAAGGCCGAGATGTTAAAGGTTTAGTGCAGGCATAGGCAGTAGACACGGGATAGAACAAACAACCCAGAAATGAGCCCGTAGATGTCTGGACCACAGTGAGAGACAGAACAAGGTGTACTTCCCATGCACACTGCATGGGTATGTGCAGTGTAAAGGGCCAGAGAGCACCACAAACGTTGTTTAGAATGAATACTTTTGAGGGCAGGTAGATATTCACGCCCACAGCAGTATGGCACACAGCTAGCTGGAGACCTCTGGGGCTCACAGTATGCCTTGACTCCCACGTTTGTGTCTATTAGTTTAATTTAATTTAATTTTGGATTTTTGAGACAGGGTCTCACATAGCCCATTTGGCTTTGAACTCCTGATTCTCCTGCCTCAACCTCCTGAATGCTAGGATTACAGGCATTTGTCACCATGCCAGGCATGTTCTGTCTTCAAACAGGACAAAGCATAGTATGTCATGTGAATGTCACAGATGGTCAGAGCTGGGAAGCTGCACGGCAAGCATATGAGTTGTGGTGACTTCATTAGCTTGTGCTAGGAATATTAGAAAAACTACCTCCATGTCCTTGGGCTCTGGTATTCCCTGAAAAGCTCTCAAACATGTGAACCTAAATAGGCTGGAAGGCAAAGGGCAGAAATGTTTTATACATGCCTCATGTATGACATTTAACTACGTCATAATTCTTTGTTCATTCATCACCATCTATACGTCATGCACTGAGAAGACAAAAAACAAAGGTCTGTCCTTACCCAGCATAAGAAACAGGAAAATGGCCACACTGTGATACATGCTAAAACTAAGGTATATTTGAAAGCCTTAAAGACAGCACAGTGCAAGGATCAGGGCAAGCATGGAGTTGGGCCTTGAAGGGTGAATAGGAGTTTGCGATAGAACAAGAGGACAGCGTGAGCAAAGATCTGGAGCATGCGAAGGTCGTGGGGCTGGAGGGCAACTTGCAGTTTGACATGTGCATCAGAGGGAACATCTGGCAGTAGAAAATGCTGGAAGGCAGAAAGACTGGTGATTTAAGTGAGAGGCAATGAGAATATAACCTGTAGCTGAGAGAAGTTTGGGGTACATAGCCAGGCTCTACATTTGTGGCTTGCATATCACAGATTCAACCAATTTGGGGTGGGACATGTGTGTGTGTGTGTAACACAGAATATTTACATTCTGGCTGGCTATTGTCCTGAGGGAGCCGAAATGCTGACTTGCCAGTTACAAGTATTTGCTGCTTTTGCAGGGGACCAGAGTTCTGCTCCCAGTGCCCACTTCAGGTGCACATAAACTTACACTTAATTAACAATAAAATAAATGTTTAAAATGTTTTTGTTCTGAATAATATAGTCCCCTGGTATTATTTCCCAAATAATACAGTAGACCAGTGATTATAGGTTGTTTGCTTTGCAGTATTTGAATTAACCTCATAATGCTTTAAAGTACACAGGAGAGCCAGGCGCAGTGTGATCAAGCACCCAGGAGGGTGAGGCAGGAGGACTACCAAGAGTTTCAGGCCATCTTACATTACAGAGGAAGTGGTTGTTTCAAATTATCCCAAAACAACAACAACACAAGCAGAGTGAAAGCTGGGGAGGTGGCTCAGCCAATACAGTGCATGCTGTGGAAGCTTGAGGGCCTCAGTGAGGATCCCCAGAGCCCAAGTAGTAAAATGTCATCCCAGCAGGCACCGGAAGGGGATGAAGATAGGAGGATCTCTCCAGTCAGCCACTCCGGCTTACAATCAGTGAGTGCTAGTTCAGTGAGAGCCCGTTTCGAAAAGTATGGTGGAGAGCCACCGAGGAAGACACCATTGATGACATCTGATCTTGCACATGTACACACACACACACACACACACACACACACACACACGGAGCTGGCCTCAGGCTCTGTAGAGGAAAGAGAATCAGGAGTTCAAGGTCATCTTCAGCTACATAGTGAGTTTGAGACCGGCCTGGGTTACATGAGACTCTGTCTCAAAAAGCCACAAGAAGTATAATAAATACAGCAAGAGGATGTGGGTAGGTTATAGGCAAACATATCCCCATCATTTTCCATAAGACACTTGAGCATCCACAGGTTTAGGTACCCGAGGGGCTCCTGGCTATAGAACTAAGGGATGTTTGTATTTTTCTGCAAAGCTGCACATTTACTGTGAGAGGGACAGGGGCTTGCTTAGGCTTGGCTCATCTCTGTTGGGTTTGCTTTAATCAAGCCATGTTTATCTCCTCGCTGGGCTGCACCCGCAGGCCTCCCTGTCTGCTGGGGGAGCTCAGTAAATACATGTTGGTGGCCTGGGCAGGAGGGAGGGAGGAAGGAAAGATGCAGGCAGAGGACAGAGCTAGAGAGAGGAGGGGCTTTGACTCTCAAGAGCAGCCCTCACCATCTAGGAAGGCATAGGCCCCAGAGGCTGTCTACCCAGCCTGCTGACAAGTGTGTGTGCATGTCTACATTAATGAAAGGATTGCACAGGTGTGGACCTGTTGTAGTGAGTGAGTCCTGTCATAAGGTGGTGGTGTTGCATGGTGTCACAGGACCGTCAACCCAGCCCTCAGAAAAATTGCTTTGTATTCCAGGCTGGCCTGGGCTACATAGCAAGATCCTGTCTTTAAAGAAACAAAAACAAAAATCAAAAACCAAGTTGATGTTATTTGTAAAGAAGTGCTTTCCTTTCTCCTGGGGCAAAAAGACCTCACACAAAATAAAAAACAAGTTCTCTGTTGAATAATACAAAACAATAAGCCCGAAGCTGGCCGTTCTCCAGCTGCCAGGCTCTGCTCAGGGGGCTGAAAGCACCTGCCCTGTGGAGGGAGGGGCAAGGCCTGCAGAAGCCTGGGCTTTACAAGTCTTCGTTTTGCTTCCCTGAGTCAACTCCAGTCAGCAACCACAATTCACTTCAGTTAATAAACTAGGCCCAAAGCATACAGGCCCCCAGGGTGCTCAGAGGTGAACACATGGTCACCTATTCCTCGCTGCCTGTTCCTCCATCATCCAGGAAGATCCAATCTCTCTGGCCCAAGACTCCTCCTGCCTCCTCTCCTCTCTTCATCTCTTTCAGCAGTCTCTGTTGACGCTCCTGCTCTTCTCAACTCAACCTCTTTCTGGACCAGCTCTTTCTCCCCCCATCTCTCCACGCTGGCCTAAAAAACCAAGACACCTGAACCCCTTCTTGTTCTGTTTCTTTCCTTCTGTGTCCCCTTGTATCAAGGGAGAGTCAGCAGAGCCAACGCTCCCATGCTCGCTCACTTTCTGGTCACCTCTCAGTCAACTCTGGGAGCCTAAGGGTGTCAGTCTTGTCCCTAGGAATTAATGAACAGAGACGTTGCTGTCAACTGTGCGTTTGATGAATTTGACACAGACTGCATTATAAGATCCTGGTAACCCCACTGACATTTATCTTTCTCAGGAGAGGGAAGGGAGGCATTGGGCACTTGAGTGTTTGCTCTGGATACGGAGTCTGGCTACAGAGGTTGCCCCTCGCTTGTCCTTGCATTTGTTTGTCTGTCTGTCTGTTTTGTTTTTGCTTTGGTGTCTATTATTTATTTTTTGCCTCTCTTACACCTAGTACCCAGGACAAAGTACTTTGAAAGAAAAATTGTTCAAGAATATGATGTGGCCCCGCCTCTTACATCTTTGCTCATCAGTTCACACTATTTCAGGTTCTATCATGGCCAAACAGGGAAGGTCATACATCTGCCTTTACAATAGACAGTGGACCGGAAGCGCAGGCTGAAAAGGGCAGGGAGTGAAGGAACTCGGAGGAAGCTGCCTGCTTGGCTTGTAGCAGGGGCCCCCTAACTCTGTTGGGTGCCAGAATATTCTACAGTGGCCATCCCTGTGATCCCGGAACTTGGGAGGGACAATGGGGGAGTCCAAGGTCATCCTTAACTACACAATGAGTTCAAAGCTCGCTTGAGTTACATAAGACCCTGTCTCAGAAATTATTTTTTATTTGCTGATGCTTGGCCTATCCCCAGATGTTATGGCCCAGTTGACATTGGCAGTTTGAATTCCTCAGGTGACTAATGCTCAGTAAAACTGAGGAAACATCAGCTCCAATACTGATGATAAGTAGCAAGTTTGGTTTACAAATGGCACAAACCCAATTCAGCCAGGTTGTACATACCTACAGTCCTAGCAACCGGAAGCCCGAGGCAGGAGGATCACTACAGGTCTGAGGCCAGCCTGAGCTACTTAGCTAGACACTGTTTCACCCTCTCAAAGATATTACACAATCCAATTTAGATTATCTTAGGTATAAAGAAACCAGGGAATTGTATCACATTTAAACAACAGAGGGTTTATAGCTCTGAGTGGGAGGGTCTTGAGAGGTTCTAAAGAGATGCCTCAGTGTTTAACAACACCAGCTGTTTTTTCAGAGGTCCCAGGTTCAATTCCCAGCACCCACATGGCAGCTCACAACTACATGTAACTCTGGTTTTGGAGGTTCCATTGTGCTCTTGTGGCCTCTGTAGACACTCCATGTATATGATATACATACATACTTTTAGGCAAAACATAAATACACATTAAAAGAAATCTCTCTCTTTTTTTTAAGATATGTCTGTGAGGGCAAAGAACGCTATCTTCTTTCCTTAGGTATCTCTGTCCTGGCTCACCACGTTTGCAGAAAGCCATAGTCTTGTCTCTGTGTCTTCCTTCTTTACAACCAATGCAACGAGGTCTGGTTTCCTCAGAGCTCAAACCGAAGTCCAGAACAACTTCATAGACTCAGACTTGCTCTGAGTCTATTTCTGTGCTGAGTGGCAACGGCTGATTGGCTTATCCCTAGACCAGGACTGTTTTCCAGGGGCATACACATTTAAATAGAATTGCACCATCAGTTTTACTTTTACATTTTTCTTTTTGTTTTATGTACATTGATGTTTTGCCTACATGTATGTTAGTATGAGCACATCGGATCCCCGTAACTGGAGTTACAGACAGGTGTGAGCTGCCATGTGGGTGGTAGGAATTGAACCCCAGTCCTCTGGAAGAGCAGCCAGTGCTCTTACTGGCTGAGCCAAGTTTCCAGCCCCTACTTTTTTCTGTTTATAAAGACAGGGTCTCATGCAAGTCACTCTGGCCTCCAATTTGCTATAGCACAGGCCAGCCCTGAACTCCTGACTGTCTTGCCCCATACTGCTGAAATTAGAGGGCTATGCCACCAAACTCAGTCACTTTTCCATTTTGAGATATAATTTCTTAAAATTTAAAAATTACATTTTTTTTCTTGTTTTGTTTTATTGAGCGGGCAGGGTGCCTGCCTCAGGACATGTGTGAAGGCCAGAGGACAACTTATAGTCGGTTCTCTCCTTCTACCATGTGGGTCCTGGGATTCTAACTCAGCTCATCAGGCCTGGCAGCAAGAGCATCTCCCCAGCCCTTAAGATGTAATTCTTGGGGCTGGAGAGAGGACACAGCAGGCAAGAGCACTGGATGATCTTGCACAGAAGCCAGGTTCAATGTCCAGCACCCACATGGCAGCTCACAATTGTTTGTAACTGCAGTACTAGAGGATTCAACACCCTCTTCTGGCGTCTTTAGGCACTGCGTGCATGTGGTGAACAGACTTCACTTGGGCAAAATACCCAGATACGTAAAATTAAAAAAAAAAAACAAACTTTAAAAGATTTGAATTTAATTGAGATATAAGTCTTGACTGTTATGGGAAGGACATTTATGTGAATATAAATAACAGGCAACTGAAGTCATTCAGGGAAAAGATTCTGGGGTCTGAGACCATAGAAACCCAAGTAGATAAATGGGAAAGAGTGTTTTGAGAATTGCAGCTGATAGAGTTTGTTATCCTAATAAAAGAAAGAAAAAAGACAGGATCCACAGATGACTGAAAGCTTGAGTTTGTAACCAAGCAGGTACTGGCTAATCTAATTTGGATCTGTCAACTTTGAAATCTTGTCTTGGTGTACCTTTATTTTTATAACAGGACATCACAAGCTGGGTGCTTAGTAAAGACAAGAAATTTGTTGTCAAATTTCTGGAGGCTGAGAAGTCAAAGATCAAGATGCAGACATATGGTAAGGGCCTTCTGGCCTTTATCCTCGAGGCCGAAGGTAATGGGGAGAGGGAGCAGAAGGGGCTGAACTTGCTTGTGTAACATCCCATCCTTTAGATAACAAACTCACCTCTATGACAGAGACATCAACTCATTTGTAATTTAATCACCCTCAACAGTTCCACCTTCAGACTATTCCCCTGGGGCTTAGACTTGCCACACACCAATTTGGGAAGACATTTAAAACATCCAGAAGTCTTGAAGATCAGCAGAGGGATGTCCAATCCAGGGAATCCTGGGAAAACCTGGAAGTCACCAGTGTCCAGACAACTGAGGAAGCAGAGGCCATGGGTGTGGTCCCTGAGGGAGAGAATTAGGAAGTGGGATTCCACAGTCAGAGCGTGGCTGCACAAGAGAGAGTGTGGAGGGTGGTAGGTACTGTCTTACAGTGAAAAGAAATGAGTCAGGGGTGGGGGCTGAGAGGAGAGGACAGAGCTGGAACTAGAAAATGGTTTTATCTACTAGGAAGGGGGTCTCACCCTAGCAAGAATTAGGCTATAGGACTTCCAGTGAGCAAGATGGAAGATGCAGAGTAAATAGGGAAGATGCTGGGCAAGATGCGGTGATGCATTCCTGTGACCCAACTACTCGGGAGGTAGAGGTAGGAGTTCAAGGCCACCCATGACTATATAGCAAGTTCAAAGTCAGCCTGAGCTACATGAGACCTGTCAGAAAATAAAATAGTCTGATGATGAGAGGCAGGGCAGCCTCAAAAGGGAGTATATAAAATGATTTTGACATGTTTGGTTTTTAGCTTTGTTATTATTTTCCTGTTTGTTTTCTTTTAAAGCTTGATTTTGCTTGCTTGATGAGAGAAATTTGACCATGATTAAAGCTGCCAGCAAGAATAAAGAGATGATGGAGAGAAGAAAAGATGGTAAAAGGTAGTTATTTTCCATAGAGCAGGAAAGCAGATGGCCAGATGTTAAAGTCCAGGAGGAAGAGGCCAGGGAGTGTCTGCTCCATGGGGTGATAAAAATGTTCAGGAACTAGATAAAGGTTTTGAAAGTTGTGGATTTATGACATGCTTCTGGGTTTTGTATTTTGAAATGGGTGGATTATTTTTAAATGTATATTTTATCATGCTCACAAAAATAGTGGTCTTACACATGACATGCTTAGTGGATTTTTACATGTTTTGTCTAAGCTGATCCCCACGCCATTAGAGAGGGTATCATACCCAATCTATTTGATTAGACCATGCAACTGAATTTAAGATGCCAACTCAAGCTGATTTAACTACAAACCCCAAACTTTGAACCACTCTCTCCCACTGTTTCCATAGCTACATTTCAAAGATGCCAGAACTGATAGTGAGAATTGATTCAACTCTACTGTTGGCATTTTTCACATTGGTTACTGTAACAAAATGCCTGATGTTTATTTTGGCTCACAGTTTTCGAAATTTTAACCTGTGGTTGGTTGGTCCTGCTGATTTTGGTCACATGATTGGGGTAGCATTTTAAGACTGTCCTATGTGATGGAGGAAGCTGTTTACCTCACAGAAGCCAGGAGAGAGAGAGAGAGAGAGAGAGAGAGAGAGAGAGAGACTCTCACTATCTCATCGAGGGCATGCCTCTCATGACCTAAGACTTTCCATCTTCAAACAGCACCTTGAACAGGAAAGCCTTCAAGGAGCAAACTGTAGATCCAAACTATAGCAACTAAGATATTATGGTCTAAATATCTGATGATCTGATATCTGGTGTTGAATACATCTACTTTTTTCCCCCTTTGAAATAAAGTTTCCTAGCCGGGTGGTGGTGGCGCACGCCTTTAATCCCAGCACTTGGGAGGCAGAGACAGGTGGATCTTTGTGAGTTCGAGGCCAGCCTGGTCTACAAAGTGAGTCCAGCACAGCCAGGGCTACACAGAGAAACCCTGTCTCGAAAAAACCAAAAAAAAAAAAAAAAAAAAAAAGAAATAAAGTTTCCTGTAGTCCAGGCTGGCCTTAAATAAACTTAAGTGTGTAGCTGAGGATGACTTTGAATTTCCACTTTCTGGGATTAGAGGCATGCACCATTAGGCTTGGCTTATATAGTTCTGGGAATTGAACCTAGGGCTTCATGCATGCCAGGCAAGTTCTCTACCAACCGACCTAAATCTGCAGCCCAGCATCTACATGTGTTTTTGTAATTGTTGTTTGTTGGTTTGCTTTTTAAGATAGGGTCTCATGGGCTGGAGAGATGGTTCAGTGGTTAAGAGCATTGCCTAGTGCTCTTCCAAAGGTCCTGAGTTCAATTCCCAGCAACCACATGGTGGCTCACAACCATCCACAATGTGATCTGGTGCCCTCTTCTGGAATGCAGGTGTACATGCAGATAGAGCACACATGCATAAAATAAATCTTAAAAAAAAAGATAGGGTCTCATTATGTAATTTTAGGTGGCAAGGAACTCACAATACAGACCAGGCTGGCCTCAAACATAGAGAGATCTGCCTGCCTCTGCCTGAGTGCTAGGATTAAAGACATACTAGACACACACACACACACACACACACACACACACACACACACACTTTCTATATGTTAAACATCCTTTTCATTGGTTCCTTTTATTGGTAACAGCTGTGATTTTAGAAGTTACTATAACGTTCAGATTAAATATAAGGAGGAAAAGGAGAGGCCGCCTCCTTGGAGACTGTGGAAGAGCACAAACTAGGTGATAAGGGAGCTTCTCCAGGTGGTGACCTACAGAACAGACTGAAAGACAGTGACAGTAGTCACTGGGTGGGAGGGGGGGGGATGAAGAAAGGCTGTGAGGGGGAGGGTGACACCAAGCAGATATTTGACCTGGCAAGAATGTGGAGCAGTGAGCACCAGGCTGGACCCTAGGCGTCTGTTCCTAGCCAACTCTTCCCTGCTTCCCACTGTTTGGCTTCCAGACCCTGTTTCTGTCTGTTCAACCAGAGAGAACGGCTAGGCATGAACATGCCTTCCTCCAAAGGACAGCCACAGCCTTGTTCCAAGACAGCTCCCTCTCCCAAGTCCTTTGGCTTTGTTCTGGGATCCTGTGACTGTTGAGCACACACCTGGAGCAGCCCTTACTGGATTGTTTCTTTGATTTCCTCCAGGTTGGACTGCCTGGGATTGTTGGCTGAGGAGGATGCTGAATGATGGACCTGCAGAGAATGACTTCTAGTCTCATTCTGCCCAAAATAAGGAGCTGCCTGTGCACAGAAGTCAGTCATTTGAGGCTTTACCCAGCTATTTGACCCAATGCTCTCCTGCTCCAGGGCCAGCCGACCTGTCATTCCTTTGTCTCTACAGGATTTGAAGGGAGGTAGGGAAGTGGGTTCCATTTGCGAGTCTAGCCTACTGTTAGGCTTTGAATACATTAAGTCGCTTGTGTTTGTCACGTGGTCTCTAGCTAGTGGTGCTGTTTTGAAATGTCATGGAACTTTTAGCAGTTAGGAGTCTTGCAGGAGGCAGTGGGACTCTGGGGGTCCTACTTTCTGCTTAATCTCAGCTTCTAGACTGTGGATGCAACGTGACCACCCGTGCACCCACACTCCTGCTGCCATGCCTTCCGTGCCATGATGGATCTTATCCCTTCTTAAGCCATGATCCAAAATAAAGCCTTTTTTCTTCAAGTTGCTTTTGTCACAGCAACAAAAACAGCAACTGATGTTCCTGTTCTCTGTTTCTGCCTATCTTCCCTCACTCCATGGTGCAGACCCCCCCCCCCCCCCCCCCCTCCCAGCCCGCCCCGGCAACCCTTTTTCCCCGGGCCCCCCCCCCCCCCCCCCACAAAGGCTTGGGCTTCTCTAATTGAAGACCCAGCTCTGTGAGGAAATGCTTGGAAGGAACACCTCCTGCAGGCCACACTGATCTGATACAGAGGAGGCAGCCCCTCCTCAACCCCTGAGGTCTGGGCTGCTCTAGGGAGTCCATTGCCATCTAAGCTGCACTGGGAGAAACATTAGGAGGAAAGCAGGCAGGCAGGAACTTACTGCAGTTTAAAAATATTTATCCGTTACAAAATTTACCAAAGGCTTATCTGGGGTGCTGGTGTGTGGGTGGAAGAGGAATGTACAGTGGATCACAGAGGAGAGTGTCAGGGTGACATGACTTTTTGAGATGTCAGAAGCATACATTTATTCTGAGAGACTGTACAGGCCAGAGTTGTGGGCAGAGTCCAGGCTGTTACAGAGAATCAGCATATGGAGGCTACAAACACCTCTCTTAGTGGTTTACTTACTTCTGGTTTTGGGATTGACCCAAGGTCTTTATGCACTATTGTCCTTTTGTAGTGGAGGTACCTGTTACCCAGAGAAGTTATGTTTCTTGTTTGGGGCACACTGTTGTCAGAACTGGGATTCAATCCAGGCACCTTGACTTGGAATCTGGGGGACTACCTGCTTGACCATGGCTCCTCTTAGGAGAAGCATGTCGTATATACTGTGGGATGGATAGACAGCCAGATGAATGCAAATCTCATTTTGTGGACCAGAATAGAGAAGAGAATCCTCTTTCTTGGCCCATTTAGCTGCTGTGTGGAAGGTTGGGGAGCCCTGTTGAGAGCCCTCTCCAGGTTCCATTCAGCTACAGCTGTGTATTCTGGAATGGGCATCAGAAATGTTTCAGCAACCTCAGCCCAGCCTACCATGAGGGTCTTCAGAGTTTGGTGGTATTATTTCATTTCTTGTGCCTCTCGGGACCATAATGATGCCCTTGGATCTTCAGCTGGCTTTGAAGCTCTGTGTTGAAGTGCGCCATGACAGTGCATGCTTGTGCTCATAGCTCTGGAGAGGTGGAGGCAGAAGGATCCAGGGTTTAAATCATCTTTGGCTACATAGTCAGTTTGAGGCCAGCCTGAACTACAGGAGAGCCTGTCTAAATAAGCAAACAAACAAACTGAAACAAAACAAACAAGAAGCACAAAATAAACAAAGAAAGAAAAGAAGGAAGGAAGGAAAGAAGAACATGTTGATATCTTCTGTCTATCTGTGGCTGAGGTGGGACTATTTGTGAGGTCCCATGTCCTTACAGCTCCCCTACAAACCCATGCTGCATCTGCTTGCTGCAATTGGCACCCCGAGTTGGAGTGCCACTTTCTATAGCAGCATCTCTTGACCACCCCAGCACTGACTTTCTCACATTGCCAGCCAAGTGCATACATCCTCCAAAGTGCACCCCAGACAGGTGCCATCTCTTCCCCACATTGTCAGAAAAATCTCCTTGAAGGTGTGGTGGGCCTGATGGGTTCCTGATGACCTTGAATGCATGTAACTTGTATCCAGGGACAATGGTGCTGACAGCAGCCTTCGAGATGATAGGAGGGTAGAACTAGCTGCTGTGATCTTGTTTCCCACGCACTGACATGCTCCCTTGGGGTGTGCCCAAGGGAGGCACCACTGCTTCCACTTCCCAGCTTAGAAAAGTCCTCCAAAGATAGCTAGCTGTCAAAGCAGCCTGGGGCCCATCAGCTTCTTCTTATCACTCAACAAGGTCACTGGGATCTGTGCAGGCCAGCCTTCCTCTTCCATTGAAACACCAAGACACTTTGATGTCAGCTTTAGAGAAAGCTGGGAACCACACACTCATGGTGCAATGTCACCCCTGCTGAGAAAGCAAGGGGAAGGAGGAAAATGCTCCTGGGGAGAATCCTCCAGGCTTCACACCAACCTTGTTTCTAGCCACTAGGAGGCTGGAAATAGGGGAGGCACACCTGATACCTCTGCAGCCCCTTGGAAGGTGGTCAGGTGGATGCTGATAGACGGAACCACCAGGCGGGGCTGCTTTGGAGCTGCGGAGGCTCCTGTTTCAGTTGGAGATGAGGCTATTTTTAGGGCTGAATCTGGGTCTTCCTTCTTTCCCTCCCTCTGATGCTAAGTAGCCATCTGTATCTCCCGGGCAACCTCCTCTAGCTGCATCCTAGAAAAGCAGGATGGGGAAGTGATCGCTGTTCTTTATAGAATGTGGGTCTGCTGTATCATTTGTTCATTCATTCGTTCACTCATTCATCTGTTAAAAAAGGAGCTAGATACCATTTCTCCCTAAAACAGCATAATACTTTATTTGAAGCAAACTTATGTATACCTCCAATGCAGCAGGCCATCCTATAGTGACCGCTGAGTTCTGGGTTTTGACACTCTTCTCCCTAGTCTTCTCTCTCATCTCTCAACCCCAGGGAGCCATTCAGTAATGGAAGTCTGCAAGACGATAGGAGTCTCTGGCTCAAGAAGCCGCAAGACTTCTCTAACTCCTCTACTCAGCCAGCCCCATCAGTGCCCAGCTTGCCCTATTTCCAAGTTAAAACTCAGTCCACCACGCCTACCTATCAAGAGTCTTTCTCAGAGGAGCCCCATGAGATAAAGGGTTGGTGTACAGCCGAAGAGAGGCACAAGGAAGTACTGGTAAATTCTTATTTTTGAGCAGTTGGGATTTCTGTGCTAGCCCAGCATTATGGTACATGTATGTCATTTGGGAGGCTGAGGCAAAATAGCTTTGAGTTTGAGATCAGCCTGGTATCTGTAGTGATAAAGACCAGCCTAGAATACACAATAAAATCTTGTCTCAAGAACCTTCTATGCTGAGCAATCATTATTAAACTTAGACTTAGTTGGCTCACAGTGTTCCTGAAAGTGTCAGGTTTTTTTTATCTGAAGCCAGAATGTTGTACTTTGTAAGACCACGGAGCTGACTGAAGAATAATGCAGAATTTGCCTCACAATACCATCACTTATGTCTGATCAGTCACCTGCCACAGGATGACAGAGACAACAGAATCATATCTACTTAGTTGGTGAATGAGAATGAATGAATAACTCTCCTCCATCTTTATCTCCACCCTGCTTGGCCTGGGGTCAGGAAAGTAGCTATGAGCCTTGTCCACTGGAGGCAAGCTGTGGACAGAGGTCACAAAATTTCCTATATTACCTAAAAGGCGGGGCCAGGTCATTCAGGACTTCTCTCCCTGACAGCAGCCAGGCAGGAGACCTACAGAATGCTTGGATCAATTGGCAGTTCTTTTAGAGACAGATCTTACCTGTCCAAGGTCCCCAGAGGCCCAGGAATGGCTATAGAGGCCCCACACCAGGGTTGTGAGGGTTGTGTATGCTGATTCAGAATCAGTACTGGGTTCAAATCCAGACACATATTAATATGCACATGAACTTGGTAAGTGACTTTTCATTACAGATCTCAGTTCCCACATAAAGGAGATGATATTTAAAAGGTCTATATCTAGGTCCGGGTTTTAAAATGAGATGATATCTGAAAAGTGTTCACTGACTGCCGATGTCATGGTTGGAGGCCCACCAGAGCAGAGTCCTGCCCCTCTTAGAATCAGTGATGAGTGGGTTATGCAAACGGAGTGGGGTCGTGTGCTGCGGATAAAACTCATCACAGAAGTGGATTGAATTTTCAGGGTGCTAAGAGACAAACCCAGAGATAACCCAAAGGACAGAAGTAGGAACACATAGCAAAGACTATAGAAAAACAGATCCCAGATCTGTGGGTGGAGGAAATTGCTGCCTGCACTTGCCTGGCCAAGGGGCATGGCTCTCTAGAGGGTGGTACACAGGGAATTCCAGGAGCCTGGAGAATCAGTACTGTTTGCTCTCGCTGCCCAAGCCTGCCTGTTTTCCTCCCCCTGGGTTAGCTCAGTTCCAAGAACATTTATGGATGCTGCATTGGGCCAAGCTGGGTGATGGGCTCTGGGCCCCAGGGGTGAGTCAGCCTGGGGCTTGCCTACTTGAATCCTATTTTCCTGGTCTCTGTTGTCACAGCGTCTGCACGAATTTTGTAGAACTCCCAGCCCGGAGCCATTCATTCACAATGTTCCCTGAAACCGTGAGGGTCATGGCCGCTCAGGAAAGCGGGCAGAACAGAGGTTAGCCATTCGATATCCAAGAAAGAGACGATGAGATGTGCGCAGATAACAGGGTTGGTCTGTGTCACCACCCCCTTTCCCACAGTTTTAGCCAAAGCAAAGCCAGTTCAAGGGAAGACCCAAACAACGAAGACTGCACGCAGTAAAGCAAGAACTGAAGGCCCAAGAGGGCCAGTCAGTCCTAGTAGTCCTTCACTGCTGCTCCCTCCGGTCCAAAGGCGGACAGTGAGGATGGATTTCCAGCTGCCTAGGCCAAGCATCCTGAGGCCCAGCCCTCCCCACTTCCTTGACATCAGAACACCAAAGCCGGGTGTTGTTCACCTCAGCAGCAGCCCAGGGCTGGGTCTTCGACCTGTGGCCAGAGAGGGAGCGGCCGGCTGCTCCCGGGGCTGGGGCAGGGCTACAGCCCACGTGCGTCCGAGGACGCAGTGGTGACAGCCGTCCCAAGCCCGGTACTGAATGGGAGGACGCTGGGGTGGGTTCCGCGCTGCGTGGCCATTGGCCGTGCGTCTCCGGCCTGGGGCGGAGGCTCGCCTTGGGAAGCCCTGTCATTGGCCGAGCCTCAGATGGGGGCGTGCCCCAACCGCGTCCTCCGCAGCTCGCAGACCGCGGGCACCGGGTCCGCTCACCCTGCGCCTGGGCCGCCTCGCTCGCTCCAGGATCCGCAGGCGGCCCGCGGGGTTCTGGATCTCTGCGCCCTCAGTCAGAGGCCGAGGCAGGCACTGACCCGAATCCCGGAGGCCCTCGAGAGCTTCGGTAAGACGGAGCGGGAGTGGGCTCCCGGGTGCGCGGGAGCGGGTGGGGACTGTGCCAGTCGCGGCTGGACTCTGCACCCAGCTGGACGCCGCGGACCGTCAGGTGCGGCAACTGCGTCCGCGATCTCAGACGCACCTGCGGGGCGCGCCTCTACCAATCAAAACTGCCATTCTAACCCGAGAAAACCCAGCACACCGGCGCAGAGTGGGCGCCCTACGGCACCAGGGTCGCCTGTCCATCGCTCAGGGGAACGTCCCCAAACTTTACTCCTCGCGATCTGGCCCCCCGTACCTTTCCCATCCTCTCACTGAGCGTCTTGCTTGTTTTCATTTTATTATTATCTTTTTCTGCCTCCCTTCTTCTCCTCCCTCCTTGATAACAGGAAGTTAAGTTGGGTCAAATGTCAGTGACCTGGCCGGCAGCGGGCTGGAACCCGGACTGGTTGCTTGGCCGGTGGCGACGCTCCGAGGAGCCGCGCTGCTGTCCTCTCTGTATCCTGCGACCCGTGGCAGCTTGTGCTCGTCTCTGCCTAGGAGCACCGCACCCCGGCGTTCTGCCCTTTCGCTGGCTGGCTGGCCCTGGGCTGGGGTCTCCCCTTGTAGTCTCTGCCCCTCGGCAGCTGTCTGGAGAGGGCGGGGTTAACTTACCCCAGGCCACCCTCAGTCTCAGCCTCACCCTCACCATAAGAGTAGGGAAGGGCCTGTACTGGACCGGGAAGAGGCGTGTTGAAACCAGAGTTCTCTCGTGTCTCCTTCCACATTGTTTATTCTGGGCCTGGGTTTCTAAAGCGGAAAGAGCTCTCGTTTGTAAGGCCTCTCGCTGCTCACTATGACTTAGGTGGTTTAGTGGGAGGATAAAGTCAGTAGCCAGACCTCTTATTGACAGATCCAGAGGGAAAAAAGGCCAGGGGCTAATCGGTCTTCCGCGTTCGCCTCCTTGAGTTCTCTGGCACCTGTGTCCTCTGTGCCAGCCACCTCCGCGGGGGCAGTGGACCCAACAAGTGGGCCACCAGGACAGCCCCTGTTCATGTCCCAGGGATTTCAAAGGCTATCTTCTTCAGGTGCAGGAAAGAGGGCACAAGGTTGGGTCCTGGTGGTTACTCTCCAAAAAGCCTGAGTTGTGTCCTCTCCGTTTTAGGGACTGGGAAAGCGGTCCTCGCTCTGTGCCTGTTTCCTACCAGTTTTCTCGGTGGCTGTGGGATGGAACTCTGTGTGCATGTGTTTGGAACCCCCTGGCCTTTGAGAGATTCTGGGAGATCACAGGAGTTTGCAAAGCGCAAAGCACTTGAACAAATGGACAGCGGACAGCCAGCTGGATGCATTGCAAATTGCCCCTCTCTGTGTGGTCCAATGGAGGGGCTCTGACTGTGTTAGCGGTGATAGGGGAGGGACTGACTGAAGGGCTGCTTTAGGGGAAGCCTCCTCCCATGGCCTTACCTCTGCGAGGCTGGCTTTTCCAGTGGTCTAGAGCTGTATTCATTGAAATAAGTTTGACCCTTAGGAACTCCAGGCTCGCTCTTTCTGTTTTGGGATCTGCTTCTTTGTTTGCTGGGTGACTGAAACCCACTTTTTGAACAGCCCCATTCCTAGGATCTGCAGAGAGCAGCCCCAATCCTTTCCTATTGCAATGGGGGGTGGTCTCTGTTCTCTCCACCTTGTCCACACTTCTATCAGGGTTTGCCTTCCAGCTGTGGGCCTGACTCTGCTCACTTTCCACAGCTGAACGGTAGAGGGTCTGTCTTCCTGGTAGAGGACTTAGCTAACCCAAGTCTGCAGAGTGGTACCAGTTCCTGTCCTTTAAGGAGCTTGGAAAGGATGCTGATCCTGGGCCTGGTTATTCTTTACCTCATGAGCATCCCACATTGGCCCTCTGCAGTAGTTGGGACTACACCCACTTTATAGATGAGAGAACGGAGATAGATGCAGAGCGATTGCTACAGGCCCTATCAGACTGCTGGAGTCTCATGATGATTCCAGCTTTCAGCTGTTGGGAATGGGGATTAAACATCACAGGAAGCAGAAAAATCTTGGGTGCCCTTTGGCCTCCAGGGGCTCAGTACAGGCAGCCCCTGTTCTGTACTGACCAGTTCCCTAATGGCAGGAGTGGGACTTCTTATCCCACCATGAAATGACACTTACACACCAGCAGTTTCACATGTCCTCACAGTCCTCCTAGCTCTTTGCTGTGTGTTCCTTTACCCTTTTACACTAGGGCATCTACCATCGTACAGAGCAGCCCCCCCATCAAAAACTGCTACAAAGAAGGCTACAGCAGAGAATCTACGGTTCAAGGCCAGTGTGGGCTATAGAGTGAATCTGAGGATAGTCTGAGCTACATGGCAAGACCTTGTCCCAACAATGACAACAAAGAGCAGTGGGTATGTGGGAATCCCAGCCCTGAGAAGGTAGAAGCAGGAGGATTGCTGAAAGTTTGAGGCCAACCTGGTATATATAATTAATTCTTGGTCAGCTACAACTGTCCCAAAAAAACAAAACAAACAAAAAAAAAAAAACCAAAAAAACCAGCTGGGCAGTAGTGGCACATACCTTTAATCCCAGCATTTTTGAGGTAGAGGCAGGTGGATCTCTGTGAGTTTAAGGCCTGCCTGGTCTACAGATCAAGTTCCAGGACAGCCAGGGCTACACAGAGAAACCCTGTCTCAACCACCACTGCCCCCCCCCCAAAACATACAAAAAACCAGTCAACCTACCAACCAAACATATGATTTTTTTTTCCACAGAAAAATAGAATAGTGTAATGAACCCCGCCTGTATCTTTCCCAGTTTCCCCAGCTACTAAAATGATGCTGCAGTATGCTAGCTCATGGCTTTCTCTTTCCCTCTTCTCTCAGTTATTTTTTGTTTTTGTTTTAAACTTGTCTTTGTTTGTTTACTGTGTGTGTGTACTTCTATGAATGTGTGTGGCACAGTGCTTGTGCAAAGGTTTAGAGGACAGTTTTTGGGGGTCAGCTCTCTCAGCTATGTGGGTCTCTAAGACTGAACTCAGGTCATCAGATTTGGCAGCAAGCACCTTTACCTGCTGAGCCATCTTGCTGGCCCCCCTGGATTTTTCTTTCTGAAGTATTATAAAGCTGATTTCTTTTCTTTTTTTTCTTTTTTTCGAAACAGGGTTTCTCTGTGTAGCCCTGGCTGTCCTGGACTCACTTTGTAGACCGGGCTGGCCTCGAACTCACAAAGATCTGCCTGCCTCTGCCTCCCAAGTGCTGGGATTAAAGGCGTGCGCCACCACCGCCCGGCTAAAGCTGATTTCTGATGGCATTGTTTATGTTATTTTTCCTCTACACATTCCAGCACACATCACTTCAAAAAGAGCATTCCCCTGTAACACTGTGGTCATTATTGCACAAGACAGAGACAGCAGTAATCTTATGGTGTCACCTGTCCACATCGAGATAGGCACACAGGCCTGCTTGTCAGGAGATGTCTCCAGCTGTCTGTTGGAGTGAGGATCCATGCGTACTTGCTGTATTTTGTCACCAGTGTCTTGATGCCTGCTGTGAACTGGAGAAGATCCCCTCCTCTCCATGAGCAATTAACCTCTGTTTCAAGAGCTCATCTCTCTGGGGAGCACAGTAGGCCCCTGGTGACTGGAGTCCACTTCAGTCCCTCCCTGGAGTCTCGGGAGCAAAGCCTGCACTCAGGTGGCACACAGAAGGGGCTTGGTGAGCATCTGCTCAGGGGCACAGCAGACACTGGAGGGGTGTGCTCTGAATGAGGGGACTGTCAGGGGCATGTTTGGAATGACGACTTGCCCTTGCACGTGCGGCTGTCAGAGTAGTGAGCATCAGTCCGTAAGCATCCTGAAATAATGGGAGAACTATTTACAACGCTCGCCCTCGCCACTTTGGTCTGTGGTGTGGAGCCCAGATGGCCACATGTGTGCCCTCAGCAGCAGCTGGCCCTGCACATCACACGTGGCTGACAGCGGCTGAGGTTGTTCTGTTCAAGCTTTGTGTTCAGTTCCGTCAAGACCGAGTTGTGACTCTGACACTGGGCCAGGTAGAGCACAGGGCTTGCCTTCTCTCTGTCCTTTCTTTGAGCAATACCTCCCTTCCCAGTCAAGGCCCTCCCTGCCACAGCCCTCTGAGTGAAGACTTTTCTTTTGTTATCTTATTTTATTTTTCTTTTACCTGTTTTTGAGAAAGGGTCTTATGTAGCTCAGGCTGGACTTGAACTCAATATGTAGTTGACAGTGGCCTCAAACTCCTGATCTCTGCTTCCCAAGTACTGGGATTGCAAATGTGTGCCATACCATACAGCTCATCTTTATTTTGTTTTGTTTTTTGTTTTTTCAGCAAATATAGCAACATTTTAATGCCCCTGTTGTGCCAGCATTTGAGTTGTATCCTCCCTTTCTTGTTTACTTTTTTAGGGTCTTTGGTTGGTTGGGTTTTATACTGGAGACCAAAGCCTGAACATTCTCATGCATGTTAGTCAGGCATTCGACCACTGAGGCACAAGCCCCTGCCCTCTTTAATGTTTTTAATCTTGAGCGAGGGTCTTACTAAGTTGCCCAGGCAGGCTTTGTAGTCTAGGAAGGCTTTGAACTTAGGTTCCTCCTGTCTCAGCCTCCCAGAGAGCTGGGATTGTAGGTGTATACCGCTAGGCATGACATTACTCTTTACTTTTCTTTTTTAATACCCCACGTTTTAATAGTAAAAATGTTTTCATGATGGGAAATCCATATTATATTCTCTTTAGAAGCCATTCTCTCACTTCCATGTAATCCCTGAGTGTTGGGATTGTAGGTATGCCCTATGGCCACTTCAAACAGTGTTGAGGTTTACAGTGGATTTTCTGTGTAGAGACAAGCACGTTCTCAACTGAGCTACAGTGCCAGCCTCTTAGTGTGCTCTTTCTGTGGATCAATGTTTATACCCCTGACTGTATTGCTTCCTCCCCCAGACCTCCACTTTTCTGGGGCTGCCTGGATACCTTGTGTCTCTATCATTCCTCATAGCTTGCCTACATTTCTTTTAGGGCACAGAAATGTTATAGAATAACCTTTCCTTGGTGGCAGGGTATATCCAGAACTCATGTCCTTTTGGCTGACTGAAGGAGCCGAACAGCAAAGAGCTAGACAGTTGTTGCTGGCCCCTGCACAGCCAAAGTCCCGGGTTACTGGAACATTCTCAGGCCTAAGTTTTGGGCACACCCAGCCCAGAAGCTCAGCATGTGCCAGAACCAGGAGTGAGTGTCTAGAATACTCTGTTCCGGCCTTACCACCTTCGTTTCAGTGTGCTGAGCTGCAGACGCTGATTCTTTGCTCACAGACCCAAATGCTGGTCTTGGCCACTCATCTGAGCACTGACTAGATCCAGGTCTCAGGGTGCTGGGAGCCAGAGGCTTGAGGAGCAGGGGAGGGTGATGGTGTGCATGGAGAAGAGTTACTCAGATCTTTTAGTCACTAAAAGAGCTGCTTCCTGGAGGAGAGTAGACCCGGGTCTGTGGGGGATTGGCTGCTGTGTTGGGTGCCTACTCATCCTAAGGTGCCATGTGCAGTGTTCATGGAGTTGATAGCTCCAAGTGTGGGGGGCAGTTTGCCCGTACACACTTGGGTGCAAACATGGTAATGACAAGAGTTTCTCCCTGAAGGAAGTGGGTGTCTGACAGCCAAGGAAAAGGGTAAGCAAAATGGAAGGCACACACGCATGTACTCACTTGGACACATGCACATAGATGCATAGAACTAGGCCATGCACACACATAGATGCATGTTAAGACACTACTCCATATAAAAGGAACCACTGAAAACCCAAGCCACATTTTCCCCTCAAGCTCCATCCCTGGCTTCTCTTCTCACAGTGCTGACTGCTCTTCCAAGCCTCCTGTGGACATGCTGTGGGCATTCTTTTGTCCATTACAAGCTCTGCTGTTCTTTCTGTTGGCTGGGAAGTGATCAGAATGTATCAGAGGGTCCACAGGACCTCGGAGATTCATCAATGAATTGGCCAATACTGACTCTTGTCTCCTCCCTGCAGAAGTCAGCCAGCTCTCCATTTTTCCCCAAGCTGAGCTCCAGCCATCTGTCTGCCTACTCCCCCGACCCACCCCTGCTCTTGTGGCACCCTCTCCATCCCACCCACTTCTCAGCACCCCATTCTTCTTTGCCTTTCACCCCATCCCCGCAGTCTCCTTGTCATATTTCCATTGGCGCCTTCCTCCCTGGCGAGCAGTGGCTTCCTGGAGAAGTATCCCTGTTCATGGTCATGGTCACTCCCTGGGGTGTTTGTGCTGCCTGTCTTCAAGAACTCCTAGCCCATGCCTGTTTATTGCTGAACCTTTATCTTCAGCCAAAGAGGGGAGCAGCTTTTTTTTTTTAAGATCTCTAATTGTGGTAGCTGTACAATATGGGTTAGATTCCTCATTGCTTTCCAGCTCTACCCATTATGAAACCCTTCAGATGCGGGCAGAGAGCCCTTATATGTCCAGATTCCAGAGAGGCATTTAAATTTAGCATCCAGTTGCAATCACTTAGAAAGGTAGGCCAGGGGAGTGAGGGCAACCAACAGTTTGTCTTCTATCCTGGCTCAGACATATGGTGTGAATGAGAGGAGTATTTTTGTATCCATACCAACAGCAGCCCTCCCTCACGCCCCCCCCCCCCCGCCACCTGCAGCATTGAGCAGGCAGGCACTCACAGGCTGCCACGATTAACTGGCAGCTTGGGAGTTTTATCTTTCCCTTTAGATGCTGATGAGGCTTGAGGAGCTCAGGGAAGGGAAACTGGGGAGATTTTATATGATTCTGACCCCTCTGTAGGAGGAGGAAGACGACATGAGTCACAGAGCTGTGGGATGGCAAGTTGGAAGGGTCCTCTGAAGTCATGGTCATGAAGTTTTCACCCCTGCCTCAAGTTTATGTGTGTAGAATAAGAGGCTCAGACAATGTGCCTTTTTTTTTTTTTTTTTTTTGAGGCAGGGCCTCATCATGGTAGCATTAGTTGGCTTTAGTTCACACTCTTTGTGCCTCAGCCTCCTGACTGCTGGGATTTTAGGCATTACCAAGCTCTAGCTTTCCTTAAGGAAAGATGGTGTATTGTAGGGTGGGCTAGCCTTGGCCTCAAGATCTTTTCATATCAGAACACATCTCCAGAATCTTGGGGACAGAATTTCTACATCTGTTTTCTTGGTCTTTGATACAAACCCAGATTTTTCTTTGTGTTTGTTTGTTTGAGACAGGGTCTCACTTCGTAGCCCTGACTGTCCTGGAGCACATATTGACCAGGATGGTCTCAAACTCACAGAGATCCACCTGCCTCTGCCTTCCAAGTGCTGGGATTAAAGACATGTGCCAGTACACCCAGATCACAAACCCAGATTTTTTTTAACTGGGAAGAGCAACTTTTCGTAGAGATTTGTCTCCAGTTGGCTATTGGCTGAACCTTGTGAGAACACACCAACAGGAGCCAGTTGGGAGTCATGCAGGAGGACTGCAGAAAGGGCTATAAATAGGTGCTGGGGTGGCTACCAACAGCTGTAGACTCAGTGCCCAGCACAGCATGCAGCTGTTGTTCTGGGGCCCAGATCTGATCGCTCCTCTACTGCCCTATTCTTCTTCTGAGTGAGATATGTAGGACCAGTTTCTTACTTCTGCCTGCACACCAAGATTGGATATGGAATACACACAGTGGGGGCCTACCAGGGGACTTCTTGAAGGAGGAAGGGATAAGGCCAGTTTGCTGGTCACAAAGCACCTTGGAGGATAAGTAGGATGCCCTCAACAGAAATGAGCAGGGGCAAGAGCACCCAGAGGCGTGGACACATGGCACGTGCAGGGTGTGAGCAAACCCAACAGGCAGGAGGAAGCCACCAGAGAAGACTAAGGCACCTAATCTTTGGGGCAGGTAAGTTTAGGAGGTCTGTGCCACTCAGGACTGAATGCTAACTAGATGGCTACCGTTTGTCTACTTTGAAAGGTGCCCTAAAAAAATTGGAGTAGAGCAGTTAAGGCAAGGCCCCAAGGCAGGCTTCTATGTCCTGACTTTAGACTTGTAAGGTCCTTTGTGGTTACAGGGTCTGTGTATGCAACCCCATCTTTCCATTTCTAAATACAGTGACCCATTATGAAAACTCCCTAGCTAGTATGTTTGTATTCTATAGAAAAAAAACACCCCCTTAACATCCTTCCTTCCCTTCTTCCAGGTCATTTTTATGGGAGGAAATGCGGATATAGAGGATACCAACCCCAGAAACAAATCAGGAGGTTCCTGCTTGCCTGTGGTAAGTCAAAGTAGCAAAGCTGGGATGGATGAGAGCCTGGGACATACCTTCCTCCAAAGGAGCAGCTTGTGCTGCAGAAAGAATCATTTAGGGTTCAGAAGCTCGCAGAGCCCAGCATCCCATCTGAACACTGCTGAATCTCTTGCTTTTGTGACCTCACAGCTACAGTCTCCCTTCCCGCCCACTGCAGTGTCCTGGCCAGGGAAGGAGGAGAGTCCTCCTCCACCTGCTGCTGGTGTTAACCTGGCAGGTGGGTGCCATGGCAACTTGGTGTGTTTACAGCTTTGACATTTGAGCAGGGCTGCTGGCACCTGTCTCTCATGTATGTACTGGGGACACCCTGGGTTTATGCCACGGAATAAATTGCTCCTGCAAGCTGCAGTGGAAAGAGTTGAGTACTCATGGGGGCTGTTGAGGGGGCCGGGGTATGGTAGGGAATGCTCTCTTTTCTGCCTCCTCCTCTTCCTCCTTTCTTTCTTACTCTGTCTCCCCCTTCTCCTTTCTCTCTATTTCTCTCCCCTCCTCTCTCTTCTTCCCTTCTCCCCCTCAGTCCTGCTCTTTCATAGCATCAGTTGTCCCAATGGGAGCCCAGTTTGGCTCTTCCATGACCAATTGATCACTCAGAACATTTGACCTGACATTCAAGACCGTTGATGTATTGTCACTGGAGACAGGTTGTCACAGGTAGAACTGGGTTTTCCATCATGGTTAGTGAGACAACATAAATTACAGAATGCATGTGAACATTAAATAAGGCACAATTAAATTGTACATCAGTACCTGATGCACAAATGGGTCATTCTTCTGCCTACTCTTGAATTACCCCATGAAGTCTTGAAACACAGATGGAGTCAGAGTTCCTCCTGCCCTTAAGCCTCTCATTTGTATTGTTCCCTAAGTGACTTTAGCCCTTAAATGTGGCCCTTTAAAGAGAGTTTCAGTTGGGGTACCATCATAGACAATGAAGAGATGTGGGAAGCTCACCTTCTTGGTGAGACCAGCACCTCACTGGACTCAGAACTGTAGAGTGAGGAGAGTCCCGATTCCTTCGGATACTTCATTTATTCCACTTGATGTCACTTAAATATTTATTACACTATTAGGCATTCGACAAATGTTTTTATATTATTCCTGAATTTTACTTGTTTAGGTTTTTGTTTTGTTTTTTTTGTTCTTGAGAGTAAGAATCTCATTCTGTAATCCAGGCTGGCCTGGTACCAAACTCTCTACAGTACAAACTCCTCAAACTCATTCACTTCACAGACTAGGCTGGCCCTGATCCTCCCACCTCAGCCTCCTGCATGCTGGGGCATTCACCAGCAGACTTCAATTATTTCAGATTCTTTTTGTGTGTATAGTAAAAATAGAATTTTACAGCATTTCTGAACCTTTTTCACACTCAGGATCCAAGTCTTTAGAATCTCATTTGTCCCTGCCATAGTGAGAATTAACTGTCTAACTAGTCTGACACAGCCTAGAATTACCTGAAAAAGCTCTCAGTTGAGTAATTGCCTTGATGAAGTTGGTCTGTGGGCATGCCTGTGATTGATTGCGAATTGAACAATCATGTTGGCTAATTTTTTGAAGTTACATTTTATTTGTTTATCTGTGTGTATGTGTGCAGATGAGAGTACCTAACACAGAGCACATGTGGAGGTCAGAGGCCGACCTGTAAGAGTTGCTCCTCTCTCTCTACCCTGTGGGTCCTAGGCATTGAACTCAAGTTCTCAGGTTGGTAGCAGGTGCCTTTACTGTATGAGTATTACCCCATTCTGGTTAAATTTGGACATTGTCTTGTTTTTCTTGAGTCAGGGTCCCAATATGCAGTCCAGGCTGTCTTGGACCAGCAGTCCTGAGTTCTAGGAGGCCAGCATGCACCACCATCTTAAATGCTAATTTGTTAAATTCCAGGCAGCCTTGGTCTGTGGATCATTTCAGGTTTGCATGTCATGACCACAGCATCACCTGGGTCGCCCCCATGCAGGGTTCTCAGGGAGCCCTCAGGTGCAGTGCTGGAGCACACGGTCCTCTCTCTACCTCACACTTTAGACAGCTTGCTTCGAGTCCACAGGTTCACATGCCCTGTTGGCTCCATCCTTTTCCTTCCCTGACCTATGATAAAATGCCTACCAGCAGCCAGATGAGATCTTACTGTCCCAGCTCTAGACCTGCTTTGACATGTATGTTCTGAGTTGCCATGGGTCTCCAGGCCCACTTTCAGGTCTGGGCTGCCTCTCAGATACAAAGGCCACTAGGCCACTAGGTCACTAGGCACCTCTTCTGCAGATGTGTGCAGTGCTGTAAGCTGGAGCTTTTCTGGCCTGGAGGGCTTGAACTCATTAAAAGTGTTTAAGACATCCTTTATAAATAAAACAGGGCTATAGATATGGATCGGTGGTAGAGAGCTTCCCCAGCTCCCACAAGGCCCCAATACTGAACAACTAAAAACAATTACCAACAAGAAAAACACATAAAACTAAACCAAGCCCCTGTCTCCCCTGAGGACTCCATGTTACCTCAGGGTAGGTTCATGTGTCTGCCCTCTCTGCCTCCTCTCAGTCTGGAGGCTGGAATCACATTTCTGAGCCTCATGAGTCATTCACTTCCTCAGTCTAGGCCCTGGAGCCTTTCTCTCCCCCAGCTGTTCCGAAGGTCTGTTATCCTCAAATCTCCTGTACCAACTTCCCCTTCTCTGGCCCATAAAATTCACAGGAAATGGTTGTTTTTCCTCCACACTTCCTGTGTTCTGGTCACTAGCTGGCTCTGCCTTTGCTGTGGGAACTAGGGAATTAGGTTAGTGCGGTTACCATGGAAGCTGCCTCCATCTTCTGGAAGATGAAGGTCTCAGAGAGGCTAGGTATCCCTGGTCAATAGCCACTGGGATCCCCCCAGCCCTCAGGACTACCAGCTTTCTCTGGCCAGCTGCATTCATGCCAGCGGTTGGCTTGAGGCTTCTTCTCTGAGGCAGCCTCTTGCCTCAGTCCTGTCACATGTGGGCTCTGTGTCTAACAAGCCTTCCACATGAAGATACCTTTTCCCCCTGCCCTAACGCAAGTCTGTCTTGTATAAGGCTGAAGTGGCCACAGCAGTGTGGAGTCAGCTGTCAATTACATCAGGGAGTGGGGCTAAATTTCAGCTTGTCGATGCATGAAGAACATTGTTAGGAGGCAGCTCAAAATAGCTTATCTGTTTGATCGGCACATGAGCCAGGGACCGAGAGAAGGGAAAATGTCTGTGGGGCTTCCAGGGTTTTGGATTTGAGAATTCGGTGAGTGTATTTCCTATCCCCCACCACTAAAAAGAGTTCATCTGGGAGTATGACTGGCTAATTGGAGCTGGTGAGGCCTTGTAGAAAGGGTGTGGCTTACAACTCTGAGTCAAGTCTCTGTTGACTCCTGCTCACCTGGGCCTCAACTGCTCAGGTGGACAGCGGTTGCACCAGCCAGCTGACCTGGCAGAGGCAGGCGGGAAGACCGTCTGTCCTCCAGGGTCCAGCCCAGGCCCCACACAGAGTGTCTTGAGGACATGGCTTCCTCCATCCCACCTGACTCTCGTCTCCTTGAAGAGCATAAGTAACTTGAGAGCAGCTTTTTGGGGGGTCGCACTTGTGATTCCAGCACTCGGGGTTCGGGGGGGACGGCACTGAGGTAGGAGAAGGCCTGGGAGTTCTACCTTGTGCTAGAGTGAGTTCCAATCTAGCTTGGGCTACAGCGTGAGATCCTGTCTGAAAAAGAAAAAAGAAAAAAAGGAAAAAAAAAGTCACTGGAGTTTCTTCCAGTCCTTGTAATGTGGGTTGGCTGAGAGCTGGTGCTGAGCAAGCTGAGGCCCCAGTGTTGGTCTCCGCTGTGTGTCACCCCGACCTCCATCCTGGTGTTTCCTGTTCGGCTCCCATATCTGAAGGAATCAGCACTCTGAACCCCTGGTTTACCAGAAAGAACTTAACTTTTTCAGACCTGTGATGGTTTGCACACCGTCTGGTGGGCCCTGTCCAGGAGCCTTTAAAGACACAGGTCCACAGCTGCCAGTGCAGATAAGCAAGCAGCAGCCAGGCTGCAGGGAGAGATGCAGGGTATGGGAGAGGCCAGGCCAGGGAGAGGCTTATGAGAAGGTGACTTGTTTACACTGGGAAGCGAATTGAGAAACACTTATGGAGCACCTACTGTGTGTCTGCTCCCTGTGCTATGAGGACATTGGAATTCATCAGGCTTGGCAGCTCTTCCCAGAAAGTCTACAGTGCCAGAAAAACAAGACACACGTGTGTGTAAACAAGTACAGTGGCAGCAGGGGATTGGAGAAACCTCAGTTCAGTCACCAGGAAGTTCATGACTAGTCCAGATGACAGAGGGGAAGGCCTCAGTGTGAGGAGTATTCTTTATGGGCTGGGGAGACCTGGAAAGTCTCTGAGGAGAGGAGTAGGTGGTGGTTGTGTTTGATGTGGATCCTGAGGGGCAGGCGGAGTGCAGATGGGAAGTGGGAGGAAGGGCAGAGAGCTGGCAGGAAGGTGGGAATTAGCAAAGACTCTGAGTAGGTGAATGATGTTGGACATCTGTGGAGGGTCTTTTATGTAAGACACGACAGGGTACCCAGTGACCCCTAGGGCCCAGTAAGGTAAGCTAGAAAGAGTTTGGTTTCCATCTATTCCAGTCTAGGCAAATCCAGAGTACTGTGGAGCAGGAGGGCAGGCTAGCCACGCTTTTAGCATTGCTCACCTGGATGGTTTCTGTCATGAGATTTTCATTTCGTTTGGTTTTAGACAAGTTGCATATGTTCAGCCTGGTGTTGAACTTTGCTATGTAGCCAAGGATAACCCTTGAGCTTTTGATCTTCCTGCCTCTGCCTTCTGAGTACTGGGATTACAGGCATGATGCATATCACCGGACCTGACTTTATACAGTTGCCTGGGATAGAACTTGGGGCTTCATGCAAGCTGGCAAACACTCTACCAACTGAGCAACATATCCAGCCCTCCCTGGATAGTCTAAGGTCTGTTCAGTTTTTCCATGGCTCTGTTCCTCTAGAAGAAGCTAGCTACTGCTCCAAGCTTTACAATGGGGGGGGGGGATAAGCAACAAGGCAAAACAGGGCCCCATCTCCCAGCTTCTAGAGCTCTTATCCAAAGAAAGAGAGACAACAAAAGGTCAGTACCAAAAGATTAGGGGGCTCTGGAGGCAACTAAAGCAGAGAAGGAAAAGGGTGTGCTGGGTGACATCTCCAGCACATGCCCCACTGGGGTCTTTGCCTCTAGGCAGTATGAAACCACGAGTGTTCAGAAGCAGAGGAATGCCAAGAAGCCAGGTGTGCACACCTGTATACCAGCTCCTGAGACGCTAAGGCAGTGTTGTGCACTCAAAGGCCACATGAGCTACACAGTGAATTCTAGGTTAGCCTGGGTTACATGCACTGTCTCAAAAAAATTATAATAACAACAACTGTTATTAAAGCACATAAGCCATCCATGGTGCACAACTCAGGAAGCCGAGGCAGGGGGATTACAGCAATTTAAAGACCAGCCTGGATTATATCTAAATTTGGGCTATATCTAAATTTAATTTACCCAAAGACTTAAGGTGAAAAGCTCTGAATAAGATATCTTACTCATTCCAAGAGGCCTTGGATGTCATCTCAGATTGGCCACACCCTCAATGCATCATACCAAAGCCCTTCCTAGAGAGGGTGGGGAGGAGGGTAGACCACCTGGACATCTTAATTAGTATTGCTTTTAGCTTTCTGCCCTTTGCTCTCTGGCCCTGTTACTCTCAAACCAAGTGTACACTGGCAGCTTGGCCTAACCTGAACATTGGCCACCCCCATTTCCCTTTCGTGGTCTGAGGTCAGGGCTGGAACCAGGCATTTAGAGTCCAGTGAGGAGTAGAGACAGTAAGGCCTGGAGATAGTTTTGGGGAACCTTGCAGTTGGAGGGGGAAGGGGCAGGGGAAGGAAGGGGCCCAGGCTTCACTGAGAAGGAAGGACAGTGTGAGTGTGAGGCCCACAGACTAACCCAGGACCAGAGTTTACTGGGGGCTGAAGCAGAGGCAATGGGGATGCTTCCTCCTTAGGGAGAAACAGGTAATGATGCTGTTAGCTCAAATGTGGCTAAACCAACCCTTAACATGGATGCTGCCACCCAGGGACCATCAGCAGGAAAGTTCAGCTCAATGAGAGTATACTGGAGTATCTGCAGTGAACAGAGCCCACCTGCTGGGAGGACTCCAAGCCTCCAGCCTTGCTTGGACCAGCACCTTCATCTTCTCCTTGGCAATCTTGAATGCTGGGGTTTGGGGGCTCCTTTAGTACATATAACAACCTTTTAGACTCTTGGCTTGGGCTAGACTCCAAGCCTGGCAAGTCAGCAGAGCAGAGCACACTGGAAGCTCAAACACACCTGCTTTGGAGCTGAGTTTTCATCCTGCTGTGGGCTTTGAAGTGCGCATGCCTCTGAACACCCTCCATAAGTTACCGAAGGAGCAGGTGCTGGAAGACCTCCAGGCTCCAGGTGACAGAGGTCCCAGTAGAATTGTTCCCAATGGATCCTCCACCCCCCATCCCAGGTAGATACCCCTATTCCTCAGCTTGGCCTGCCCTGCTAGCATTCACAGCCCCACCACCTGCAGTGGCCTTCTTTTAGCTTTGGCTCTGTAGAACTTCCCTCCTCCACCCTCCTCCTCCCAGGCTGGGCTCCAGGGCTGCCTACTTCAGAAAGGCTCTTTATGCTCCTCTCCACCCATTCTCCATCTGCTTCCATGGTGGGAGCCCGCAGCCCCAGTTCAGAACTTTGCAGCTTCCGGAATGGAACATTCTTTCCTGGATGTGTTTTGAGCATCCACCATATCCCAGGCTGCTGAGCAGAAGCTGGGACTTTAGAGGTATGTGTCTGGCCAGGGTTCATGTTCTAGCTCTGCTCATTCTAAGGTAAATGATTTTGCATAGATGCTTTAGTTTTCTTGGTCTCTACATCCTCATGTAGAGGGAGCATATGGTGCCTGCTCACACGTTGGAAGCATTGTATGGAATGATCTGCGAGCAGTGCTCTGTGCCCAGTTCCAGTCTCACTGGAAAGGGCTGACATATGGTGGCTTTTATCATAGCATCTTAGATGTTATGGTTTGCATATGAGATATCTCCCACAGGGCTTGTGTGTTTGAACACTTGGTACCCAGATGGTGGCGCTGTTCCGAGGGGTTGGATAACTTTTTGGACAGGAGGTCTAGCTGGCAGACCTCATAGGCAGTAGGGACTGGGACTGAGGGTTCTAGGCCAAACTCTTTTCTGTTTCTTGATCTGCCAAGATGTAATAAGCTATGTAATAAGTGTGTCAACCTCCTGCCACCACGGATGGAGTCTCAGATGTCATGCTTCCCCAGCCACGATGGACTGTTTCCTTTAAACTGTGAGCCAAAATAAATCCTTCCCTCCTCCTGCTTCTGTCAGGAATCTGATCCCAGTGGGGGAGAAGAGCAGACAAGAGTTAGCTCTCATTCCAGCTTTATAAGTAGATGCTACCCTGCTGCAAAGGGCGGCATTTGACTCAGAGGTGATGTCACTTATGTATGGCCTCACCATGGGCATCTTTCCTCCTGCTCCCTCTGCTTCCTGAGACCCAGCCCCCCACTTTCCCGATTCTTCCTCCAATACCAGGAAGTGCTACTCCCCATCACTATTTCTTACCAACCAGCAGGAGTGAACCAAATCAAGCCATGAGGAAAGATGAGCCAGTTTCTTTGATTGTTTGAGTGGCAGAGAGAAAAAAGGAAAAGAATGGGAATACTTACCTGGGGGATCCTTGTAATGGGGATAGTCACTGCCCCCTCTGGCTGTCAGATAGACTCTGGGTTGTGCATGTTCTCTGGAGTTGGCCAGTGGTGACTCCCAGGCTTGGCTTACAGTGTAGACCCTGCCGGGTGCTTACCTCTTACTGTTGCTATGGTCAGGAGGATTTCACATCATTCAAGACTATGGCTTCCAGTTTCATTCTCCAGTAAACATTGGAAGCTCCTGCCTCTGCCTCTGGCTATGTCCCCTCCTGTACCAGCCAATGTTTGTGTCTGGACAGGCCTTCTCCATCTGGTTGTCTGGGTTACCTCTGTACCCTGGGGATGCTAGACTTTATGGGAGCTGGGAAGCAGGCGGCTAACCATGCTTGCTTATGAGGCTGATGCTGCAGGAAAGGTGGGAGGTAGTATGTTTCGGGTCTTTGTTTTTGCTGTAAGGCCAGAGATTTTATTATTTTTGGCAACTTTCAAAACTCACCTGAAGGTAGAACTCCCTTCCCTGGAAAGAGTTAAGACTCTACTGGAAGACGTGGGTCAATGTATCTAAAAATAGAAAAATAGATTATCTTTGGGTGCTGGCCTAGAAGGTAATGAGACAGTGAGACCAAGGAAAGATAACTTTGTTACACTCAGCACCACATTCCAAGGCTCTGTAGTCTCTCTACCTGTTAAGTCAGACTCTCCTGAGACAGATAACAAAGAACGAAAACAAGCTCCCAATTCCCCATGGGATTCTGGCAGGTGCTTGATCACGATGTCCCCTGAGAGTCACATAGAGCTCTCAGAGATTAGAAATCTTTCTGTATGTGTAGGTGTGTGTGCATGTACTCACACGTGTGTACATGTGCACATGTGCATATGTGTGTGCGAACGTTTGTGTGTGCCTGTGTGTGGAGCCCAGAGGTCTTGGGGTCACTCCTCAGGAACCATCCCACCTTGTGTTGTTTGGAGACATGAGCTCTCCCTGGCCTGGAGCTTACCAAATAAGAGAGGCTGATTAGCCAGTAAGCCCCAAGAATCTCCCTGTCTCTGCTCCCACAGTACTGAGATTACAAGTTTGTACCCCCGTGTCTGGCTTTGCATGCAGGTGCTAGGAAGCAAATTCAGGTCCTCATGTTTTGGTGGCAAACCCTGAAGCCACTGAACTGTCTCACCAGCTCCCGAGAGTAAAAGTCCTTAGAGGGAGAGAAGGCATCTTGTCCTGAAACACACGTGGGGTAACTGAAGCTGCCTCGCCTCTCTGCCTTCGGGCAGCCCCTTCCTCTGGAAGGGTGCCACTTCCTGTGACAGCTGCTCAGGGTTGACAATGTCCCTTGGCCATTCTGAGCTAAGGGATTAGTGTCAGCAGAAACGATCCATGAGAGGAGACCCGAGGCTGGGGAATTAGAATGAAGACAAGACCTATGGAGACAGAGGCATGAACCATGCGATTGGTGAGTTTGGCTACTGATCTCTGTGAGTCCCAGTTCCCTCATCTGGAAAGGGGACCAGATGATCACCTGGTTCTCAGGACGATGCTGTAGGTCTGGCAAAGTCCTACAAATAGGGCAAGTACTCCAACAAGGCAATTACCCTTCCCTTCCTTCCCTCTTTCTCCTTTTCTTCCTCCTCCAAAGAGCTATATTAGATAGCTATTTTAATTTTGAATTCAATAAAAATAAACCCTAGCTTCCTTCTATCTTTCTCTCCTTTGATTTATGAAATACTTCTTGCAAAGTCTTAGGACAGGTTGTTGCCAGGGACTGCAGGACCAGGCTGTTCGGCCTTGGTTCTAACAGTTTCTTGTGTCCTGAGACAAGAGGAGATCCTCTCCTCTCATGGATGATTTCTGCTGACACTAATCCCTGAGCCCCTTAATTCAGGGGCTCGCAATGACTGCCCCTCCCTGCTGCTGACAGATATTTTGCTAGCCTTTTTTGCTTTGCCCTGGCAACCTGGGTCTTGCTAAGGGTAGGCAGCTAGCTCTCCTTCCTGGGCAGACTTGATGGTGATAAAGCAGCCATCTGTTCAGGGCTGTTGCTCATCAGAGTCCTCCCTTTAAGGAACAGGAGGTTATGTAAAAAGCGAGTATGTCGGAAGGTGCCAGGGGAGGTTCTGAAGAATCTAGCCCTGGGATGAGAACAGCTGACTGCCAACCTCCCTGGGCCATAGTCCCCTTTCTAGTGGTCTCCTGCTGAAGGCAGCTCTCAGCTTACCCCACCCAGCCTAAGGGGTGGACTTGACCTAGGGAGACCAGTCCTTCTGGGGCTTCTCAGAGAGCAGACTGCATACATACTCAGCCTACATCTTGCCTGAGAGATGGAGATGGGGTGGAATCTGTTGTAAGAAGATAAGGAAAGAATACTAAGTCAGTCTCACCTCGTGCTTAGTGACGGCTCCTATTCTAAGGTTCTTGCTTGTTTAACTCTTTTTTTCTATAAAGTTGATCCTATTTTATGTGCCATGAAACTGAAGCATGAAGTTTAAGCGGTTTGCCCAAGGATGCTTCCTCCTTCTTCTGGAAGGATTATGTCAGGCAGAGGGCTCCAGATGTGTCCCTTGACACTCACTTTAACGAGGCAGTAACAACTATGCCACTTCCAAGTACAGCTGAGAACCAGTGCTGGGCCAAGTCCTTTTCCATATTAGCTCATCTAACCCTCAAACCCTCCTTATGAAGTGGGCTCCAAAATTAGGTCAATTTAAAAAAAAAATTTTTTTTTGAGACAGGGACTCATGGATCCCAGAGGCTCCTTCCTTCTTCTACCTCGTAAGTGCTGGGATAACAGTCACGCACCATTGTGTCTGGTTTTATCTCTCCGCCCCTAGCATCAGTTTTAGATCAGAGACTGTTTTTACCCTGGGGCCACTAACTATGCTAAAGTAAAGGAATCAGACTGGAAATCCTGAACCGTTGACTGGGAAACCTTTCAGTGTAGACATTTCTCTTATTCATTCAGTAGCTCCTTTCTGCCTGAGGTAAATCCCAGACTTGGCTCAAAATCTGAGTCTTTGTCCTCTGTCCGATAGGCTGGGGTGGGGAGACCTCACTCTGCATGCTGCTTTGAACATGTCTTGATGTTCCGAGCTAAACTCATACCGAGTGGCTCCTGAGCCAGCCTAAGATTCAGTTCTAGATTCACTCTTGCGTTCCCCTACCCCCTTTTCTTAATGGTACTGGGGACTGAACCCAGTCCTTGCACATGCCAAGCAAGCAACTCTCCTACTGAGCTACACCCCCAGCCTTTATTCAACAAGTATTTTCTGAGTGCCTGGAACATTCCAGGCCTAGTCTAAGTTCATCGAGTCCTCAGGGAAGACCTTGACTCTATGCAGCTAGCTGTGGAGAACATCAGAGAGGGAGACCCTTGAGTCCCTCTCTCTTGGGCTTCTCAAGTTCTCGGGATCCACAGGGATACATGTACCACCAAGTCAGGTCCACTAGGGACTAGAAGCTCTTGCTTCCTAAATTTTGCCTGGCATGATGTCAAGTTCCCAGGAGATGGTGAGACGGCATTTCTTCATTCTGACTGATCACAAAGGGAGACTTTGTATCAAGCCACAAGTGTGGGCCTGGACTTTGGCTGCTGCACCGTGGATCCTAGGACTGCTGTGGTTAGTGTTAGTTGGGACTTTGGTTCAAGCACATGATATAGTTCTAGCTCTTTCCAGGCCAGATGGGAGGATTCACCAATGCAGAACATAGTAATAGTCAGAGCAAAGCCTGTTCCACAGGTAATTCCATGCCAGCCTATTAACCATCATCTGACTCTGTAAAGTCAGGGTCTGTGGGTATCTGGAAAGGCATGTTGGTGAGAGAATCACTGGCTATGTTTAAGCCCTTTATTGTGTAGATAGAGACACCTAGGCTCTGGGTGGCAATAGATTCTGGAACCTTCTGGTTGTATGTGTTATGTAGAACATGTTTGGCTGTTGGCCAGAATGTAGGCATTGGTTGGTCTTTTGAGTGGCTGGATCACAGTGTTCCCAGATCTCTGGGAATCTGACCAATATTGCCCTGACCCAGTCATATTCATCTTCATGCCACTGTGAAGACAATCCAAACAGACCCTTAAAGAGCCCCTTATCTCCCTGCTGTTCTTCATTGATCCCATGAGCTTTAGGGAGCAGGATGTGATACCAGGCTTCCTAAACTCTGGTTATACTAACAGTAGACTTCCAAATTCAGAATGTCTACACTGCTACCCACTGCTCCTGGAAGCTTTCCTTGAGAAGGAAGCCAGTGATGTTGAGGCCCCTGGTGGCTCTGACTTCTGGCATGAGGCATCAGTACCTAGCCTACAGCTCAGGCTGATAGAATGTAGCCAAGGCAGGTTAGCCTGTTCATCAGTTGGCACAGACCCGGAGGGCTGTGGCTTGGTAATAGGGATGACGATGGACAGGGTGTTAGCTTCTGATCAGGTGACTGCTCTCAGAATTTGCCAATCTCACAATCTGTTGTAGGTCACCACAACTGCACCAGGCCTTCATGTTCAGGGCACCTCAGCTTGCATAGAAGGACCCCAAGTGTTAAGCACGTCAGCCTAGACTCAAACCCTGCCATGTTATAGGGCCAAGGCAAGTACTACCTGGATGTTGAAGCCTCGGCCTCTAGTCTGGGAAATGCTGGGATAAAACAAGTCTGATCCTAGCAGTGCTGACTTTGTGTGTGGCCAACACTCAATAAATAGTGAATTTCCTCTCATGAGTGGTGCCACTGGGCAGAAGATCTTTCCTCCCAGTATTCTAAACATGACTCTTTCTGTGCTAGAAAGAATGAGAGAGAGAGAGAGAGAGAGAGAGGAAAAACAGGTCCTTTGATTCTCCAAAGCGTACATAGACATCTTACAGATCTCAGATTTCATATCTGTGTCAGTTTCGTTCTCTCAAAGTCTCTGAGACATTTGTATTTTCTTTGAATGTGAAAATAAATCACTTGAAATATTTCATAACTCTGAGCTCTTTCTTCCAAGCAGGTGTGGAAGCCTTTTCTATAGCAACAATTAGGATGTAAGCAAATCATGTGGGTGGTCACCGGAAACCAGCATAATAATTTGGTTAGGAAGCAGCCATGCTCAGCTGGCTTGCTTCTGTAGCTTTCTAGTTGGTTTGTCCTCTGGGGAACCTTTCCACCTTAAGTAACCGGACAGAGTTTACATCAGCGACTTGTTAAGCTTTATACCAGTTGCACTTTCATTCTGTCCTGAGAAAGTTCTGGTACTTTCTCAGTAGACTAAAGTAAACTGAGGTAAAGATAGTGTGAAGCCTCAGGGTGACTCTCCTTGCAGACATATCTGACCATCTTGAGATTCTTCAAGCCTTACAACCTTCCCACCCCCCACCACTTTTCACTGCCCTGCCTCATTTTCTGCCTGTCTTCCACCCTAGCTCCATTCCCACAGTTCTGAAGCAACTTACCATGTCCAAGACATACTGTTCCCCTAAGAAGCTTCCTTTGCCGCCCAGGACAGGCTGGTGAATGTGCCTTCCCATGGTGCTCTATGGATTCCTCAGATATACTAGTATGGTGTCTGTACTTGGCTATCACCTACTGGCCAAGGGAGACCTTCAGGCAAGGAGGCACCATCCAACCTTCCTGTCTGAGCCAGACATAGCTCCGGCACAATGAAAGTGGGTAATAGACACTCATTGGCTCAAGGTTCCAAGCCCCGAGTTCATTTAGGGCTTATGAGCCCTGAGACTCTGTCACAGAGTACTCCAGATGACAGTCAGTTCTGTTGTATTCCCTTGTTTGTGGCCATGTCTGAGGTGTCCAGGGAGCTTGCCCCAGGTCATACACACATAAGGACCAGGCCTCTTATCTTCTATGTCCTGGGCTCAACTGGCTTCTGTAATATCAACCTTTATCAAGAGAGAAGTTATTTAGAACAAACCTCTCATTATAAAATAGGGAAACTGAGGCCCAGCCTGAAAAGCCTTTCTGCAGGTTGTAAAACTAACTGGTGTGGAGTGGAGAATTGGACCACAGGCTATAGACAAGCACTAAGGCCTTCTTTCTATTTACTTCTTTCTCTTCTTTTTCCTCTCTTTTGTGAACTGCACTATGAGAACATTTTGAGACTCTGTGTCTGCCTTTGTTGGAACTTACAGAGGGCCCTGAGCTGGAGGGCCACAGAGGAAGTGACCTGGCCCTCCCACAGGAAAACTCAGGACTTAGAAGAGCTCAGTTTTGTAGCAGGAGGAGGGAGGGTAAGAGTCAGGGAAGAGCAACAGGGTTTAGTCCAGGGCTAGGGTGACAGCTGGTGCCATGTTGATACATTCAGAGGCTGGCTTGGAGAGCACCAAGGACACACAGGAGGACAGATGAGAGCTGGAGTGGACTCAAGGGAAAGCTTCTTCAGAGTTCTGTTTCCTAGAATTAGGCACAGACCCAGGCAAAGAGGTCCAGATTGACCAGAATGTGCCAGCCTGAGACCTCCTCCAGCCAAACACACACATCCACACACTTCCTGAAGACACTTAGCACCCAGAGTATGTCCATGGAAGAGGGTTAGCAGCAAGCAGTGAATTCCAGCATTGACAAGCAAGTGTGGGGCAAGGCATGTATGCCTTTCTGACTAGCTCATTCTTCTCATGAGCCCAAGAATTGTCTTGTTTTGTTTCTGAGTGACCATGTGTTCTCCTCCCATATTGCATTGTAGGTTTCTCCTGGCTCATTCATTCACTCCAGGCCTGACACAGGGCCAGGCAAGTTCTGATGTGAACTCCACCCACCAACTCTGTCTCCAGGGCCAAGTAGAGACATACAATTTGCCCAAATTACAGAGAATGTGATGTCAGCCAAATAGGTACCTTGAATCATTTTCCAAAACATTCCCAGATTACATATTTCTCCAGGGCAAGAAAAGTGTATGGTGTTCAATGATTAAGGCTTAAACTCCAAGTTCACATTGCACTTTACCATTTACAAAGACCATGCCATTTTCCCCATCAGGCAGGTGAATTCACCCACATTGTCCAGATGAGAAACTTGATTTAGGCAGGTGGCAACCTGCCCAGGCAGCATCATCTGAGGGCTGAGCTGAGACACTGCTCGGCACTCCCTGATCTCTCTTCTCTGTTGGACTCCAGGCATATCTAAATCCTGGAGGGTCTAGTAGGACCATTTAGCCATAAATGGATTTTTCTTGGGCAACCAACAAGTCATTGCCCTATGAAGTGTTTGGGTTTCTTGCTGCAGTGGAGTAACCAGTGAGCTCCTTTCTAGCCCAGTCTGACCCCCAGGAACTGGGTCATGCTTCTGAATAATTAATTCCTTGACTCTTCCCTGGAGCACGCTCCTTCTGTGGCTGAGCAGATCTTTAGAGGCATACCCTTTTGTATGCTGTCCTAAGCCTTGAGCTGACCTTGAAATTGCCTACCTGCAATATTCTTGATCTAAACAGGTCAGATCTCTGGTAGAGTCATGTCACACTTCCCCCTCCAAACTTTCCCTAGACCTTGAGAACAGAAAAGAAAGATAGTGTGGGTGTCTTATCTATTTGGGTCTGTGGAGAGACAGAGAGGCCCAACTCTCTCTTCTCACTGACCTCTGATAGCCCCATGATTTTGTGACAAGTGCTGGAGCATGATCATAGAAAACCATGCCAAGGAGCTGATTAGATGGCTCAGTATGTAAAGGAGCTTGCCACCAAGCGTGATGCTCTGTGTTCAGTCCCCAGGATCCACATGGTAGAGTGAGAGAACAGATTCCCACAGATTGTTCTTTGGTCTCCACAAGTGTACTATGGTATATGTACATGTGCATATACACACAGAGAGAGAAGTAAACAAACAAACACACACACGTAACAAGGTTTCTCTATGTAGCCCTGGCTAGCTGGCCTGGAGCTTGCTATGTAGTCTGAGCTGGCATCAAACTCACAGAGAACCACCTGCAGCTACCTCCTAAGTACTGGGATTAAATGTTAGTGTCAAAAGCCTGACATAACTTTTCAAGAGAAAAGAAAAGCATGCAGAGTCAGGAAGGAATTCATGAGGTAAGGAAACAGTTATCATACCATCTTCCAGGCCACTTACTCCCTGTGTGGCACTGGGGTTGGGTTTCTCGGCACCTGCAGCAGATCTGCTGGTCTCATTAGACTCTTGAGGTCAACAGAATGAATGGAAAGAACAATAGGCTGAGACTGAGAAATCCACGGGTGATCTGCTGGTCCCAGCTTCGCTGTAGGACTTTGGGCAAGTCAGGTGCTTCTACCTTGACTTCTTAGGAAGAAAATGAGGGGGATTTAGGGAGTGGGGGAGTATCTTAAAGGAGCATCCAACACTTCAGTGGTCCTCAGTGCCCACTGTTATACTGCCTTTTTGCCCGCATCACCTTCTCTTCCTCCTGTGAGGAGAGCTTGCTTCTGTAAGAACTTCCCTCCTGGCCTATGTAGCCTGCCATGTCTCCTGGCTCCACCCAGGGTTATGTCAGAACTCAGATAAGAACAGCCTATTGCTGCCCGGTTTCCTGCCAGGGGACATGAGGAACTCTCGCTTGGAAGTGGTGTGGAACTATAAGGAGAGAAACTGGTAGACAGGTGAGGAACTGGAAGGGGATGTTGAATATCCAAGTTTCTGGTGTTCCAGATTCTCAGACCCTGCTGTTATTGACAAGAGGGTAATAAAAATGATCTTAAGAATATGGCCCTCCAAACAGGTTTACTACGTCCCAAATCAGCAGGAAGTCATTTTGAGAGAACAACGTCCCATCCCCAGAAGGTGGGGAGGGTGTTCTCCCCCTTTGGTTATTTGATAGATAATAGAAAATTTTGTTATTTAGGGGAAAAGACTACAAGCTGTTAAATGGTCTTATTAAATGGGTTTTGGAGGTTAGACCCAGGGACTTCTCTCTTTTGCTTTTCTGTATCCTCCTTTCTCTCCTATATAGGAGTGAACAGACTTGAGAAAAATGGGACATAGACATAATATAGGAAAGATCAAGAAAAAAGGACAGATTATTGAATATAGCCTTATACCTTTGTATACTGATACAAAATTAATATTATATTTGGCTAAATTGGTATTGATCATTGTATATTAATGCAAAATTAAGATTGTATAGGGCTACATCGGTATTGATCTTTGTATATTGATAAAAAATTAAGATTATATTTGGCCACAATGGTATTGACCCTTGTATATTAATGTAAAATTAAGATTGTATTGGGCTACATCAGTATTGATCTTTGTATATTGATACAAAATTAAGATTATATTTGGCCACATTGGTATTGATCTTTGTATATTGATTCAAAATTAAGGGTAACGCTTCTTAAAGGTATTGTTCGTAGGAATACTTAAAAATGAAATGTCAAGTTTTGACCTCTCGCTACCAACCGACATAAACTGTTTAGGATAATTAAGAAACAGAAACTAATAGTCATGAAAATGTGTCATTTTGTTAGTTACTATGACAGTCTATCACAGTTATTTTCTACGCTACTCAGAAATCAAGTTGCTAAGAGACAAGCAATATTTGCTTATCTAAATATAAGAGATAGATAGGGCATCTTCAAAAACCTCAAGAGATCTGCAGAATATGGCATTCAAAGATGTTTTCTTAACTTAAGATTTTTTGATATCGAGACATGTCAGCTCCTGACAGCACCCCCTATATTACTCCAAGTAGAAGATGAACATCGAAGAATCTCCAGTGGGAGATGATTGAATTGGTGGTAAGCCATTCTCTTGGCAAGAAAAACCACTTGCTTCAACTGTAGACAGACTTCTGTCCAAAAAGGACAAAACTTGGAAGCAGATAAGTCAACAGCCTAGCTCTGCCAAGACAGGGTAGGTAAGTCCTTCATAATTCCTGATCTACAACCAATGTCTGTCAGAGAAATGGGGCCAAATGGCTGAAGATTGATGCTATAATGTATGGAGAGAAAATGGGAACTGTCCAGGCAGCCACTGGTATGTCATTTTTTAGTTTTGGAAGCTGCAGGCCCTGCACTTCCTATATAATCAGATATATTTATCCCTCTCAGGTCTCTGAGGTGGTTGAAGAATAGATAACTAGAGTCTCATAGTTAAATTTTGAGTTGTTTAGGAATCAAGAGGGTGTTCTGGATCTAAGAAGATATTTTTAAAATTATGAGGCAAGTTAGTATGAAAGCTGAGTTATATATAGAACTTTAAACTCATGGAGATGGTTAGATAGTAGAATGTTAAAGTCAGGTGCCAAATACATATGGACTGGACATTGGGAATGTATGCTAAGCCATATAACTCTTATAATGGTGGCCTATTTATTTCTGTTGTTTTGTATTGTATTTATAGTTATAAGAAAAAGAACCATTTTTTGTACTGAAAGGGAGAGCTGTTGGGGGGAAAAATAAATACCTTAAACTAAAAAAAAAAAAAAAAGAAGGGAAGAGGATGGGGGGTTGAGGGGGAGGAGGGTGGAAGGGTGGGACTGGAGGGGGGAGGAGGGAGGGGATTGTGATTGAGATGTAACTTGAAGAAATAAAAAATAAATTATTAAAAAAAACTTAAAAAAAAAAGAAAGAAAGTAAAAATAGCTATATTTAGGTGTTCACAGATAAGTATTAGGGTGTTCTTAGACTATAGGTTTTAGGTTATAGGATTTAGGTATTTTATAGATGTTTGTTAAGTACTAATAAATATAAATGTTTTAAATAAAAATTTTCTGTTATAATCCTAAAAAAAAAAAAGAATATGGCCCTACTGGACCTGGTGACTCAGGCTCAGACCTGATCTCAGCTGCTCAGGAGCCTGAGGCAGGGGGATTACAAGTTCAAGGCCTAATGAGGCTACAGTGAATTCAAAGTCAGTCTGGGCAATTTAGCGAGAACACATCTCAATAAAAAGAAGGAAGAGAACTGGAGTATAGCTCAGTGGGACTTCTGTAGCATGGGCAAGTGTCCTAGATTCAAACCCTGTGACAACCACCACTAGATAAAGAAATAAATGTACATTTTGAAGAGTGGCCAGGTCTTAGGGGTGACATTCTACAGCGGTAAAAGTAGAGACACTTGATAAAATGGGACAGAGCTTAACCAGACAGCTGAAACCTAAGGGAAAAGACTTGGGAAGGGACCTGCCGCTAGGATTTGCAGTTATATAGAGTATTCAAGCTAGAAAGAACTTTCAGATGATCTAACCCAGTCTTCACTTTTATAATAGGGAACCCAATGCTCAGAGACAAGACTGAAACGTTCCTAGGAAACAAGCAGGTGGCAGGAGTGAGAGAGGGGAGGGACATTCCCAAGCCACCCCAAATGGCTTTTTCCCAAAGCCATGTTCCTTTCTCACAAGAGCTCAAACTCCATGCCTTCCACTTGTCTCTTTGACCCTCAACTTGCCTTTCTAAGGTATTATCCCCACCTTATTGTTTATTGAGGCCTAATAAAACCTGGGCACAGCAGTGTGGAGAGAATGAACAGCTTTGGGTCTGTTTGACATGTACTTTGTGCCTAACAATGTTGAGTCAGCAAGATTCTGCTTTATGGTGTGTCTTGGGGTGGAAGGTCAGTTTTGAAGACAAGAAGTGAAGGAATGACACTCAGCTTCAGCCCTGGTGGCCTCTTTTGGGTTTTTCATTTGGATAACAACTGCACAGCTAGGTTGCGAGGCAGCCTTGTTCTGGGGCAGGACTGAATGCAGCCTGGGCAGGCTCAGGGAGGGACTCTTGGGACGAGAGGCCAATGACTGGCCCATGGCTGTGCTGTTCTCTGTGAACCAGGCAGGGGTGTCTCAATGTTCTGAGGACTCCTCTTGACTCAGCTGAGTAAGGACAGATGGCAGAAAGGGGGTTCTGTGTTGTGCTTTTTGTTGGATGGGCCCTAGGTTCGCAAGCATCTCCTTGTGTGTCCCTCCCTCCCATGGCAATTGAAGGGTGAACAGGAGATTGTGGGGCAGAGCAAGCAGAGGGTTGTCCGAGGAAAGGGTAGGGTGCAAAGGAGCTCATTGTGTACTGGGAACTGAAGAGGGCTGTAAACATGTCCTCTCCTAAGCCGAGAGCACAAGGAATAGAACTTCAGCTGACCATCTACTGGGGTTTGAACTAGACTGTCAAGGCCTTTCAAAACACCTGCTACTGTCAAAGACCCTAGAGCCCAGTGTCAACCTCCAGATGTAACTTCTTCATGCATCTGGAGTCCCATGTGTTTGGAATATGGAGTGGGGCTGCAGGCAGTGAAGGAGGTTATTGGTAAGGCAAAGACAATGAGGTGGGATAGCCCCACTGAAAGTTCATATTTAAAGTGTCTTAGATTCCTCATGCCAAATAAGCTGAGAGCAAACATCCTTGTGAGTTCATGACAGCCCCTCCCTGGATTGCCACATTCCAGATAGAGCCACACCATCATTCTGCAGGAGCTGGGGGCATGGGTGAGAAAACTATTTTTTTTATAAAAAGGCCAATAAAAATATATGATAGTTTATAAGGCAAAATTACCTAGGATTCAGATTATTTGTCATGAGGACTAATTGGAAATTAAAGAAAAATCCAGATCCTTTGAGAGAGAAATGAGGAGAAAGAGTCCCCCAAGAATTCTTCACTCTGGCATAGACCTCTTCTCAATATCTTGCTGAAGTCTACCTCCAGGAAACCATTTTTAGAGGCTGACATATGAATCCTTGTTGAGTGATTTGAAGTCTGAGGCTTTCCTGGCTTCCTTTCAAGAGAGACATTGTTGCCTTGGGGCTTGTGTTTGTTTTACTTTATTTGTAGTTCTGGGGATTGGACCCGAGAGCCCAGGGCCTTGAACATACTGTGGGAGTCCTCTGAGGTACCCCCGGCCCTTGGTGGTTTGAAGGCAGTCTCACTGTATAGATCAAGCTGGCCTTGGACTTGCCTTCCTCCTGCTCCAGCCTGGGATCCTAGGCATGTGCCGAGCTCAATAGCCCGGAGTCTCATGTCTTGATGAGGAAACAGAGCATTGTTTCTGAGACTGTTGCTTCTAATTTTAGTGTGTGTATCTTTCAGAACATGGACCCAAATACCAAGGACAGATGTCAGCACCTTCTTTAAACCAACACAAATGCATTCTGTCTCTTCCTTTGTCCCACCTCTGTGGTGGAGTTTGGGGGTCACTGAAAACTACTTTAGTCCTACAAATGGCAAGATATTTGCTGAGTTTGGTTCGTTTATCCTAGCATCTCCAAGCTCAGGAGATGTGGCCTCTGAATGCCCACCAAAGACCCAGTCAGGATCCCAAGACTGTTGCTCCTCCTTCACAGTCTGTTGCTGTTAGCTACCAGCCTTGTAGCTGCTTGACTTTCAAACTCTAGTACACAGGCATTGGAAGACGAATAAGCCTGCCCAGGTAGCCATCCCCTCCAGACTTGGGTCACAGTGAGTGCACTCCAGGCAGGAATTCCACCCCATCTGATGAAGAAGCCTTTCTACTTTAGTTTATACAACCTAACTGACTTTATAAGTCTTTGGTGAAAATAGTTCTAATTGACTTCCATTCCCCTGCTCAGGAAGGGGAGTGGGCCACGTTGAGTTCTCTCTCTCTCTCTCTCTCTCTCTCTCTCTCTCTCTCTCTCTCTCTCCTGCTCAGACCTTTCCAATGCTTGCTAACAGCACAACGCATTTCCCATAGGCAGAGAGTTCCTCGGGCCTGGTGAGGGGAAAGAGGACTTTCTGGGAACTCAGCTGCCTCATTTCTGTATGATCTGATTGCTCTCCTGGAGTTGTGACTGGGATCTGTAAGCATGCTACTTGGCATATCATCACCACTGTTTTTAGGATAGATGGATGAGCATATGGATGAATGTATAAATTAATTGATGAGTAGAGAGATGGATGAATGAGTGAGTGTGTGGATGAATGGATGGGCGTAAGGATGAATGGATGGCTAGGTAGATAGATTAATAAATGAATGAATGAACAAATGAGTGAGTGTATGTATGAATGAATGGTTAGATAGGTGAATGAATGAATGAATGAATGAATGAATGAGTGGATGGGTGGATGAGCAGCAAGCAAAGCTCTCTTCCTTCCAGCAGAAGCATAAAGGAAGTAAACAGATCCAGGGCAAGTTGCCTACCTGCTATCTAGGATCCAGCATATACTTCAGAAGAACCCCAAATGGTTCTTTGAGCAAAGGGAGTTAGTTGTATAATAAAGCTGTTTCCTAGGAAGTGCCAGGGCATGGCCGATAACCTTTGAGTCACAAGACCTTGAGTCCTATTTTCAGGGTTTAAAACAAACACCAATGGCAGTTATATGGCTCTGAAGCAGCTGGCCATGGCAGAAGCAGGGTTGAGTCTGCTCTGGAAGCTCCTTTTGCTTATTCAACCCCACAGGACTAGATGGCCTACTGCTGGACACATGTCATAGGAACCTCCCTATGGGGTGCTTGCTCTGTCCAGTGACTTGCATAGAGGATTTCACACTGATACTCTAGATCTTGCCCGTCCAATATACTGGCATGTTGTTAGTAGGCCTTAGCACACCCAAGAGTCCTTTCTGACTCAGAAAGAGACTACCCATCTGTAGATGGCCTCCTCTGCTCATAAAGGCTGGGTGATGTGTATGGACCCTCTATAAAGATGAGAGGTAAGGTGTGACCAGCTGCATGGCTACCTGGGTGGACATTTAATGGAAGGAAAAGACAGGCACTGCCCTTCCCCTGGCCTCAACATGTTCACAGAGGCCATCTGACTGCTAATACCCATGAATGTGCAATTTACATTATTGGTTACATCAGCAACAGTGACAACAGCAAAGCCATGGACTCATACACCAGAGAGTTACACTGAAATTGAAAGTCATTACCCAAATTTAAAAATGTAGAGGTAGAAATAGTACCATCCATCCTGACATAAATTTTACTGGGAAATATTTATCCATTCAATTAATATGTCAACTACTTACTTGGAGCAAGAATGACCCTGACACTGAGATGTCAAAGATAAAAAGATGGGCAACCCATTAGTGGGTGAATTAAGAAAAGAAAAAAAGCATGTGGAGCCCTGTCACTTGAGTTCTAAATGATGAAGTGCCGATAGGCACTCAACAGTGAAGTGGGTGCTCTGGGAAGAGAAAGACATGGGGTGATCTACCTTTTCCTTAAGATATGTCCATATCAATTACTCAAAATGATGAGCACACAGAGGTACAATGAATTCAGGAGTAAAAGAAGTGCCAGCAACTTTGTTTCTTCCTTGTGTGATACTTCCCTGCCCAATTGAATCTCCGGAAGAGAGAACAGGGTGTGTGTCCCATTTACCCCATATTGACAGCCCACCGTGGTTCTGGCAATGTATAGGTTCTCAGTAAAGGATATGGGTGAACTCAGTGTGGCTGCTGGCTTTCAACCCTGGCTGGTCAGCAGAATTCCCTGGACAGTTAAAAGCATTTCACCTCCAGGACCTCAGCCTCTGAGATTCTGTTTGGGAGTGGCCTAGGATGTTAATTTGGGTCACTCCATGGGTAATCTGCTGTACCATTGCTCAGCCTTGATGACCCTGGCATTGAGTCAAGGAGTTAGAAGAATGTGGAGAGAAAGGTGACTGATGGTCAGGGAACTCTTGTCTCTGAACTCTTGCTCTTCTCAGAGCTAGCTGGGGTTCAGTCAGGCCCTTCTCCCAGGTCTGCGATCATGTAATAGTGGCAGCTTCTGCTGCAGCTCTTAAGTAGGTAGCTCCCACAGGGCAAGGTACCTAGTAGGTCCATAGCGAGTGAGGTGGGCAGACTCTGCGGGGCAGGAAAAAGAGAGGCAAGCAGAGGCCTGATGGGAATACTGAATAGGCTGCTGCAGAGTGAGACAGAGGGACTTTGGGGGAAACAAGGCTGACAAGAAGGAAGGTGCTGCATTGTGGTAGTGGTGCTGAGGAGAGCCTGGGAAGCTACCAAAGGTGTGGGGACCCCCAGCTCCTCTCCACACAGTAATACCATCATATACCCTGAAAGTCATGTGATGCTTCTGATTTGATTTACTCCTTACACGGTTTTTATGAAGCACCTAGCATGGCCAGAGGCACAGATGCCAGGCACTGAAACAGGCAGCCTCTGGCCTCAGTAGATCAATGCAATCATGTGTGGGAAACATTCCTGTGAACCTCCACGGGGTACAGTGTGGGGAAGGGAGAAAGGGAGGGCAAAGTAGTCTTCAAAGAACAGTGCTGCTAAGAATACCACCTGGCTAGGTATCCTTGTGCTTTATCCTCCAGGAGCCCAGCAGGGCAGGGCTGTTATTATCCCCATTTTATGGATGAGAAAACAGGTTCAAAGAGATTAGGCAACTCATCCTGGCTCACACATCTAGTAAATGGCGAACTTAGGATTTGCCACCAGTCTGCCTGACTCCAACGTCCACACTGCAACCCACTACGCTCTGTTGCCTCTGCTGTTGAGTTGGTTGTTTTTCTCATTGAGGTGACCAAAGGCCCGGCAAGGAGCTAGTTAAGGGAAGAGAAGTTCACTTTGGCTCATGGTTTGAGGGATTACAGTCTATCTTGGTGGGAAGGTACGGTGTTGGATGCCTCTGTGGCTGTGGGAACGTAGAGCAGCTGCTTACTCCTATCAGTGAACCAGAAATCAGGGGAATGGAAGAGGAAGTGGCGTGAGGCTGTAAATCTGAAGTTCTCCCCACCCTATGTGACTCATTTTCTCCAGCTAGACCCAACTACCAAAGGTTCAACAATCTCCTGAAACAGCACCACATATAGGAGGCTCACTGTTCAGACTCATAAACCCTAGGGGAATTTGACATCTAACCTCTAACAGCTAGGATTTACCCAGGGACTAGAATGGGTGTGATTGCTGCAGACAGGGGTTGCTGCACCAGTAGGATCCAAGGATAGGAGCGAAGAGAACTCCCACGTGTTATGGAACTGGGGCTGGGGAGTGATTAGGGCTGAAACTGGAGGGACAGGCAGGAGCTAGACCATGCTTGTGGGCTTTGTTCAGCTCTACTAGATGTTGGCTTTTATCCTATCTTTATGGCTGAAACTTCTAAGGTGGCAAAGCATCATGGATTGCAATATGCAGCAAACAGTAAGGGGACTAAGTTCTGTGCATTTCTGATAGATCTCTCCAGCAACAGTATGAGATCTGGGCTGGGAGATTGATGGGGTGTGAGTCTAGAAACAGAAAAGGTATTGATGAGGGGACTTTGATGGTTCCAGTGAGTGGGTGGGAACCTGTGCCCTGGGTAAGGACAGGAGTTATGAGCAGGGATACTAAAGAGGTAAGAATCAGCTGGCCAACTCAGTGGGATGAGAGGGAAAGATCCAAGAACATTGACTCCAAGGATGCGGCACCAGGGTCTGGTGTAGAAGGGAGACAGGTGCAGGGGAACTTGAGGCAAGCAGACCACACGAGAAGTTTCTATAGGGCAAAAGAGAGATACACAAGGCAGCTCTCAGCAGTGAGTCACTGTGATGCAGCCATTAGTGGGACCATAGAAGGGCTGAGGCCTTAGAGAGCAAAGGTCAGAACTTTCTCTTTCAAGGGCAGTTGAGAGAGAGAACTTTGCCAAAGATGGAAATCACACACAGACCAGAAAGACAAGGCTGTATAAGTGGCCTTAGAAACAGAGTGGGTGATGACGCGGGCCTGATGCTGCATAGGGTGTGAGCAGAAAGCAGAATGTGGTGGGGGAAGAGTGGGTGGGACGGGAGGAAGTGACCTTGAAAGGGAACATTGGCTATGAAGTGAAAAAGGGAGAATATAACTTGGTCTCTCAAGTAGAAGAAAGTCTAGATCTAACAGTGACAGAGTTTGGACATCTTTGGAGGAGTGTCTTCATAGCAACCCAAAGCATGTGCAGCAAATCTTTGGAGGGGAAGGCGGAAGGCTAGGGAAGAGGCACATTCTCCTAAACTGGGAAGCTTGGTAGACCCTCAGATGCCAAGAAGTAGTGAGCAGGCAGAGTGGGCCTGACTCTGTGGTCACCCTGAGGCTTCCATATGTGGCGCTGCACACCCTGTAAGCAGCTGTGGATATCTGACCCTCTTCTCCAGCATCTCCCTACATCTTCAAACTGAGCGTGGGGCTTTTCATTCCCAAGGTCTAACTTCAGCAAGCCAAATGCAAGGATTCACCTGGGAGGTAACTTTGCAGTGGGACCAGGCGAAGTTGAGTAGAAAGTGTCCACCAGCCAACAGAAGGTTGGCCCCCATTGCCCTGAAAACATGCCTAGTGTTTGGAGGGGTGAGTCACTCCCAAGCCTGGTGTCCATGGCTGTCCCTACCAGGCATGCTAGGGAAGCCAGACACTGCAAGAAGTCTCTTAATTTTTACAGGAATTCTGTATTGTTTGTGACTTGCTCAAAGGAGAGGTGAGTGACTCAGAGACCTGCATTTCTTTTGATCCTATCACAAGGTTTGTAGGGCCTTGGGAGTTCAGTAATTGGGGTGCCATTGAAGCCAAGGGAATGAAGTAGCTTATCTGTCTCAGCACCTTACTGTATACCATTTTCAAATGGGGAAAGGATATGGGTTTTTAAGAGAGTATGTAGGCTTATTCTGGGTTTCAAACAACTTTTTTCAAGATATCAAGGTCCTGATATAAAGTTAGATATAAAATGGCAAAATAGGTTGTTATTGGAAGTTGGCCTATGCATTTTCTTTAAAAAATATTTAAATTATTTAATTTTTGAATTTTTAAATATATATTCGTATATTTAATATATAAACAATATACATTTAATGTGTATAAGTTTAATATTAAATATATTTATAATATATAATAATATATTTATATAACATAAAAATTATATATTTTCCTTTCCTCTCTAACCCCTCACATGCCCCTCACTCCCTCTCAAATGTGATGGTCTCTTTTTCTTTGATTATTATTGTGCATACATATATGTATAAATATAGAAATACAAGCCTCTGAGTCTATTTAATATTGCTTGTGTGTCTATGATTTCAGGGCTGGCCACTTGTTCTCCCTAACCAAGAACCAGTTAGGGAGTTCATCCCTGGAGAATACTAATGCTCTGTCTCTCAGTAGTCATTAGCTGCCGGTAGCTCTATGTCTAGGGATGAGACCCTGTGAAGTGTCCTCCTTTCATGTTAGCATGTCTATTGGTGTTGTCACTGTTCGGATCTTGTTTAGGCAGCCATATCGCTGATGCATCATGAGTGTAACTTCCCTGTCATTTCTAGAAGACACAATCTCACAGCAGACTTCTTGGTCCTCTGACTCTTACAGTCTTTCTGCCCCCTTTTCCAATATGTTCCCTGAACCTTAAGTGTAAGAGTTGTGTTATAGATGTATCCATTGTGTCTGGGATCCCCACAGTCAGATGAGTTCTGCATTTTGACTCACTGTGGTTTTCTGTAATGGTCTGTGTCTGCTGCAAAGAGAAGCTTCTTTGATGAGGAGTGAGACCTATACTTATCTGTGGGTTTAGGGTAAGTTTTAGAATGTAGTCAGGAATTGTGCTGTTTTAGTGAGGTGGTGGTGGTGGGTAGGTTCTCTTTAAGATCTATGTTCTCACTATCCCCAGATAGTTGTCTAGATTTCTAGTACCAGGCATAGTTTCCCTTATATTGAGCAGGCCTTATGTCCCATTAGAGAGCTGTTGGTTGTTAGCAAGAGTGTCACTATTGCACTTTCAGGGCTATTTTACCTGATGATTATAATTGTGATTCATAGGCAAATTAGCAATTTTAATATCATCATGACAAAAAGTACCTAGCAGAAAAATTCATGAGAGGAGAGATTTATTTTGTCTCATGAGCTCAAAAGGTTTTATCATAGCTTACACTTCAGAAGTGGAGTGACAGAGTGAGGGTGGAATGAGTTAGTCTGTGGTGGTGAGAACATGTGGCCATTTGCATCACAGTGGACCAGGAAGCAGAGAGAGCAGGATCAGAGTCTGGGTATAACTTTCAAAGACTCACTCCAGTGACTAACTTCTATCAACTAGGTCCCCAGCTCTTCAGTGTTCTACAGAACCGTAAAGTAGCAAACGCAAGGAACAAGCACTCAAGCCACAAGCGAGTGGGGACATTTCAGATTCAAACCATGCGGACACATGGTGGTATAAGAGGGGTGTAGAGTCACACAGGACCAGCATTCTTGCTGGAGGAAATTCTTTCTGATGACACAGGCCAAATTTAACATGCCCACTGATACCTATTGTTAAGGTGATATTTTCTTCCTGACATACAAACCCCTATGTTCAATAACTTTGAACTTTAATGTTTTTTTTAATTTAACATGCCCACTGATACCTATTGTTAAGGTGATATTTTCTTCCTGACATACAAACCCCTATGTTCAATGACTTTGAACTTTAACGTTTTTTTTAATTTAACATGCCCACTGATACCTATTGTATTTGTTAAGGTGATATTTTCTGCCTGACATATAAACCCCTATGTTCAATGACTTTGAACTTTAATTATACACACAGACACACACACACACACACACACACACACACACACACACGTAAGACTAAAACATGTTCTGGTCATGAAGGGCTTTTCCCCAAGTGGGCATCCAAGGGGAACCGGCTTCTTTCTCTCTGAGGCTCTAAACTAACTCACCACACAGTTCCCAGGGCTGTGGTTCTCTAGAAGAGAAAGAACAGCAAACAGGATCCTATGATGAAGTGGGGGCACTTATGGGTCAGCCCTCAAAGTGCCGTAAGTCCCTCCTGCTTGTACTTCAAGGGTATAATGTGGTCATCAGTGTTCCCACAGCTCCAAGGAATAGCCCAGAAGGGAGCCACCAAGCTGGGGGTCAGCTAGCTTACCTCTGCTGTGCCCACCATCACTAAAATGTCAAGTCTCAACTGAGTGTTTATGGGTGTGTTCATCACCATCCTCTTTTGACTCTTCACTGAGATCCTGGCGTATTATAGTTGATGAAGAAAGGATGTGTGGGAACATCGTGAGTCCTAGGTCGAAAGGAAAGCTGGGTTTTGGCTTGGTATGCAAGGTAGTCTGTGAACCTGTGGCTCTCTGCATTTTGTGTAAGAGCACTATGGGAATGGTAGTTAAGAATGTGCTTCTGAACTTGGCTATGGGGCCTCCAATTAAAGCTTGCCTACTCAGGCCCTGTGACCTTCAGGAAGCTGCTGACTTCCAGTTCTTTGAAAAATGAGCATGAGTAGCTAACAATGCCATGATGGTTTGTTACAATAATTAACTGCTTCAATACACATGGAAGCGGTTAACACATTACCCTACACTTCACTGATGCTCATTAAATGCCAACGATTATCTTCTCAGAGTGGACACTCACTCTTTCATTCCTGTGCCACAAACTGTGTAGAGAGGGCCTTGTGGTAGGAGCTAGAAACAAGGAGTAAAACATGTCACTATGGTTGCTGACTGCAGGCAACGTAGGTACAGCGTGCTGTGGAAACTCTGTGGGAGAGTCCCAGCCCATTTCGGGAAGACACTGGGGTGAGGTATCTCTGGAGGAGAGGAGGCTAGGAGGACAAGAGTCACAGGATCAAGATGTGCTCAGGTCTTCTGCCCAGCCAATAATGGCAAAGCCCCGTATGTGAAGGATCCCACACAGTCTTGTAAATGAGAAGCTTCTCTGCATGGCAATAGGATTCTGGTGAATCAAGAGGACTCAGAGATAGTTTCTTTAAAGTGGTTGTTAGTCCATGAAAAATACGCTGAGCCTTGACTGAGGGACAGAGCTGTGATAACACAGCCAGCGTTTGCACAATGAAGACTGTGTACAGTTCTGGGCTGGTCAGATGAAACTCCAAGTTGCTTTCAAGGTTCTGCTCACGCAGGCATGAATGCCCCCTGCATCCAAGGAGGAGTCCCAGGCAGTGCTCCACAGGAACCACAGGGACTGGGGGACCCAAGTGTTCTCCCAGGTGAGGGAGATGTATGGTGGCTTTGGAAACTAACACAAATGATCCTATACCCATTTTACATGGGGTACTGAAGTGGATTTCATAGGTGCCAACTGGGAGGTAGTATGTTAGCATGAGATCCTGTGGAAGAGGGACAAGAGATAACAATGGAAGCTTGGTAGAGCTGAGCTTCCAGGTGCTTTTTTGGACTCAAATGAGATATGAAAGGAAGGATGAGAGAAACCTAGATGACTTTGAAAAAAGAGTTTAAAACCATGGCATGTCACCAAATAAGAACCAATGTGTTTCTTCCATTAGTGTAATGGTTTGTTTTGTTTGCTATGGCTTAAAAAATGGACTTCACTGTAAATGACATCACCCATTCTCTACTCTGGCCTTGGCTACCGCTCTTGGGTGCTGGTCTTTGTGGTTTTGTTTTGGATGGATTTGATTGTTGTTTCTGAGGCGAAATATGTACAACATCAGATTTACCATTTTAACCACATGAAGTGTAGAATTGAGTGGCACAGAGGACATTCATATTGTGGCCCACACCAAAACTGTATCTTTTTTTTTGTTTTGTTTTGGTTTTTTGGTTTTTCGAGACAGGGTTTCTCTGTGTACTCCTGGCTGTTCTGGACTCACTTTGTAGACCAGGCTGGCCTTGAACTCACAGAGATCCACCTGCCTCTGCCTCCCAAGTGTTGGGATTAAAGGCATGGCACCCCCACGCATGGCAATTAGACAACTGTAAACTGCCGTGTGGGTGCTGGGATTTGAACTCCAGTCCTTTGGAAAAGCAGCCAGTGCTCTTAACCTCTGAGCCATCTCTCCAGCCCCAAAACTGTGTCTTGTTAAAAGTACCCATTTCTTCTCTCTCAGACCCTGGAGACTTCCTTTCTCTTTTGGTTTTTTGAGACAGGGTCTTGCTTTGTAGTCTAGTCAGGCCTTAAAGCATGATCTTCCTGCCTCAGCCTCTTGAGTGCTGGGATTATGGATTAGAGGCATGCCCTACTATGCCCTACACTGTTCTATTTTCTGTCTCTGAACTTGCTTGCTACAGGTAGCATCCACCATCTAACTAAGAGCACAGGTTTCCACGGTGGATTCACTGCTGGGGCCCTGTAAGCACACACCAGATGTGGCTAGATGGCCCTATCATACATATGAGAATGACATGACTTCTTTTGTTGTTGTTTTTAAGTTTTCTTGGGGGCCTTGTTAAGTAACCCACATGGTCTCCAAACATGATTCTGTTTTGTCAGCCTTCCAACTGCTGGGATTAAATGCATGCCCTGCCCTGCCCAGCTCCATTCTCCTTCCATCTCTGAACTTGCTTGCTGTGGTGCCTCCCATTGTCCACCTTGAGACAAGCAGGCTAGCTTTCAGGAAACTACAAGTTTGAGATCCCAGTCTTCTTGGGTGATGCCAATGTGTGATCACCAGCCCACAGACCTGCAGAACAACATGCCAAGAGTTGGTAGCACAGGTGGGCTATGTGTATAATGAGATATGTATTATTTTTCTGATCAAGTATTTAGGCTTCCATTTGGGGATGGGATATCATATAAAATATTTGGAAGGCACAACCAAGATGGGGGTGGACAGTACCATCATTACTATTCCATATTGCCACAGAAGGACATAACCCTTTGGGTTTGTTATTGTGGTTAATGTTATTGTTAGTTTTTAGACTATTTGAGAAAGTATTTCCTTATATATCTCAGTCTGGTCAATACTCACTATGTATCCGAGGCTGGCTTTGAACTTATAGCCACCCCCTCCCCGAGCCTTTGGAGTGTAGATAGGCATTGCAGGTGTGAACCACCATGCCTGGCTAAGGACATGAGTCTTTGGAAGGGGCCCTACCATACTGGCCTTAAGGGCCCTGTGGTCCAGGAAGTAGAGATGCTGGGAAATAACTTATACCATGTTGGGATTTAAACCTCACTAGTCCTCTCACCAGCAGGGCTTCATGCAGGACTGCCCTTTTTTTTTTTTTTTCTGGATAAGACAGTTGGGTGGTGGTCCAGGTGGACACTGGTGTCAGAGGCCTGATGAATCCCCAGCATTGAGCATAGCTGGGGACAGTGAGGTGCAGACTGCCACCTCCTATGCTAAATAAGACAAGCAGGGGCAAGGTACTCCTGGATTTGGGGCATGTCAACAGGAGATAGTTACTTGAACTGTGCATGTGTTATATAGAAAATTCTGGAACTAGATAAAGACTCACTAGTCCTTCCTTGTTCAGGATGTTGTAACTCAAGAAGCCGTGCCCCAGAATGTCACAGGCTACATGGTTTATCCAGAGTAATTGGGGGCCTATTGGAAAGACATGAACAAGTAGACATGCTATTTCTGTTATATACTGCCCATCTAAGGAGGCTGAGAGTGTGGGTTCAACCATGTGAGGGGCTGGGCTCCCCTCACAGCCTGTTCTTTATCTGCCCATGTGGCTCTGATGAGGCTTCTTATCCTGGAACTTCCATTTTCCATGTCAGGCAGTTGACTGAGGATGTGGACGTGAAGGGGTTTGGATATCATTAAGCATCCCAGCAAGGTTGTGGGTAAGGGGCAGGCAATGACTGAAATTTAGCCCTCCTCATATGGGGATTCTCCTAGGAGGCTCTGAAGAGAGATTTAGTAGTACTGACTGGAGATGTGGGATGTGGTCAGAAATTCTTGTGGAAAAAAATTTTAAATATGCACATATACACTATACACACATATATATATACACACATATATATACACACACACACGTGTATTCTCATAGATATACACACTCCCACAGATACACAAACACATATAAAATGGCTACCACAAATGCAGACAAGGGAGAGAAGGGCACATTTTGAGATGATTTCATTTTTTATGAGAGAGAGAGAGAGAGAGAGAACAGCATATATGCTTATTTTCACCTGGGACTCCTGGGTGAAAGTACCTGGCAGGCACCAGCCTCAGATAATGTTGGCTAACTGTTGTTCCCTCTTCTTGCCACCTCCTGGCAGGTAGTTATCTTCTGATATAGGACACAAGTAGTAAAATTCTGAAGGGTGTGGACTGGGGACTGACTCTGTGGGTCATCCTGGTACCTGGCATTATGTGTGGCTCAAGAGAGTAGTAGGTGGAAGCCAGGAAGTGGTAAAGTATGAGGCTACTTCAACCCAGACCACAGGCATTACCAAAGAGGGAGGAAAAGGGCTGGAGGTCTGGAACAAGTAAGTGGACAGAATCATGGGACAGGAGCAGGAATGGAAGGCCAGGAGCTATAGTGGACCACAATGTCCTTCAGTGCTCATCTAGGGCAAGGGGTAACAGGCTATCCTAGCCCCATTGCAGCTGGGGGTCTGGTATTGTCACAGTACACACCTGGGTGTCTTTGTCATTATCTCTTCCTAGAGAGGCTCCTGGCAGGGTGAATAGAAAGGGCTTCTGCCTCCTGTAGGTGAGCTCTAGGTTAAGATCAAGCAACAAAGAGAGCTTTGACTAGACAATGCCTCTCTGCAGGGCAGACTCTGAGACAAGGTCACAAAGGGGAGGCCTAGGAGGTGATGCTCATCCTACTGTGGAAGTGACAAAGACAGGCAGTACCCAGGTGACACAGGAACAGATCATGGAACCATGGGTGGCTGTTCATTCTCTTTCTACCTCAGAGTTCCTCTACTTTTTCTTTCCAGAGCTGGGGTTGGACCAGGGGCTCACTCATGCTAGAAAATCCTTCCATTGAGCTAGCTCCTGAGTTCTCTTTTCACTTTTTATTTTAAGACAAGGTCTTACTAGACTGGCCAAGCTGGCCTTGAACTAACTCGATAGCCCAGGTGGGCTTCAAAACTGCCACCTCCTGCCTTAGCTTCTTGAGTGGCTATGCTTATTTAGGACTTGCTGCCAGGCCTGGCTTGGAGCTGCTTCTGGTTCGTGCTGGCTGCATATTTCCCTTAGAGATGGAGGGCCAGATGGGAAGTTACGGTTTCAGGCCACCTGTCGACCAGGGTTTCCTGTCCTTGCTGGGCTCCACAGAGACCTAGCCTGGAGGGCAGTGTTTCACCGACTGGCTTTTGCCTCAGCTTAGGGATTCAGGTTAGCTGTAACTGATTTTCTACAGTATCCGAGGCTAACAGACTGGTGGTCTTTTCTTATCCACACTAATTACAGGGTGATACCTCTGTCATTGCAGGGATGACTCTTTGCTACAGTAGACCTGGGGACGGCAGGTTGGCATGAAAATGACACGAGGGTTTTGTTCTTAGGTTGCAGTGACCTTGAAACAGATAGATCTTCTCTGTGGGGCCCAAGGTTAGGGTAGAGGGTTGACTGTCTCTCCTGGATATGGCTACACACATGTGGCTCTGCTCCCCACCCTCAGCCTCCATAGGTTTTCAGGAACTCCACCTTTTCCCCCAAGACATCATCATACTGTCACACTGGCCATCAGGTAGGTGGTGGGCCTCAAGGACACATAGGGAGTGAAGTACTAAATGTTAGTACACAGGCCAACCTGGGATCATGAGTCCCCATCACCTATATTAAGAGGGGACACAGGGTCTCTGTGCAAATCTTGACTTTGTCTCCCAGGTGTGGTGGGCTAAGCCCATCACTATGCTGCCACCTGCAACCCGGGGCTCTGAATGTTCATGTTTGATGGTCAGAGGCAGGGAAGGGACTGTCCTTGTGACTCATGAAGTCACATAGGCAGGAAAACTGAAAAAAAAAAAAAACCCAAACAAACCACAAATAAGGGACTCAGTCAACAAAACCCAAACTACTTCAGGCTATTCTTGGAAATGACACATCACATCTTGTTTCTTCCCAGAAAATGCAAAACCCTGCATATTTCTAGCCAGTTGGTTCTATTTCTATTACATCTCAAACTCCAGAGAGGCAACATCTGGGTGGTGGTTAAAAAGGCAGACTACCATGAACAGCCACTCAGGACATTCTGATTGATGTATTATTCTTCTTGTTTTCAAGGCTCTGTAGTCTCATGCAGCTCAGGATGGCCTTGAACTCACTATGTAGCCGAGGATTACCTTGAACTCCTGCCTAATCTCTCTGCTTCGACCTTGAAAGCACTGGGGTTATGGGCTTGAACCACCATGCTCAGCTCTGCTGTAACAGTCTTTGACTTTTGTCATTTGGAGCTGGGAAGAGTATTCTCCAAAGGCCATGAACCCCCAACTCTCTAGAAAATGGAAGCATAAGGCTCAGACTCCCTGTGCCCCTCCCAGTGCTAGGCAGCCCCCCCCCCCTCCATCAACACTGCCTATATGTACTCTGTGTTTCCAGTTTATTAGCAAGGCTCCCGGGGTGAGATTCCCCCTTGACATATGGGGAAATTAAAACTTACAAGTTTGGGGATTTGTCCAGGATTATATGGCTAAGAAGTGAGCTCAGACCTAGATCTTCTGAACTGGTGCTCTAGAGTTTTTGTTCTGTTTTATTTCAGACAGGGTCCTCTATGTAGCCCAGGCTGGCCCAACACATGTGACATTCTTCTGTCTCCCAAGAGCTGAGATTACTGGGATATGCCTTGTCCTGTAGTTTTAAGGTATATGTAATTTCTTGGCATAGGAATCAAGTCTAGCAGGGTTTGTTTGGGATTTTTGCTTTTTTGGGGGGTTGTTTTGTCAGTTCTGGGGCTCAAATCCAGGGTCTGTGTATGCTAGGCAAATACTTTGGGAAGCCAGTCTAAGCCATGAATTGTGTTTCTTTTTCAGTTTATGTTTGAGCCACTGAAAAACTAATGCTAAATACAAGGCTAGCAAACACTAAGTACACCCCAAACTGGATTGCTTCTCTGTCTTGTAACTCTATGATGTAAGAATTATTGCCCACCATCTTACAGTAGAGAAAACCCAGGCTCCCAACCGAGATGATTTGCTTCACCTCACACAGCTAGCAAGTACCTGAGACCACACTCAGACACAGGCTTCCCTAACTAAATAAATGATCTTATGTTCCCACAAAGGTGGCGTCCCACCACATGACAATGCCATCTTGAAATGGTATGACTTGGCAATCCAGTCTTTTAAAAAATAGAGACTGTTTAGACCCAGGAAGGCATGTTTAAGCTTGGTACAGTAAGGATTGTGTCCAAGGCCAAACTTAACTCCTGCCATGGGCCCTTTACCTCCCCCTTCTCTTATCGTAGCCTAGATAAGAGTCAGTTCTGGGAGCTCTCACACCCCCAGACCCTCAGCACCGCCTTTGCCTTATGCTATACTAAGTCCAAGATTTAAGTGGTTTCAGGAGAGAGGAGACAAGTTCTTCCATTTTGTAGATTGTTGCCTAGGAGACAGATCTGCCTTGAGTCTTGCCAATAGTGTGTAATTTTAGATAGGTTGTAGACAAGAAGCTGGGAGTAAAAAGTGGATTTGAGTGCAACAGACATTACATGCATTACATGCCTTAGCACACATGCCCAGCACTTCCTGGGCCTGACAGACTTGTGGCAGTGAGAGAGCTTTGCATCCCTGCTCCCATAGCTCCAAGGTCACCCACCTCATCCTCAGGAGGGATTGGGGGGGGGGTTGCATTAGAATCCTGGAAGCATTGTTTGTCTTCCAGCTACCTTTCACACCCTCATTCAATGCCACACCACGATGGTTCCAAAGATAGATAAGTCTGGGAATGTGAACTCACTCAGAAAAGCAGATGAGTTCTCTCTGTTGGTGCTTTCTGGGTGGCAAATGTGACATGCAGAGGAAGATGAGACTTGGGAGGCCACAGTGTTGATGTGAGAGATGACAAGCAAGTGCCGGGGAAGTTAGAGGAGCTGAGGGAACACAAGTGAAGGGATTCATGTCTCCTCTAACCTATTGGCACTGCCAGCCCTCTCCACCTGTGTAACTTCCTAGGTGGCATTGGTCAGGATAGGCAGGTGGGCTCTCCTGAAAGATGGGCCTGGCCAATGTATACAAAGTGGTAAGACCTTGCAGAGGGAGAGGGCTAACCCGCATGTGAGCACAATGCCAGACACAGTGGGCCCTTTCAGGGGAGCAGAAGGGGGAGGACAAGCTTCCACATGAGCCCCTTGGCCTGGAGCAGACTCCATGATTTGTCTCAGAACCTGTAACCTATCATTTTTGCAGTAAGTTTGTGCTGCTAATACCCTGGATTTGCTGTTGCTGTAACTGTACCAGCTCTTTCCAAACTCATGTCTCTGAATGATGTCTCCCTGGCCCATAATGCCTACTGCCCCATCTGTACTAGAACCTTCCTCCTTCCTATAATAGAAGCAATTTGGCATCTCCTGGGGACTTCTCCAGGCTCAATGGGACACCTGCTTCTCTGAGCACCACCAGGCTTTTTGTCCAAATGTCGCAAGTATCTTCTGTCCGTCCACCATTCTGTCTTCTTCCCTAGATGGGGTCCATTTCTGTACCAACCATCTCTCTATTCCGAGAACTCAGAGTGATGTTGACTCTAGCCCAGGCCCTGCAACTGTTATGGATGAATCAGAGATTACGGGAAAAGATACACAGTCCCCTGACGGCTTTGATTTTGAAACCAACCTCTGATCCAGATGTGCCCCACACTCTGAGGAGTGTGAAACTCCCTGGGGGCCTTCCACTCTGTACATTGTCCAGTCTCCTATTGCCAGGCTCCTCAGTACCCAACAGCTGGGCCAGCCCAAATCCCTCACACTGATATTGCATTCTCCTTGCATTTTGAGGAAAAATAGCTTTGCTTTGGGGAAGCAACTTTCCTTCATTTTTATTCCTTTGAAGCAGAAATACTTTTCCTAAGAAATGCTTGAGGTTAGAATGGTGGAGAGAGAGAGAGGAGCATGTGAATGAACGCCCCATTGAGTGTCTCCCTTATGTCAGCCCAAGCACTTGTTTAAACAGCTCCCTGCTTGGTCTTCCTCAGAACAGGCTCCTTTTGCTATTGGCAAAGAGAAGAGCCTTGTGAGTCTGTCTTCTGGTTGTTTGACTGAGGTAGATGCTGTGGTTCCAGCAGATTCCAGAAAGAGAAGTTTTGAGAGGTTGCCATTTATCACCTGAATAGGGGAAAGTCTTCCCCCAGGGTAATCAGTGAAGAAGATCGTGGAGCCTGGCAGAAGTCAGGCCATAGAGTTTTTACCTGTGCACCAATGTAATTAGAACTAGGTTGAATTCATGTTTATCAATTTGCAGCACCAAGAATGGTGGGTTTTCCGTGGGGGATAAGTCCTTTCTGGCCTTTTCCCTTTCCTGCTCAATGTTTCCAGAGCCATCCGACTTGTAGCGTGATTGCTGAGGTCCTGTTGACATTCTCTGGAGTATATTTATATAGCTTTGTGCAATCTGCAGTTCTCCAGCCAAGGAAAGGAGTAGGGCTGGGGAGAGAGGTTGCCAGCAAGTCAGCATGCCAGGCTAGAAGGTACATTGGACTTTCTCCAAATATGGTCCAGGTGGAGTGGTAAGCAGACAGAATCAAGATCAGCCCTTTAGTCCCTTAAAGGATATAAGGCTCACCTATTGATGCCTTCCTTTGCAGATGTAACACTTCCCTGGCACTTTATGGTAACTCCCTCTCACCCCTCAACACCATTGTTCCACAGCTCCTGCACCATGGGAGAAAACGAGGATGAGAAACAGGCCCAGGCCAGTCAGGTCTTTGAGAACTTCATGCAAGCTACCACATGCAAAGGGACCCTCCAGGCCTTCAACATCCTCACCTGCCTCCTGGACCTAGATCCACTGGACCATAGAAACTTCTACTCCCAGCTCAAGTCCAAGGTGAACACCTGGAAGGCCAAAGCCCTGTGGCACAAACTGGACAAGCGTGGCTCCCACAAGGAGTATAAGCGAGGGAAAGCCTGCATGAACACCAAGGTAAAGGGGACCCCACGGACTTTCTCACCCTCATGGGACAGGAAGCCGAAGAACTATTGTCCTTGACATTTTGAGGTTCTTAATAGATGTTCCTGTGGGTGCTGTATTGTGTTCCAGGGGGGAGGGGAAGCTTCCTTTGTCTGGAAGGACTACCTTGAAGCTGACTCCATTGTGGTGGCCACAGCTACCTTTTTTGTGCCTTCTCCAAGGGAGGGAACCAAAGCAAAATGAAGGGACTGAAGCAAATGCCACCATCTTACTTACTACTTTTCCTGTCTCTACAACCCTGCCACCTGTGGACTCTGCTGTTTATTGAGCAACTTCTGTGTACAAGGAACCTTTTGTCCGTGAGCCATTGATCACCTGCAGTAGGTCTTTGGATAGCTTTAGAGATGTGCTGACTAAGAAAGCAATTGTTTCACCTTGGTTCATACTTCCAGAAGGCAGCGCTGGCTGGCTCCGATTCTCCAGTTTAGGCACTGTGTTACCTAAGAGGTGTCATTTAAGTGGCTGCCTACTGGGAGCAAACATTTTCTAGAAAGACTCCTGTCAGTTTTTGTGGGGTGGGGTGTAGATGTGGGTTGGTGCACTTACCTGTGTGTGCATATAAAGAAGCCAGGGGTCAACTTCAGGCACCGTCCTCTATTGCTCTCCACGTTGTTCTTTTGAGGCAGGGTCTTTCCCTGAGCCCAGAGCTTGCCATTTCAGCTAGACTGGATGGCCAGTAAGCCCTTAGGATCTACCTGTCTCTGTCCCCTGAGTGCTGGGCTGCCTAGATTTCATGTGGGTGCTGGGGGTTGGAACTCAGATCCTTACGTCCACGCAGGAAGCTTTGGGCTCACCAGACCATCTCCCCAGCCTGACTCCCTGATATTTGATTGGTAGGCTGTGAGATTTGTCTCTGGTCTTCTCTTCTCACCACCTCCTCGCCCCTTCCCCAGGATCAACGTCTCCTCTGCTCAGGGGCACCTGTAGCTAATTTTCCATAAACTGGCTGTGTCCCCTGTGGTCTACAGTTGGCAGCAGTATCAGTGAACTTAGAGCCCAGAGCACCATGCCTGTGACATCTCTGACATGCCACCACCCGACGGGCTGCTAAAGCTGACATTCATTGCTGGCTCTGGATGGCTGTTGCTGGTCCAGGCTAGGTGTTTAGGTTAACGTTGAATGCATGGCATTTGGACCTCTCGGGAGGTAGCACAGCAGAGTCCACATAATTCTGTCCTGCGCCAATCCCAGGACAAGAGGACTGAACTCTCCATGGCAATGGAGCCTGTTGTGTTTTAGTTTTGGTGATGGGGAGTGGAGAAGGCCACCATGGGAGACAGCTGCCAAGCTCCTGAGTCTACTGCACCAGTGTGCAGAGTACAGGAAACAGTCCGACTGTACTAAAACGATGTGCACTTCAGCCCTAAGAAGAAGAGCTGCCCTCTTCCCTCGTCCAGCAACTTGCCATGCTCTAATCTCAAGCAGAGGATGCCAGGGTGGCAAGGAAAGGGGAGAAGAGAGATGCCCTGGGTGCCACTCCCACCAATGCCTCCTTTTAAAGTTCTTACTTCCTGGCTCATGGCTCCCTGGGGAATTGGGATGGGGGGTGGGGCTTCAGAGTTACCTTTTTCAGTCATTGTATATGGGGGCTTTCTTTTCAAAAGGACCCTATGGGTGGTCCCCGCAAGCCCCAAGAAAGTCATAAGAGGGGTACCATAGGAAGAAGTTGTGTGGTCACATTTGATTCTCTCATGGAGGATTTTTTAGAACTGTTATCTCAGGCTGGCTTTGAACTCACGACCATCCTCTTGCCTCGGTGCTAGGATTACAGTTGCCTAGCAGAACTGTTTTATTAGGAAGTGGCATTGTCTGGGTGGCTGATCCAAAGGTGAGCCTTCTGCAGGAGTTGACCAGCAGGACATGAGAGGAAGGTTGGCTAGCGTGATGTCTTTTGTTTTGAGACAGGTTCTTATGTAGCCTAGGCTGGCCACAAACACGTTATGTAGGAGCTTGTCTGGCCAGTCCTATTTTACAAGCTCTGGTGGCCTGAAGCAGCAGAGTCCTCGAACCTTGTGGCTGACAGATCATGGCGGGAACCTGAGATATAAAGAAGATGAGGGCATCTTTAGTCAATGGGACTACGTCGGAGTGGCTCTGAGCTTGTGATAGTGTGCTTGGTTTGTGAGGAGAGGCGAAGGCTTTTCGAATGTTCGAGAGTCCATCTTCTAAGAACTGCCTGTGCTGAGGAGTGAAAGAGACTGAAGAGGCCCTGGCGCTGTAGACTAAGACACTGTGAGGTCAGAAAGCAGCCAGCCTGCAGGAAGAGCATTCAGCCTGGGAGGCAGGACGGTCTGCTAGGCCGTCTTCACTCTCTCCTTCCACCCATGTTGGATACTTTGCTCCATTCCCCTGTACCACGGGCAGGTTTCTCTCCTCCTGGGATGTCTGAGTCCCATCTTGACAGGTCTGTGACTCAAAAGGTACATCTTTCTCCTGCAGCTCAACAGTTGAGTTTTCGATTGGCCCACCTCTGGATTTATAAGAATTAAATCCATGAAAGCTGGCCACTGTAATTGATGGCCCTTCCAGGTATCACATGGTTGAGGTGAGGGTGGAACAGCTTTCCAGGACTGTGGGAGCGCAGACAAACTTTTACTGTTTTTTGGTTTTTTTGTTTTTGTTTTTGTTTTTCTGGTTAGGCCCTCCCATACCAAATTCATGCATGGCTGATGGGTATTCAGCTCTAAGAAGCCATGCTGCTGTTCTTGTGAGTCAAGCACAACCACAGAAGCTGGGTCCCACCTGTCCTGCCACATGACAGACACTGACTTGTTCACACAGTGTTTATGTTTTCTTTGACATAATAGTTTATGCTTAGCACCAGTCAGATAAGAAATACTAGACCTTAGCAAACATGTGGTTGATCATAAATGCTGTTCCAGATAATGCAGGTGTGTTGAATGCCAGGCTTAATTAGAGTTCCCAGTTAGCCATGGGAAAGAGTGGGAACAAGTGCAACTTGTCCGGACCCCTTCTTTGTACTGAGGGGAATATGATCCAATACCATCTGAAGTTGATTTGGGCTCATCAGTTCCCCACCCCCAGGTCTAAGCACTGTGGTTGCTTCCAAATCTCTGGCTATGTGTGCCTGCATGTGCTGGTGGCAGTAGCAGTAGGACCAGGATCTACAAGGAGGAGAAGAGCTGCCGTGGAGGTACATAGACATGAAAATGACCTAGCAGGTCACCAGAGCGCCGGCACGGTGTACATTGCATAATTTAGCCTGAAATAATTGTTTATGACCTGTTAATATTTATGAGGGTTTCATTAGGCACATCATAACTCATTTCCTGGGTGTGGCTCTGGGTAAGAATGGGGTGAATCAAGAATCAAACCATATGAATTATTTTAAGATTGATACCACCCTTGGCATTAGGGCCACACCTGGCTCAGATGTGCCATCCAGGTGGGTAGGTGGTATCCCAGGCCCAGGTGAGCCTGTAATGTGCAATTTGGTGTGGAGTTGTCACACCACCAAATCTATACACTTATGCAGTAAAACCAGGAGCAACTTAAGAGAATAGTGTTCTCAAGTTATGTGTGGCCGCCCATGCCTGTATTCCTAGTACTAGGGAGGTGGAAGCAGGAGGACCAGGAGTTCAGGGCGAGCCTGGGCTACATGAGAGTTTGTCTTTAAAAAAAATAAAATGTTCTCACCTGATCGTCTTATAATGAAGACAGGAGTGTAATTACCTCCTTATTCATCTACATATTTAATAATTCACAAGATGAGTGTTATTGAGCTAATTCTATGCACCTGACACTTATCTAACCCCCTAGAAATCTTTCCATAGTTCTGTGGGCTGCTTTACTATCTACGCTTTTCTCTGTCAAATAAGAATAGTAGTGTATCTATTTCATAGAGGAGCTGTTAGGGCTAAATAGTCATCCTTGCGGAGTACTTGAGTGTTGTCTACTACATAGTTAATGATCAGCAAACACTGAGCCATCACGATCATTACCATCTCAAGTACTGTGAGAGGGTGTGTACTCCAGGATTCAGGAATATAGGAAAACAAATGACTAACTTGCTGGTAGTCTGGGAAGGCTTCCTGGAAGAGGGCGAATGGTGTGGGAGTTTGCCAGGTAAGTAGGAATCTGTCTTGTAGAGCTGAAGACAGAAGAAAGGCAATCTAGAAAGAGACCTTGCTGTGTAATTGGAAAGAAAGGGGAAAAGGTATGGGAGGAATCTGAGAAAGCAGGATTGATGGATGGATAGATGGATGAGAGAAGAGTGGGGAAAGGCCTCCTGCTTTGGGGGCCAGGATGCAAGGAGAGGATCCTGAGCTCAAAGATAGGACCTGGAGGACCATGGGCAAAGAACCCTCACCTCAACCTCTCTGGACTGCACGCCCCACCTCCCAGCCCAGAGCTCCTTCTAGCACCTTCCTGGGCTTGCTCTGTAATAACAGGTGATCATTGCAGGCCAAGTAGGCATTGTCGACCTTGCATAAAAACGCGATTGGCAGAAAATGACTCATGGGCTTCTGTCCCAGTCAGAGGCTGGGGATAGCTTGACATGAAGAAAACAAAACAAAACAATCTCTTACACTGTCACTTTAGAGGGACGTGTGCATTTGGGGAGCATCCAGCTGGGTTGGGGCACCACACCATTTCCTCCCCATGTGATACTTGCCCATGGCTGCCTCAGCACCACCTGCCTGCCTAGATCCCACGCCCTGGTTCTCACACAAGATCCAGCTTGCTATGTAGCCCCTGCACTGCCTTAGTGAAGCCACCAGGGAGGCCTACAGCTGACAGTAGGAGAGGGAGTTAGGAGTGGAAAGGGTAAAGTTGGGGAGTGCCCAGCTGCTATCTCCTCTTGGATAAGCCTATCAGACATTCCCGATGTCTGAAGTCATGCACGGAGGCTGTAGCAGGTCAAGTGCTTCTTTGCCTAATATGGACAGGTGCAGGCAGCTGGTAAGGCAGAGGTGGTTCTGTGTCTGGGCTGTGAAATGTGGGACTCTGTGGAAGGACTAGATGAGGCAGTTTGTGGACCTGCCCACTCACTCGACCAGAGACCACTGACCCTGCTACTAGACCAGTCTGGAGATGGAAGGTTGTGCTAACTGCCTTCTCTTCCCTGTCTCAAAGAAGCATGTGAGCTCTATCCAAGGCCACTTCGTGACAACATTTTACTGAGGAGAAAACCCTCGCTCTTTGCACTAGCTTCACACAAAGTCATTAATCTGGGTCCATTGTGATTTATTTTGTGGAGGCACAGTCAGTCCTATCTATGCCTCAGTTTGTATCTGTGGATTCAGCCAACCACAGATCAAGAATATTTAAAGATAATCTTGTCTGTTCTGAACATACATAGATTTTCCCCTTGTCATTCCCTAGATGATACAATAAAAAAACTATTTACATAGCATTTGCATTTTATTGGTATTGTTATAAATGATCTAGAGATGACTTGGACTGCATGGGAAGTTATGCACAGGTTATATGCAAACACTATACACCATTTTATTCAAGAGACTTGACCATTACAGATTTTGGTATCTGTGGAGAAAGCAATAGAGGTTTACTAGAACCCCATAAATAATGAATAATAACTGCATTTTGATATACTGTTTTTTTTTTTTAAGAAAAAGATAATTGAGCTAAAGATGTAGCTCAGTTGGTAGAGTGCTTGCCTACCATCCATGAAGCCCTGGGTCCATCCTTAGCGCCCCATAAGTGAGGCATGCTGGCATAGGACTGTAATCCCAGCACTCAGGATTCGGAGAGAGGAGGATCAGAAGTTCAAGGTCATTCTCAGCTACACAGCCAATTTGAAGCCATCCTAGGGTACACAAGACCCTGTGTTGAAGAAAAGAAAAAGAGAAGCTAATTTTAATTAATTAAAAAGCTGGTCTTGGAATGGTGGTACATACCTTTAATCCCAGCACTTGGGAGGGAGAAGGAGGCAGATCTCTGAGTTCAAAGTCAGCTGGTCTACATAGAGAGTTCTAGGCCAGTCAGGAGTACACAGTGAAAACCTGTCTCAAAAAAGAAAGAGAAACATGTTGAAGCTGGTAAGTAGCTTTTTCCTTAAGCTATCCCAGGGGGGCCGTGGTATTCCCAAAGCTGAATGAGGAGTTTTCAGGAGTTAGGCTAATTAGCCAGTTAGGCTAATCCCTTTGCTTGCCACTGCATCACCTGTCCACATTTGCCTCTGAGCATCTCTTCCCTGTGGGGCGCAGACAGTGATTGCAGCCACTTCTCTACCGTCTGTGAGCTCATGGAGCTTCCCCAAGGGGTGTGGGAAATCAGCCAATCAATAGGTCTGCAAGGCTGGAGAGCAGCCTTCCTTTTTCCTGGAGGAAAACAAACTCTTCTTGCAGTCCCTGGCCCACCCAGGGTTGTACAAAGCCTTAGGGAGTCTCTGGCCAGATTATCCAAATAAATTGATGGTTGGGTAGGGCAGGAGGTTGAAAGCTAGGCTTCCCACATAGAAAGAGCTGCCTGGCTTTTGTCTTTGCTGCTTCTTGAGGGTCTTGTTGTTTGTCTGAGAGGAGTCCCGGTGAGGATCCAGTATTAGCAGTATAGCAGAACCCAGACACCTCGAACCAGACCAATGACTCACTACAGTGATCATTTGCAAGAAGAGCTGTTTGGGTAAAAGGGTAGGCTGTGACAGACGCAGCATGACACACCACAACTTTCATGTCAAGATTTTTTGTTTGTTTATTTGTTGTCTTTTGCAGGGGTGGTTGCAAGGACAAAGGGAAAATATGGAGGGATGGGGAAATGAGCGGGGTTGGGGGGCATGATGTAAAATTCACAAAGAATCAATAAAAAGTTAAAGGAAGAGAGAGACAGACAGAGAGAGAGAGAGAATGCTGTGGGGATGGATATTTTCCATAACAAGGAACTCTCCTATGGGACTGCTACCAGGAAGTACATCAGGCTCAACCTTTAAGTAATTCTTCCTTGCTGAGTCAGCGAGGATGATGTTCAGTTGCAAGTAACTGTAAGTAGCCACAAATAGCCATGGGGACTGAAAGAAAAGGCTGGTGGTTTTTAGAGCAGGAATTCAGGGAAGAGGTAGCCATGGGAGGATCAGTAGCCAGAGTCTCTGGGCCAGAGCTGCCTGAGAAAACTGTGACATGAGCCACATCCAAAAAGTACAAAGAAATGATGGAATGATTTAGAAACTTTATTGAAGGAAATAAAAATTATTAAAAGACCCCCTAAGTCGGCAGTAGAG
>CAJQZJ010001826.1:9510036-9528523 GCA_907164525.1 Lophiomys imhausi | reverse complement strand
TATCCTGAGTGTCGGGTGAGGAACTTCCCTCCCCCGGGTCTTTCATTATTTTATGTGCATGTGTGTTTGCCTGCCTGTATGTATGTGTGCCGTGCCCAAGGAGTCCAGAAGAGGGCATCAGATCCCCTGGAACTGGAGTTACTGGTGTTTGTGACCTGCCATGTGGATGCTGGGAACTGAACTTGAGTCCTCTGGAAAAGCAGCAAGTGTTCTTAACCTCTGAGCATCTCTCCAGACTAGTGAAATAACTTTAAATAAACAGACACACATGCGCACACACATGCGCACACACACACACACACACACACACACACACACACACACGAAAAAGGAGAGAGAGAGAGGGGAAGAGGGAAAGCTATTCCCTCAGGCCTATCCATGGGAGGATGTTATTCTGAGGACCCTCTCTAGGGGAAAGAAAGCCTTGGGTGTTTCACTATCCCTTCAGTTCTCATATCCACTTTGCTGATTGTTAATTATTTCATCCTTAAATTAATTTCCTACATGCATGCAAGGCATACTCACCACTCTCACCTGCTCACCTCCCCACCACTCTGGGTCCATTCCCTCTTCCCCACAAAGCTCTTAATCATGTTCATAGCAATGCATTTGTTTTGTTACCCAGGAGTTTCACTACAGTCTTTAGGACTGTGGGTTTGGAACTATCTCCTGGAGTCAGGCAGGCTCAGAAGTGGGTCCACAACTAAAGACAGTGATCCCCCGTCTCCCAGGTCCCCCAGAATTCATAGCCAGTAGCTCAACAGTAAAGAATAGAACTCCGAGAACCCTCCCCCTTCTTTGACTTATTCTTGTAGGGTAGGTCATACGTTGTCTGAGTGTGGCTAACCTTAGTTATTGTGATTAGTGATTATACTGTTTGTATTATGTCTAGAGATAGCATTTCACAGCTCACCCTATCATCTGGCTGTTACATAGTTCCTGCCCCCTTCTTCTGCAATGTTCCCTGAGCCTTAGGTGGGGAAATATAAATGTTTTCTTTAGGACTGTGCCCATAGCCATTACTTGTTCTCTGCATCTTTGGCAACCAAGAGTTTCTGTACTAGGAGAGGCTTCTTCTCATGGAACTGGAAAAACAGTACTGAGTGATGTAACCCAGGCCCAGTGGGACAAATGATGCATGTTCTCTCTCTTGTCTCTTCTGCTTTATCTGTTTAACATGACCGCCTGTGGAAACAAGGAAACTGGGGTGTTTTAATTATGGTAAAATATATGCTTGACCTTAACCATTTTAAAGTTTCAGTTTCATGAGCACATAGTGTTATTTAGCCATCTGTATGTCTGTTTGTCTTGAGACAGGATCTTACATAGTTTAGGCTAGCTTCTAAGTCACTATGTAGCCTGTGCTGACCTTGAACTCCTGATCCTCCTGCCTGCACCTGTAGAGTTCTGAGATTACAGGGATGCATCACCTCACCCAGCACCAGTGTCTGTTTCTAAATATTTTCAGCACTCTAAATAGAAATTCTGAACCCACTAACAGTAACCTCTGCTCTGCTCACTCTGCCCTTTCTCTGTAATTGTTCCTATTTGGGGTATTTCAGAGAACGGAATTGGGTATTTGCCATTTTGGGTTTGGCCATTTCAGTCAGCATAACGATTTCAAGATCCATCCATGTGACAGCATACATCCAAACTCCATTATTGTGTGTATGTGTGTGTGCACACGCGCATGTGCTCGCGTGCGTGCACGAGCACACGTGAGCACATATCTTTCATTCTAACCAGACTTTTGATTTAACTCAAACGTCTCTGAAATATTACTATTTTAGCAAACAACAACTAGGACATTACTTATAATGTATTTTACATTTTTTAGTACCAATTCTTCAAATAGCTGGTATTTTTACCCTTATAGGACTTCTCAGTTTGGATGCCAAATATTAGTTAGAAATCCTTGCTATAGGGAGGTGGGGGGTACCTGGGAGGAGATGACAGAGAAGACACTGTGATCAGAATATATTGTATGAAAATAACTTTATTTTCAACAGAAAGAGAAAAGGAAGGAAGGAAGAGAGAGAGAGAGAGAGAGAGAGAGAGAGAGAAAGAAGCCCTTGCTAGAGATGGGCCAGAGAGTGTGGGTACCATATGGAACTGGGCCTTTTCACTCAGGTGCAAAGCTACACGGGACTTCTGGGTAGAGGGTCACCTGATCTGATTTCTTCCTGGAACAACTTGGGACTTCATAGCAGTACTAAAGATAGACGGGGTAGACTAGGGTAGCCCCTGTCCCTGAGTTACACTTTCATGAGCCTGAAAACTTCACAGTGACCTGTGTTCTTGTGTTCCAGGGAGTGGCTTGCATTCACAGCATGCCTGTAGGTCAGGGAAGTAAGGGAAGCCAGCCTGGCCACTAAGGTCAGGGTGGATCTGGGTCCCTCCTGGGAAGACTTGCTCCATTCACTGTTCACCTAGAGCTCATCTCTTGTCACTACCTAAACACAAGTGTCTGTCTGGACCTAGGCATAAGGATGTCAAAAGCTTTTCTCCTGTCCCTGCCTGGTAACTGCTGAGATTATAGGCACACGCACCAGGCAAACTCTACCAACTGAGTTCCACCTCCTACCCTCTGTTTCCATGTAAAACTGAAAAATTTAGATCTTTGAGTCCAATTTTGCATATGGAGTTAGACAGGGTTTGGTTAAACTTTTTTTCTAGCCTGTTTAATTTCTAAAGTCACTGTCCTCTTCTCCCTACTGTGTACTCTGTGTGCTGTGTGGATTGTCACTTAGAGAACATCATGGCCATGGTCACCTGTGTGTACAAGAGTCACCTCAGCCAGTTGGTTAGTAGGCAAGGTTTCCATCAACAACTCCCCTTTCCTATAGCAGCAGTGAAAATAGGCTCCGAGGCTGCCCTGACCCTCCAACTATCCTCCTTGCCTTTTCCTGCCCGCTCCTGCCAGAGTTCAGGGCTTGGGGATGTGTACATTGGTCCTCTGCTCCCACAGTGCCTGGAAGAGGGTCTTAAGGCAATGTATTCAAGGACCAGCCCTTATGTTCAGCATCTGGACCAGCAGATAACAGGCCTGGGAAAGCCATTAATCATTGTCCTCAGAGACTGTGCTGAGCCACATCCACACTCATTGACTCTCTTGTGGTTTCAAGCCAACAATTCTTAGGTGGAAAATGCAGCTTATTGTCTTGGGGAAAGGTGATAAAATGACGGAATGCTTTTTTTGTACAGGATGCTATGGGTGGGGCCAGGGCTCCATGCTGTTAGAAAACCATATCCTGACTCTGTTGTTTTGTTTTTTTTTTTCCTAATTCGTCCGCTAATCAAAAAAGGTGTTATGGTCACTGGGCTCAGATGAGCCCAGTGGTTTTTGTTTTTCCCTTCTGGATCTGTCCTGGCACCCTCTTATTTCAACTTGACTTCTGGAGTGAGTGAGCATGCATGCTGCAGTTGGCTGGTGGCTGTGATTCTCCTTAAAATGTTGCCTAGAGTCTTGGCATCCTGGGTGCTTGCCTGTGGCCTGCCTATCCTCTCCCTGTCCCAGCCTAGTCTCTCACCTCCCATGTGGTTCTTGAAGCTTGCAAAATAATGCAATGTAAGGAAGCCAGTGTTTCTGAGATGGGGCCAAGACAAGAAAGTTTGATGATTTGTTCAATGTTAAATACCATAGGCAAGATGCTGGCTGTGGACTTCTGGAATGAGAGGAACCATTCTACAGCAAGACATAGACGGGAAGGCATGCTCAGAGCTCCATTGAATAGACTCACCATGTCTGCAATGGGGTATCAGACTGGCTGTGGAGCCATGGCTGAGAGCGTAATCTATAGGGTCATAGCAGCCTGGGCTCACATCCTGCTATGGTCCTGTGACCTGAGGCATGTTATTTAACATCCCTGTGCCTTGACTGATAAATGACATTGATAATAGCACCCACTTTACAGGAAGCCTGGATAAGTTAACATATTTAAGTATCTAGGAGCAATGCCCCATGTGAGCTACAATCGTGACCTTTGTCTTTGTTGCAAAGGGATTTCCTGTCATGGCTCCCTGCTGCCTGGGGGCTGCTTTGTGTGAGTACTTCTTCACTAGAGGATAGAAGTAGGTATCTGTCTCTGGGCAGGATGTCACTGCAGTCCCTGCATAGGACATCCCTGTAGAGGTGGCAGCTGCCTGCCTCAATTAAAGTTCCAGTTCAGGGGGTCACCTGTGGAGGCCAGGCTCCCTTTCTTTAGGTTGCCTGGTTCCTGGGTGTCCCATGGTATCATCTCTTCAGGAGATGTCTAACACTGGCATTTGTGAAGGAATTTTCTGGGCCTTTATGATAGGTCCCATAGATCCCCAACACTGTATTAACCCAAGCTTTATGCGGGGCCTTTCTGTGTTTCCACTCACATAATAGTGAGTTGGGGTCTATTGCTCAGCCTGCTAGTTGAGGAGCATTGGGTAAGTTTTTCTTATATGTGAATAATGTCAGCAGCAACTTACTAATTCTGGGCTCTACAGTTTTGAATTCTTTGTCAAGTCTCAGGGATGTTCTATGCGCACAGCCTCTGAAGTACTGGAACTCCATGTATAGATGAGAAGGAAGCAAAGATCTCACGTTCTGCAAGGTCTGACTGTCAGGAGAAGGCTCCCCACCTGCTCTGCCTAAATTCACAATTTCCACAGGTGTTTTTTTTTTCAAAAGTCTTAAAATAACTATTAACTTATATTCAGCAAGGATGATGATTGCTTGAATGATGGATGGATGGGTGAATGATGAATGTCTGGATAGATGGAAGGGAAGATGGATAGATGGATAGGATAGGTAGATGGTTGGGTGGGTGGAAAAAGGGATGGATGAATAGACAGACATATAGGAAGATGGACGGTGAATAGACAGATGGATTGATTTATGCCAAGTAGCTGGATAGGTGGATGGGTGGATGGATGGGTGGATGGATGAGTGGATGGATGGGTGGATGGATGGGTGGATGGATGGAGACTGCACAGATGCTAGCAATAAGTAGTTACTGTTGAAATAAAACCCGTTCCTATCATTTAATGTTAGAGGGAGCAGTAAAGAAATGTCCTCCCTGTTGGCTGATCTGGAGTTGCCTTCCCCCGCAATTAAGTTTCTTGGTTTGTATCCTTCCTGGTCCAAGCTGCTGAGGCTGTTGTCTGCTGTTCTGGTTGGGAGTGAACAGGAAGCTCGAGCAGCCCTGTCATGTGTTATGTAAGCATTTCATAGGTGGGAAGGCTGAGATCACAGGCCTGTCGTGGAGGAGCACTCCGGCTCTCAGTTCTCAGCTGGGTGTTTGGTTCTGAATCTTGGGGTCTCTGTCCTGTGCTGCACTCTTCCGCTCCCCAGGACAATGATGTCCCAGCCCAGAAATAAAGTAAAAAGAGGAGACTCTTAGGGTTATGGAGGAAACCCAGACAATACCATACTACTGTATCGTACTGCCTGTGAATGGTTTCAAATTGAGTGGCAATCCCAAGGCCAGCCTGTGGCTCTCACTTTGTTTTCAAAATACTGCAGAACTTTCAAATCTTATATTTTCTTTACACACCAGATACCTCCGCAGCACACAGTAGGTGTTCAGCAGTGGGGTCCTGGAACAATTGCTCCAACTGTCCTGTTGAGCTCCTTGGACCCTGGTGCTGTGAGTATCCCTCCCGCCCCTGACTTGGGGAGGTGGAAGCCATCCATATAACCCAAGGACCAGCTTTGGTTTATGGGATTAACCGGGGTTTACATCATTACTGGAAACCTCGGAAGTGGCAAAGAGTTCCTCAGTGCTTTTAAGAAGTGGGTTTCAAAAAGCAAACAAAACAAACCAGACTAGCTTATGCAGAGCAAGAGAGGAGATCAGATGTGGATTGGGAGCTTTTCTGTTTTTCTGTTGGCTTAGTAGAAAACAGACGAGACTCTTTAAGTGAATCTAAACCCCTTTGAAAGTAAGTCTGTTGCTCTTTTAGAAAAAATCAGTTCAGTGTCTTGCAAGTGAATTTAATAACACTCATTTGTAAGAAACAGGGTGTGGGCCAGCAAGGCAGTTTCTTGGGTGAAGGCACTTGCTGCCAAGCATTCGATTCCTGGGACCCACACAGTGGAAAGAGAGAACTGACTCCTCTAGCTAATTGTCCTGTGACCTCACTGTGTGTGCTATGACATACTATATGTTCCCATATGACTCTCTCTCTCTCTCTCTCTCTCTCTCTCTCTCACACACACACACACACACACACACACACACACACACACACACACACTAAATATAATAAATATTGTTTAAGGAGCAGGATGGGAGGGTAATCTGGCTGTGACATCTGCCACTTCACTCATTGCCAGGGTTAACTCACTTGTAAAAACCATTGTAACTTACAGAGCCCTTCCACATGCATTGGATTTATATGCTTAGCAAGCATTATCTGTAAACTTTACCCTTTAGTGTTACTATATTAAAATAAAATAACAACCCACAAACTCACCATTCCACCTGTAATAGTAGAAAGAACACAGATAGACTTTCAGTCTTGGGCTGTTTTCTCCTTTGCAAGTGAAATCAGTAATACAGGGGTGACTGGGAACATGGGCCTAATAAAGCATTTGTTGTACAAGAGTGAGGCCTGGAGTTGAGATCCCCAGGACCCAGGTAAATTCTGGGCATATGTATCTGCTTATCTAAGATCTTAGTACTTGGGAGGCAATGACAAGAGACCCCACAGGCAAACTGGCTAGTTACAATAGTTGAAATTGTTAAGCCCCAGGTTCAGCAAAGGATCCTGCCTCAGTATGTGAAGAAGAGAAGGACTGAAGAGGACATTTTACGTCAACTTTAGACCTTACATGCACTCACACACATGCATGTGCATCCCCATACACATGTACTCACACATGCATAAACATAAACCCATGTACATATGCTACACACATATACACATGCAAACAACAACAACAAAAACAAGGAAATGGCCCCTCACTGTACAGGTGTGGTCAGCAGAGCTGAGCTACCTCTGAAGGTGACAGTGGGTTAGCTGTGCCGCTGGTGGGGGCTGTTCCTTCAGCAGTAGCCAAGCCAGGGGTGAGGAGTTGCTGTTTCTTGGAACTGGGTAGGCAGAAGCCCCCTGGTGTGAGACCTGAGAGACTCTGGGCATTGCCCATCTTCCTGAACTTGCTCCCCAAGATGGTGAGGCTGGGTCTTTGGGAGTACCAGCAGGCCAGTTTCCCCTGGGAGTCTGAGTGATCTGTTGAGCAGTGTTTGGATGGTCCCTTCCTCTGCTCTGCCTGCTGATGGATGAACCTTTCCTGTTTTGGTTGAGGCTCAAGCAAGAGAGAGACTTGTTTCTGGTGGGAGGGGAAACTCTCCTCTCTTCCCTCCTGATCTCCCCTCCTCCCCAGCACTGGGGGCAAAGCCCAGGGCCTCACACCTGACCTCCAGGAACACCCCCAGCCCCTTCCCATTATCATATTCCCACTCTATTCTATCCACATGGAGCTGAGGGTTTTTGTTTGGTTGGTTTAGGTTTTTTTGGGTTTTGTTGTTCTGTTTGTAAAACTTGGATTCATGAAACAATTGCATAATCAAGGGGAACATCTCTAAGATAATTCTTTTCGAATTATGTGCTTCAGTGATCACATGCTGACTGATGCCCTTTATAGTCTAGTCCTATTTGCACTGGGCAAGGTGACACACCTCTTCCCCGGGATAGAAGCAAAGTGAACGAGTGCAAACTAGAGGCGAGGCAGTGCCAGCCTTCATCCTTCCCTCAAGCTGTGCTGATCGTGGCACATGGTCCCTCAGTCTAAACTGGGCTGGGGTTGACTCGGATGCTCCCCGTGATGCTCGTGGAGGCATGAGGCACTTGGTCTTGAAGGCTGCCTTTCTGCACTTCCTTAGGAAGGAATCAGTCCTACTTTGCAGCTGTTATTAAAGAGGACTGGCTGTTCCCTGGCAGGGTTGTATTGTCAGTATGTGTAGTTACTCCACTCTTGCAGGAGGCTGGGGGTTGATTCCCTGTGGGAGCTTCCTGGGACCCCCTGGCTAGGCTCTATCAGCCTTCTCCCCTTTTCTTCACTTCTCCTGTGCAGCCACATCTAACAGTATCCCATATTGTAAGTGTGCTTGAGACAAGATCTCAATATATAGATCAGGTTATCCCCAAAGTCATGATCCTCCTGCCTCAGCTTTCCCCAGGGTCTGAATTGCAGGTACTGCGCAATCATGCCTCCACAAGCACCTTGGCACTTGCCAAAGTGAAACCAAGGATATGCAACACTTTGCTTCCTTGCCCCTACATCCTTAGATGTGTCCTTCCTCTAGATCTGCAGTCCCAGTTCACAGTCCCACCACATCCACTCTGAGAATCTGTGGTTTGACTTCCTCCTCCTTTCCTTTGCACCACATTTGTGCATTCAGCCTCTTTAGGTCACGTCTGTCCCAGCTCCTCCATTCCTTCTCACTCAGTGGAGACCTCTCTTCCCCTGCTCTTAGTGTGCAAGGTGGGCCAGCTCCATTTTGCTTAGGTACCTGTGTCCCCTTTCTGAACTGGGAGGACACATGGTCAGGAAACATGGCTTGTCCATTTCTGTTTTCCTGGCATCCAATGGGATGCTTTAAAGAAAGCTGGTATGAGTGCTTGTAGGATGAATAGACAAATGAGAGATGGGTGTGCTCTTCCTCTTGCCTGGTGGGTGGTGGGTGTGTAGCTGGGTGCGTCCAAACATCTTATTTTCTTTTCACAGTTCAGGAAAGCTTGAAGTATGTCTTCACCTACTTTGTCAACCCACTACCTCCACTCTGTTTGAGCTGGAGAGGTTTGTCTGTCCGCACTGGATAGTTACAGCAATGTCATAATAAACCTGGAACCTGGAAGTCCTGCATCCTCCATGTAGACATCCTCAACACATCTGAAGGGACACCAGGGCCGCTCCAGGGAGCAGGTGTTCTGACTGCTAGGACAGGGCATTGGTGAAAGAGTTCCAGACAACTGCCAGTAGCTAGGAGAGGCCTTCCAGGTACGGGCCCTTCAAGGTGTTCCCAGAAAGAAAATAGAACGTATTTTGTGGCAGGCTATACGCGAGTGTCACATAATAATCGTGGGCGGTGAGGAAGGATGATGGACGATTGGAGCCTCCTGATGTCTAGACACTATACTCTAGTTACAGTTTCAAAAGCGTTTTAATTATAAAGCAGTTCATGGTGTAAGTTGGCACACTTGGAGTTACTGAGAACTTCTGAATAAATTTCTTTGCTTCTTTTGTAAGCAGCCACAACTTTGGTCAAGATTACATTCCTTGAAGGGGACTGGGTTCTCTGGCTGGGAATGTATGTGTGAAAAGCTCACATAACCTTTTTTTTTTTTTTTTCACCTCTTGTCTGCATTGTCTCTTTATTTTTGGTGGGAAAGGTATCTATATGCAAATATTCTGGGATTAGCCAGTTAGAGCATCAGGATGATGAGCTTTCCGAAACAGTTGCTTTCTGTGGCTTGGGTACCAGATTTGTGCATCCTACCCCCAGACAACAGATCCAGATGCAGTGAGTAGGCAATGGCTTTGCCCTTGGAAAGCCTGAGGATTTGCTGACACCTATTATTGGCTTTGAGACATCTTAATTTGTTTTCCCTAGCTTAGGCTAGGCATCACATTTATAAAAAGTGCCCCCCCCACACTTTATTGCATCTTTGATTCCTTCTACTCTCTCACCCCAGGCTATGCCCTAAAACCAATTATTCAACAAACCTACATTTATTGGGTCATAATATCTCTCATTTTGTTTGTTTGTTTTGCAAAGTTCAGACATATCTCTGCCCCTCAGCATTTCCAGTGGCCAATAGTCTGTGTTCAGACTAAATTGACAAAATTATGCAAGAGTTCTGCTTGGTAGCTTTGCCCTAGAGTGGGACAGATCTGTGTTGAAACTTAGTCCTACTGTTTCTCAGATAACTATCTCAAAGTGGTTTTCCCTCACCTGCAGCGACCTGGCTGAAGCAAGGAGATGAGATAGTTCTCACCTTCTGAGTTAGCACCTGAGCTAGTCACCTCACCTAATAATATAGGTGGGTATCTTTATCTAATAAGACATTCTGTAGAACATTCCCTCCATGCCCATAGCAACTCTGGTTGGTCAGTGCCACCCTCATCCAGAGACTGACAGCCTGGGTCAGAAGCTGTGTGCTCAAAGCCACGTAGTGGCCAATGGCTGGCCTGCTTCACTTCTCTATCTTGCCTGCTGATTCTGGGCTGTTCAGTTCTGCATATGTGCCTGAATAAAGTCAAGCATGAAAGCCCAGGGGGTGCCACCTTATCACCTCCGGCTTGGGAAGAGGAGGTGATGAAGAAGAGAGGCACGTTCTAGCAGAGGGCCCCTGTCACCTTCTCCCAGCCACCTGCTAGGGCTCTGGATGGGTGGGTGGGTGGTTGTGGATTAATTGTCTGGCAGAGCTGGCCCTGTGTTTCTCAGCTCCACCTCTGCATTGGCAACAGGGACAGCTGCTGAGCACGGTAGTCTCTCATTTGCTGACCTCACAGTTGGTGGCAGAGGAATGCCTGGCTTTGTGTCATCCGTACCTTCGTGGCCTTCCTGATGAGGACAGGATGGGACAGAACTGTCTACGGACAGGATTGTTCTTATCTGTGGCCATGGTGGTCATGGGTTGAGATGGAACCAGTAGAGGACTCATGTCCCCAAAAGGGAGATAAGACGTCAGACAGGAAAAGTGGGCCCTTTGTCTTTGAGACAGGTGGTAGCGAGGAACAAGTTGGATAGTGTTAGAAAGACACGGTGGTAACCATTAGCTGTGCAGCTGTGTCATCTGTTTTTTTGTTTGTTTGTTTTTCAAGACAAGGTTTCTCTGGGTAGTCTTGGCTGTCCTGGAACTCACTCTGTGGACCAGGCTGGCCTCGAACTCACAGATACGCCTGTCTCTGCCTTCCTAGTGCTGGGATTAAAGGTGTGCACCACCATGCCTGGCCTAGCTGTGTCATCTTAGGTGAGTCTGTGCTTCAGAGCTGAACTTCCCACATTCAGCTGGCAGTTCCTTTGCTTCCTGTGTGCTGTGACCTTGTGCAAACATGCTTAGCCATGTTGTGCCTTGGTTCCCTAAGTTCCAGTGGTTCTGAGGTTTACTGGCGTTACATACTTAACATCATGAGCATCAGAACCCTGGTCAGGTTCTGGCAGTTCACCTCTGAGACCCAGTTATATCTCTCTACTGTAAATTAGGGACTGGTAGAACCTTGTCCATAGTGGCTGCACAGTGGCTCCTGTAAAGCCAAAGTGAGTGAGTACACTTCAGGCAGGCTCGTCAGGCGCTTAGACATGCCTCTCTTGACCTCAAGTGGTCCCTGGCTGTGGCACCTGTTGAGTGGAAATACTTGTCATTAGGTAGATTGACAGCTGCTGTTTGAAGCACTGGCTGGACTTCTTCCCACTGGGCAAGAACTGGGTGTCGCTGCTCAGCCTGTGTTCAGCCTTTAACACTGGATTAGTGACCTATGCTGTTGGCTCCTTCGAGAAACCACCAAGTCTGGCAGGCAAGGAGTAGCCCGCCGTTGCTGTAATTTTCCTGCTGGAACTTGAGGCTGTCCACTAATCTCCCTGCCACCAAACCAGGCTGGTCCCAGGAGGAGCTGTCTCCCTGAAGACCCCTTGAGTATTCTTCCTCACTCAGCATTTTGGCAGTGTTTGATATTTGTAAAACCTTATCAACTCATAATTCCATTTCAAAAATGTGTCTGGTAGAAACACTTAAGTGTGAAATCAACATCAACAAGCACATTTGCTGCAGGGCTGCAATGGAAGTGGGAAGTTGAGATTAAGCCATAAAGAAGCCCAAGGATATCAGAGTCTGGTCCCAGCTGACTAAGTGCCAGCCCTCCCCTGACTTGACCATTGCAAAACCTTCCAGGATCCTGCCTGCCTTCTTATGTGTTTCAGTTTGTTTTGGTTTTCCTAAGTTGCGGTAGGCTAGACTCCTGTGACTCACAGGAGAAAGTTGTCCTCTCAGGAAGAGGAGGGAGGAGGTATAGTGTTCCCCTTCATGGCCAGTGAAGAGAGACAAACTGGGTGTATTCATCATGGCTCTCCAGAAACAGAACCAATGGGACATATGCAAGACTACCTGAGGGTAGTGTCCCCTCCACTTTTCTAATGACTTCTGTGTAGAGGTTAGATAAATTAGATTTAGAAAATATATAGGAGTTTCTGATACTGTCTCTTAATTTGGGGCCTGAAGAGCATTATCAGCATGAAGTCAGCAAAAACAGGAAAGACTCAATAGACTTGAAGAAACAAAGTATCTGGCCTGACATTGTTTTCAGCTGCTAAGTGGGCGGAGCCCAAATTAAGCTGAAACAGAGTTCCTCCTATTTAAGGACAGTGCATGGAACCCGGAAAGAAGAAGAGGCCCCTGATGATAGAGAGCTCCAAGAGTCCTGCTGAAAAAACGGCTGGCCATTGATGGCCAGCTCTCTCCCTGAAGCAGAAAGAAGCCGGTGAGCAAAGAAAGCCTGAGCAAGACACCAAAAGGCCAAGGACTGGACCCTGTGGCTCAGCTTTCGCCTAGAGGGGTTTGATCTGTCCGATCAGTGGCCTAGGGGAAACTATGCCTGGCTTTAAGGACTGAGGCAGAGCAGCTGAGTTCCTGATTCAAAAGAAGTAAGTTGGCCTTACTTACTGTGGGAGATGGCTGGGGTCTCCCACAGAGAAGAAAGCATGAAGCCTTATTTAAGGTGAGACTACAATAACCAACTTACCCTGATTTTTTTTTACCACAAACACAGGAGAATTCCATGGGCTGGTAGACTCTTCTATATGACGAGCCTCCAGCTGTTCTTTTACCAATTGCTCAAGAGCCTCCAATTTTTCCTTTGTTATGGGCCACTGCTCTTGCCACACTGGTTTATTTGATAGCCATTTCAAGGGTAGGGCTGTTGGAATTTCAGCAGTGGCCCCTAGTATAAATTTGGAAACTCAATACCTGGGGTGTCCTGTGTTTGGACTCTAGATATAGCTTGCAGTTGTTGAGTACTCACATCAATACCTTCCTCAAAAGTATCTATAATCTCAATGTCTGGGGTGTCCTGTGTTTGGACACTAGACATTGCTTGCAATTGTTGTTGAGTATGCATATCAATACCTTCCTCAAAAGCATCCATCATTTCATCATTTGTTATTTCTGGCATTGTAGGAATATTAATTTGAGTACCCCACTTCTGAACACCTTCCAGTGCCACACTCATGAGAGATGTATCTCCTGAGAAACCTGCAGGAAGATGGCATACACGGGCTTAAAAAAATAACTCAAATGCACCACATTACAGTACCATAGAGGCTGTGCTGATGCCTGGTCTGCCACCTGCCCTCCAGGGCAGTAGTGCACACACACAGGCTAACTGGATGCTCTGGGACCAGGTGCAAGGGTTAATTAAGTGTATGGTCTGTGTATTGTGGCTAAATATGTGACCTTGGAACCTGAAGCCTATGTTAAATACGTGGTCTGTGAAAAGTGGTTAGATGCATGGTCTATGCACCATGGTACATATGTGTAGTCTTTGCATCACGGCTAGATACATGGTGTAAGGACCAGATGCCTAGGTTCATATTCAGCTCCACTATTCAGTAGCTTCAGCTGCAAAACATTGTCATTGCTGGGCTGTGTGTTGTGAACATGGACTCAGTATGGTCTTGGCATGTAGTTAAAAATGTAGCTATTATTATAACATGGGAACCCCTTGCTAAATAAGCTACTTAAAAAAGAAAGAACATGGTAAAAATGGACTAGTATTTCTGGATGCTGCACCGTGTTTATTTTTACTCTACTTTTCCCCATGTGGTAAAGTTCTAATTGGCTCAGAATGTTTTAGCTTTGGCTGTGACTTACACTATCTCAGAAACTTCTTTCCCTAATTCCTCCTCAGTAAATATGACATTCTTGTGACACCCCAGTTTGGATCTTAGAAGAATCCATGACTTCTCTCCTGAAGGGAGGAAAGACATCCTTGGTTAGGAGTCCCTTGCTGATGACCCTGAACACTGAGCTGCCAATCTGAAGGTTGAAGGTTCACAAACCTATGAAGGACCATTGACAGAAGAAAATGATTAAGAAATCCAAAAGATGTTGTAATATCTCATATCAAGTGACATATGTGCATGTACAGGCTTAGAGAGGGCTCAGTTCAATCCCAGCACCCAAGTTAAACAAATAAAAAAACAAAATAAACAGGTATGGTAGTATACATTTGTAATCCCTGCACTGGAGAAGCAGAAAGAGGAAGATTTCTGGGGTTTACTGGACAGCTGAGTTAGCCTAACCTGAGAGCCCAAAGTCCTAGTAAAAAGACCTTGTGGGGCTGGAGAGATGGCTCAGTGGTTAAGAGCACTGTCTGCTCTTGCAGAGGTCCTGAGTTCGATTCCCAGCAACCACATGGTGGCTCATAACCATCTATACTGAGATGTCAGGTGTATGAAGATAAAAGCACTCACATATGTAAAATAAATGAATAAATCTAAAAAAAAAGACCTTGTGTCAAAAAAAACAGAAAATGAAGTAGACAGCTCTTGAGGAACAGTATCTGCAGTGTAACCTCTGACTTCCACATGCATGGGGAGTCATAGATTTAGTTAAGATTAAGGTTGAGTCACAGTTGTGTGGGTGTACACACATACATGAAAGATGTGGATTTCAGTCTCTGTAAAACTTACCTTGAATATATCTGATCAAGAAAAATAGTTGGTTTAGAATTTAAAGAAAAAGGAGGGGGCTGTAGAGATAGCTCGGTGATTAAGAGCACTGACTGTTCCTACAGAGGACCCAGGTTCAATTCCCAGCACCCACATGGCATCTTAGAACTGTCTGTAACTCCATTTCAGGGATAATATGCCCCCTTCTGGTTTCCATGCTCATCAGGAACACATGTGTGTACAACCATATATACAGGCAAAACACTCATACACATAAAAATAAAGTAAAATTAGAAATTTTAAAGCTTAAATAAATATTGACTTCTGAACTCTTGTCCTGCAATACAGTTGAGAAGAAATGTATTGATTCTGCAGTTGAGTTGAGGTGAACCAAGAAGTAAGATAAATTGCTGAATTTCTTCAATTGAATCTTCCACGCCTGAGATCCTGTCTTCCATCTTTTGTATCCCATTTTTGATACTCATGTCTGTAGTTCCTCTTCTCTTCCCTTGATTTTCCACTTCCAGGATTACCTGTTTGTGTTTTTTTTTATTGATTCCACTTCCAATTTCAAGTCTTGAACAATTTTATTTGTTTTCAACGTTTCCTGCTCCAATTTGCTAGTCTTTGTCTGAAAATCTTTCAGATCTTTTAAATCTTTCATTGCCTTGTCTCTTTCATGTTCATGTTGAGCCGCTTTGGCTTGGAGATCTCTAATGGTATTCTCCATTGTTTTCCTTTGGAAAATTGAGGAATCTTTGAATTCCTTCAGAGATTTAATTTCTTCTTGTAAGGACTCTATTACTTTCCAAAGTATAGATTTGTCATCATTTTCATGTGTTTCAGCTGTGGTGGAGTGGTCAGGGCTTGCTGTACTAGCATACCTGCATTTTTATTGGAGTCATATTTCCCTGACTTTTGTCAGATCTGTTCTTTTGCTGACCTTTAGCCATCTGGTTGTTCTTAGCTGTTTGTTCCTTCTGGGCTTGGTGCCAAGAAGGGCGCTTTGGTGTAGAAGCCTAATAGCTTGGTGATCTGTAGCTCTCCATGGGCAGGATGGGGCCTTGTGTGGAAGTTAGTTCTCAGTGTGTCTCCCAGAGCTCACCCCTTCCTGTTGTGTCCCAATTGGGAACTCAGGTCATATGTTGTGGTAGGATGTGTTATTCCTGCTGCAGTTTCCTGAGATCCAACTGGTCTTTGCAGTGATGACGGTGCAGGTTGGCAGGCCACAGACTGTTGGCTGGAGCTGCAGCTCCCCTGCAGCTTATGTGTTGGGACCATGATCGTAGTCCTCCCAAGCTGCTCTCAGGGGTTTCTCAGGTTCAATGTGCGTCTTATAGCCAGAAGCACTGTGATCTGGTACAGCCTACGTCACTCAGGCAATGAGCAATGGTCCAGGATTGTTTCACTGCTCCTGAGTCAGAGCTCTCTGTGTTGTAGGCTCTCCTTTTTTATTCTAACAGTGTTGCAGTACTTTTGGCAAAATGTAAACATTTTTTAAATAGAAAATTTTCAAGAATCTTAGGTAATATCAAAGTACTTGCCACATAGATTCTCCAATTGGATTTTACTCTCCTTGCTTTCTTTATTATATATCTGCTCCTCCATCTACCACATATCATCCATGCATCAGCTATCCACAAACCTTCTCCCTAATGCATGCATCCAATCATCTATTCATATCTATTCCTCCATCCATGAATCCTTCTATTCATCCATCTCATCCTACAACCACTCATCTCCCCACCTCTCTAAAGAATCAATAAAAGCAAGAGTTGGTTCTTTTAGAAAAAATCAACAAAATAGACAAACCCTTAGCCAAATTAACTAAAAGGCAGAGGGAAAAACCCAAATCAACAAAATCAGAAATCAAAAGGGAGAAATAACTACAGACATTGGGAAAATCCAGAGAATCTTTAGGTCCTGCTTTAAAAATCTGTATTCCACCAAATTTGGAAACCTAAGCAAAATGGACAATTTTCTTGATAGATTCCAACTACCAAAGTTAAATCAAAATCAGGTTAACAGATTAAACAGCCCTATAACCCCTAAGGAAATGGAAACAGTCATAAAAATCTCCCAACCAAAAAAAGCCCAAGGCCACATGGTTTCAGCACAGAATTCTACCAGACCTTCAAATAAGAGCTAATACCAATACTCTTCAAAGTCTTCCACAAAATAGAAACAGAAGGAACATTGCCAAACTCATTCTGTGAGGCCACAGTCACTCTGATTCCTAAACCACACAAAGACCCAACAAAGAAAGAGAACTTCAGACCAATTTCCCTCATGAACATAGATGCAAAAATACTTAATAAAATACTGGCAAACCGAATCCAAGAACACATCAAAAGTATCATATACCATGATTAAGTAGTCTTCATTCCAGGAATGCAGGGATGGTTCAACATACAAAAATACATAAACAAGCTGAAAGAAAAAAACCACAAGATCATCTCAATGGATGCTGAAAAAGCATTTGACAAAATCCAATACCCCTTCATGCTAAAAATCCTAGAGAGAATGGGCATACAAGGACCATACCTAGAAATAATAAAGGCAATATTCAGCAAGGCAGTAACAAGCATCAAATTAAATGGAGAGAAACAAAGCATTTCCTCTAAAATCAATGACAAGGCAAGGATGCCCACTTTTGCCATATATCTTCAACATAATACTTGAAGTTCTTGCTAGAGCAATAAGACAAATAAAGGAGATCAAAGGGATACAAATTGGAAAGGAAGAAGTCAAATTATCCCTATTTGCAGACAATATGATAGTATACATAAGTAACCCCAAAAATTCCACCAGAGAACTCTTACAACTGATAAACACCTTCAACAAGGTGGCTGGATACAAAATTAATTCAAAAAAATCAGAAGCCCTTCTTTATACAAAAATAAATGGGCCGAGAAAGAAGTTAGGGAAACAACACCCTTTACAATAGCCACAAACAATATAAGACACCTGGGGGTAACTAACCAAGCAAATGAAAGACCTGAATGACAAGAACTTCAAGTCCTTGAAGAAAGAAATTGAAGAGGGCATCAGAAGATGGAAAGATCTCCCATGCTCATGGATAGGTAGGATCAACATAAATAAAAATGACCATCCTGCCAAAAGCAATATACAGATTCAATGCAATTCCTATCAAAATACCAGCACAATTCTATATAGACATAGAAAAAGCAATTCTCAACTTCATATGGAATAACAAAAAAACCCAGAATAGCTAAATCAATCCTGTACAATTTAAAAAAAAAAAAACATCTGGAGGTATCACCATCCCAGATTTCAAGCTGTACTACAGAGCAATAGTATAAAAACAGCATAGTATTGGTATAGAAACAGACAAGTGGATCAATGGAATTGAATTGAAGCCCCAGAAATGAACCCACACACCTATGGTCACTTAATTTTTGACAAAGAAGCCAAAACCATACAATGGAAAATGGACAGCATCTTCAACAGTGGTGCTGGTCCAACTCGATGTCGACATGTAAAAGGATGAAATTAGACCCATACTTATCACCTTGCACAAAACTTAAGTCCAAGTGGATCAAAGACCTGAACATAAGGCCTGACACACTAAATCTATTAGAAGAGAAAGTGGGGGAAACCCTCTAACTCATTGGCACAGGTGACAACTTCCTGAACAGAACACCAACAACTCAGGCTCTAAGACCAACAATCAATCAATGGGACCTCATGAAACTGAAAAGCTTCTGTAAGGCAAAAGACACTGTCATTCGAACAAAATGGCAACCTACAGATTGGGAAAAGATCTTCATCAACCCCACATCTGATAGAGGACTAATATCCAAAATTTACAAAGAACTCAAGAA
>CAJQZJ010001826.1:9473590-9510026 GCA_907164525.1 Lophiomys imhausi | reverse complement strand
CCCTAATGGCTGAGAGACACTTGAAGAAATGCTCAGCATCCTTAATCATCAGAGAAATGCAACTCAAGACAACTCTGAGATTCCATCTCACACCTGTCAGAATGACTAAGATCAAAAGCTAAAATGATAGCACACGCTGGCGAGGTTGTGGAGAAGGGGAACATTCCTCCATTGCTGGTGGGAGTGCAAGCTTGTACAACCACTATGGAGGTCAGTATGGCGATATCTTAGAAAACTTGAAATAGCTCTACCTCAAGACCCAGTCATACCACTTGGGGGTATACATCCAAATTAAACCTGGTGAGGATGGTTTCCTCACCAAACCACAAGGAAGTTTCCTCATCTATGTTCATAGCAGCCTTATTTGTAATAGCTAGAAACTGGAAACAACCCAGATGTCCCTCAACCAAGGAATGGATTTAAAAAAAAAAAACTGTTGCCGGGCGGTGGTGGCGCATGCCTTTAATCCCAGCACTTGGGAGGCAGAGGCAGGCGGATCTTTGCGAGTTCGAGGCCAGCCTGGTCTACAAAGCGAGTCCAGGACAGCCAGAGCTGTTAAACAGAGAAACCCTGTCTCGAAAAACCAAAAAAAAAAAAAAAAAACTGTTGTATATCTACACAATGGAATACTACTCAGCCATCAGAAACAATGAAATCATACAATTTTCAGCCAGAAAGGGATAAGGGTGGGAGCAGGGAGACCAGGTAGGACACCCTGATGTCAGGGCAGGTAGGGACATGAGGGACTTGGAATAGGTGGTAATATGGAGGAGACAAAAACTAGTTAGACCTGGGTGTGTTCAAAAGGAGAGTCAATGGATTTGCTGCAAGAGATGTGAGAAAGGAGCAGAATAGAGGGAAGGGTGTAGCGGGTACTTTCATCTAAACAACTAGAAGAGTCCATACACATTTCTATGACAGCAGTGAGATGGGGTGGGGGAACAGGTCGGGAGCAGGGTGTAGATATGTTATCTGTGAGATGCTTATTAGAGCAGAAATATCAGCAGGCAGGTGGGCTACTGTTTCATTCCAGAATCCAGGGAAGCTTGAGGATGGTTTTGCATATCATCAACCTGTGAGTGGATAGTGAAGCCTACCAAGACTGAGCCTGAGTACTTGCTGTTCATTTAGCCAGGAAGATGAGGGGAGCTGCCTAGGTGGGGCAGAGTGGAAAATTCCATTTCAGTGCCGCTGGGATGCCAGTCTCCTCCTCTAGTTTCTCTCATGTGTTGTTGTTCTAGAACCAAAAGCAGGGTTTTCATACTATTCTATTTCAAACCCTACAGGCAAAAGGAGAAATGGAAACCCCACCTGCTCCAAGACTCTCCAGGTCTGGCTGCTCCTCCCTTGTCTACCTGGTTTCACCTCCTCTACCCCTCTGAGCCCCCAATTCTAGCTTGTCTGGGCTCCCTCCTGCTCTGCAGCCATCTCCCTCTTTCTTGTTCTTGCCATTTCATCTGCCTCTCTAATTCCCCCAGCTCAGTTCTCCCATCATGTCTCCTACATGGCCCTTGCTTGACCAAAGTCCCCAGTCTATGCCTTCTCCAACTTCCCCTAACATTCTTTGTTTCTGCTTTTCTTCTCTACTCCCAACTGTGCAAATATCAGTTCCCTGAGGCAAAGGACTCAAGTCTACAACCCTCAGGGCCATGTTACAAGAGTCCCCACACACCTCAGCTGATCAGAAGAGGGCTGACGATCTCATCAGCAGGCAGTGTGGGCCACTCTAGACCTTATTCTAATCCTAACTCCAGTGTTACCATCGCTCTTCTCAGCAGGTACACACATGAACACCACCGTGCTTACAACTTCCAGACCAACACCAACTTGAGCATACTCATAAGGCTAAGGGAAGAGTGTTTGCAAGTAGAACTCCCTGGACCCAGAACCAGTACTCCCCAGTTACACCTTTAATGAAAGAAGGAGGAGGAGGGTACCAGAATGCTCCAGCCAGTGGGGAGAGAAAGAGTGAAATGCAATGTTTCTTGTGGAGGAGGCATTTCTTGAGGGGAAGCATGGTGATGTGGGAAAGCTAATGTTGCTGTGAGTCTCTGTGGTTACTAGGTAGAGTGTGAGTTAGCCCGGAATAGCTGGGTATGAGTGTGATACAGGAGACAGCTGGGCTGAAGATGCCATTCTGTTGGTAGAATGTTTGTCTAGTGTGCAGGAAGTCCCAGGCCCGATCTTCAGCACTGTTTAAAGTGGGTGTGGTGGGACATGTCTCTGATCCTAGCACTTGGTGGAGGTGGAGGCAGGAGAATCTGAACTTCAAGATTATCCTTGAACTATATATCAAATTCAATGCCAGACTGGGCTGCATGAAACCGGGGGTGGGGGCGTAGGGCAGAAGCAGATTGTTGAATGGGGCAGGGTTCCACCAATCAAATGAGATCTAGCACCGTACCAAAAATGGAGTGTGAAATGTTTGTGAAGAGCCTTCCCTGGCCAGGCCTTTTTCAAGGATTAAGATCTTGGTGACCACATCTCCCATGAGGTCCCCTCCTTGTTGCTATGCAAAATGAGACTATAAACTCCTCCAGCATCTACCATGAGCGCCTCCCTGCAGGCACAAGGCAGGTGTCTTGGCTTCAAAATACTTTTCATCCTACAATTATGAACAGGCTTGTTTTGCTTGCTGTCATCCAGTAACAGCCATGGGCTTCCTGCCTGGGTTCACTTAAGTCTCTTGTCCTAACAGCCAGAGGCTGCGAAGCCACTCTGGGAAGTACAGCAGCATGTCTTTGGCACCAGAGTGCTGCCCAAGAGAGCCAGCATGCCTGGAGGGCTATTGTTACCAGGGAGACCCACCAGGCCACCAGCTTGCCATAGAGTTCTTGTGCTATCTGACTGGAAACAATGCAGCTGAGGCACCTGCCAACATGACTTCTCAGGACCTACACAAGCTCAAGCCCCATCTGGCTTGGGCACTTCCGCCCCTGGAGAAACACATGAAACTTAGCTGGGCACAGCCTTGTCCTCCCATGCAGAGAGGCCCTGTGAACCCAGCTTAGGCAAGCCATTGAGAGCCTAAGTCTGGGTTCAGTCCAAAGTTGACCACTTAAGTGTTACATGATCTTAGTGAGGAATGTCTTGCCTTCTTTTGTCTCCATTTTTCTTTTTTACCCCCTGAAAATTGAGGACTGTGTTCATGACTTCCAAACTGAGGGACAGGATGTTTACAAATGGAATTGTCCTTAGACCATGCCTGATCACACTGCTCACACAAGGAGATACCTTGTGTGTATTAACTTCTTTTTCCGTGTGTGTGTGTGTGTGTGTGTGTGTGTGTGTGTGTGTGTGTGAGTGTGTGTGTGCAGGTGTGTGTGGGTATGTGCAGGTGTGTGGGGGTATGTACGCAGGTGTAGGTGCAAGGGTGTGTGTGTGTGCAGGTGTGTGCGGGTATGTGCAGGTGTGTGTGGGTATGTACGCAGGTGTGGGTGTGAGGGTGTGTATGTGTGTATGTATGTGTGTGTGTATGTGTGTGTGTGTATCCCCATGTGCTTTTGAAGGCCAGAGAAGGTGTCTTGCTCCATCACTTTCTGCTTTATTCCTGTGGGTCTCACTTGAGCTGGAGCTAAGGCTTGCAGCCATCAGACTCCAGTGACCCTACTGTCTCTGCCCCCCAACAGTGCTGGGGTCACAGGTATATGCATAGCGACACCCAGATTTTTGTTTTTTTTAACATGAGTGCTAAGGATTTGAACTCAGACCCTCATGTGTGCACAGCATGTGCTTTTACCTGCTGAGTCATTTCTCCAGACCTTGCTTTGCTTTTCTATGCCTCCACTTCTCCACTTCTAAGGCGGGTGTGATGCTAACACTTTCAGAGGGCAGTTACAAAGAAGAAATACAAGAAGTGGTTACGGTGGTAGCTACCATGCATTGAGTGCTGGCAGAGTGCATGGGAAGTGTGCTAGCCTTCACTTCAAAAGTCAGGGACCAAGGCAGTGACCAGCAGGCCCACACTGCACCCACGAAGAAGGGAGGTAGAATACAGAGGCAGAAACAAAGGCTGCAGAGTGTTGAGCCCTGGCCTAGCTGTGGGTCCACTCAGTGAGCCCTGCACATTCTGTACTGGGTCCCAGCATCCCCATGTACTTATGCGCTGGGAGGAGGATAGTTGGAAGATGCACTGTGCCACCAAGAAATGAATAATTGGATTGGGGCGATGGCTCAGTGTTTGGAGTACTTACCATGCAGTGTGAGAACTGGAGTTCAGATCTCCAGAACCCACCTAAGTGCTGGCTAGGTGTGGCAACTGCCACCTAGATCTGTATTCTTGGTTAAGATGCAGGGGCAGGGGCTCTCCAGGTCAAGAGCAAGCTGGCTAGCTAGACTAGCCTGTGTCTGAGCTCTGTGCTCACTTGAATAAGATGGAACCTGACAGAGGAGGACTCCAGGTATCAAATTCACAACTTCAGACACACACACATGTGCACATATGTGTACCCACACCTACACTCATGAACATGCATATGCATCCATGCATACCACACTAACACATACATGCAAGAAAGGAGGGGAATTGAAGAGATGGTTCAGTGGTTAAGAATATTAGTTGCTCTTGCAGAGGATTTAGGTTCAGTTTCCAGAATCCACTTGGCAGCCCACAGCTGTCTGTAACTGCGGTTCCAAAAAATCCAATGCCCTCTCTAGCCTCCACAGGCACTTGCAGGCGAAACACTAACATACATGAAAACAAATACAAATTTAAAAGAGTCAGGCTTTCAGGGCCCCTCTGAAGAGCAGCAAGAGTTCTATGTGAGCCCCCCCCCCCCCCCTACCGTTTATGTCCTGTATACTAGCTGCTGTTCCCCTTCCTGGCCCTTGATAAATAGTCTGCTTTTCTCCATGTGGTGTTTGTCTCTTGTCGAGAATGTGCAAGCTTGAACTCTTCCAAGCTTATCTTTACAGTGGATTTCCTGCTGGTGGTGGATCTGCCTGATCCCCATTGAACAATAATTCATATCACCCAATTGCGCAGATAATACTGACGTCCAAGATGTAGGTGGCCTTGGCAGACCCCTGCTCTTTCTGTCTGGGTGGGAATCTGAAAACATTAACCTCGGCTGGCAAACGCCCAATATCCCTCTCATGGTCAGAAAGCCAGAACTGGGTCCACTTGGAGTGGGTGGGAAGGAAGTTCATTCATCTATCAGCTACGTGTTGGGCCTCCTTTGTATATCAGGCAGTGGGTGACTTCCAGGCGCACAGATAAGACAATGCAGAGGACAGGGCAGTTCTGGAGCCCTAGCCAATGATAATAGGAGAGCTTTGTCCAGGGGCATAAGTGAGGACTGAGCTAGTGGAAGAATAGAAGTAGGAGTGTGCAGTCTAATTTAGGAACTCGAGGAAGTCCTTTGGGCTACGTGTGTGTGTGTGTGTGTGTGTGTGTGTGTGTGTGTGTGTGTGTGTGTAGTCAGAGGACGACTTTGAATGCCACTCTTCTGTAGATATACCTTGTCTTTTTTTTTTTTTAAAGATTTATTTATTATGTATACAGTATTCTGCCTGCATGTATGCCTATACTCCAGAAGAGGGCATCAAATCTCATTATAGATGGTTTTTTAGCCACCATGTGGTTGCTGGGAATTGAACTCATGACCTCTGGAAGAGCAGCCAGTGCTCTTAACCTCTGAGCCATCTCTCCAGCCCCTATACCTTGTCTTTTGATATAGGGTCTCCCATTGCCCTGAGACTCGCCATCTTAGCTAGGCTGACTAGTTAGTGGGCCACACAAGGATCCACCCATTTCTACCTCCCCAGAGCTGTATGCCACCAAACACAGCATTTTTCTTCTCCCTCTTTTTAATGTGGGTTCTGTCACTGAACATAAGTTCTCCTGATTGTGCAGTGAGAACATTACTGACTGAGGCTGAGTTTTAACCAAAAGCTATATTTATTGAAAGTCAGCCTTCAGTGGCAGTTGCTAGGCAGGTCTGTAGAAACAGGACAGTTCTTTGCCTATTGTCCAGAGTGTCATAGCACACTGACCATAGGCATCTAGGAAACCAGTGCTTCTCCTCTACCCAGACACGTTACTGCATGGTATTTGGCCCCTTGTCAGGATACCAAGGCCCCATTCTGATCATAACTAGCACATTCCGAGGGAAACTGTCCTGCCCCCACAACCCCAGCCAACAGGCCCTTGTACCACTTGTACCAGCCTGGATTTTCTCTCCTGATATAACTAAGCCCACTGGCATTTGCTTTGATTAAGATTATGGTATGGTTGGCATCTCTGAGATTTCAGGTCCAAAATATGTAACAGAGCCTAGGATGATGGGAAATCCAAGCATTCGCTGGCAGGAACCCAGGTGCTGCCAAGAGGACTGGGCATGTGGCCTGGTTGATGCTTGCACACCGTGTGTACAGAAGCCCCTGGCTGGAGGAGAGGAGGTTTCCTGCCTAGTCTGGAGATCAGAGAGGGGTCAGGCCTGGTGAACAAAACCTGAAAAAGGCCTCTCTCCTCCTGCCCTTCTTTACCCTACATGCTCCAGCTGGCCCAGCCTTAGCCGTGGAGTGACAGAACTCACCAACAGGAAAAATGTAGTAACTGCAAAGACATGCAATGGGTTCAGACATTGCCCCAAAGCAAACCTCACAAAGTCTGGGGTTTGGAGCAGGCTCTGAAATGACCATCATTGTCTGGCTATGTGGAGAAAGATGCTGTGTGGATCTGGACTGAGGAAGCTGGTTTTCTCCAGGCACCTCTGTCCAGAGAGGAAGCCACCCCTCCAACCCCCATACACTCCCCAAAGTCTCCAGGGGTGAGTCAGTTCTCAATGGTGACTTCATTTCCTCTGACTGGGTGTCTACAAACTCTCTGGAAGCTTCCAGCCAGTGAACTACACTGATTGCACTGTGTGAGCTTCTGATAATGCTTGATGGCCCTTTCCCTCTGAGACCCTGGCAGCCAAGGGGAGTGACAGCCGGAGGATGAAGTATTTGCTTAGGAAGGGGGTTGTGTTTTTAAGATAGCACTTAATCCCAAATGGAGGGAAGTTTCCAGATGTCTCTGCTCTATGCGCGAGAGGAGAGGGTGAAGGTCTCTATTGTTGCCTGGCTGAACAGGTTCACCTAGTCTTCATGCGTCTACCCACCCATCCCCCACGCCTACCTGGACACATCCTCACCTGTGAACCCCTGCCTCTACTGGACCACTGCCATGCTTTCAGGTCTTATACAACACTGAGGCTATGCACAAAATTAGAATTACTGTGCCTACCTAGGTCGCAGTGTGGCCCCCTCTTGTGTCCTAACAGACTGTGTCCTCCCTGGAAAAAGACACAGTCTTCTTCAACGTGCAGTGACTTGGAATGGACCTTTTACGAAGTCCTGTTTGTCTCTTCTTCACCAATGGCCCCAGTGCCAACAAGACCAATGCATTTAAGACCTTCAGCATCTGGGTGCATACCAGCTCTCCTCCTTTCTCCCCTTCACCCCTCCTTCTCTCTGAGTGGGCTCCATTAGCTGAGATGTTTGGTTTTCTTTTTATTTCCACCAAACCAAAAGCGGTACTGCCCAGTAGACTAAGAAGTGAAACCATCCGGGCTCAGATCCTGGCTTTGTCCCTTTCAATCTGACACCATGGACCAGTTAGTTGCCTGAGGCTTTGTGCCCTGCTTTCCCCTCTTTGGGAAATGGTCAGAATAAAAGTTCTCTTGCATGATCATAATAATTCCTGAATTTGAGAAGTCAAACACGTGAACATGAGTGGATGCTTCACAAATGTGGGCTACAGCGACAATGATGATGATAGGGAAAACCCTTCCTCTGATGTCCCTTGCATTCTACCATGCAGAATTAGCTTTTCCCCTCCTGTGCATGAAATAGAACGAACCACATGGCATTCTACTTGTTTATTTCCAAGTCCAAATTTATCCCATGGCCTAACAGTCTCTAGAAGCAGGCACTAGTTTTCAGTAGTAAGACTCCAACATTCAGGGCTACAGAGATTACTCAGTGGTTAGGGACACAGAATGTGCTTTTGAAAGATCCAGGTGTAATTCCCAGCACTCACATGGTACCTCACAACCATCTGTAACTCCAGTTACAGGGGCTCTGGTGCCATCTCCTGGCCTCCATGAGCACCAGGAATGCACCTGATGCATAGATATACATGTGGGCAAAACACCCATATGTGTAATAAAATTCAAAACTTTGTAAAAAAAAAAAAAAAAGCAACATGCACACCAGTATGTGCCATGCTTTTCTCTAATAACCTTTTTCTCATGCAATTTTTGTTTGTTGAGCCTAACCTAGAATTTGCAGTCCTTATGCCTGAGTTCTGGGATTACAAACATATACCACTGTGCCTTAAATTCTTAGTTGTTTAATATTTATTTTATGTTTATGTTAGAATGTCTGTAGTACATGTGCATGCCATGTATGTGCAATGCCCACAGAGACTAGTAGAAGGCAACAGGTCCCCTGAAACTAGAGTTACCTCTGGAGCTGTGAGGCACTATGTGAGTGCTGGACAGTAAACTTGAGTCCTCTGGAAGAGCAGCCAATGCTCTTAACTTCTGAGTCATCTCCAGTCCAGTTTTCTTTTAGCTGGGGCTCACTATTTTATTGTATGTAATAAAACCAACACCCTATAAGATTCATCCCACTAAAGTATATAAATACCACCACTTCCTAATTCTAGAACATTCCAAAAGGAAGCCATATATCCAGTAGAATTCATTTCCCAATCCTCCCTTCCCTTTAACCTTATCACCACCAATCTTTCTGTCTCTACAGATTGCCTGTTCTGTACTTTAGATCCCCAAACTCACATCAATGCTGGCTGGGTATGGTAGCCCATCTGTAATTCCAGGGTTCAGAAGGCAGAGGTTGGAGATCCCCATAGTAAAAGCAAGATAGATAGCTAGACTATCCTGTATCAGTGAGCCCTGGGGTCACTTGAATAAGGTGTAGAACAATCAAGGAAGATGCCTGATGTCAGCCTTGCCATCCGACATGTGTACCTGTATCCACACATATATGTACCCATGATATCACACACATACAGTATCTTGCTTATCCATCAATTCATAGGCTCAAAGTTGTTTAGAGTTTGGGGCTGACATGAAAAATCCTTCCCTTGACATTCATGGAGAGGTGTTTGATTCTCTAGCGTTTGTGTACCTAGGAGTGGGATGGCTGGCTAATATGGCATTTATTTAACTCTATATTTAACTCTGTATTTAACTGTTAAAGGAATCGCTATACCAGACTGGTTGAAATCATTAGCAAGATGTGAGCTTTGAATATTTCCAGCTCTTGATTCATATGACCCCATTAAATTAGAACCTTAACTAGTGATGAGGGAGTGACCTCTCATCATGGCTTAGTTTTGCATTTTTCTGATGATTGATAATGTTAGGATCTTTTTCTCTACTTTCTGAATCTTTGTATGTATATATATATATATGTATATATATATACATATATTTAAAAAGCACATTACTTAAATTCTTTCTCTAGGGTTTACTTGGGTATTTTAATATATTTTTCATTTTAAGTTGTCAAATTTTATGCATATTAGAAACAAATATATCATCAGAACTTATCAGTTATGTGGTTTTCAAATATTTTCTCCCATCAGTAGGGCTGTCTTTTCCCTTTCTTCTTTTCTTTTGCCAGCTTGGGGAAGGAGTAGGGGTTGGGAGGTGAGGCAGTCTGGCCTGGGCTCACAGACATATGCCACTATGGCTCTCTTCACTTCCTTGACAATAATATCACTTTTGAAATGTCACTTTTATTTTAAGATTGATGTGTGTGTGTGTGTGTGTGTGTGTGTGTGTGTGTGGTGGGGTGGCCATCTGTATGAATGTGCTTGATGGGCCAGGAGAGGGTGTAAGATCCCCGAGCTGGAGTTACAGGTGGTTGTGAGCCACCCAACATGGGTGCTGAGAAGGAAACTCCGGGCTTCTAGGAGAGCAGAGAATGCTCTTGGCCACTGATTCATCTCTCCTGGTCCAGCACTGAAGTTTTTAATCTTGATGAAGTCCAGTTTCTCAATATTTTCTTTTGTTGCTTGACTCTTGGTTCCAAGGAACTACTGGCTAGCCTTCAGTCATAAGAATGGATATTCCATATACTTTCACAACACAGAAATGCTTTATTCTTTTACTGTGTACTTATTTTGTGGTGCTGGGGTTATGTGGCCCAGGGCCTGTACACATGAGACTAGCGCCCTAGCCCAATACACTTTCATAAGGTGATCCTATTAACAATAGTCCTGTGAGGGACAGCAGCTCTTCACAGACCCAGTTCACAGGAAAAGAAACTAAGAGGTGGCATGGCAGGACTAGGATCTGATCTTGTCCAGCCTTGCCTAGAACCACCTGCACATCTTACAGTGCCTTCTTCTAAAAGCCTTTGTGTATCCACCCATGGTTTGAACTGTGTCTGGTCCGTGATGGGCCCACAGGGAACAAACACTGGGTGGATGAATGACAGACACCCTATGTGCTGTGGCAGCACTCCCTGAACACTTAAGGTTGCTAAGTGTCTCCTTTCCCTCCACAGTGTCTCATCGTTGGAGGAGGACCGTGTGGCTTGCGCACTGCCATTGAACTTGCCTACCTGGGAGCCAAAGTGGTTGTGGTAGAGAAGAGGGACTCCTTCTCCCGGAACAATGTGCTGCACCTCTGGCCCTTCACCATCCATGACCTGCGGGGCCTGGGAGCCAAGAAGTTCTATGGGAAGTTCTGTGCTGGCTCCATTGATCACATCAGTGAGTGGAGCTTGGGGTGGGGTACTTCAGGAAGACTTAGGTCTCACTGTGGTGGGCCCATCTTGCCACATCTAGGAGTCCCAGATGGTCCTTTGAGGATCCATACATCCAACTCGCAGGTGTTATCTGAAGGACTGTGCATTAGTTACTTTTCTTTGGCTGAGACCAAATACTTCACAGGATTCATTTAGCTTGAGGAGACTTTTGTTTGGGCCTAACATGACAGGAAAGCCAAAAAGGCAAGCAGTATCATGGCCGCTAGCTCATATCTAGGCAGCTCTAGAAATGTAGAGAGGCCCAGCAGAAAGGTCTGGCTATAAACTTCAAGCTTCCGCTCCTCCCCCAGTATCCCACTTCTTCCATCTAGGCCACATCTCCTTAAAGTCCTACAATCTCCTAAAATGGTACCACTGGATGAGGATCAAACACATGAGCCCATGAGGACATTTCTCATTCAGACCATGACAGTCTGTGTTGTGACTTATCCTGGGCAATGTGCTATGTCCCACTGGTCATGGATTCTGGCTCATACTGCTTGCCAAAATACATGCCTCCAGGGCCTAGGTGCTTGACACATAATGAACAATAAACATCTGTTGGTGAATGAATGAAACACAAATCCCAGAGGTAAGCAGCAGAGACTGTACACTCCAGAAGCTCTCTAAGATTTTGACAATAATAAAATGTGCTTAACGGAGTGAGTCACACTCCCAGAAGGAACTTGAAAGAAAGAACTCACAAAACCTCTAACAGGGCCAGATGGCTGGGACTTCCTTGTGCAGAGCTATTTGGACATTGTACTGCTAGTACTGGGAAGCAGGGCAGGTGGTAGATCAGAGGAGTAACGTCATTGAATGTGTCATCTCTGATGGATGTCTCACCAGTGTTCTGTAGAGCTTGGACAAGAGACCAGTCAACATGCTGTGACTTCAGGGAGGCTGGGAATAGAAGTTGAGAATATAGCCCCTGAAGATGCTGGTCAGTCTCTGAATGCCTGTGTGGGCATGGCTCCTGTTCTGCTGTTAGTCGCTCGTAGAATCTTGAGGCAATATCTGAGCACACCAGCTTTGGAAGAAGCAGCATCCCTCCTCTCAGTTTTGCAGGGAGGTGGTCTCTAACCATCATACATATGACAGTCAAACTTATGAAAGTCAGGCAGGTCTCCTGGTTAGTCAAGTGTTTGAACTGAATTAAATACAAAGCATGTCTCTTTTATTTCTTCTCAACTTGGTTCAAACTCCTTACTTTCCTCAGGCCTCAATTTTATCTCCTGTAAAACAGGATTAATTCTGTTTCCTTGAATTGCTAAGGTGGCATGGGGTCAAGTTTATAATATGCTAGCACCATGCCTGTTGCGTGGTGAATACTAAGTGCTTTGTGTCTGGTGGCATATAGTGGGTGAGGTGCCGTGAACCCCTTACTTCCCCATGGGGGTGGGTGAGAGGGGAGCCAAAAGAACCATGAGACCAGAATTGATGGGAAAAGTGAGTGGGGTGTGGGTGGGACTAGAGAGAATTATCAGCCGCTAAGGGTGTAATTTATTCAAACACAGAAGAATTTACCAGCAGCAGCCCCAGAGTTTATTCCCACTTTGGGATGAGAAAATTTCAGGAGTTCAATGGAAAGAAATTTGTATTTGCCCAGGAAGCCACAGCATGAGCTGGCCGGATACTCTGTCTCACCCAGAGAAGAAGGTTTGTCAGTTAGAATGTGGAGTGAAGGCTCAGAGCATAGTGCTGACAAGGCAAGCTCTGTGGGAATGGAGGTGGGGACTTACAGAACACCTACCAGGTGCTGGAAGCCAGGAACCTTGACACTATGAGGTGTGGCCACACCTCCCCTGGAAAGACTGTCTCCTTAGCAGGTTGTGGCCTTGGTTCTGTATGCTCAGCTGCCTGGCCTCTGTTCAGACAGTGGGTGGTCTCCAGCCCAAGCTGCACCATCGGGTTCAGCATTGCTCAGAAGTTCTCTCTGTGTCCTGTGCTCAGACTGTCCACTCCCCACCACTGTTCTTCCAGCCCTAGGTTCTTAGAAGTTGCCTGTCTCCTAAGCCTAAGGGAGAGAGACCATTGACCTGCACATTCATCTTCCCTCCTTAGTATCCCAAGACAGAAGCAAAGCCAGCCATCCCTTCCAACTCTGGTCCCTCTTGGATTTCTCTCCTCCTCCCTCCCCTCATTATCAGTCTTCCTGCTCCTCACCTTGGACCCCACTTTCTGTGGGGACCCCCATTCTTACTCCTTAGCTCAAAAGATTTGTTCTAGAAGAGGAAGTGTGAGCTGTCTATCCACTCACACTCTTCCTATAGTTGTCTACTTCCTTTCTGTCACCACACTAAAGAGATTTTTACCCAGAAGCTTCCTGGCTCCCCGGTGCCCTGGTCTTATGTGGCCTTCATTGTCCTCAGTCTCTCCAGGGAATCTGATGCTCCCAATTACTCCTCTCTCTGCCCAGTCCCTCTGTCCCTCTGCTTCCTCCAGTAGAGTCCGTGTGCCCATCGCCCTCTGACACCTGGCACACTGTGGGTACTCGGTGAATATTAGATGAGCCCCACCCGCTCAATACAGAGAAGTCCACAACAAGTTTACAGCTTCTCGCTGCACAGAAAAATGGTTGGAGGCATACCCATTTATGCTGAGTGGTGGGGAACAAACAAGATTGCACTTCCTGGAGGCATTTGAAATGGTAAAAAGTAAAGAGCACTGAGCCCAGCTGGTGGGGAGAATTCCCTGCCTTCCCTTACCATTGGGGAGGAGTGGCTTTAGGCAGAAGCTTCATCCAGTGAGCCTCCAACTCTCCTTGTGGCACCTGACTCTTTCTATCTCCTCCTTTCTCCATCATTATCTCATCAGATCCAGAGTCTGGCTCAGCAAAGCTATAGGAAAGACAGATCTCCATAGCCAGAGCAGCCTGCTACAGCTAGAGCAGAGCTGCCAGGTCTTACAGAACTATGTCCATGCTCCCCTTTTTACATTGTGTGGCCTGGAGCAGTCACTTGACGTTATTACTTAATATCTTCCTCTATTAAATGAGGATAAGAAGAGTCCCCAAGGGCCACTGTGTAGGATAAAAATAGATGGAAGGCCCTGGAGTCCCTGTCACAAACTCAGCTGATGTGGTGCCAAGCTCAGCTGATGTGCTATGCTCCGAGCTGACAGTACTTACATGCAGGTGGTGTTCAAGCATTGCTCCTGACAGCCATGTCCCTTCCCTTCCTTCCTGACAGGTATCCGTCAACTACAGCTCATCCTGTTCAAGGTGGCCTTGATGCTGGGAGTGGAAATCCACGTGAATGTGGAATTCGTGAGGGTTCTAGAGCCTCCCGAGGACCAAGAAAATCAAAGTACAGTATAATTTTCTTCCTCTGCCCTGAAGGCAGATATTCCAAACGGGAATTGGCACTGGTGGCTCGCTGAGCCTATCTCTGCAAGTTATTTTTGCTGGGAGCTGTTTGGCATTCTTCCACTGACAAATACTTTACCTTTTTTGACCATTTCTGTGGCTTTGGGCTTTATTCTTCAGCTCCTGACAGGGGCGGTGGTGATGGGGGAATTATTATTATGCCATGAAGTCTATAATTTGGTTACCCAACCCTAGGAAGATGCAACTTTAACAAATGATGTCCAGTCAGTGGCAGGAAAGAAGACAGATCAGGTAGTGTGATAAGAACGTTCACATGTGCTTTGGATGTGTGTGTCAGTTCACACACAGATGGGTAGCTATACATACTGGACTCTCAGAGTATTTTAAAATACAATAAAGAAACTGAGACAGCTAGAACAGTCATAAAATAAAGCGTATAGATATTTCTTGGTATACATATATGTCTTAGGGTTTTATTGCTGTGAAGATACCGTAACCATGGCAACTCTTTGTTTGCAGTTTTTTGTTTGTTTTGTGTTTTTTCAAGACAGGTTTTCTCTGTGTAGCCCCGGCTGTCCTGAAACTCACTCCATAGACCAGGCTGACCTCAAACTCAGAGATCTACCTGCCTCTGCCTCCCATGTGTTGAGATTAAAGGTGTACGCCACCACCACCCAGCAACCACGGCAACTCTTGTAAAGAAAAATATTTCATTGAGGCTGGCATACAGTGCAAAGGTTTAGTCCATTATCATCATGGCAGGAAGCACGGTAGCATGCAGGCAGACATGGTGCTGGAGAGGTAGCTGAGAGTTCTGCATCTGGATTAGCAGGTATCAGGGAAGAGACAGTGAGCCACTAGGCCTGGCTGGAGCTTCTGAAATCCTGAACCCCCACACTACTGATGACCTCCTCCAAACAAGGCCAAACTTACCCCAGCAAGGCCACACCTCCCAGTAATGCCATTCCCTATGAGCCTATGGGAGCCATTTTCATTCAAACCACCACAATGTATATATGATAAGTGTGTGTATACATACATATTAAAATACATATATACATATGTATTTTAAACTCTATTGAGTTTTAATTTGTACATCCTAAAATGCTTTCATCTAGGCAGGTTCTTGTTAGAGATTCTTTTTTCTTCTTTTACTATGCATATTTAAATTCTGATATTTAGCTGAACATGGTGCACACCTATAATCCTAGCACTGAGGCAAGATAGCTGTAGGTTCAAGGCCAGCCTGTGCTACATACTGAGAATACATCTAAAAAACAAAAACTAGAAAAATCAAATTCTGATCTCTTTCACATGCCATAAGCATAGGGTTTGTCCAGCAAAGTTTCATATCTTGCTGTCAGAATTGCCTCCTGCCTTGGAAATGCTGAGTTATGAAGCAGCGTGTGTTGAAGACTTTGCAGTTTTCCGTGGAGGGTACACCACTAACTTCTCCTGGCCTCTGCCCTGTATATTTGACAATATACAGGGAAGCTTCCCTTGCATTTTCAGCAAGACACTAGCATTTGGGGCATTCGGAGACTGTGTGCTCCTAACTTTTGGAACATTTCAGTTGGATAGTTGGTCCTAACTCTGAGGACCCAGCCAGTTTTGCCTCGAGAGTGCACTTCTATAAACAGCAGATCATAGGAATAAGAAGCAGAAATGCAAAAGGACTCCCTGGCATTTCATACACTCTCTGGGGTCTGCTCGACAATGAGAAGCCATTGAATATGGGGCAAATATGGGTGAATCTGACAAGATCCAGACAGCGGACAGGGAGAGCAGTTTGGGGATGGATTGTTGAAGGTGACCTTCCTAGCAAAGGCCAGCCACACCAGGTGAGGAGTTGGCCATGACTCCCTCTTGGCCTCATTCTGGATTGCACTGACACAAAACCTGAGGTAACCAGAGAGAACCTGGATATAGACTGTCCATGTGTGCCTGGTCAGCAACCTGGGAACCGCATGCTACCCAGGATAACTAGGAATGTGGCCAAATATGAAATAGGAGGCGTAATTCAAACATTATGAGAATGGTTTTTTGCCATTAAAAAATACCTCAGTTTCATAGTTCTCAACCATGAGCTCTGCAGACAACAGCACTGAGTCACAGTGTCAAAACGCTGGAGATGTCTGATGCCCAGGACTTCCTTCCTTCAAAGCTCCACTGGGTTGTTATTCATTTCTCAACGCTGACAGGGAGGAGTGGCATCACTCTCTCAGCCTGTCTCTGTCAGCTCATCTGATAATCTCTCTGTCCTGGTAGAAGTTGGATGGCGAGCAGAATTCCTCCCTGCAGACCACGCCCTGTCTGACTTTGAGTTTGATGTCATTGTTGGTGCAGACGGCCATAGGAACACCCTAGAAGGTGAGGACTCTTCTTCTGGGGCTAGCGCTGAGAGATAATGAGGGGAACCACAGAAGGAAGATCAAGATGGCAGATGCTTCATCTAAAACTAGAGAACAGGCTGTTCTGTCCTGCCTGAGGCTGAGCGTGTGATGACACCCATTCTGCCTTTCCTCTCGCTGGACCTTAGCATCCCCAAATAAGAATATGGGTAGCAGAACCCTCTCAGAGCACTGAGGCAAGGGATGGGGAGGACTTATCTGTGAAAATTCTTTTTAAAGGGAGGAGGTGCTGTGGGAAAAGTCAACACAAACTCACTGAGCACCTGCCGCTGTGTTAGCCAAAGTGCTCTCCCGTCTCACCTCATCTAAGGCAAACATCTCAAGACTTCAATGGCATCCGTTCATGTTCAAGGACTCTGCCAGTCAATGGAGGAGCCCTCTTTCTTCATAACCCTTAAGCATACCCACTTCCAGGCAGCTAATCAAACTGTGAAGATCCAAAGCCACGTTTCTCTAAGTCCAGCAGATGGACTTCATGCATTCATGCTTAAGAGTGTTGTCTGAGACCATGGGCGGTAAATAACATAGCGCCAGTGGCATCTCTTAGAACAGGGATAGTTGTGATTCTCAATATGCCCCTGTCAAGGGTCACAGGTTGCATATACATGGCTGAGAGATGTCATTCTCTGAGGACAGGATACACATACTGAAATAGCTCTTACCTCAGAAAATTCTGAATGTGTGGTCCTCCAACTCAGGCCTCTCCTGTTGGCTACACTCTGCCTGGTCTGTACTCACCCTGTGTTCATTGCCTTACCCATCTTCTCCCAGTAATATCTGACAAGGCACTTTGAAGCTGTCAGTGTGGATACTTATATGAATTATGGGGTTGTTCTGGTGGTTTGTGAAAAATATGGGTCTGGTTGCTTGAAAGCCCAGGGTCTATGCTCAGCCTGCTATGGGTTGGACCCTCCCACCTCAATTACTAATAAAGAAACTGCTACCACAGACAAACCCTCAGGTCAATCTGATGGGGGCAATTCATCAGTTGAGACTTCCTTTTCCCTGGTATGTTTAGGTTTGTGTCAAGACAAAACCAGCCAGCACATATGCTAAGTACCAGCCAGCACATATACTAGGTACCAGCCACTGGGAACTAGTATACTGGTTTCTTTTGCTAGGCTTCCGTGTTGCTTGCCTTATGGAAGTACCACCCCATCTCTGTCTTTATCTGTTTTCATGCTTATCCCTCAGCATGTATATATGTCCACCTTTCCCTAAGAATAAAGACATCAGCCATATTACAGTACAGGCCCCATTCTACTCCACTAGACCTTATCATAACTAGACACATTTGTAATAAGTCCATCCCCAAAAAGGTCACATACGGAGGCACCAAGAGTTAGGACTTCATTATACAAACTTGATGTGGGGATGCCAATGCAATACGACCCATAACAACAAAGATATAAAGAAAATCCCTGTCATATGAATGTTCAGGCGAGTCCTATTTCTCAAAATAAGGTTTTCTTTTTCAATTAAAATGCTAACAAAATCATTTGGATCATGTAGGACCCCAGTGCCAAAGGGCCTTAAGAGTGTGTTCAGTGACATACCCACCACATGCAGAGGGCTGAGCTCTGTGGTAACCTGCTGCACAGATCATTTTGGCTACTAGCCTGTAGATATGTGAGCAGGGAATATGGTCCAAAGGTATAGACAAGAACAGAGCCCCACTGACTTCAAAATGGCTCTTGTGGAGCCTGCCTGCTCCAGTGCCCCTGTCCCCATTGTCTATGGGACACCAAGAAAAGTTTTCTCAGCAATGTTGTCTGAGTTCCCACCTGATCTAGAGGACTGACCAATGTGCCCTTTCCCTTCCTCAGGGTTCAGGAGGAAAGAGTTCCGAGGGAAGCTGGCCATCGCCATCACTGCCAACTTCATAAACAGGAACAGCACGGCTGAGGCCAAGGTGGAGGAGATCAGTGGTGTGGCCTTCATCTTCAACCAGAAGTTCTTTCAGGACCTGAAGGAAGAAACAGGTGAGAGCCTCACCTCTCTGAACTGGACTCTATTCACAGTTTCTGTGAGTGTGTGCATGTGTGTGTGTGCATGTGTGTACATGCATGTGTGCACATGTGTGGTGGCCAGAAGACAACCTCTAGTGTCAGTCTTCAGATGCTGTATACTTTTTTTGTTTTTATTTTTTGAGAAAATGCCTCTCATTGGCCTAATGCTTGACAAGTAGGCTAGGTTAAATGGCCAGTAAGCCCCATGGATTTCTCTCAGCCTCCCAGCACTGGAGTTACAGTACCATGTCTGCCTTCCCCAACCTCATGGATTCTGGGGATCAAATTTCATTCTGCAGTACTTGCAGAGCATGCATCTTTCTGACTAACCCAACTCCCCAGTCCCCTGTCCAAGATTTCTGAACTGTTCCAAGGCCTGTTCCCAGTGGTTGCTTGGACTAGAGTATGAGAACAAAGCTCTCTTGGTACAGCAAACATCCAGAGACCCTTCAAGGACAAGAGGGAATCTTGAGAGAATGTTCTGGATGTTCTGTGTGAAGATAGGTAATAGAATTTGTTGATAGATAGTGGGCATGCCCTGAGTGTTTGTTGTATGTCGATGCTCAGCATTGTGGAGTACAAAGTCAGGGTAACCCTCATCCCTCCTGAAGTTTCCCCTTATCCAAAGAGTATACCCACATAAAGCACTGTAACACAGGAAGTTGGGAAGGCTGTGCCCAAGGTTGGCATGAGATGCTGGGGAGACTCTGAGGAGGGAGCTTATAATCTGATGGGAGAGCTGGAAGAGTCCCAGGTGCTTTGTGCAGCAAGCACATCAGCTACCCCTCCCTATGAGACAAGACACGGACCCCTGCCTCCACCCCACCTCTACCCCCACCATGCTCTGGCAGCAGTTGCCACCTAACCATGGGTCTATAGAACAGAAGTTATTGATTCAATATCAATAGCTTAGCAGATATTCTTTTGAATACATGCTACGTTCCAAATACTGAGTGCACAGCCTGAGGCAGGTCAGCAAACCAAGGCTTATAGTCTGTGTGACCAGATAGCCAATGCACAAACAACTCATAAGAATAAAGGAGAAACAAACAGGAATTGACTTTTTTATAACCTAACCAAAAATGCAGATTGTTCCTTGAAAAGTCAGTTCAGTGATAATATTAAATTAAGCCTTGCCAGGTGTGATGGCACATGCTATAATCCCAGCACTTGGAGGGTGGAGGCAGGAAGATCAGGTTTCAGGGCTAGCACCAGATACACAGTAATTTTAAACCAGCCTCAATTGTAGGAGACCTTGTCTATAAAAGAAGTGGAAGTATGTTCCTGGTACTCTCTGACTGCCCCATTGGCCCTGGTCTGTTGATGCTTTCTGTCAATGCCACCTACTCACTCATTTCATGTGGCTCCAGTTCTAATCAATGTATCCATATTTCTTCTTCTCCTTTTCTTGGCACATTTTAAGTATTGCCCATGTTTCTCATTTTCTCACTCAATGTCACATCTTAAAAATAGTTCTGATGGTAGGTTTGGGGGACTGTGGCATCTCTTGGCATCAAGCCTGAGGACCGTGGATGACCATGTGGATGTGGTATTGCTTTTGAGATGGGAATGGTTTTCTATATTCAAGGGGCCAAAGTGGGGAAAATCAAAAGTATCCTGTTTCATGGTACACTGAGATGATAGGACATTCAGATTTCAATGACCTTTAGCAAGGGCTTTGATTTCACAACATGTCTGTGGACATACATTCACATTGTCTATGGCTGGTTCCACCCTGAGTGTTTGTAACAGAGACCACTTTGACCCACAAAGACACACATGTTTGCTTAAAACCTTGGCCTCTGATGGCCACCTTCTGTGAGTTTCCTGTTAGGGTAACACTTTCCATGGAATCATTTCCTGTAAGGTTCAACTTCTAGGAACCAACTAAGGTGCTGAGCCAGGCTCTGCCTCTTGATGGTCACAGTGATATTTGCCATTTTATGGCCCTCTGGGCCTCCATAATTTATTATTACAAGTTTTAATATTTCCTTTCCAGAGTAAAATATCCTTTAAATGATTTAATACTTAATTCTCCAGCCCTTCCTTTCCCTTAGAAACAAAGAAAATAAATACTAAACCATCAAATAGGGATTATAACAGGGCATTGCATGTCTTTCTCTAAAGGTTTCACGAGGTTCCTTTAAACTTGGCTGTTATTGCCAATGTAAGTCATTGTCTCACATCAATGACAGCAATAAATTTCCTTTGATTCTTTTGGGGAACCTCTGCATGCATGTCTGTTTCCTATTTTACTGTAATAATAAGGGTGTTTCTATGGTTACCCAGCACACCTTGTATGGATGCTTTGAGGTCACTGTGTGCCTGTTATTTCCCTTCACAGAAGCTGAACCAGAGGGTCTCGGGCTCCAGTGAACATCCGAGTCACTCAGGGAGCTTAAGACTTAGGGTTCTGGCTTGACTCCCACTTTTTAACTCAGCAGCCCTGACAATTTGATATCCTATTAGGCTCTCAGGTGAAGCCAGTGGCTCCTACTGAGCTTCCCTGCATCCCCTTGGGAACACAGAGCTGAGAGATCATCTCATAGCATGATTTTAAATACAGAAACCTAATGCATGAATGTTTTGTTGTTCATGAAAAGAACAAAAATGTTGGGCATGGTGGTGTCTGTTTGTAATCCCAGCTCTAGGGTGTAGAGACAGGAGCATCCCTGTGGCTTACTGGCTGGCCAGTCTAGCCTAGTTGCTGAGCTTTGGGTCAATCATAGATCCTGTCTCAGAAGGTAGACACCTGAACAATGATACCTGAGGTTGTCTTCTGGTGTACACACAGGCACATGCACACACACACACACACACACACACACACACACACACACACACACACATATACCCCATTATGCAGTCCAGGGCTCTAACCTCAAGCTGTTGTTCCACTGACCCAGGTTTTCTCAAGCAAGCTAGGACCTGGTAGGGATGCTCTGTGGGGCACACGGTGGTTGGTGCCTGAGCCATGAAGTTGGGTTCAAAGTTGGTTTTTGCTTAGCATCCATAGTCCTGTCCAGCACTCCATACAACAAACACCTTCTGTCTACTTCTAACTTAGGAGTACTGGGCACCTGTGCTTGTTGTATGTTGTTTGGTTGTTTTGTTTTTGAACATGTCTTTGTGCAACCATAAAAGCTAGCTGCTTTGACCTGGGTGACTTCTGGCCCTCTCTTCTACCTTCCACAGCCTGGTATGTCTTTACTATTTATTTCATCTGTATCTTCTGCATGTACCTAATGAGGCCTGGAATGGAGCAAGGTGCAGGTTAGTAAACTGAGTCTGAATGCTTTTCCTTTCAGGGGTTGATCTCGAGAACATTGTTTACTACAAGGACTGTACCCACTACTTTGTCATGACAGCCAAGAAGCAGAGCCTGCTGGACAAAGGAGTGATCATTAATGTATGTACTTGGGGGCTGTGATTTCTTCCCTGTCTTCCCCTGGGCAAGATGGACTAGCATCATCATCAGATGTGGGAGAAGATACTATCCTGGTAGAATCCATGCAAGGGGGCAGAGGCTGCCTGCCACCTTCCTTGCCTTTGGTGTTACATGACTGCCCAGCCACATAGATATGTTTCAAACATGTTGTCATGAGAGACCTTTGCCCAGATATGCCCAGAATATGATCAGCTGAATCTTTTCCTTCCTTAAATGTCATTCATTTAACCCCATTCCTTCTTTAAGAGGTCACATTCACTTGGAGATAGGGACTCCTTGTCTTCGTGGAACAGAGAGATGCCATCACTTAGGAGTCTCACACTGTGTCCCTTTGCCATGGGGGAGCACTCACTGTGATAAACAGAGACCCAGCACTGCCATGAGCTAACTCAGAATGGTGGCCAAGTTATTGATCTCTTTTTAAATCTCAGTCTTAAGTCTACAAAATTGAATAATTCCTGTCTTAAAGGGTTTTTGAGACTCTGTTGTGGGAGTGCTGCATGAAGAATATACACACACATATATGTATGTATGCACACTTACACATCATGTATAGTACAATGCCTGGTAGACAGTGGCTTTCAAGGTTCTTCCACACCCAGCCTTGTTTGGACACTTGCTCTCTGTCCTGTTTGGCTCCTTAGTTGCTCTCCATGGCTTTGTTTCTTGTTTTATTTATTTAATTTTGATCATTAATGTCTTACTGTGTAGCCCAGGCTATCTTCAAACTCTCCATCCTCTTGCCCCAGCCTTCCAAGAGCTGAGACCGCAGGCAAGTGTCCCAGGCTGAGCATATATTCTCAAGTATGAAGAGAACAAGGTGGCGCTGGAGAGATGACTTAGAGGTTAAGAGCACTTGCTGTTCTTCCAGGGGACTGGAGTTTGGTTACTGTCACCTGCATCAGGTGGCTCCAACCTACTGTAACTCCAGTTTCAGGACATCCAATGCTTTCTTCTGACCTCCACAGGCACTGCATGCACGTGACATATGCTTGCATACAGCACCATATGGATGAACAAAAATAGGCAAGAGGGGGGTGGGGAGGATGAGAGCTTTGTCAGGCCTCACCCTTCTAGATCTCCTGTGTTCATTGCTTCAAGATAAGGATCCCACAGCCCCAGGTCAGCTGCCTCAAAGTCCTGGCCTGGACCGGGACCACTCATTGTTGCTTGCCAGAGTACAGTGTGCCTATCTTCTCACCAGCTTGTCCTGGCGTCTAGCCTGGAAGAATGAGTAACTCAGGCCTCCCCTGGGCCTCCTCCACCTTGGCTGGGGCCTCTGCTGAGAGTGTGGGTTATGAGCAGAGGCTGTGGGTGGGCCTGGTGAAACTAGCCTCATCACCCCCACACACAGGCTGTTATGAACACCGGGCTTCCATATCTGCCAGTTCAGTACTAGCTAGTCTGTCGGGGTGGTGCCCTCTCCTTCCCTCAGGTGTACCTGTTGAGGTGGCTTCTCCAGTCAAATGCTGAGTACAATCTGGGGGGAAATATTTGAATTTCAAAAATAGAGCATTTGAAATCATAGCTCCCCAGGAAATGGAAGCAGAAGGTCACTCTGGTTATAGAGGAGGTTGTATATCTTGAGACCTCCTTTACTGGCACCTTACATGGGTGCAGTTAGCATCTCATCATACACCACTATTCATGACATCATGAATTAGTAGGGGTGAGCAGTATCATCTGCTGAGCGCTTATGTACCAGGCATGGCATGGGGTATTTCATGTGTACACTCTCACTCCAGCTTTAAGGAGGAGATCTTGTAATTATGTTTTTTCAAATGAGAAAGTGGCGACTCAGAATCAAGCTAAGCAACATGCCCAGATTCTAGCTGTGACAGTGTCTCATGTATGCCAAGCTGTCCTTGAATTAGTTTTATAGCTGAGGATGACCTTGAATTCCCGATCCTTCTGCCTCCCTCTCTCACATACTGAAATTACAGGTGTGCACCACCACTCCCAATTTGAATCAGTGCTGGAGACCGAACCCCAGTTTTTCATGTGCACTAGGGAGAACTCTATCAACAGAACCTTACCGTTTTGCAGCATCTTTGGGAAAGGTAGCCTTTAAGTTTCTTTGCCAAAGATGAGCAGAATAGACGTTGAGAATCTTCTAAAACTTTCTCTTCATTCTCTGACGCATGCTCTTTGGCTGCATCTCTGGGATGAACTCCCTCATTGTCCAAGCGCAGGTGTCCCCACTCCAGCAGAGAAGCAGGACAATACCCAGTTTCACAATCAAGCCACGAGTGTCCTCAGTGTCACAGAAAAGTGAACGACTGAGTCTGGAAAGAAATTCAGAGAGTGGCATGGCACACCTTTTTTTTTTTCTTTCTGATCTTGTTTGACTACTAACCACAGCATACCTGGACCCCAGTAACTTAACCCCATCCATTATTAAATCACATTTACTGGCTTGTTCCTTTGTCTTTTAATTATACTTGAAGTTATTACCAGACCCAGCCATGTGCAATGTGCTCCTTGTTTGCTGGGAGCCCGTTATCAAATACACTGTTCATTACACTTCCCAGTGTCCTCTGTCTAAATTCCTTCATGAGATAGATGTTTCATCACTTGGTGCCAGGAAAAACTCTCCTCCCCTGAGGAATTGCTATGCTTCATTTTCTGATAACGAAAGCCCATATCACATTTCCCCCTTTGCCTTGGATGCCAGGAAGCCCAAAGCCAAACTGGGTACTTAATCATAACTGTGCTAACAGCCACAGCTGGATCATGTGTTTATTTCCTTGGCTCTGGTTTTCTTGTTTTGGTTCGCATGCATGTGTGTGGAGGGGGTGTGTCTATCCACACACTTCCTACAGATACACATGCGCATGTGTACATCTCTGTGGAGGTCAGAGGTCAACTTCAGAGTGATTCCTCAGGAGCCATCATCTTGTTTTTTGAGACAAGGTCTCTCATTGGCCAGAAACTTGCCGATTAGGCTAAGCAGGCTAGCAAAGGACTCCCAGGGATCTTCCTGTCTCTGCCTCCCCAGCACTGAGATTATAATCACACACGGTTCTGCCCACCTTTTTATGTGAGTTCTGGGGTTTGAACTCAGGTCCCCATTTTGCACAGCACATGCTTTACAGGCTGATTCATCTCCCAGCCCCTCTGCTTCTGTCTTAAGTCGCCTCTGTGTAAAGACCCCCCCCCAATGGACTTTTATCTAAAGTGGGTATGGATCTAGGAGAAGAGGGAGTCTTGATGTATGTTTGCTCTTTCCCAGGACTACATTGACACAGAGATGCTGCTGTGTGCGGAGAATGTGAATCAGGAGAACCTGCTCTCCTATGCCCGCGAAGCGGCAGATTTTGCCACCAATTACCAGCTGCCATCCTTGGACTTTGCCATAAATCACAATGGGCAGCCTGATGTGGCCGTGTTCGACTTCACCTGCATGTATGCCTCAGAGAATGCAGCCCTGATGCGTGAGCGCCAGGCGCACCAGCTGCTGGTGGCCCTTGTGGGCGACAGCTTGCTTGAGGTACTCCCTGCCCTTACAGCCCTTGGTCCATGCTACAGTTCAGACCCACACATCTGTACTCAGGCTCACAGCCTCTTCTGCCAACATCCCAGGGAAGGGGAGGTTCTCGGACCTCTGCCAAGACCTTGGCCTGGGAGCCAGCACTTTTGGCTGAATTCTAAGATTTGTCAGCTTGCTGTAGCAGAAGCCTTTTCTCTCATCTCCAACTTCTTCTGGGCTGCATCTAGACTGAAGAACAAAATTAACCCATCCTGGTCTGGAGCCTAGGATTTTCCTTCTCTGAACATGTAGACCCCAAGCATGGCTGGGACCTGTTAACCCATGTGGGTGGCCTGTGTTGGCTTTCAGTGTAGGCCTTCTTCCAGAGTGTGAGGGAGGTTGGGAGTACAGGGATTTTCAAAGTGCTGTGTTCCCTATCACCCCCAGAAGTGCAAGGGATCCTTAGATAAATGACCATTTGGGGTTTAGCATCTGATCTTAATGTGAACACGGACTGTCTGCAGAGTTATCCAGGGCTGAGCGTCAGATTAAAAACCCTGCTTTGGGGACCATGGACCAGCTGTTTACCCTTGACTTGACCAGATCAGTCCTTGTTCACCCTTATTGTGGCCTGTCACTTCTATCCCTATCTCCCTCCCAACCTTCCCTTCCTCATTCTCCTTCTGTGCTAAGTGCTCTGGCAGGTTCCAACATTTTCCAGCCACAAAGCCTTTGACACTGATCTTCCCAAATGAAAGGCAATCAGAATCCTACCCATGATTTACATTGAACATAGAGGCCACACTTACATGAAGTGTTCCCTGGTTCCATTCTCTCCCTTCCAGAGCCCTCAGGTAGCTTTGCTACATGTGGGGCCATTAAATCCTTCACATTTGTGCTACAACTGCTCATGGTTCTGGTAAGTTGTGGGCAGCAAGGTTCCACCCTTGCCCTGGCTTGGAGCTGGCAATCAGAGAGTGTCAGAATGCAAGAGAAGACTGGTAGTCATTAGAGTCAAGGGGAATTTTACATGTGTTCTTTTACAGCCATTTTGGCCCATGGGCACAGGCTGCGCCCGGGGCTTCCTGGCAGCCTTTGACACAGCATGGATGGTGAAGAGCTGGGACCAGGGCACACCTCCCCTGGAGATACTAGCTGAAAGGTGAGTCTCAAGAGCAGAGCTCCTAACTGGGGCTACTGAGTAGAACTCTCCAGCAGGAGTAGAACCACGGCAACTGTCCTGCAGCTTCTGCTTTGAACTTATCTGTCTTCCCACATGTGGCCTGATGTGATCCGAGGGTCTCCAAGGACACTCTGTGTCATGATCCATCTCAGCGAGTTTCTCTGTGTCTGGTGTCTTAAATCCTGCATAGTAGAGACAAGTCTCAACATAGGCTAGTCCTAAGTCATGGCTCTCTGGCTTTTCTTATCCACACAAAGCCCTTTGGTTTATTTAAGGAGGTCTTCAAGGACATTGCACAGTGTCCTGTTCTGGATAAGGGTTCTGTGACCTTCCAGGCCTCTCCTACAGTTGAAGTCCTGGCTTCCTCACAGCCACAAGACCATGAACAGATGGCTGACTTAGTGCTGATATGGGAGACACGCTTTTGATAGCATTGGATGTGGACCGCTGTGGCCACAGGAGCGTGGCTGGGCAGTGGCTTTAACTGAACCAGAAGCTACTGAGATGCTGACCCTATGTTCCTGCCTCCTGTCCAGGGAAGGGGTTTACATCCCTACCACCTGGATGCTTTCCTTTTCTCCCTCTTTTTTGTCCCTTCTCACATTTTGCAGTTCTCAGGAGTATGTCAGACATCACAGGGGAGGATTATACAAACACACCCAGGGAGGCCAAGGAAGGTGGTAGCATAAGGACAAGGGCCTGAAGTGGCAAGAGCAACCCTTGACCTCTGGGTTCTGACTTCCTACAGAGAGAGTCTTTACCGACTGTTACCTCAGACAACCCCAGAGAACATCAACAAAAATTTTGAACAATATACATTGGACCCAGCCACACGGTACCCAAACCTCAACTTGCACTGTGTCGGGCCTCACCAGGTAAGCCCACTCCCAAGCCTGTCTTAAGCCCCTGCAGTGACCTGAGAAGAAGGAATGGTCTCCTACGTTGTCACATTCCTGGGACTAGTAGCTTGCTAGCCTAAGGGTGGAGCCAATTCTTTTCCCTACATGATGCAGAGGTACAATAAAGACAGTGTTCTTTAGATCCTGTGGGAAGGAACTAGAACACATATGGTGCTGCATGGGCCTCTGTTTATTTGCATGTTTTCATCTATTGTCATGTGTTAATTTGTCACTGCAGATGGGACACTGATTATACCTCTGTCTGCAAAATAATCCACTTACCTAGCTATCTCCCCTCTTCCTTACCAAGCATGTGCTCGGGCATCATTTATCCTGGGGATTTTATCCACCCAACCTCTGCCCTCTTCAGTTACTAGGACAGAGACTAGTACTGGTTTTTATCAGCCAATTAGATATTCACTGTCAGTTCTCCCACGTTTGGGAAGACAGTTGAGGCCTGTTGACTGTGACTCAGTTGTCTGGATGCCCTGATGAAAATCATGCCAGCCAACACCTGAAGAAAGTAATTGCCTGTTAGGGGATCTGGTGTGGGGCACATAGAGGCCTCTAGCCCAGGATCTGGGAACTGGTGGGCAGAGATGTGGTCTTTTTCTGCTTGTAGGTGAAGCATTTATACATCACTAAGGAGCTGGACCGATTCCCTCTCGAGAGGTGGGGCTCAGTGAGGAGATCTGTCAGCCTCTCCAGGCGGGGTGAGTTGCCCTTCTGGAACAAGCTGTGCAGGGGATGAAGCTTCCTCAGACCCTCAGTCAGCCTGGCTCTGCCCCATTACCTGTGTGATCTTGACAGGTGCCCCTCCTCTTTGTCCTTCAGCTTCCTCATCTATAAGAGAAAGAACAAGACAGGATTATCAGAGTTAAGACATGCAGATACTTGCCGAGTAGTTAGCCCAGGAAAGTCCACTGTAGGGGGTTCCATGGAGCTGACTTTTCTTGCCTCTTGTTTCTGGGATGAGTGTCCTATCTCCCCAGCTAGACAACAGATTCCTGAGCTTTTATCCCTCTTCTGATCATCCTAATCCTGATACAACACTGGGCACAGAGTGCTCAGGGGCAGGGGAGCAATGGTTCAATGAGCAACTCCCCAGCAGCCAGCTTCTCTCAGTCCCCTCCCTATCCTACCCAGACACACTCTGGCTACTTCTGTCTGTCCATCCTCTCCCTCCCTTTCCTGTACATGCCACATGCCCAGCCATTGTAAAACACTACTTACAGTAGTGAACTTTTACTGTTGCACAAGGATGACAGGCCTTCCCCATTCTTTGCTGTCCCTCCATCCTGTTTTCCTGGAATGCTTCTGTCTGATGAATTCCTTGACACTTTTCAATAGCCAGCTCAAATACACATCACCAGACATTTTCTTTACAGAGTTCTCCTCCCTTGACCAATTTGCAACAAACGTGGTCATGAATTCCTCTATCTACGACAGCCCCATGTCCTTGGTGTCACACAGTAGTTGCAGGATCTGTGTTCTCAGCCTTCAACTCTGGACCTAGTCATAGTCCCTAGGGACAAAGCTGTTAGACAGTGTACTTCCTGTTGACCCAGGCCCTGTAAAGTGCCCATGAGGGTCATGTCTATGTCATCCACTCTTCCTGGTCCTTGGCCCTCATGGCAGTGGGGTGATGCTCAGGCTGAACCTCTGAACTTTCTCCCTAGCCTCACCACCTGTATCTTCCCCACAGAGTCAGACATACAACCTAACAAGCTCCTAACCTGGTGCCAGCAGCAGACTGAGGGTTACCAGCATGTCAGTGTTACTGACCTGACCACATCCTGGCGCAGTGGCTTGGCCCTGTGTGCCATCATCCACCGCTTCCGGCCAGAGCTGATGTGAGTGTGGGACCCTGAACACAAGGGACCCCAGCCTTTTCTGGGTGAAGACCTCCAACCCAGCTCAATATTTCTATCTACAAGTTTCTATTTGAGTTGTTTTCTAAATCTTGCTTTTCCCTTGTTTGGACAGCAACATGTTTGCTCTGTGTCCCTGGTACATGACAGTCAGCACAGGATCATTGGTTGTGTCTCACCATAACCCTAACCTTAATAGCTACACTTTGGAATTTTGAGCATAGGTCTCAAAGCCCCCATGCCCAGGAGAGGAAGTAAATGAAAGACCTAACTCAGCCAAAGAAGCATTTTTTGACACCCAAATTCATCAGATTGCTTCTGAAATTCTCTATAGCTTCTTTGTATGTGGGCAAAATGGCAGAGTCACCTGGCAGGTGACATGACGTTCTAGACCCCTTTGTGATGTGCAAAGATCAGTACAGTACCTATTGGCATGGGGAGCAATACAGACTCCCGCAAATTTACAAACCCTTCCTAAAAAAGACTGATGGAAACCCACCAAAATCATCTAGCCATGAGGAGATACCACATCTCCACAAGGTACATAAAATTTGATTGGTTTGAGAAAAGGTCCTGTTACTATAGCAATAAAAAGAAAAATGAATAAGAGAAGTAATTAACTCCTATATTTTCTAAAGAGCATAATCATTTTCTGATAGTGTCAGCCTAGATCAGTGGTATAATCATAGTCTGTGTTTGAATCAGTCCCTTCACGAATGAGGGCTGTTCCTGGGGCTTGAGATTAGGGCTCAGTGAGACTGGAAAAACCTTCAGCCCACAATGTCCCTCCCTTATGGGCTCAGTTCATCCTATCTCACTCTGAACTTCACCTGGTACTGATCCTCCAGCAACTTTGACTCGCTGAACGAAGATGACTTTGCAGAGAACAATCAACTGGCATTTGATGTGGCCAAGCGTGAATTTGGAATCCTGCCTGTCACCACAGGCAAAGAGATGGCATCTACCCAGGAGCCCGACAAGCTCAGCATGGTCATGTATCTCTCCAAGTTCTATGAGCTCTTCCGGGGCACCCCACTGAGACCCATGGGTAAGCATGGAGGCTGGGTCTAGACTCTAATGTTAGCTCTGTCCTCCAGCCAAAGTCTGGCTGGTGCTGTCCACGCTGCAGCCACCAGACACCTTCCCTTTGAGTCAAGGCCAAACAAGACCAGCCCTTGAAAAGATGTAGTGGCTCCCCTCAACACCTCTCAGCCATTCAAGGCTTTACAAAGGTCAGGGGGGTGGGAATTATTCTAGAAGAATCCTAATACAATGACACTCACATCTTATAGCATCCCCACCTGGATCCTGGATCCCAGTTTCAATGTTGTTTTTTTACTTCTCAACAGATTCCTGGCGTAAAAACTATGGAGAAAATGCTGACTTCGACTTGGGCAAATCATTCATTCCGAATAATTATCTCAACCTCACGTTTCCTAGGAAGAGAACCCCACGGGTAAGTTTCAGGCTGGTCTTTGTTTTGTTTTTTTTGCCTCACTGCAGGTTATGGGGGAAGAGGAAGCAGAGTTTTCATGTCTGGGTTTGTTTATGTTCACAGCGTACATAGATCAAGACTCAAAAGATATGCACATAGCTCAGTGGGTGCATGTTTTACGAGTGAACCCAGGTTAGCTCTGCCCCCTGAGTGGAAGTTCATGCTCATTTCTCATGTCATTAGACAGTTAAGTTCAGGGGTATGACAGACATTGGTTAAGTGGCAAGATTATGGTAGTAGTCTATATTCTCACATCTCCCATTCATTAAATTCATTAGTTCATTCAGTAGTCACTGCACCCCACTAACTTTAAGGCTGTGGTTTTTAGTTGTCTTGATGGTGGGAGAAATTACACAGAAGTAAATGGTATCCTGTCCTAGTTTGCTTCCCTGTTGTGATAAAACACTAACCAGTCCCACTTGGGGGAGGAGAGAGTTTATTTGGATTGCATTTCCTTGTCACTTTCCATCATCAAAGGAAGCCAGAGCAAAAGCTCAGGGCAGGAATGTGGGGGTAAAAACTAAAGAAGAAAGCATGGAGGAATGCTCACTGTCCATGGCTTGCCTGTTTTCTTACACAGTCCAGACCCACTTACTCTGAGGTGGTGCCATCCACAGTGGGCTGGGCCCTTGTATATCAATAATTAGTCAAGAAAATGCCCTATCGACTTGGCTGCATTAGGCCAGTCGGATGGAGGCATTTCCTCAGTTGGAACCCCCTTTCCCTGGTTGACTCTAGTTTGTGTCAAGTTGACAAACACTAGTCAGCACAAGCCCAGGGCATAATGAGGGTTCTAGAACCTTCAAGATTTATAACATCATTAGTGTCTGTGATTTTTTTTCACAATGCTCTGAGATAAGGAAAAAATGTGTGTTGTTAGGCTTCCTAAGCAGTTAAGCCCAAATAATCAGTGTTTTTCAAGATGTCTAATGGATATCACTGAGTATCCTGACATTCTCTGGGTCATGGGATACATAGCTACACAGTTTTGGAGCCACAGGTCTGAAGAATAATTATAGTTTTGTTCATGATATCCAACCTGTAGCCTGCAAGTAGGAGTGTACCCTATGATAGCTATGAATATAGCCTAATACAAAATTGTGAACTTAATTCAAACATAAGACTTTGTTGTTGTTGTTGCTTTCTTTAATTTTTTATTTCTTCAAGTTACATCTCAATCGCAATCCCCTCCCTACTCCACCCTCCAGTCCCACCCTCCCATCCTCTTCCCCCTCAACCCCCCATCCTTTTCCCTTTTTTAAGTTTAAGGTATATCTTCCCCCCACCAACAGCTCCCCCTTTCAGTCCAACAAATGGTTCTTTCTCTTATAACAATAAATACAATACAAAACAACAGAAATAAATAGGCCACAATTATAAGAGTTATATGGCTTAGCATACATTCCCGATGTCCAGTCCATATGTATTTGGCACCTGACTTTAACATTCTACTATCTAACCATCTCCATGAGTTTAAAGTTTTATATCTAACTCAGCTTTCATATTATTTCATCACAATTTTAAAAACATCTTCTTAGATCAAGAACACCCTCTTGATTCCTAAACAACTCAAAATTTAACTATGAGACTCTAGCTATCTATTCTCCAACCACCTCAGAGACCTGAGAGGGATAAATGTAGACAGAGTCTCATTATGTAGACCAGGCTGGTCTCAAACTCACAGAGATCTGCTTGCCTATGACCTGCTCCACTGGCATTAAAAGTATGTATTATCATGCCTAGCTGATGAAACTTTTTATGGCAAATTTTTTTTTTGTAACTCAGTTACACATTTCTCAAATGTGAACTTTGTAAATGGCAACATTGTGTAAGCCACACAAAATAAACACATGTGTGTTCTCACAACCTACAAACCACATATTGGCACTTCTAAATTTAATGTGTGGTGTAAGGCAATTTACTTCATCCAATGTGACCCACAGAAGTCAAAAATTGGATACCCTTACAAAAAAATTGATTTCAACCACCTTACATCTCAATGGGAGATAGAATATCCTTGCTTAATATGTTCACAGTTACAGATGCAAGCCAGAGCCCGAGAGGCCAGGTGGTGGCCCAAGGTCACACACTATTAATATTGTTTTGTCCCTGCAGTGTACTTATTCAGCAGGAGGGCTTTTGTGTATCTAGTGATGGAACATGCTGAAGTGATATTAGTTGGGAGGCAATGAGACTCTGGATCCCATACAAGATGCTGATAACTACACACACATCCTTATCCATCTGTGATGGCTCCACCTCTGTTAGGTAACACCGATATTAGTACAATCAGACATGTGCTCCACCAGCATGGGAGCTTGTGTACCCTCAGGAAATACAGAACACAGAGCACACCTGGACCATTCTATCCCATAGCCCACCTGCCCCACAATTCCTGAAACGTTGATAAGGGTATCTATATTCAACATTCTTTCCCTAGATTCCAGAAAAATATCCCAACATATCCACCTGTCCAGTCCCTTCACAGTGTCACATCTTCCTCAGAGGCTTCACTGTCCTGCCCCCTGCTGAGCCAGTCCTAACAATCCTTCTCCCTCTCTCACTCTTAGGATTCATTTCTTCTTTCTCCTCCATTCTTATCTTACCAGCAACATTCAAATCTCAGAAAGACGTACCAATGTGAAGCAAAATAGAAGCCGTTTTCTCCATTAGGGACCATGCTTGCTTTGAAGCAGAGTACTTCACTCAGGGTTGCTAAGCAATGAAGACTAGGTGGTCCATGCCTGGAAAAGGAAGGAAAGGGATGGGGTTTTATTCTTTTTAAAGTCTTTGGTCTGCTTGTACAGTCTGCCTATGATCCTGGTCAGTATCTAAACACTTCTTAGTATAGGATGAAAGTTCTTGGGAGTTCTTAAACTTTTGTCACCATCCAAGTAGGCGGCATCTGAATCCACATTTTCAGCTCTTGCCTTTCCTGTACTCACAGAGATCCACACACACTCTTATCTGTGCTCATTTGGACTCACTTAGACCTTCCACTCCTGGATGATGCCTGTTTTTATGGACACTGCAGTCAGTCATTATCCTTGTTAAATTATTTGCAGAGGGTACCTGGTTTTGAGCTCACTTCTTGTGAGACAACACATAAAATTATCACCTGCCCTAGAATACCCATTCCAAAGTCCAGCTAGCAAGCCAAGATTTTCCCTGTTCAGCTAGGTCCTGCTCTACCAGCACTAGTCCCTGGTAGCGGTGAAGTTCACACAGCATGACTCTTCTGTGTGTAGTCAGAGTGGTCCAGATGCTTCTCTAAAGTCCTGATCTTGCAGCACAGATAATTTTTCAGGAGTCCAAGGGAGTTTTAAAAGTACCTCTTCTATCCATCTAGTCTTCTCATTACCCATCATCTATCTATCATCAGTCCACTCACTCATCTATCTACCCACCCATCCACCTATCCATCCATCCATCCACACAATCCACCCAGACAACCATCTATTATATATCCTTTGGAAGAAGGTTGGGAACATAGTGTCCTTGTAATGTAGTGGGTAGGAAAACTTGAACTTGGAAATATCACATTTTAATAAATTATACAGGCACTATCAAAGTAAGAACTAGAACTCAGATGTTTAAAATTCTGTTACTAATATTTCTCACAAATACAGCTATTTCTACTTTAGGAAGCATTTTAAATTCTGTGATTTCATTAACCTTCACAGTGAAGGTTAATAAGTAGCTTATGAGTAAATTGTGTAAGACTCTTGTAGGTGACGAAAACCTTTGTAGTGATTTTGTACTTGACTTTGTGCTGACGTCAAAGTAGCTAGGTGTTTTTCTGATGGTCACTAGCCACAGAGTAGCACCTGAACTCGTGGCTCCTTGAAGAAAGAGCTTTCTTGCTACCATCACTGGCCCTTGTTTTAAATGTCAAAGCTGACATCCAATTCAACCAGGCCATCACCTACAATGACCAATCCTTTTCCCTATGAACCAGAATTAGATTCCTCCAGAGTTAGGCTAGACGAGATAACAAATATAAAGGTTGTTTGAGTTGGGCCAGACAACTCAGGATGTGTGGGGACATGGTGGTCCTCTGCTAGTCAGATTAATAATCAGACTAGCGGATATGTGCCACTGGTTATTTTTTAAAGAGGGAAACCATTTGGTTTAATAAATGGCTTTTGGCACACGAACTCTTTCAAATCCTTAGCAAATCATGATAAGAAAAGGTTCCCGGGGGGAAAGGGATGGAAAATTTAATAGGAAGAGAAAGGAAGTCATTTGTTTATTCTCATGTTCTTTCAGCCTGGCCATGAAAAATATTTGCTTTTTCCTTATGGTTCTGGTTCTGTGTCAAGTATAATAAAGTCCATAGTGATTAGAGCCTTTTGGTGAAAGGTATTTTTATTTATTCTTTGACAACTTCATATTTGTATGAAATATATTTTTATCATATCCATCCCCACACACCCTCATTCCCACAGAAGCCCCTCTTCTTCCCAACAAGTCCCCGACTTTCGTTCGTGTGTGTGTGTGTGTGTGTGTATGTGTGTTTGTGTGTGTGTGTATGTGTATCCCCATCTGTGTCCATATTCATGTCCTACTAAATTTAATTAGACTCACTTGCATGAGCATAGGTGGGGATTATTTAGTGGAGCATGGCAACTTACCAATTACTACACCACTGAAGAAAGTAGCTCTGGGTTAGAAGTCTTGAATCAATCTTTGGCTTCCAGTGAGGTAAAAAAAATAAGTAAATCTCTTTATTTTAATTTTTTAGGCTTTTATTTTGACCTACATCCTAATAGTACTTTTCAAAAGGAGAAAGTAAACATTGTTTGGATGCCTGGATAGCTAGCCTTCCCATGCAGACAGCATTTTATTTCTCAGGGTCATGGTGGAGGCATACTAAGAAGCAGAGTTGCCCCCTTGTACTTCATTTATTCTCCCAGAAGGATGTGGGATCTTCTTAAGAGCTGCTGACTGGGCCCACCACCCTGGAGTGCATTTTGTGAGCCCCTAGGTCACATGTCTGGATGGGATCTAGCTAGGCTCCAGTTACTTGAACAGTCCCACCCTGGCCTCTCAAGTATAAAAGAGAAAGAGTGGTATGTATTGCTCTTTGTGAGAAAAGCCAAGTCCTCATTGAAAGTGGAAACTAGAATACAAAGAGAACCCTAAGATTATGCACAAGTATTCTTGTTGATGGGACATTCTGTACTTTCACAGCTCTGGTCTCTGGGCCTAAGTGGCATTCACAGTCGGTGGAGCTGGGAACCCAAACAACTTGTGCCTCTAAAACCCAACATTGTTGAAAATAAGGTCATCTGTTTCTCTTGGTGTTTGCCCAAGTATTTAGAGTGAGATTGTTTCCATTCACAAAATAGTGATTTATGAGAAGCTAAAGGAAATGTTGAAGGAAGGCAGGGCCCTTTGATCTATTGTTTTATGGTGCCTTGGTCAAATTTTTGAACAAATATCCATAACTGAACTGTGGTTGGATTTTTTTAATGGAGCTGGTGAACATGGCAGTTGTGTGTGTGTGTGGGTGTGTGTGTGTGTGTGTGTGTGTGTGTGTGTGTGTGTGTGTGTGTG
>CAJQZJ010001826.1:9450464-9463956 GCA_907164525.1 Lophiomys imhausi | reverse complement strand
CATCGTAAGAATAGTCACCCATTTAATATGTGGAGCATCCCATCGTAAGAACAGTCACCCATTTAATATGTGGAGTTGCTGATATTTGGCATAACTGACCTAAGCAAATGACCATTCTGCACAGGGAATTTAATACAGGTCTATTCATGAATTTTGTAAGATGTATAGTGGGCAAGGTTATAGGAACAGAGAGAAGCCTGAGGAGGGTTCAGAGGCAGTGATAGGAGACCTGTGTGGAATAGTTTTCTAGACAGGTGCAGGGCTAGGGCATGGGAAGTGACTGGTTGTGTGTAAAGGTGGGCAGACAGGGCTGACATGAAATGAGAGGGCAGAATGTCCGATGTTGTCAGCTTTGTGGTGACAGTGTGTGGGGGTGACAGTGTGTGGGGTGACAATGTGTGGGGGTGACAGTGTGTGGGGGTGACTGGGGGGGTGACAGTGTGTGGGGTCTGCAGAGAATGAAGGCCATGCACAGCACTGTCAGTGTGTTAAGGATTTTCATCCTCTCCACTGGGCTATAACGAGCTCCTTCATGATACACCCTATGTTCTTGAAAGAAGGTTTGATTAGCAGCACAGAAGCTAACTTGGAGGGAGAGAGATGGGGGAGCTAGCTGTGATTTAGTGGATAGCAAATGTCCTGTGAACAACAGTTAGTTTGGACCTGGGACACATTTTTAACCCTTGGGATGAGCCAAACTGCTCTGCTGGACTCACCATCTGTTGGCCTGTCTCCTGTAGAGGTCAGCGTGCAGGGCTGAATGTTCCCTGTCTGAAAGTCTCCTGGTTTGCTTCTATGTTGTTGAGCTGGTATATGTCCAGCTTCATGGTGTTGTCTTAGCAAAAAGTTCCGAGTTGCCCCCGGTTTTGTAACTGGGAGTTCTGTTCCCATTGGCACCCCAAACATCTATAGGGAGAAATGCACAGAAAGAATCTCCAAAGAAAGATGAAATCTTATTACCTAGGCCCCTCCTGGGTTCCCCACATAGGCGTGAAGCTGCCCCCAAAGACTAGGAGGAGGTGACATGAGGGGACAAACATTTCTTATTTCCGCTGTTACTGAAAAACAGTCACAGTCAAGGAATCAGCACAGCTGTGTCCTGGTCAGTGTCAGCCGCTTGCTTTCAAGTCCTCTGGCCTGTCAGGACCCTGTTCTCCCTCCCCTCAGCCCCAGTGTAAAGGAGAGTCCTGGCTTACATCATGGTGGGCTATATGAGTAGAGACAGGCATTTTTGTCACCACTGTCAGCAAGGTCTCAGGATAGACTTTCCATCGAGGGAGCTACTTCCTGCTGTGGGAAACATCATTTCCGCCCTGGATCTTGGTGGAATGATGGGGATGCAGGGTGAGGGCACTAGGCACCGACCAGGCAGCAGATCCGGTCGTCAGCTAGAGACACCTTACTTCTTCCTGTCTAGCCCCTCTTCTGTTTCCTAGGCCCTCCAAAGCTAAGCTTGCCATGGCCCTTCCTCTCTTTGTCCCTGATTTTCTTCTACTCTCCACCTTCTAAGTGACAGCAGGTGGCAGAACCTGGGTCTCACAGACTCTTGTCAGTAGTAAGTTTATCCCTGTCACACATTATAGGGTCCTTCCAAGGACTTTCTCATCAGACACTTGGGAAGGTTTTAACCAGGGTTTTGCACTAAGCTAGTTAGTAAACTTTTGTTCACATGACAAGTATTTGTTAAACTCAGTTTGGATACTTCAGGTTTTTGGTATATGCACCAATGAATCAGAGTTAAGTCCCTGTACTAAAGTGGCTCTGTTATAGTAGGAGAAAAAAACAATATTAATGTGATATATAAGTCATATGTGTCACAAGATAAGATGATAATTGCTATGGAAGACTTAGAGCACTACCAGGAGCCTAGGTTACTGGAGGCAAGGAGCTATACAAAGCAGAATGAGCAGGAAGGGCTGTCCTGTGACTGTGGGATCTGAAGGGGGCAGAGGCACATGAGAAGAGAAAGGTTTAAGGAGAACCCTGGTGTCCACAGCTCTCAATCCATGGTCCATTGATCTCTGAGCCAGATGGGTGGAACCCTGTCAGAGGCTCTAGCCCACAATCTGTGTCTACCGGGAAGCTCCATAGTTGAGGACAGAGAGGCTGGGTGAGATCGGCTTTGAGATGGCCCTGCCTCTGGAGCTTTGTTCCTTGTTTCTGTGAGTTTGATGCTCCCAGGCCAACCTTGGTCATGAGACGGGTGTGTAATTGGGACATTAAGTTTCCAGCCTGAACCACAGGCTAGTGTCCCTTTCAAATGTGGCTGGAAATAATCTAGAAGCTCCTAAAAGATGATGGGTAAGTGTCTGGCTCTCTCTCTGCTCTTTGGTGTCCTTCAAAGATCAATACTCTAGACCCCTTCGATCCTCACTACGAGTCCATAGTAGGCAGCTGGGGACAGAGTTATGAGAGTTCATTTGCAAGCCTCTTGGATTGGATCTTGCCAGCCCTGCCCCCAGCCAACCTTCCCCTCCCTCCCAACTCCCCATCCCTAGTTCAGCCTCAGACTTTGCATAAGCAGTGTCTACCATCATCCTGGCCTCCTTTGAGGACAGGCCTGGCTGCCCCTTACATCAGATGTTGACTTGTTGATAGTCAGTTTCATTCCATCCTGATGGAGCTCGGGGCATTTCTCCCAAGAAGAAAATCTGGAATTGGATATGTTTCTTCCCATCAGTCGAGGAAGCACTCTGATCGCCCAGTGAGAGCCTGCTACAGTTCCACAGAAGCTCAAGGAAGAAAAAAAAATACCTGGATGTCATGTTTAGCTTCCTATCAGACAGCATGATCCTGCTTTGGAGCCCTGTACTCCAACTCTGAGAGTCCAGGATGAGTCATTTGGTCAGAGGAGAAGATTTGGCCAAACTTACCCTGAGGATCACACATTACCCACAGGGAAACAAACATGAGTCACCATCTCTAAGAGATGTGGCCAGGCCTCTGCCTTCAGTCTATGCCTTACCTTCTTAAATGAGGCTTTGCTTTGGAGTTCAGATGGGGTGGGTCCTGTGGGGCTTTGTCTGAATAATCCAGAATCTTGAGGCCTTCTTTTGTACCACCCAGCGTCAAAACCTTGGACTATGGGTTCCATGCCCAGTCTTATGACCAGCATCATTTTCTCATTTGTCTCATCAAATCCCTATCACCAATTCACCTTTTTCTTAGAAAGAGAGAAGCCATGTCAGTTTGGTCCATAGTTTGGCTGCTGGCATTTGCCAAGGTTGTTGAGCTCTTACAAGAAGAAGATGGCGGTGAATGATTGCACCGCTGGGTCAAGGATTGCTTCACTATGGCTTAGCCATCAGACAGGGCCAGAAGAGCAATGAGCCCCACAAGGCAAGCTTCCCCTACTCCTCGGGTATTTGTGTTAAGACCAGATTTTCAGGATACACTCTGCATTTGCATATTAGAAGGAGATGCCATCAGTGAACCTGCTTTGGCTGGGCAACCTGTCATGTGTTATCTGATGCTGGGATAAGCCCCCTCCCTCCTTAGCATCTTCCCTCTGTCCCAGGGAGGGGGCTAGGCAGCACTGTGGAGGGCTCTGATGTACATCCCAGTCTAGGAAATTTGAATATGCCAGTGTTGGTGTGTATACAGGAAGTAGGCTGTTATTTCATAGGAAAATCTGAGCTTAGAATCAGACTTGAACTTAAAGTACCTTTGGCTCACTATGTGACCTGGATAAGGTAAGGGCCTCTCTGAGCTGTAGTTTCTTAGCCTATAAGCTGGAATGTATCAGCTATTCTTCCAGGTGATTAGAACATTGCAGTGATCCAACATATGCAAAATGCCCGAAGTATTGAGTAAATGTTCCCTTTCCCAATAGAAGAGACATCTAAAGGAAAGCTCATTTTCCTAAAATGCGTACCTCTAAAATAGCAATCATTTTAAGGATTCCCATTTTCTACCCAAGCCACTTAAAAAACAAATGCTGCCCTGGGTAATTTAGAATCCTAATTGCTAAGTCCTAAGTCCTAAGACCCGCCTTCAGAGCTATGAGTGCTAGATACACATGATCAACTTTGCATGCCTGCCACCAGGAGTAAAGCTTGGGCAGATGAAGACTGCCCCAGGAGCTCACAGCCCTCAACACTTGCTTCATCTCACCTCGGAACACGTCATTTCCAATATCCTCAAATAAGGCAGTATTGGTAACTTGCCCTTTCCTTGCAGGTGGGCAGAAAGATGAGGAACCAGGTCTAATAGCTTCTTCTCTGTGGTTTTCTTATCTGCGGGCTCCTCACTGCCCTCAGGACCCAAGAGGCTACTCTGGTTCTTCTAATTGAATTCTCCCCTTCTCACAAGTCCCTAGCTCCAAACCCCTGGAAATTTGATTCTTGCTCCCCGACTGCCTTGTGTGGGCTGGCTTGATGCTCAGAACATGCTAGCTAGCCACAGATGCCTCATCTGCAGGGAAGCACTCCCTGGGCACCTGCTGTGTGAGCTGAGTTCTGGGCCTAAGGTGGGGAAGTCTCACTGTTCTGACACAAAGGCCGTGCCTCCTTCTTCATTGAGAACATTGTGACTTCCGTGCCAGTGGCAGAGAGATAGTTAAGACAGGACAACTGACATCAGGCGTACAGACCTGGGCAGTAGCTGAGCTAGCCCCTCCCAGTGTGAGAAGGACTCCCACACCTAGAGACTTGAGCTGGAGGGGGTCACAAAGCTGTGTGAGGACTATCTCTTGGTGGTAGGCCACCCACCCCTACAGCCTCTGGCATCAATGCCTGTGACTATCTGTGTTGCCATGGTTAAATCAAGAGTGTCTCAGGGAGGACAAAGCTGTGCCACTCTTATTTGTGCAGAGGAGAGAAGAGAAAGGAAAGGGAGAGTGGGTATCTAAAAGCCAGAACTCAAAACTACATGTATGGTAGTGGTTCAGTCTCACTGGCTACCTGCTGAGGTCCTCTGGGTGCCCAGCACAATGTGAGGCTCCATCCAAGGTCTTTTGTTTTTTAATGTGTCCCTGTCTGTGCATGTCTATATGAGTGTGTGCTGTGTGGGGGTGCCTGCAAAAGAAGGCAGTGATTCCCCTGGAGCTGGTGGTTGTGAGTCATCTAATGGGAACTAAAACTCAGGTCCTCCGAAACAGTGAGGAGCACACAACCTTGGAGCCATCTCTCCAGTCCTTACCCAGTGTCTTTTAGGATGCTCCCATAACCCTGAAAGCTTGGGAAAGTGTCTCCTCATTTCACTGTTGGGGAAACTAAGGTTCATTCACTAGAGAGAAATGTATGTGAGATTAGTCAAAGGACATGTGAGATTAGGCCTGCCCCAAATAACCAGTCTTCTGTCTCTCATTCTAATGAATTCACTGAAAAATAGTTTAAATTCAAAGGGAATGGCACATAGTGAAAAATATTCAAGTTCTTGAAAATTATAAGACCATTTAAAGTTGCTTAAGCACTGCAAAAACAGTCCTAGGAGGATCTAAAATTGCTCATTTTTGATGCTTTTTGTTTAAATCATCAGATTGTCCAGTTTTACATTTAAATAAATTCTTCCTAGATAGATCAGTGATCCCCTCTCATCCAGCCCCCACCCCCACAAGTACACATGGCTTGCTGTTCAATCTATCTGAGAATGTAGGCTCTTAAGCTCTGGTCACCCCCAGGATGAATTCTCTCTACATCTCTTCACAAGTGGTCACACCCCAACTGGTGAAAGTATGGCCCCCAGGCAGAGACTGGATTATAGTTGCCCTTACACAGAGCCAAGTTAATCATCCTTCTGTCAAGAAACAGAGAGAATGAGCTGGAGAGATGGTTCAGTTAAGAACACTTACTGTTCTTGCGGAGGACCTGGGTTAAGTTCTCAAAGCCCTGGTTGTTCACAACCATCTGTAACTCCAATTTCAGGGGATCTGATGCCCTCTTCTGGCCTCCAAGAGTCCACCATGCATGGTATGCATACATACATGCAGGCAAACCCTCATACACACATAATATAAGTAAATATAAAATCACTTTTTAGAAGGAAGATAACCCAATCCTCAGAGTGATGCTCACTCTCATGCTGGTCCTGAGTATGTTTCAAGAGTCCTCTCCTACCATGAGGCAAGTCTCCATCCTTTGAGTTCCTATGACCGCTGTAAGTCCTGTTCATGGCTCAGTGATCTGGGATGGTTCCCAGCAGGTGGGAAGGGCAGATGGACAGCCCACTGCTGACTTAGCTGGCTCATAATGAAAAGACTGGGTGTAGTCTCCATCTTGGACAGTACTGTCTCCCAACTCCCTACCCAGCTGCTGGGTGACTTGCACAGCTGATTAAAACAACTGAACAGACTGTAACTATCCCAGTGTGTTTGGGGAACACCCCCCAGCACCCTCAGAGACCTCTGCAAGCTTCAGTGATTTCTCCCTAAAACAGAATTGCTTAGAAGTTCAGTGGCATAAAGTGCTTATTAGCAAAGTGGTTAATAAGGTCTCATTAGAGGCTTGGGTTTCTAGTCTCAGACTTTACAGGCTGAGTCTTGGCTCCATCAGGAGGTAGGTGCTGTCTGTGGGTGTTGTGGCACCCCTCACCTTCTTTCTGGGAGAGTGACGTAGAGCCAGTTCACATCATAGGAGGCTGGGCGAGCAGTACCCAGGGGGAAAGCTAGCCTCTGCTCACTCTTTATTTTCAAGCAAACCTTGTGTTTTGCTCCTCTATCTGAGGGGCAGAGTTGGGGCCTCACCAGGGGATGGAATAACAGACAAACAATGGCTTATTGTCCTGAGTGTTCCTGGAAGGAGGAGCCAGATTTCTTGGCTTGCACAGGTTTCTCAAAGTAGGAAAAGACTGTGTCAAAACAGAATCCTAATCTCTTCTAGGCTAGACCTGTAGGTAGGCAGGGGATGGGCAGGGCAGGAGTGGGGAGCGGTGTCTGGCCTGGCAGCTGCTGCTCAAAAGTCAAGACATGGAGGCTTTGCACTGAGGAGGCCCCAACCTGTACTACAGAGATCAGAACCCTTGCCCCCCAGCAGCTTGCAGCCATATTCCTTATAGTCCCCCAGCTTGCAGCCATATTCCTTATAGTCCCCCAAAACCATCCTCATATGGAGTGACTATCCTAAACTCCTCTCAATGGTACAACTTCCAGAATGACCAATGATGTGAGGGTCTCTGTGGCCTTCTTCTCTCCTGCCTGCTCAGCTTCCTTTCTGTTCACTCCGATGATATCTGCTTTGTCTGGGATCTGAAGTGTTAGCCTCAGATGCTGGGATAGGGTTGCTCTGCTCCAGAAGCTGGGGGTTCACACTTGGTTGCAGTCCCCTGGACCTACTGCTTTGTGCTCAAGTCTGGTAACAACCAGATCAAGCGTGGCTCCCAAGAGCGGTCTTGGGTTTGGATGGGAGGCATTGTTTTATCACATAAGACTCACTGTTACTTGAGGCGACTTTTACCAGAGTCCTGGCAGCCTAAATGGCTGCTAGTTCTGGCCCCTCTCTCAGAGGTTGAATTTGAAAAGCAGCCTCCCTCAAAAGTCTGGGGACCACAAACAGTACCTCTGGCCTCTTGGGCTCTGCATTATTCAGCTCCCATCAGAGCAGAAAAAGCCTTCCCAGTGTGGTCTGTCAGAGCTGCTGGGGAGGAAGGGGATTACTGAGGCTTGGCTGGGCCTCTGGATGTGTCTTTATTCCATCCCCTATTTGAGTTGTTCAATGATGCTGGTCTTCCTCCAGAGAGCTGTCTTCCTGGATGCTGTGCTTGGCTGCTGAGCAGGTGACAGGGCTGGGCTAAGACCCAGTTCCACTCTAGACTGATTCCAAGGCGTGGCACAAAGCAATGAACTTCTAGCTTGGTTTACTCATTTAGGACAATGTAGATTGTTGCATCATGGAAAACAAACCCCAAACCCATTAAGCATGAACTCTGTCCCTCAACCCCTGGCTATAATTCCATTGTCTATGATTTTGTTGGTGGTGTTTGTTTGTTTGGTTTGTTTTTTCTGGGTTAGGGACAGGACTATGTCATAGATTTTACTATGTCACTCGAGCTGGCTTCAAATTCACAGCAATCTTCTTACCTTAGCCTCCTGAGTGCTGGGATTGCAGGCTTGTGTCACTGTGCCCCAAGGCTATCTCTGTGATTTGACAACCATACCTAACTCATAGTAGTAGAAATACGCATTTTTTTCTTTTGCTACCACCAGCTATGGGGTTCTTTCTCCTTCTGATCATTTCTATAACTTAGGCATCCACTCCTGGTGGCCTGGTTAACCTCTGGAGACTCTAGGGTTCTGCTTTCCTATGGTCTGAAACCCTCTTCCACTTTGCCCTACATTCCTGCTGGGTACTAACTGCCTCTCCTTTTGTCTGTTTCCTCACCCCTGCTCTTGGCTAGCTGACAGTAGGGAAAGTGTCCAGCGGAATAGGGGCTGCAGCTGAAGTTCTGGTCAATCTGTACTTGAATGATCACAGACCTAGGACACAGGCCACCTCTCCAGACCTGGTAAGGAGATGCACTATTGGTTTCCACCTGAAGATATTTGCCAAGCCTCTCCTGGGGGCAAGAGCATGGGAGGATGGAAAGGTACCTCTTCTCAGGGAACAACGGAGTGCTGAAAGGCTGAATCCTGCAGAGGTTGGGGGAAGCCACATTTCCTCAAAGACTAACTTCAGTTCAGTCCTTGTGGTTCATTTTCCAAGCAAAGCATGTGCCCTGCTATCGTGACTTTCAGGATCTGTTCAGCACTAGGCTCTGCAGGACTGTTGGAGGAATAACCCCTCCCCCCAACTTTCAGTGTTTAGTGTCTGACCTAAGCAGACCTGGGAACTGAGTCAGGAGGAGCAAGGCAAGCATGTCTTTCCTCTGGCCCTCTCCCTCCCTCCTCGCACTAGGTGACATGTTGCCATGAGCAACTCTGTGCACTGACTGTTGACCTGGGTTCCTTTGGGTTCACCGACCTGGAATCACTCCACACCAGTTTGCTCCAGCCCTTCCCTTCGCCATTACAAGTGAGGAGGGAACTGTAAGACACAAGCACCCCTTTTCTGCACACTCTTGAATAGATTCAAGGTCACACCCAATCCTCACTTGATCCCCATCACTGCAGGGGGGCAAAGTCATATATATATAACCCACCCCTTCCTGGATTCTTTTCCAGTTGCTGTGAGGAAGTGCCCTAACAAACAAGGCTTCAGGGGAGTTTATTTAGCTCACAGTTCAAGGCACAGTCCAGCGTGGCTAGAAGTTAAAGCATCTGGACACGCCGCGTCCACAACCGGGAGGTAGAGAGGGTAAATGCAAGCGCACCGCTGTTCCAGTGTACCTGTGCACACCAAGATCCCAGCCCAAGAATGGAATCGCTCACAGTGGGTGGGTCTTCCCACCTCAGGAAACTAATCAAGGGAACCCACACAGGCAGGTAGAGAGGCCATCTCCCAGGTGATTCTATCACGTGGATGACTAGCACTGACCACCACACATCACCATTGTCAGACTGTCCAGTGACATTCATCCACTAGGACAGAGCATAGGAAAGCAACACTAGGGGGACATATTCGGGCAAGATGTCCACTCATTCAGATCAGCCTAGGAAGAGCCCCTACAGGACTGGAGGCTGTGTGGGGAGAGTGTCTTCTCGCACCATGCTCTTGTTTGAAGCGGCATGAGCAGCAGCCAGGAGCCCAGAAGTTCCCATGATTGATTAAAATTTTCAACAAGCCTAGGCCTGGCCTTTGAAGACTTCTTCAGCCCTAACACACTGCTCTTTTCTTCTGGCCCCAGGAATCCGTGCGAAAGGTGTCTCCCCTGAGCCTGGGCAGTAGCGACACCTGCTACTTCTGTAAGAAGCGTGTGTACATGATGGAGAAGCTGAGTGCTGAGGGCCACTTCTTCCACCGCGAGTGCTTCCGATGCAGCGTCTGCACCAGCACCCTGCGCCTTGCCACCTATGCCTTTGACTGCGATGAAGGTAACCCTGGGGGCCAGGACAATGCTGGCCTCTGGCCTCAGTCTCAGATGTGACCTTGCTCTGAGGTTCCAACCCTCTACAGGCTCTAGGACACCCAACTTTTATCAACAGGGAATATGGCATCTTCAGGAACGTTACTTAGGGAAACTGGGAGATGCTACTGGAGAGAGCAGAAGCCATTGGAACAGTGGCACCGGGCACCATGACACTACTGTCTGCTGAGGGCTCTCAGGCATCTCGCCCAGCCTCACCCCTTTCCATGGTGCCTGTGAGGCCAAGATAATCAAACCTGATAAACTGTGTGACATGCCAGCATGATACCTGGCATGCAATAAGAATTTAGTGAATGGTGGTATACTAATGAAGCCTATGGGGCCAGGGAGATTGCTCAGTACATTAAGTGCTTGTCTTGCAACCATGATGACTTGAGTCCAGTCCCCAGAGCCCTTATTTTGTTTTGTTTAAATGAGGCCAGGTGTGGTCTCATTAATCCCAGCACTGGAGAGACAAAGTCAGGTTGGTCTCTGGGGTTTGAGGCCACCCTGGTCTACATGGCAAGTTCCAGGTCAGCCTGAATGGCATAGTGAGATTCTGTCTCAAAATAAATAAAAGGAAAAGAAAAGAAGCAATGTGCTCTGGTACAGGTTCATAACCCAGCAGCGGTGGATCCATAGGGCTCTCTGGCTGGCCAGCCTACTTGATGTGTTCCAGCGAGACACCCTGTCTCAAAACAAAAGCAGAAAGCCAAGGTAAATGGTACCTGAAGGATAAAAGCTGAGGTTGTGCTCTGACCCCCCATACACACACAGCTACCCACACCCATACATGTAACTACCTGCACATGCACACACACACATAGTATGAATTATAAGACTGGCCTTGATATTAGCACCTCTTTGAGTAAGTGGCTTGATAGAGCTTGTCATCAAATAACTACATTCACTGTACAGCAAAGAGATCAAATTCAGTCCACCAGCCTTTGATTTTGTGCTGTCATATAGAATGTGGGACAACATGACACCATGCTTATGATGAATATGTGCCTTAAAGCTATCCTACCTGGGGTGAGTTTGGGCAGTAGCACCTACTCACCACACAGCCTTGGGGCTGTTACTTAAAGTCTTGTTCTCTCAGCTTCCTCATCTGCAAAATGAGGATAATGATAGGACCTGTGTGGGTGTTGTATACCAATGACCCTAGCACTCTAGAGGCAGAGACAGTAAGATCGTGAGTTCCAGACCAGCTTGGGCTCCATGTAGAGACTCTGCCTTAGAAGAACATAACAAATAATAGTTCTTAGCTCATAAGGATGTAGGTGTTGATGAGTCAAGTCATATGCAGTGTTTATTAGGTTTATTATTACTATTATTATTACTCTTTTATAACCATCACCATTATTATTATTGTGGAATTAGACAGCAAGGCTGTTCTGAAAGGTACCCAGTGGTGCTAGGCAGTGCCATTTTACCTAGCATGTACCTTGCCTGAGTCTTTTCTTTCATCGTGGGCCAGCTGTCCTGATCCTCAAGATTCCAGAAAGACTGAGGGGCTGATACTCACAGAGCTACCTATTTTTCTCCCTGAAGACTGGCCTTGTGAAGAAGTCTGGCTTCTGTTTGGGTTGGAAATCACTTTAGGGGTGGAGTTACCCCCACTCAGAGAGTCCCCTGTTGCTGGCACCTTCTCTGAAGGAAACAACAGAACATAACTGCCTTATCTTGGAGCCACTTTAGGGCAGGTGGACGAGCCGCAGCTCATTTCTGAACCATGCTTGACTTACTTCCATGACTGCTCTATTCTGACTGGATAGGGATGAACATTTGTTCCGGTGGATCTGTCTACAGAGGAAAACTCTGTGTGTGTGTGTGTGTGTGTGTGTGTCTTTTCTTACAGGCAAATTTTACTGTAAGTCCCACTTCATTCACTGTAACACGAGCAGCAAACAAAGGAAGAGACGGGCAGAGGTAAAGCAGCAAAGAGAGGTATGTTGGTCCCAATGGTGCTGGGAGAGCAGGGAAGAGCCCTCCCCCGTGATGAGATCCCCAAAGGCAACCTCAGAGTTACAGACTTCGCTACCCCCGAGGGATGGACACTGTTCCCAAACAAACAAGAGTCCCCTGCTTCCCTTCTAGAGTAGTTTTTTGTCTTAGACTGTTCAGCAGCCTCTGGGGTTGGCCCTGTTTCAGACACCAGCTCCCTGATAAGTGGCTGGCTTCCTCTGAGAAGTTAAGAAATGCTTGCTTGTGTGTCAAGACTAGGTTGTATGCTGAATTGTGCAAAGCTATGTGGTCCTGCTGTACAATGGAGTCACAGGGCACTGCTTTCAGGTGGAAGGCCAGGTTTCCAGGTCCCTTCCTAGGCTTTTAAAGAAGCCACTGACTTTATTGATGGTTTGTAGTAGCATACCCCTCTGGCAGCTCTTGGGGAATACCTTCTCTCCTGTTAGATGAATCATCTAGCACCAACTGAAACTCACAACTTGACCTTTCCTAATGATACGGTCATAGACTCGCTATAGGAAAACGAGAAAGTAAATAAAAATAAAGACAGTAGAATCACCTATGACCAATAACCTTGGAAAACTCCAGTTGACATTATAGCAATTGTTCAAGACTACTGACATTTGGAAAAATTGACATTTCACTCTGTCATGTCTCCTCCTAGATGTCTCTCCATGTGAGTAGATCCCACCTCTATAACTTTCCAGGCTTTCATCGCTGACAGTATATCAAGAACAGTTTTCCATGATATCTTTTTTTTTTTCATTTTATTCTATGTGTATGGGTGTTTTTTTCTACATATATGTCTGTGTTCCACATGTGTGCCAGGTACCCATGGAGGCCAGAAGAGAGTGTCAGATCTCCAGTGACTGGAGTTAAAGGTGGCTGTGAGCTAGCATGTGGGTGCTGGGAATCAAACCCAGGTCCTCTAGAAGAGCAGCCAGTGTTTTTATCCACTCAGCCATCTTTCCAGCTCCCATGTAATCTCAGTACTTGGGAGGGCGAAGCAGGAAGGTTTGAATTTGAGGCCAGCCCAGACTACATATGAAGTTCAAGACCTGTCTAAGCAACTTAGCCACACTCTAACTCAACAAAAGGATAGGGGGAGAGAGAGGGGAGAAAATGGTGGAAGAAAGAGGAGAACAGCATGGGGAACTGACATTTCAGGAGTAAAACATTTTTTTAACTGAGATAGGATCTCACTGTGTAAACCTGACAGATCTAGAGCTCAATAGTTAGCCCGATATCTGGCCTCAAACTCACAGAGATCTACTTGCCTGCCTCCAGAATGTTGTGATGAAAGGTGTGTGCCACCACACCTTTCTTAGAAATATAATTTCTAATGATATTAGAAGATTATATTTTATGCATAGTTAGTCATCTATTTTAGTAGTTCTATTCTATTGGGCTTTTACACCATTTAATACTTTTATCTTGCAAAGTTTATTTATTACTTCAGGTTACATCTCCATCACAGTACCCTCTTTCCACCCCTCCCAGTCCCGCCCTCCCGCCCTCTACCCCCATCTCTTCCATCCCACTCCTCCAGAGTGGAGTGTCCCTACATATCAGCCCCCCGCCCCAGTTC
>CAJQZJ010001826.1:9424807-9450454 GCA_907164525.1 Lophiomys imhausi | reverse complement strand
GATGATTAAGGATGCTGAGCATTTCTTCAAGTGTCTCTCAGCCATTGGGGATTCCTCCTTTGTGAATTCTTTGTTTAGCTCTGTTCCCCATTTTTCAATTGGATTATTGGCACTTAATTTCTTAAGTTCTTTGTAAATTTTGGATATTAGCCCTCTTTCGGATGTGGGGTTGGTGAAGATTTTTTTCCCAATCTGTAGGTTGCCGTTTTGTTCAAATGACAGTGTCTTTTTTGCCTTACAGAAGCTTTTCAGTTTCATGAGGTCCCATTTATTGATTGTTGGTCTTAGATCCTGAGCTGTTGGTGTTCTGTTCAGGAATGCATACAAACTTTACTCCCTATTTCTAATTATTCATGTACTATATATCAGTACGGGTAGGTATGTAAGTCAAAAGGCATGTATATTTTGAAGGCTAGTGAATGACATTGAGTTTGCCCCTTAAAAACAAACTGTGCCCATGTTCAACACCAAGAACAGGAGCTCTTGGCCTGTTCTAGTGGAAGCGACCTCTGAGACTCACAATTAAGTGCCCTTGTGTTGCTCTCTTCCTCAGGAGGACGGGACATGGCAGGAGCAGGAAGCACCTCGCAGAGACTCTGTCACGGAAAGTTCTTGTGCAGTGGCGGCCATCAGCACGCCAGAAGGCAGCCCCCCAGGTATCTCCACCTCCTTCTTTAGGAAGGCACTGAACTGGCCTCTCAGGCTGACAAAAGGCCTGCTCGACCTGCCCGGGAGCCTGCTTAAGTGGATACAGGGACTCCTGCAGGCTGCTGGCCACCATGTCAGGGACAATTCTCACAGCTACCGCTTCATGTTTGAGCTCCTGAGCCTGGGGCTGCTGCTGCTCTGGGCCTTCTCCGAGGTCCTGGCTTCCATGTACAGGGAGTCTGAGGAATCTCTGGAGAGCATCCGCAGCTGGCTGCTCAGGTTCATCCAGTGAAGCTGCAGAGAGATGCACAGTGCTCCACAGTGCCCTACATTTCCGAGTGTAGACTGCGACATTTGCAGTTTGCTCAGTTTCTGGCCAGCATCTGTAACCAATTAGCTCCAAGCCAAAGAGTCCCACACTGGCCACCTCCACCTGACTTTGACAGGGCTGAGCATCTATTCATGGTGCTAGGGCCAGGGACAACATGAAGGATATTTTTATTTGTTTGTTTGTTTAACAGCTTTGTATTCTTTTGTGTTTTTCATACCAAAGCGAGCCATATTTGGGGTTTACATTTCAATTTTTAACTTTTCATAAGCCAAAAAGAAAGCACTATTTTTCTACAAGTATCAATATTTCTAACTGTTTCAACTTTTATCACCAGTTTTACAAGGCCCTTGAACTTGGCAGTGAATTGAGATTTATTGCTGTCAGCAAAGTCAATGTGTTGAGACTAGAGACACAAAAGAGAGGGTGCCATCACGTGACCAATGCCTTTCTATTTATACATCCAGGTGCCACCTGTTCACAGTGGGTGCTGGGTTTGTTTGTTTTTTTAAAAAAAAAATACACATATGTAAAAACATAGTGAGGTTGAAAGAATTAAATAGAGGGGTGGAATAAACCAAACTTTACCAAAGCACACAGCAGTGTGTCTATGCTATCTGTCCTCAGGGTAAGGGAGAGGTATTTTGCTCATATCTTTTGAAATAAAAAAGTAGCTTAGAGGCTCTCCCTCCTGCCCACCAAATCACAGCCAACAGCATAGAACCATGGGGTTACCACACTGTGAACATATGTTTTCCTCCCTTCTAGTGGGTACTGCCGTGAAAGCCTGTTGGTGCTTAACCTTGAATAACTCTATCAGGTTGATACAGTGCTGAGGACAAGCTATTTCAGATGGTGTCATTTTCACCCCTGTCAAGTCCCCAACCCAGGCTGCAGGCTGAGTCAAAGCCACTCAGGCCCGTCGGGTTCAGGCTGCCTCTCTTTGGTGTCCCTTGAACCTGAGGGTACTTGCTGGCCTCTGGGAAGTGTGACCCTGATCAGTGAGCCTTGCTGGTGGTATCTTGAATACTTAGTCACATGACTGCCTTGCTTATTTCTTCAACACGGTCAGAAAACCTTCTCCCAGTACCCCAGAAAAAGAAGAGCGTCTGATCTCTGGGGGCTGCAAGCCCATAGCGTTTTCCACTCTGGAAAGAGCCCTCGGCTGTACCCACCCCACTCTGTAGATGTTCAGCTTCAGTGGCAGGTTGAGCAACGGGAGGGGCTGACAGGGCCTTCTAGGTACCCGTGGTGCCTACAGTCACAGGGTACAAGACAGCTATGTGGAGCTGCTGCCACGCACGGGCCCTCTCGGGCTTAGAGAAGTCTGGTTAAAGCTTTGACACAAGCTCCTGTAGGGTGGGAAAAAACTGTACATGTCTAGAGACTCTGCCCTGAAGTCATGGGAAAGACAGGGCGTGACTGTGGCCAAGTCTTCAGAAACCAGCACCTCTGACCTTGTAGGAATTGGTGCCAGTGTGGTGATGTACATTGTATCTTCCCCACTTAGAGCTGGAGTTTTATGGTCAAGCATGGTGGGAGAAGCCCTGGAGTCCTATTATGCTTCATTATGTCACATGAATTCTTGAGGTCATGTTAAGTGATTTTTCTCCAGTTCAGGGTGGGGTGGGATGCTTTGTGGAATGCTCTGGGAAGCCAGAGTGAACTCTCTTTAAAAAAAAAAAATGTCATTTATAGCCATGCGGAGGCTGGTTTGAATTACTGTGGTAGACAGGGTGTGTCTGTCACAAGGTTGAGACATCTGTATGTTCTAAGACCTTGAACCTTCCTGGTGGGCAACAGCAGGGCCAGGGCCAGGGAGACAGACACTCTAGAGATGAATTTGTCTCAAGGATGAGCATTGAGAACCCAGAGCAGAATGGACACAGAAGGGCTAATGGGGGCAGAAGGTCCTGGGAACACTTGTGGACAAGAGTAGAATTCTGTTACTATACATCCAGTCTTGGAAATGAATAGTTGGCCACCACCAGGAAGGTTTGTCTCTCCTAAGCAAACTGTCCTTTGTGGAGGGACAATGGCCGCTCTGTTTCTTACCTCCAATGCTTTCTCTTGTTGTGATGTGGATTTGTTTTACTCCCTCGCTAAGTCCTCCTTTCTTTCTTTCTCTTTCCAACCTCACACTGTGGTCGCCAGTTCGTTTCAGCCTTCCAGTCCTACACCCACTTCTTGGCTGACACTTCTGCTCTAAGGTGACTGATTTTTCTTAGCAATTTTCAGAAAGGTACTAAACCCTAACCCTCTTTCTGCACCCCCATCCTCTGCGTCGGTGGTACTGGTTGCACTAACTGTGAGTGTCTTGCATACTAACGGACTCCTAGAGGCATGAGTGGGGTTAACAGCATGGGGCGGATGCCAGCTTGAAAAAAACGGGTTCTGCCCCCCCCCCTTCTTTGGAGCCCAGCCAGCAGCCTGGGTCCACAACAAGTGCATGCCCTCAACCCTTGCTGGCCTCTGTCTGCATGCTTTCCAGTTGCACTTTCAAAGCCTTTCATCTTCTTGGGAGGGTAAACCATGATTGTGAGACAATACTGCAAAAGGAGGGCTCTGTCGCCTTTGTAAACATTTCTACTTAGTGACCTCTAAAAAAGAAGGACATACGTAGAAAAAAATCTTCTACAGTCAGTTCTAATACAAAGATTACCAATGCCTATGGTTGGAACCATAAGTGACTCAGTTTGGTGAGGTTTTAAAAGTATACTTGCCGGGCGGTGGTGGCGCACGCCTTTAATCCCAGCACTTGGGAGGCAGAGGCAGGCGGATCTTTGTGAGTTCGAGGCCCACCTGGTCTACAAAGCGAGTCCAGGACAGCCAGAGATATTCAGAGAAACCCTGTCTTGAAAAAAACAAAAAAAAAAAAAAAAAAGTATACTTGTGTTCCCAGATTCCATGGCCAGCTTGACCCATGGTCTGGGCTGTGAATGCAATGAAGTTAGCAAGCCCTTCCTCTGTTCTGGCATAGGTAGCCCTGGGGCCTCACTATGCCTTTAATATGCCTCTGGGCTCTTATGTCCCTACTGTTTCACGGGCTTTAACCAGAGCAGTCACAGTGACAAGAAAAGAGCTGGCTCTCAGAAATAACTCCAGCCAGCCACTGCCAATTCTCCTGTCAATCTGTCTAAATTGCAAGGTCTCTCTGCTCATTTACCTGGTGCAGCGGGACAGTAATGTGCTACTACAAGAAGCAGTCACACCAAGGGCAGACAGAAGATGTGATCAGAGTCCATCTTGCACGTAGCTAGAGCCACCCTGCCCTTCTTCACCTTCTGCCCAGCCCTGCATGCTGCACTTGCTTGCTGCATTGGCGCAGAGCCCAGACAGTACAAATTCCTCCCTTCTCCTCCCCTCTTTTCTTCTCTTCCAGCATTCCCCTCTCTAAAATGTCAACCAAAGAGAGCCCCCCTTCCCTCTCTCAGCCTCTTTAGCCTCCTCCCCATCTCGTGGCAAGGCATGTCTGTGACCCTAGAGAATTCATTTACAGTGCCATATGGAGCCCTGTATTTTACACACGGCAAATGGTGTTTAGGTTTATTTATGATATTTGATGCTGTAAATGAAAATAAATATGGTTCTTTATAAAGCTCATTGTTTCCTCTCTTCTTTGCCGTGGAAAGCTTCTAAACTTCAAACACAGGGACCAGTTTAGGGGAGTAGTCCTCCCCTAAACTGCTGGTGGGGCTTGCACTTGTGGTGGTGTCCCGGGACTCTCTGCTGTGCCAGGGCAATCTGAAATATTACCCAAAGGTAATATTTGGAAAAGTATCACCAATCCTCTGGTGCCAGGCTTTGGGGTCTCTTCCTGAAATGTGTGGTACTTTGCTGTTCTAGATACTGGGCCAAGGAGGGAGAGGGCCAGTGTTCCCTTAGCTTTTAGGAACACACTGTGTTGACAGCTATCTGAACCCATTTCCCTGACATCCACAAACCTTGGCTCAGTAGAAGGGCCTTACCAAAAGCCCCATCTGTTTTGGTTCTTATAGAGAAAAAAACGAGTCTTTTCATGGTTCATACTGGTCCACCCAAGTGATGGGTGAAAAGTAAGGAAGAAGGAGTGGCCATCAGTCTCTGGAAAGCCTCAAACCCCAGCAGGTGATATCATCAGAGCCCTGTGCTATGAGACTCCGCCCACCTGGCCACTCTGAGCACAATGCCCAGCAGGCTCTACCCAACTCCATTCTGTTTAGGGGAAGGACTTGGGGTCTCCCTTGTCTATTCTGGACAGTACCAGATCTCTCCAGGGAGGAGCTTCTGCTCTTGCCAGACTGGATGTGGTTGGGCTTCCAATACTGGCATAAGAAACCCCCTGTGAACTATGAGGGCCTTGGCATATCCCAGAGAACATTTCTGGGATTCCAGTCCCAAGCTCAGTTCCTGGTGGCTGGATCTGCCCTAGGGCCACCCCAGGTTGTGACCCAAGGTCTCTATCACCTTCTCTTCCATTCAAGGAAGGCTGTTAGGGACTAAAAACCAGGTAGCAGGATGAACAAATGGCTGATTCCTTTACCTGTCCAACAGTTATAGGCCTAGGCAGGTATTCTAGGTCCAAGAGACATAACAGAGGCCCAAAGCCCTTGTGCCTCCCTGACGTTTAAGAAGTACACATCTCAGATGGCCGTCTTAAATCTGATTCATTTTATCTATGCTCCTGCTCATTTACCAGTTTATCTCATTTTACGGAGCACCTACTGTGTGCTAAGGAATACAGCTAATCTTGCCTGTCTCTCTTAAACATTTTTTTTTTTTTGGTTTTTTCGAGACAGTGTTTCTCTGTGTAGCCCTGGCTGTCCTGGACTCACTTTGTAGACCAGGCTGGCCTCGAACTCACAAAGATCCGCCTGCCTCTGCCTCCCAAGTGCTGGGATTAAAGGCGTGCGCCACCACCGCCCGGCTCTCTTAAACATTGAAGGCTCTTGTTATATCTCTGATAGAGTCCTCTAGTAAATAAGTTTAATTAACTGTTTGAGTTGGCTTTCTCAGACCTGCTTGGAGAGTGTCTTATTTGATTTGGTTTGACTATCATATCCTACATAATTAGTATTTGGTAGAGTATTTTTTTAATCATAAAACACTGAAGACTTAACTTTTTGTGACAGGGAGGTCAAATCCAAGACTTTGGTAGGCAAGTGTTCTACCACTGAGCTACCTCCCCAACCCTAAGACTTAACATTTTTTAAGGTAGTCTAATAGAATTAAATATTAAATAGAAGTTCCTGCACTAGTCAGGCAAGGAGGCTATGCCTGCAGGGTCTTCACTTTTGGGAAGTGGGAACAGAAGGGTCAGAAGTTCAAGGTCATCCTCAGCTACATAGCAAGTTCAAGAAAAACCTTGGCTATATAAGACCCTGTCTCAAGAAAATAACCTCTCTCCCACCAATGACATTCCTTACAGGGAAAATTTATGTTTTATATATATATATATATATATATATATATATATATATTAAATACAATTAAATATTTGTTAGATCATAAGGTGGTGATTCTGAGTCTTAGAACTGCAAATACACTCACATAGGAGAAACAAGAAACAAATTTGACCATTTATATTTTAAATACTTTAAAATTATGCATGTGTATGTCAGAGTGTGGGTTTGTACACATAAGTACAGTGTCCTTGTGTGCCAGAAGAGAGTACTGGATCCCCTGAGTTGGAGCTAAACTAAAGGTGGTTGTGAGGTGCCAGATGTGGGTGCTGGAAACCAAACTCAGGTCCTCTGAGCCACCTCTCCAGCCCCAACTCTCTATATTTTTAAAACACCATGAAAGCCAACATGGTGGCACACACCTTTAATCACGGCCCTCAGGAGAAAAAGACAGGCAGATCTCTGTGAGTTTGAGACCAGTATGATACATAGTGAGTTCTAAGACAGTCAGGGATATGTAGAGAGAGCCTGTCTCAAAACACAAACAAACAAATACAAGCAAATCAATCATGTAATTGTAAAAATTAAAATATTAACTAGGCAGTCAGACTGGTGAAAAACAGAAGTTTATTGCCTGGTATTTAAAGAGTTCACTTAAAGTGGGTGTTTCCAGGAACCTCCCACAGTGACTGAGAAAGTTAATGACCCAAGGATAAGTGAGTAAAGGCTGTGAACAAATAGTCCCCACTTAGGCAAATTCAAGAAGTAAACACTGAAAAAGAAAACGGAAAATGTCCTCTCTTGCCTTTCAAAGGAATATAAATGAATCGTGTCATTCCACCTAGTCAGCAAGGGAAATGGAGAAGTAGTGATGGTGAGGGGAAACACCAGCTTAGAATTGACAGTAGGGACAGTCTATTTCCTGAAAGGCAATATAGCAACCAAGATCATGTCTCAAAAAAGGGCTCTGTCCTTTGGCCCAGGAAGGAAGAAATCTCTGTGTGCTTGAACAGTACTAAGAGCAAGCATGGCCTCCAGAGTAGATGGGCTGGCCCTAATTCATGTGGACTATTCTTTTTACAATTTATACCACCACCACCACCACCCTCAAAATCTTTACATCAAAGAGCTTCTGCCTCCTTCACTGCCCTGGGTCAGCTGCCATCTCTGGGCCAGCTCTCTCTGTACCCATCTCTGGGCCAGCTCTCTCTATACCCATCTCTGGGCCAAGCTCTCCATATCCAGCCCTTCCATTAGTGCTTGTCTCCTTGTAGCACCATGAGGTCCATGCAGATATGAAAGAGGATTCCTAGGAAACATCACTGGTGCTAGAGTTACAGTGATATCGTTCCCCTGTGAGGGAGCAGAGAGCACTGGTGCCCAAACTAGTTCCCAGGGACCTGCGTGGTAAGAGCCTGGACTCAGCTGACATCCCAGCTTTAACCCCTGGAACATCATTTCCACTGTGTCCCCGGGCTGAGTCCCCTCTGTGCACCAGGAGCTAAGGAAGCCTCTGGGACTAGGCTTTGGGAAGGTGAAATCAATAAGCTAACCTAGGACAGTGCCTCAGACTCTGCAGTTGGGGTACTTTGCTGAGCTCTCTGGAGGGATTGCTTTTGGGAAGGCTTCCTTCTGACACTGTGGATAATCTGAGGCTCTGGATCCCATACAAAGTAGGTAGGCACTAGACAGAGGCCCCAGAGCATGCTGGGAGGCACTGTCTTAGTTAGAGTCTCCATTGCTGCCAAGAGACACCACGACCAAGGCAACTCTTATAAAGGACAACATTTATTTGGGGCTGGCTTACAGTTTCAGAGGTTTAATCCATTGTCATCATGGCAGGACACATGGCAGTGTACAGACAGACATGATACTGGAGGAGCCAAGAGTTCTACACCTTGACCCAAAGGCAGGATCCAAGAGGAGAGTGTCTTCTACAGGAAGCCAGAGACTCTCATTCCACACTGATGGAGCATGAGCCCGGAGAAACCTCAAAGCCCACCCCCACAATGACACACTTCTTTCAACAAGGCCACACCTCTTAATAGTGCTACTCCCTGTGGGCCAAGCATTCAAACACATGACTCTATGGGGGCCATTCCTATTCAAACCACCACAGGCACAATCTTTCCTCTCTTATACTATCATCCCCAGCTTCTTCAAGACAACCAGCTATTTCCTCTCAGACTGAAGTCTCAGCTCTAATGTCCTGTCCCCTGCCCCTGCCAACCCCAGAGGGATGTACCTGAATTGGCAGCTGTTCCCATGGTAACCAAGGTCTTTAGTGTGTCACAAGGCTACCAGGCCACATACATCCTCTCTCCTCACTGTCTCTAACATAGCAATCCAAGTGACACTTGGAGACAATAAGTAGAATAGAAAATGTTCCACCCTTATAACCTGGGCTCTGGGTGGGCCAAAGACACTGGTGCTATCTTTGATCCATTGTTATATAGCCCATGTGTTTTCTATAGCACAGGGCCCTCCTGGTAGAACGACCTGCCTCGCAACTGTATGGGAGCCCAGAAGTGCTGTCAGATCTGTCTCATCAACCCACACCAGGCTTAGCCAGGTGTAGCCACCATCATGGATCTGTAACAATGCCAACCACACCCTCTGCCCCAGGGGTGGTAGGAGGAGACTCATTGTTGCCTAGCACTAGTCCCAGAAGGAGGATAAAATATGGCCCCACAGCTGCCTCCCTTCCTGCCTTCCTAGATTGATACAGGAGGTGGGGAACTACCTTCCAGAAATTCCAGGTCCTCCCTTTCCCATCTTGTTACCAGAGTTATTAAGGACAAAGCCTGGACCCTAGGAGTCCTAACAAACCAGGCTCAGCCACTTGTCCTCAATAGGCCAATTAAATAGACAAGTAACAGAGAAAAACAGAGAACTATATATTCAATGTGACTACATTAGGAAAAAAAACCCAGATGTCTAGTGAACCACTACCTTCTACCTCACCCCGAACCCTGCCCCTTGGCCAACACACACACACTGAAGTCCACTTTTGAGGTCTTAGTGGAGATCTAGGTTTAAACAGAGGGCAAATGCTGCGGAAAGCTAAGCAGTACTGGTGGGGAGGTGTGGCCCCACTCATCATTGTCTAGGCTTCAGTCTCTCTGGCATGGGGATCTGCAAGGTGTCAAGCATTGTGTAGAGTCTCTTTCCATGAGAAAAACACCAGATTTTCCTTCCCTCGGCATGAGATTCTGGGGAGATTCCAGTTTCCTGGGATCCATTGTCTCAACAGCATAGTCAAAGGGAAGGGCACTTTTGTCTCTCTTTCAGAATATCTTCACTTCTGTCAGGACATTACAATGACTCCCAGAGAAATGTGGACATTGGTCCCGACTGAGCCCAAAGCTGGAGGCTGGACTGGCTAGGCACAGTGCCTGTTAGTGACAGGGCAGAGATGGAAAAAGAGAACCATAATTCAAGACTATGGTCCCCACCTTCCAGCTAGTACACAACTGCCCAGCCTGACCTCTGCTGGAAAGCTCACACAGCTACAAGGAAGACATTGTGCCCTCCCATCCTAAAGAAAGGGCTCTAATGCCCTAAAGGAGCTTGCTCTGGGGGTTGGTATTTGATCTCCGGATCCATGTGAGGCTGGCATTTCCCTGGTGACTGGCTCAAGATTTAGGATGAAGCATCTGGAATGGGAAAAAGTAAAGCTCACTGAGGTGCACAGGGTAAGGTTCAGCTTGGTTCCCTTCCTCCCTGCGCAGAGGTGTGCCTTACAAGAGGGGATGATTTCCCTTCCATGTCTCTTTGCTCAGGCTTTTGCTGGTGCCAGGCAGGGCCCTCTAAGTAACACTATCTGTCCTGGTTTCATTCAGCAGGGGGTGGGGCTGTGTACACACACACACACACACACTCGCACACATACACTTATACATACTCACACACACTCAAACACTCGCTCACATTCCCCCCACACACACATACATATGGGGTCTATGACACCTGGGAAAAGCACAGCAAGGCAAGGGAGACCAGGCTTCAGGATGGAGGGCAGACCCAGAGACAGACCCAGAGACTCAGACTACCTATCCATGCATTCATCTCTGAACATTACAGAGACTCTACTTCCATTGGAATACTGTGATGAATCTCTCCCAGAAGTACCTGGGGTAGCAGCAGTGTCTTTGAGCACATGTCCTGCTGAGGGCCTTGACAGTGCCAGGGACAAATCTTCCTCCTAGAGCAGTTATAACACCCCTGGTAATGTGTGGAAGGGCCGCCAGCTCAGGCTCCCTGTCATCTTGCCAATGCCTCGTCTCCCCATCACTGACCATAGTCTACCTAGCAAGAGGCTGGGGAGGCCACTCTGTGCATAGCATCATAGATGCGTGCCTGTCTGTGCTGGCCTGTGTGCTCTGCCTTCCCCTGCCCTGCACTTGTTAGAGGTGCAGCCCCTGTAAACTGCAGTCTCCAGGGTCCCTTGAACCAGCTTCTTGTTAGGTTTGAGACCAGGATGCCCTCGTGGAAGGGTGGGGTGCAATTAGGAGAGGAGCCAGGGTGTTTATCACTCCCGACAGTCACACCCCTCATATCATAAGAGTGACCTTGGCTTCTGGGATTTTCACTTTGTGCAGCACCACCATGTCTCCTTGCTTTGCCCTTTCTCTGCTGAGCTCTTTGGCTGGGCTTCTGTATTCTCAGTTGTGTCCTGATGCCTCTGGTTCCCTCCACACGTGTTTCATTCTCAACTTTTGTCATGGGGTGGGGTCCCTCTGGTTCCCTCCACACATGTTTCATTCTCAACTTTTGTCGTGGGGTGGGGTCATCAAGAGAAATTTCTTCAGGCCCCAATCGGGAATGGACTCTGGTAGTCAGGATCTTGAACACAGCTCTCAAATCTCAATGCTGCGTACGTGTGTAGCCTCTTCTACTTCCTCTTCATGAGTCTTGGGGTTGCTGGGTGGTTCTATAAGCTGAATATCTAAGGATGGACTCCAGCTCTGTCCCTCTGTGTACCCTCAACCAAGGACCCAGGCTGACAGGGCAGCAGGCATGAGAAACAAGCTTTTTCAACAAAAACATAAGTGACAACTCAATCCAGCAAGGCCACTCAAAGCCTTGGGTCACAAATATCCACTGGTCTGAGGCAGACAAGTGTCACATGACTGGGACAGGGGTGTGTTCTGCCAACTTTTGGAAGGACTACAAAGTCAAGGACAGATTGTGACTATGTCCAACTAAACAAATGGTTCTGTCCTGTTCACAGACATACAGACTGGCAACATGTGACCATCTGTGGGTGTCTTAACCTCTTCATGTTTCCATTATCTCAGCAAGAAAACAGGGGTCACAAAAAGCTTTGCTTGAAGGATTAAACTAGTGTAATTTAGTATGAGTACTTAGACTACAGACTTAGTACAAGTCTCAAACTATTCCTGGCATATATTGGGAGCCTAATAAAAGTAAACTTCCACTGCTCATATTACAATCATCACCACAAATATGAACAAAACCAAAACCACCATCATCATCACCATAACCATTACCATAAACATTGCCAACAGGATGTTTCCACAGGAACATAAGTGACAACTCTACACAGCAAAGCCGCTCAAAGCCTTGGGTCACAAATATCCACTGCTCTGAGTCAGACAAGTGTCACATGACTGGGAGAGGGGTGTGTTCTGCCAACTTTTGAAGGACTACAAAGTTACCGCACAGTTACCATAACTAACCATCACTACCACCAAACCCACAACCATTATTATCACCACTATCACCAAAACCACAACCACCATCACCACTACCACAACCACCATTGCCATCATCATTAGCAAACCAGTAATAGTACCTAAACACCAGCCTTCCCAGTTGCACTAGCATAGACACATGTGCACACAAGTCAGTTGGCACACACACCAGGGGGTAGAATAATAGCCCCCTGGCTGAGTCTGCCTGTACTCTCATTTTGTTTGGCTTTATAGTATTTTAAAACCTCAAGGATGTCACAGAAAGCCCAGAACTTCTTGAATTGTCTTTACATGTGAGAAATCAGGTAAGAAGCAGATACCTTTTCCAGAGAGAGTGTGTGTAGAGTAAAAAGAAGAAAGAGAGATGTGGGTGGAAGCATGAAGAATACAATGTTTAAGGTCTGAAGTGGAACAATGAGGAGGTAGGGAGAGAACGTGTCTCTTGGAGTAGAGAGGGGTAGGAGTCCAGGGACAGAGGAGAAGCCTCCCCACCCACAGATACATCCCTGTGCACTGGATTCAGCAACAAGCAGGCTCCAGGGAATTTTCTAGGAGTAATAGGGTGGAGAGATAAAGGTCTCATCAAGATTGTAGGAGTTTAATAAAGGGACAGAGAAAACTTGTCCAACTCTTCCAAGATGGGCCAGAAATGAGAGGTGAGTGAATGGGCTGGAGGTGGGACCCCTGATGGAAGGAGCTCAAGTAGGTGGAGTCATCCAGTAGGCAAAGTCAAGAACACAAGAAAGAGAGAAGACAGTGAGCCACGTTGGGGATGAGAAGTGAGAGGGTGCTGAGTCCACGTGAGGTTTAATTCTAGAGAGGAAATTGGACAGCTGCTTCCCTGGGACAGGAGAAGGCTCACCACCCAGCCACCAGCCAGGCAGGAGCTGTGTCATGACTGAACAGGTATCTCACAAGCACCTGCTTCACAAGGCATGATTCCAACAACAAACAAAACAGACAAAGTGCTGCCTATATCCTAGTCCTGGGAAGAGACAACAAAGTCAAAAGGAAATTAGACAGCTTATTAGAACATGAGATTCCCTACGAGGAATGCTACAGGGGAACAGAGCCTCCTGAGTGTGTAGCCACATTCAGCAGGACAATTCAACACTGAGAAGGTGACATCTAACCAAAGCTTGTTGGCAGTGAAGGGAGTAACTTGGGACAGCACTGAATAGCAGATTCAAGGACAACATGAGGGGCCTGAGATGGTGCCTGGCTGAAGTCCTGAGAGGACAGAACAATGGTAACTAACAGTAGGAGCAGAGCATGCCAAGGGACAGTGTGAGGAGGTAAGGGCACAGAGGCCACGGAGCTAAGTTAGAAGGGACTCTTCTACTTCAGAGAAAAATGGGAAACTTCTTGGGGATTTTGAGCAGGGCTGCATTCTCTAACTTGCACTTTTATGGGTTGATTCTGTTGAAAGGCTGAAGGGATGGTGTTCGGTGGGAAAGAGTTGGGGGTCCAGGTAGAGACTTTTTTATCATCTGGTCAAGATGTGATGGGGCCAGGCCCAGGGAAGTGGCAGAGAGGACCTTCATTCCTGGTGCACTTGAAGGGAGAGCCATCGGCACTTGTAGAGGGCTTTGTGAAGGATGAAATTAAGGGTGGTATCCAGGATGCCATTGTAGTGCCAACCTAAGCTGCCTGGGCTCCATTCTTGGTCCATTTGAAGGAAGAGCCATCCACATTTGTAGAGGGCTTTGTGAAGGATGAGGGAGGTATCAAAGATGCCATAATGGTGCCGACCTTAGCCACCTTAGCTTCAGGAGGCTCCAGTTGCTACTGACTGAACTGGGAACCATGATGGGTGGAACAGGTGTTGGGGAAAGTGAAGATGAAGGGTTCACTTTGGACTTGCTGTGATGTGTCTGCAAGACACCCACATGGAGACATCAAGTAAACAACAGGAGACACACATCTACATGCAAGGCAAGCGTCCAGGCTGCAGATGCAAATCTGGGAATCCTCTCTGTCCAGGGTCATTGAAAATCATGGGAACAGGTGAAACCAGGGGCTGAGTATAGACAGAACTGAGAAGTGACAGGAGGGAGGAAGAAGCTGGACAGAGATATCCGGGAGCTGCAAGGAGCCTTTTCTGGAAGAACGTGACAGGCTGGATCAGGTCAATAGGATGAGAACTGAAGGACTGTGGGGATGACTCAGTGGTTAAAGTGCTTGTCATGCATCATGAGGACCTGAGTTCAAATCCCCAGAAATCCATAGAAATGCCAGGTAGGACTGGTGGCCATCTGTAGTTACAGCCTCGGAAGATGGTGACAGGGGACCTCCAGAGTAAATTGGCTAGCAAGACCAGCCGTATCTCTGAACTTTAGATTTGATGGTGAGATCCTGCCTTAATGAATAAGGTGGAAAAGCAATCAAGGATGAGTATAGATGTCAGCCTCAGGCCTCCGCATCACATGTGCACACATACATATGCACCACACACATGTGCTCCCACACACATGAAAAACCATCTATCCATATATGTGTATAAATACACACACGCACACGCACACACACACACACACACACACACACACACACACGAGAAAATGGAAACATTTGGGGTGGGGTTTGTTTTAAGAAGTTTTTTTGTGTGTGTTTGTTTGTTGTTTGTTGGCTTTTGTTTTATTTGAGACATGTTCTCACTGTGTAGTTCTGGCTGGCTTGGGACTCACTGTGTAGACCAGGATGGCCTAAAAAACTCACAGAGATCCTTTGCCTCTACCTCCCGAGTTCTGGGATTAAAGGTGTGCACTACCATGCCTGGTGGAAACATTTTTTTTAAGATGAGATCTAAGATGTCACCTCTAAGTTTAACAACATGTTGGCAGGCACAGTATGACCAGAGCAGTCCAGAGGCTTGTGAACCTGCAATGGATCCTGAGAGCCTCTCAGCACCTCCTTCCGGGTTAAATGGGATGGTGTGTGTATTCATGCCTTACACACATCAGGAGTGCCCTAAGCATTGGGGCATCTGCTGGGCTGAGAGGTCACCCTCAGCAATGGCACAGAGGTCGGGAAGGTCTGTCCTTGAGCATGTGAGTGGACCCGAGGCTCTCTTTCCAGCATCCTACCCAGACACCTGGAAGAGCCAGCACCCTGAAAGGGGCCATTTGTTCTACTATCTCTATAGGCCCTATTCTCTTGGCAGATGAGCCCACCTCTCCCAAGAAGCCAAAGAGTGTCCCTGAGCCCAAGCCCAGAGTCATGGAAGTTGAAGCCACCTCTCCCCGGCCCTATGAATGGACTTCAGTGAGGATCGGCCCTGGCGAGGATGCGGTCGGGCAGGATGTGCTGGCCGTACGTGTCCTAGTCACCAGTGAGGACAGCAGGTATGACCAGATTGCTGAAAGATGGGGGCAGCCCCAGGAGGTGGGGGGAGGCTGCCCCCAGAATCTGCTTTTCTCTCCACTGGGAACTCCTGGCAAAAGCAACACTCTGGGCCTGTGTCCTCATCCATTAATGGGGACTGTATAGTGGCTTGCCTCTGAAGGAGCTATAATACTCATAGAATTGACACATGGCAGATACTGCTCCATGCATAGTAAATCCTATAAGGCTATGCAGTGGTTATTTTCTCATAGCAGGGAAAGGCCCTGGCTATACTGTCTTCCTCCAGGCACACTGAGAGCTATAAATGAGTGATTCCTGTCACAGGAGAGGCTCCTGGGCCCTCCCAGCCACAGATGTGATACATGGTGATGGAGAGGCCAAGATGGGCAGAGAGGAGAATACAGTTCTTTCGTACCCAGAAAACAATCTACACCAACTGTGGCTGTGAGAAGAGCAGCCTTAGGGCCTCTCCAGCCCCCACACACACTGAGCGCATTCAGAAAGGCAGTCAACAGCACCAACTGCTTATTAATGACTGGACTTTGAGTGTATAACTATGACTCACACGCCCGGTGAGGTCCTTGCTATCAGACAGCTTCACTACCTGGGTAGACAGCCCAGGAAACAAGGAAACATCTAACAAGAAAAATACCATGCATGTGTCAGGCAGAGAAATAAAGTTGAGGTGTGTTGTAAACATGGACGGGTTGGCTACCTTAGACTGGTTGGCCAGAAACGGTGTCTGTGTCAGTTACTGCGTCCCAAGCAGCCCCAAAATGAGTAGGTTGCCCTCTTTCATCACATGTGGACTGGAGCTAAGGGGCCTCTGTGAGACAGTGCTGGCCATGCTGTGCCCACTCAAATGGGTTCTGGGTCTGGCTGGCTATCAGTTAGAGCAGTGGGAATGGTATATGAACAGACTAGAAGGTCAATGTGGCTAGAAGCCAATAAGGGGGGTGAAGGGGTGATTACACTGGGAAGCTGGGGTATAGTTCAGTGGTAGACTACTTACCAGGCATGTGCCAGGCCTGTGTTCAATCCCCAGCACCAGAATGAAGGGAGGGGGAAGGAAGAGAGGGAGGGAGGGCAGATTGTATGATTGGTTATGAAGAATGTAAAGAACTTATATTTTATTCTGGGAATAATTGAAAGAGTTCAATTCTAAATGGCACATCATTAATAATTTTTAGATATCTACAGGCTTTGGTGTGGGAGCAGAGGAGACAGGGTGGGTAAGGGTGAAGGCAAGGAGACCCGGTAGAGCCTGGGACTCCTGGAGGTGGGGGAGCCACAGGTCAGAGCCATGGTGATGGATTTGCTGGTGGGTTAAACATGAGAGGAAGAGAGAACACCAGGGAATCACCCCAGTCTTGACCTGAGTTATCAGATGAATGGTACGGGCACTTCTAGAGGCATCTGGGGGCGAGGGAGCCGTAAGCTGTGGGAAAGCTGAGCGGTCTGTATTGGACCCGATGGGTTTGGCTGGGTGAATCTCTGTTCTGCCACTGCATCTTCAGTTGGCATTAGGTCCACAGCTTCTGAGAAGCCCTGTGCTCTTGAATCCCTGTGGTTTTTCTCTGCTACATGCTCCTCCACACAGCCATGCTAACAGAGGAAAACCACATGTCCATTCTGTGGTTTAGGAACTGGGTCCCTAGAGACAAGCTTATTTGGCCCCAAGAGCTAAGCAGCAGCACTCCTGTTGATCTCTGTTGTCATTTGTGAGTTTGGTTTGGTTTGGGGCAAAGTCTCATGTGGCTCAGGGTGGCCTTGAACTCACTATACAGGTGAGGTTGGTTTTGAAATCTTGATGCTCCTGACTCTACCTCCAAAGTTCTGGAATTGCAGGGTGAGCCACCACACCCAGTTTATGGAGTGCTGGGGACTGAAGTGCCCGGGAGTGCTGGGCAGGCACTACCAACTTACCTACATCTCTAGCCCAAGAGCCACAGCTTGGGAGGAAGGAAAATGAAAACAGCCTTCATTAAAGTGGCTTGGGAGGCCTGGGCTTGGACTTTCCCCCTTTTCTGTCCAACAAGGTAGCTTGCTGGGACTGTCAGGGTCTAGTGTCCCACCCAGCCTGGGAGCCTCATGGAAATGCCGTCTCATAGTCTGGGGGCTGGTGTATATTGTATGGCAAGAATTTTTCTGTGGAGATGCGGCACACCTGTCTACTCACCACAGATAGAGAATTCATAACAAGGGCTGGAGAGATGACTCAGCCGTTAAAGGCTAGGCTCACAACCAAAAATATAAGAGAACTCATAACAGACCAAAGTACAGATATCACCAAGTTCCAACTTGGTGAACCATGAGTTTTATTGGAGCTACCTACAGGAATATGGGTGAGGGGTTATTAGGAGCAGAAATGACTCAAGGACAGCTGTATTACCAAAGGCCACCCCCAGCATGGGTGACAGCTCACAAAGCTGGGAACCTGGAGCACACCACACAGCCTAGAGGCAGCTCAGCAGGCTGGAGAGTGTCCTTTCCAGGTGCGTCAGTTGGTCTAAGCCTCTCCTGGGCAGCTCAGCTGGTTTCTGCTCCTTCCAGGTGGTCTGATCCCCAGCCCCCTTTGTAGCTCAGCTGTTCTGAGTCCTCTTGGCTGCTCAGCTCTCTCTCTCTCTCTCTCTCTCTCTCTCTTTCTCTCATCTAAGGGGGACTCTCAGCTTTCATTGCTTACTCTGGCAGGGAGGGGCCTAGTGAATCTGGCCAAAATTGTGAGTTGTTTACCTTCCTGCTTAAGGAGCTTCCTTGCAGGATGGAATATTTCAATGTTGGAGGAAACTGTCATACAAGTATGAGATGAAAAGGTGCCAGAGTAGAAGTCTCCTCAGAGCTCTTTGGAAAGGGTCTGTCTCAAGCCTCTCCCTGGCCTATAGACAGCACCTTCCTGTTAGCAATGGCGGCCATCTTCTATGTACATTTATGACCCAGTTTCTTCTTAGAAGGGCACCAGACTAGGGCCTTCCCTAATGATCTCACTTTAAATTAATCACCTCTTTAATGATCCTCTCTCTAAAAGAAGTCATGGGTTGAGATATTGGGGGCCATTCTTTTAGCATAGGAATCTAAGAGGACATAATCAAAGACATGACCGAGCCAAGTCGGCATCCAAACCCAGAGGTAGCTGAGCTGACATCCTTGCTCTAGGCCCTGAGGACTGTCAGAGAAAATGATGAGAAAGACATGGAATGCAAGGGGGCAGGAGACATGTCCAGGGTTTCTGGGTCACCTTCTTCTTCCTCTTCCAGCTCTGATACAGAATCCGACTACAGTAGCATCACAGCTCCCTGTGCAGAGACCTGGGAAGAAGAACCCCAGCTTCCAGAATCTCCACCTCTATCAAAGCCCCTAACCCAGAACATCTCCCTGCGGGAACCCCTGACCCAACCTGTCTCTCTACTACACCACAAGGAGCCACAAGCTATGCCTGGTGAGTAAAGGGCCCACCAGGCTTCATTTGAGGACACAGAGAGGGAACAGGGACCCTCAAGTCCCAGGGGGATGGAACCTTTGATGAATGAAGTACATACAGGCGGGCTAGTCAAGGCCGGACCTGGACTCTGTCTCCAGAAGCTTTGGATTCACAAGTAGGATAACAACAGCTCCGGGCAGCTGTTATAGAAAAGGAAATCCAGGTCTCCTTTGCCTGGAACAGCCCTCTTGTGTCTCAGGGGCCCCTCTAGCATCCCATAGTCTCTGAGAGAAGGAACATGGGCTGGTTGCTATGTGACCCTAGGTAACTCAGTCTCCTAGGACCACCTGAGCATGCGCCTGTCAGGGTGGCACAGAGACATTACTGGTGTGTGAGGGGGTAGATGAGATGCACCCAACTTGGCCTACATGGTAATGAGGGTACTTTTTCTACCTGGACCTTCCCCATCTCTAGGCTGACTTGAGAGGTGAGAAGCAAGCAGCTCATTCTGTAGGGTGTGCTGTGGTCTCCAGCCAGTGAGCAGTGTAGCCAGGGATGCTGACTCTGCTCCCTAAGCCCAGGCTGCCTAAGAACTCACCTTTTGTAACCCAGCTCTTGACTCAATGTTTGAGCAAGTCAGAATGTCATGGGGACCCTGGCAGGGCCTGGGGAGAAACATGCCTCCTTAAATAGCTTGCAAGAGCTGGCAGTGAGCTTGTCCTGCACTGTCCTCTGGTGGCCAAGAGCAGACTCTCAGGCCGATCCTCTCACCAGTGGATTTCCCGGAAGACCAGACCTGGGAAGACCTGAGCCAAAACAAACAAACAAAGGAACTTGTATAGACACTTCCAAGAGTTGGAAACTCTCAATTTAATCTTCAAAGTGAATCTTTAAGAACTAGGAAGCGGACAGGCATGGTATGTGGGTGATGCCTATAATTCTAGAACTCAGAGAGTTAGGCAGGATTGCCACAAATTTGAAGCCAAACCAACCTGCACGTCAGGGAAAGACCCTATCTCAAAAACAAAAACAAAAAACACTAATCCTAAGTCTAACCCTGACAGAAGGGAAGTCTGTTTGTTGTTCACCCTTTCCTATGCTTCTCCTCTCTCCTCAACGGGACTTCACACAACTTACCCGGAAGCTGTAAATCAGAATTATGTGTTTGACTATACGGAAAATAAAGCTCCTAGATCAAGAATAACAAAACCAGATTAGGAGGTAAAGACTGCAGAAAGGCAGGCCATAGCTCTTAACAGCCAGAGTTATGAAAGAACCCTGGACAGGGTTGTTCTTGCTGTTTAATAAACAAAGATCTATGTCTTGATCAGCTTGCCATTGCTGGGGGGGGGGGGGAATGCCAGAGATACACAACTTAGAAGCAGGCAAGACTCTGGCTTCTGTGGCAGGAGTCCCTGGTCTTTTGGCTCAGTTCCCTTTGGGCCTGTGGTGGGGCAGTTTATCATAGAAGAAAAAAAAGTGCTCACCTGGTAACATCTCAGAAATGAACAGGAAAACCAGAAAGGAGCAAGGCTTCTCATGTTCCTTCAGAGCTACAAGCCCAATGACCTAACTTCCTTCCACTAGCCCCACCTCCTAGCAGCACAGTCTAAAGACCAAGCTTTTAACACAGTAGCCCTTTGGGGAAACTTAAAATCCAAAGCATAAGAACCCAGTTCAGTAGTTCGCATACATCTTATGTAAAAGGAGAGTCCCAGTTCCCCACCACCCAAGAGCCAGGCTCTGTGAGCCCAGAGCAAGATCAAGGGTCTGCACTTGTACTTTGATGATCCTCCTGTGCTTTGGGCATCACAGCAGGGCAGCTTCCTGCCATGGCTGGATGAAGTAGCTGGGGCACATGCCCAAGCAACTAAGTAGACATATCTAATTCATTGAGACTGTGGACAGAAACCAGTATGATTCAGGAGGGCAATCTGTCCCAAGTTGTTCCAGCCTCAACAAGTTGGTATTCTTCATATTCTTCATCATTGAGCAGTCATTTGATAGCAGCTAGAGAGCAGAAAGAACACTGTTAGTGTGTGACAATAAAATCAGATAAAGTCAGATCAAAGGCATCCGGCTAAATGCTTCTCCTTTACCAAAAACAGGTTGTACAAAAACTGTGGTACATCTACACAATGGAATATTACTCAGCCATCAGGAACAACGAAATCATGCAATTTGCAGCCAAATGGATGGAACTAGAGAAGCTCATCCTGAGTGAGCTAACCCAGACTCAGAAGGATGCACATGGCATCTATTCACTTATAATCGGATTTTAGCCATATAGTACATGATAACTATACTACAACCAATACACCAAAGGGAATAGGAACATAGACTTTGTTTCCTGTCATTGAGACACTTTGCCCTAGTGGTGATGCCTTGTAGGCCCCCAGTATATGAGGAGGCTCTTGGCCCTCATATGACTGCTGAACTGGGGTGGGGGACTGATATGTAGGGACACTCCACTCCAGAGGAGTGGGATGGAAGGGATAGGGGGTAGAGGGTGGGAGGGCGGGACTGGGAGGGGTGGAAAGAGGGTACTGTGATGGAGATGTAACCCGAAGTAATAAATAAATATATTTTTTTAAAAAACAGGTTGTAGCCGGGCGGTGGTGGCGCACGCCTTTAATCCCAGCACTTGGGAGGCAGAGGCAGGCGGATCTTTGTGAGTTTGAGGCCAGCCTGGTCTACAAAGTGAGTCCAGGACAGCCAGAGATATTCAGAGAAACCCTGTCTCGAAAAAAACCAAAAAAAAAAAAAAAAAACAGGTTGTACACTGTGAGCTCCAAAAGCAGTCCTTTAAAATCAATACAAAGTGGGGCTGGAGAGATGGGCTCACTTGCTACTCTTGCAGAGGATCCAGGTTTGGTTCCCAACACTCACACAGTAGTTTACAACTGCCTGTAATTCCAGTTCCAGGGAATATAACACACTCTTTTGGCCTCTGAGGGCAGCAGGCATGCACATGGTACACAGACATACATGCAGGCAAATACTTATACACATTAAAAAAAAAAAAAAGGAACCTACATACAAAGTTAATCAGTACACATCCAGCACAAGCTGGAGAGAAGGGAACCAACTGTGCCCTGTGCTGTTGGCACTGCTCAATAAAGCATTTCTATAAAAGCTGCTTAGAATTTTCTTCTGCCAGATGTGGATGTGCACACCTGTAACCCCAGCAGTAAGCATAGGGAGAAGGGTTGCTTGCTAGCCTGTGGTCATTCGGGTCTGCATAGCACATCCAGATCAGCCAGTGCTACATAGTGAGACCTTATCAAAACAAAAAGAAGAAAAAGAAGAGAGAGAGAGAGAGAGAGAGAGAGAGAGAGAGAGAGAGAGAGAGGAGAGAGAGAAAGAGAGAGGTGAGAGAGTATGTGCGTGTGTTTCTTTTGCTAAAAAGTTCAGGCTCCAGATGGAGCAGAAAGACTGAAAGAACCAGAGGACCAGGGAGTTTTCTGTGAGATTATATCTCCTAGTCATGTCAGATGATACACCCATCAGTCTCACCAGCCTGACTGTCTGTTTACATAAGCTGAGTAAGGACATCAACAACAGACATGCCAAAGTGGACGGGAAGAAGAATACGTGGCCTCAACCCTACACAAAGAACTGTAGACAACTAAGGGGCACTGAGGGTAGGAAGAAGAGTCTTCTCCTGGGAAGAGCATATGAAGTGGCTGCTCAGCATCAAATGGTCAGCCCTGATAACACATATATGAGTAGCATTATACAGAGCCGGTTGTATTTAGGAATATATATGTATACACACACACACACACACACACATATATAAGTATGTATATATGCATGTAGCAACAATTAATGATAAAAAAAGAGACTATGAATTTGAAAGAGAACAAGGAGAGGAATGTGGAAAGGTTCAGAGGGAGAAATGAGAAGGGAGGAATGATGTAATTATATTATTATCTCAAAATTAAAAGAAAAAATGCTGCTCCTCACTTGGGCCCACAGGGTAATAATATAAAGCAAGGTAAGCATCTGGCCTTTATGCTTGAATTTGCATCTGTCTTTGTTCAAACTTTGGGCCAGACCCCTGCATGTCAATCACTTCCGGAGCATCTGTGTCTAACCTGCCTGCACCCACCTTCGAAGGCTGAAGGCATAAAGATAAAGAGTGATCCTGCTTTACTTTTAGCCTTTATAATGAATGTCCTGCTCTGAGCCCAAAAAAGAAGCCTGCAAGTTTCCAGTCTTTGTCCTAAACCTACAACCACATCTTAGATTCCAGAGCAGCAGAGCCTGGCAAGCTGGTCAAGCCGTGATGAGATCACAAACAGCCCACCCCCAAGCAGCTGTGACCATTGAAAGGGCATGGCTTGTCCTCTCAAGCACTAAGACTGCTTCTAGTCACCGTGCAGAGCCCGCACAGAGCTCTGATTAACCAGGCCACACTTTGACCTCTTGCCTCCTGACCCAGATCAGAGCTTAATAGATTGCTATCTAAGAGCCCAGAGCTCACATCAGTGCTCCAATGGCAGGCCCTCACGCTTGCTTTCTATCCCCTTAGTGATGTTGTTTAGAACGCTTCCCTGCATTTTCACCGTGACTTCTGCTCATTTTTTTCTGGGGCAAGCTTGACATGTGGCAACTTGTCTGGGGTAAAACACCATGGCCAGGACAAACTTAGAGAAGAAAGGGTTTATTTGGGCTTATGGTTCTAGAGGGATGAGAGTTCAGCATGGCAGCAGGTGGCAGACAGCAGGCAGCAGGTAGCAGGTGGCAGGCATGCAGCAGGTGGCAGGTGGCAGGCAGGTGGCAGGCAGCAGGTGGCAGGCAGGCAGCAGGCAGCAGGTGGCAGGCAGGCAGCAGGCAGCAGGTGGCAGGTGGCAGGTGGCAGGCAGGCAGCAGGTGGCAGGCAGGCAGCAGGTGGCAGGCAGGCAGCAGGTGGCAGGCAGGCAGCAGGCAGCAGGCGGCAGGTGGCAGGCAGAACGCAGCAGGTGGCAGGCGGCAGGTGGCAGGCAGGCAGCAGGCGGCAGGTGGCAGGCGGCAGGTGGCAGGCAGGCAGCAGGCAGCAGGTGGCAAGTGGCAGGCAGGCAGCAGGCGGCAGGTGGCAGGCAGGCGGCAGGTGGCAGGCAGGCGGCAGGTGGCAGGCAGGCAGCAGGCAGCCATGGCATCCCCTAGCAAGAAGCTGAGCTCACATCTTTGATGGCAAAGTCTCAAAGCCTGCCATTCTCAATGACACACGTCCTCTAGCAAGGCCAAAAACTGGGCACCAAGTGTTCAAAGACATGAGCCTTTGAAGAGATTTCTCAATCAAACCGTCACAGAACCCATGAGGTCAGGTCCCTGACCTAGGGCTCCAGTTATATTATGACCTCACCATTGTTCTTGCTGTGGTAAAATTGTGCCTGAGTGCCATATTGCCACCAGTGGGACACCTACGCCATCAGCTCACTATCCTACGGAATTTAGAGCAGGGATCCTAAGGAGCTGAGGGGTCTGGTTCTCAGAAAGGAAATCCAAGGTAGTGGGTGGTATGGCTGTACCGAAGGTCAATTCACAAGGGCAGGGGTGTGATGTGTGGGCTAGGTGAGAGAGCACTCGCTGGTGAGGTCTTGGATTCAGAGAGTCTGTGTCCGAACCTTCCCTGTTCATCCTCCCACAGTAGACTCCTCCCAGGGGTATCTGTTTCCCCCATACCTCCCTGTTCTCCCTTCTGCCCCACAGATGGGTACCCATCCCCCTCCTTTCTCTGAGCAGGATGAAGCACAGGGCCTGAGCATTAGAGCCCAGCATGGAATAGGATGCATTTGGATCCCACACCTGTTCTCAGGTTCAGAAGGGCCAGGGCCTGTCCCGGGTCCTCCAAACGTGCTTCTGGAGTCAGGCCTCCCCTCCTGCTTTATTGAGCCAGGGCCTCTAGTGTCACTGCTGTACAATGGACTCCAGGCTGGGTGGGCTGTGAGTGTCCCACTGACTCCTGTCTACCACCCATGTTACTGCAGGCGTGCTGGCATTACAGGTGCATGCCTCTTCACCCAGATTTTTTTTTGAGATTATAACTTAATTGCAACATTTTTCCTTTCCCTTTCCTCCCTCCCTCCCTCCCTCCAAATCCTCCCTACTTTTCTTCAAATTCATGGCCTCTTTTGCATGAATTGTTGTTGTATGCATATATGTATTCATATAAACATACATATTCCTAAATATAACCTATTGCATTTATAGAATGTTACTTGTTATGTTTTCAGGGCTGACCATTTAGCACTGGACAACCAATTGATATGCTCTTCCCTGGGGAGGACCACCTTCCTGCTCCCAGCTTCTCATTTGGGTTTCAGGGATCAGACTCAGCTTATCTGCTGAACCATCTCCCCAGCCTCCTGTAGAACTATTTGATGAAGCATGAATGAATGAATGAATGAACAGGTGAATGAATGAATGAAAAGTGAGATGAGGTGTCAGAGTTCACTCTGATAAGAGGAAGTGTCTCAGTCCCTCCTAAGTAAAGTTTGTCTGCTAACTTTTGGTGAGTAATCCATAGAAGACAAGTTCCTTTCCTACAGAGTTAACAGACACTTACTTCCCTCCCTTCTTCCCTGCCTCTTTCTGTTTTCTGCCACAGCTCTGCAAAGGACCCACAGCCTCCAGTCTCCAAGCAAATACCAGAGCTGGAGAAGAAAATTCCAGTCCAGTGAGTCATGAGCAGGGGTAGGGGTGCGTGGAGGCAGTTGCTCTCATTCCTTACATGGTCTCTTCTCAGGCATAGCCTGGGCCACAAGGGCAAACAAAACTATTAGCTTGACTTGATTTCCACTACTGACTAGAAACACTGCCATG
>CAJQZJ010001826.1:9396976-9424797 GCA_907164525.1 Lophiomys imhausi | reverse complement strand
ATTTCCACTACTGACTAGAAACACTGCCATGGGGTCTGAGTTCTCCTCATCCCTCTCCCTCTGCTTTGAAGTCCCAGAGCCCTAAGATTCTATACTCTCATCAGATAAGAGACCTGGCAGTCATGAGCTCCAAGCTTGAAATGAGAAAGAGGAGAAACCCAGAGCCACGTGCTTGGTTCTCTCCCAGGAACTGGACTAGATTCCCCTTTTGGTTCCATGTTATTGTGACCAAGGCATGAAGGTAACATCTTGCATTAGAATATGAGTGTAAACACACACACACACACACACACACACACACACGGTTTGTTTCTTCTGAGTAGATCTTGGCCCCTGGGTGAGTTTCAAAGCTCCCACAAGGGGTGTAGCCACCATGCACATACAATCACACAGCAAGCAGAATTTTTCCAGGACACTTGAGTGAGAAGTTGAGGCTCCATCCTGATCTGAGCCCATCACCCCCTTCTTCCCCAAAACCCTCTTTACCCCTGTTCCCTCTGCAGTCTTGATCTGCCCAAGGCTGACCCAGGATGGCCTTGGGAAAAAGCCCTGACTCTCCCCCCCCCTTCTGAGTCAGCATGATTCCCAGCCAGCGAGTCATTTCCCACCAACCCCCAGACTCAACAGCTCTCACAGTAACTACCTGGGACAAAGGCCAAATTTGGAGCTAGACCAGGCCTGCATACCCGGGGAAAAGCTAAAATGACACCAAATCACCTGAGCTCCCCCAGGTGGCAAATGTGACAGGACAGAGAGAAGTAAGGTTTCCAGGAGTCTTCTCACCCTGGGCCTAGCATTTCAGATGCACTAGGATCAGGCTGTCAGTCCTCTTGGGTGCCGAGGCCATCCCAACATTTCTGAGTTATCACCGGTGTCAAGTAGCTCTGACTGTTCCCAACAAGCTCCCAGCATGGGGTGAGCTAGGAGAGTGACAAACAGCAGAGCAAGGGTTCTAGAAAAACAAGTCAGAATTCTACTACTTAAAGGTAGGATTTGGGCCGGGCGGTGGTGGCGCACGCCTTTAATCCCAGCACTTGGGAGGCAGAGGCAGGCGGATCACTGTGAGTTCGAGGCCAGCCTGGTCTACAAAGTGAGTCCAGGACAGCCAAGGATACACAGAGAAACCCTGTCTCGAAAAACCAAAAAAAAAAAAAAAAAAAAGGTAGGATTTGGGGGCAGACATGGAGACTTTAGCATTCAGTTATTAATGAATACAGGGTGTGGGTCTTAACCACACAGTAATGCTGGGTACGGACAGGGCTTGAGCCTGTCATTTCTGTGGTCTAGCAAGGTCTGGTCCAAAAGAGCTCTTGTTTGTGTATGAGATGCAGGGAAGGCAGGAAGAAGGGAGGGATGAAGAGAGTTTGGAAGCTGGTTGTATTAAGCACAATGAAACAAAATATGGGTTCACGTTTGCAAGCTGCTGCCCCTAGAGGGCGCTCCAAGACTTTGAGAAGAGTGAGTCTTTCATGGCTAGAAAGCAATGGTACCTGAAATCTCAGTTCTCATGACAATCCCAAAACTCAAAAAAACGCTATGCCCCAGAAGGCTTGTCAGTCAATAGGGCAATAGAACATAGGCATCCTCTCCAAGCTGAGTATGCCTAGAGTGACCTCCACCATCAGGGAGAAAGGCCACCATTGCCAAAAAAACAAAGAGGAGGTGCCACAAAGAATTGACCCAGGGGCCAGGGATAATCCTGTCCTGGGCCCGCTTTTCAATCCCTTTGGCACAAAAGGACCTGAGAGCCCGCAGCACTCAGACCCTCTGCCCTACAGAAGACAAAGTAGTCTGACTGGGCTGTCCTAGAGTTCCCCAGCAACCATAGGAGAGACCAAGAATGAACTCCTAAGCCAAGAGTTAGAGAAACCCTGGCTGGGATGGGTGTCCCACTCTCTGTGAAACAGATCAGATCGAGAGTCTAGCAGTCTCTTTGTGGGATGGTTTGTGTGAAGGAGGAGGGAAATGGATGTGACTAATGCTAAGGTAGCATTTGTCTGCAGGGCAATATGTATTTTTTGGAAAGGACACTGGAGATAAGTAACTTTTTCATGTCAGTTATAATTGTGAAGGAATTGGAGTTCTGGGGGGGTCCCCTTTACCATCTTTTAGAGGAGCTTGAAAACATCACCCGTCTCACAGGAAAGATTTTATCTCTCAGCTCCTCACTGGCCTTTCTTCCCCTTCCTGGAGTCGTGCCTAAGGCCTTTCTTCCCCTTCCTGGAGTCATGCCTGGCCCTTAGGCAATGACTTGGCCCAAGGATAAAGACAAGGGAGAGACTGGGCTTCCGTGTCTCCATTTCTCCAGCCCCCCTCCCCGCCCAACAAGTTCTGACTTTAGGATAATATATAAAGACATTGTGACCAGAGACCCCACAGCAAGGATGGGGCCTGGGATGAGGGGAAAGAGAGGGGAGCAGTTTCTGGGTCAGGATCTTGTAAATCCCAAGCCTTTTCTATTTACCTTATGTCTCAAGGTGTCCCTAGCCCTGCGTTGCAAGGTTTCCTGTGACTCCTCCAAGAAACAAAGGGACAGTCTGTGACGCTGAGGGGACTTTTGAGGCGACTTTTGAGCCTGATTCAGCAGATGAAAAGGAGAGGGGAGTGAGGGGGCGAGGAAGAGGGAGAGAAGGAATTTGGCAGGAATTTAGTAACTGGGGGCAGGAAACAAGACATTGACTGACTCACAAGTTTTGCCTTTTTAGGCTCGAGCCATTATGTTGTGGGCTGAGATGGGGTGTGGGTGAGGGGCTGGAGGCCATCACCCTCCCTCTGCAATAGCTCCTGGAAGCTGATGACCTCCCAGGATCTCCCTGTTGCCCACCTTCACAGCAGCAGGGGTGGGGTACCCTAGGGGAGCTCACAGCCAAGATGTGTACAGCAGCAGTCTTTTCAGAGCCCATGCCTGATATGCACTGCCTAACATGTTAGCCTTTGTGCAAGGAGAGCAAGAAAAATACTGAGAGTCTACCAATGTCCCCCTGAAAGAAGCACACAGCTCCTCTTGAGTGGCGGTAACTTAGGCTTGGCTTTTCTTTCAGACTTGTGACCCCCAAGATCTTGACTCTGTGTCATTAAGTTCCTTGAATTTGCTCAGAGTAACAAAAACATAGTTTGAGTACCTGAGCAGGTACCTATCACTAGAGCTTTGGGGAAACTGAGGCCTGGGATATGAGCTGGGAAATGATCTAGAGTCCACGTCGAAGGGAAATCTGAATGGGCCACCTAAGCTCGTCAAAGCGGGGAGTTGGGGTACTGGGCGAAAGAATAAGTTAGTGAGACATACTGTCCCAGAATGTGCCCAAGAAATGTTGCTATGGGCCACAGCGGCTTGTGCCCAAGAAATGTTGCTATGGGCCACAGCGGCTTGTGCTGGCCTGAGGATGAAGCACAGAATATGTCCATGAAAGATGGTGCTATTTCTGAATTTTCCTGAATACAAGCTATTAGAAATGCTCCATTCTGGAGATAAAATATTTGATATTGTGGATTTAAGGTTACCAAGTTGGAGGGGAAGAGTGAGAAGTGTCAAGGGACGGGAAGTCTCAGCATATGTAGGCCTCAATGTCCTTGGGGTTGCATGGTCAGATTCCTGCTCCTGCAGGACGAGATGATCTCAGCTGCCCACAGTTCAGAACTGGGCTCCTCCCCAGAGGCCAGCCTTGCTCCTTTCTCACGCATCTCTGAACAGTTACATCGTTTCCTGTCTGTTCTCTGAGCCACAGGAGTTTGGCAAGGACCCATTAATTCTGTGTGATTCGAACTGTTGATATGGATATAACCTTCCTCCCTTGGGTTCCCTTAAAATCTCAAGCTAAACACCTTGTCTGAGAGCCCCTCTGGGGCACACACGTGAGAGGTAGAGCCCATTTCATTAGGACCAGACATCTAGCCTGTCCGTGCCCATAGCTAATGGTCTGACATCTTGTGGAAAGAAACCTCAGATGGTTTATTGATGGAGAGATTTAGTGCAATCCCAGCTCCTGACCAGCACAGCTTCAGGGAAGCGTTAGCAGTAAATATCTGCCTCCAAGACACACTGTGTGGCTTGTGCTCTCATCTCCCCGGGGACAATCTTACAGAAGTCTGAAATGCTGATTTGCATGACTTTCTCCTCCAGGGCCTTGCTGCCAAGTCCCAAGCTAGGAACCCTGAGTCCATTGCCAGCATCTTCCTTCCTAAAACTGAGGATCCACACACAATCTCCTCTTTTTTTATGCTAAAAACAAGGCCAAAATGGAATGTGTTGTTTCCTTGATAGATTCAACACCCATGAACCGAAGGGCACCATCACCTCCAAAGGAGCCCCCTCCCCCTCCTCCAACATCGACTTCTTCATCTTTCCTTCCATCTTCGTTTTCTTCAGCCAGTGTACCTGGGCACACTACAGATCATTCCTCCCCTCCTCAGGTAAGTGCTCCCCAGGTCCTTGCATAGGAGATGGGAAAGTCCCCTGTCTACATTCCTCACTAAATCAGTAGTCCTCAACCTTCCCAATACCACAGTGCTTTAATACAGTTCCTCATGGCGTGGTGGCTCCCAGCCTTCATAGAAACATGAAACAAACTTGCTGGTATCTACCCATAGATAAATCATTTTGTTGCTACTTCATAACTGTAATTTTGCTACTGTTATGAATTGTAATGTAATTATCTGTGTTTTCCAATGGTCTTAAGGGGCCCCTGTGAAAGGGACGGTTGACCTCCTAAGGACTGGTAGCCTGAGGCTGAGAACCACTGGTTTAGAACTTGAATGGTCTTGGATTAGAGCATATTTAGAGGCTATGGGTAATATACCAGCAAGTTCCAAACAGCCACTTGGAATGAAGTGAGCTTTCTGAAACTTCCTTCCGACTTTGAGTATGCAAGAGTGAGAGAAAGGAAGGAAGTGGAATGTACATTGACACTCACCATTGTCATGGAAATAAACCCTAGGAGCTTTCAGTAACTGGTATTTTTGCCTAACCATAGGTGCTAGCTTACAACCTCCACTCCCCACAAGTCTCCAGAGGTGATTTCAGCCCCACTCCAATCTACCTCAGACGTGCCAGGGCTCAAGGGATTTCGAAGGAAATTCCCCTCTGTCTTCCTCATGGCTTGGTGCTGGAGTACAGGGAATGCTGTCTGGTGAACCCTGGTGAAGAAGGTCTCAGAAGCCCTGAGAAGCCGGCTTCAGAAGCCTGCCAAAAAGCACAGGCTCTTGGGAACACCAAAAGCAATCACAAAGATTCCCACCCCATTGCAGGGAAGGAGCAGTATTTGCCCAATCAAAACCTAGCTCTCGGGGCTGCAGGGAACCGAGAAGTGAATGACAGACCCAGAAGGGGACAGATACGTAGCCCAGAAAAGTCAGAAGAAAGGAAGTCGGGCTTGAAGAAATTAGTCCTCACCCAAGAGCAGAAGACCATGTTGCTAGACTGGAATGACTTCACCCCTGAAAACAAGACTGGGGAGCGGCTCTCCCAGGAAAGTGCTGAGAATGGCAGAGGCCCCGGCATGAAACCTACCTGCTCTTCTAATCCCCCTCAGGGAGTGAAAGAGAAACTGCTATCCCGAGCTAGGACTCTGGGAGAGGTGCGCAGCAGCGCAACTGTCAATGCACCGCCGGAGAGAGAAGCGCCTCCACCCAAGTCCCCCCTGAGGCTCATCGCAAATGCCATCCTAAGGTCTCTGGTCCCCAATTCTGAAGGTGGAAAGAAGACCTGCCCCAAGCCAGAGTCGAAAAGTTTGCCTCAGGGCCAGCCACACGCCCCTCGTTCTTTTAGCCTCTGGAAACCTGGTTCCAATAAAGATGGAGACCAGCAGTCTCCAGGGAGACGCATGGCCAAGAAGGCTTCTGCCTTCTTCTCTCTGGCTTCTCCAACATCTAAGGCTCCCCAGGCCTCAGACCTTAGCCCTCCTGACACCATCCTACGCACCCGGAGTTTGCCCAGTCGTCCATCCAAGATGTTCTTTGCAACCACATCGACACCACCCCGCAACAAGATTGAAGATGTCCCCATCCTCCTAGAGAAAGTGAGCTTGCAGGATGCCACTCACAGTCCAAAGAAAAGAGCCTCACGTATTTCCTCCCCTGGCCTCAAAGATAAATCCTTTGAGAGTTTTCTCCAGGAATGCAAACAAAGAACGGACATTGGGGACTTCTTTAATAGCCCCAAGGAGAAAGGGGCACCCGGGAACAGAGTCCCATCCTTGGAGAAGCCGGTACAGCCCTTTGGCAGCACCTCCGTGGGGCGGGTGATACATCCTTCCTCCACAGGGCGGGATGCACGTAAGTGGCTTTCGTAGTAGTCTAGTCTAGAGTCCATTTCGGGCAAGTTAGTGTTCTCGCTGTCTTAACAGATAGACTCTGCACTTTGATTTACTTCTCTGATTCATTCTGACAAAAGTGGGAAAAGTTGGGACTGGTGAGATAACTCAGCTGGTCTTAAAGGTTCTTGCTGCCAGGCCTGGGGTCTGAGTTCCATCTCAGGACCCATGTGGTGGAAGGAGAGTACCAATGCCACCAGGTTGTCCTGTGATAGCTCCGCTCCGTGTGTGCCTCCTTCCCCCAGCACACAAAGAAATGGATGTAACTGAAAAAAGTTTAAGGAAACTTGAAAATTTTGTAAGAGAAATCTGAAAAAAATGAAAGTATGTTATAGAAAGAGCTAAATTAACAATAATCCTACCAGTTTCCTTCTGTATGCCTATATGAACATTTTTGCAGAGATGTACATACTTATGTATTTTTAAAAATCAACTTTCTATTCTAGGTATTATACAAATTACCTGTCTATATAAATGTGATTTAGAAGAATATTCTATCTTATGACAATGTTGTCATTTAATGAACCATAATTTGATTGTTTAACTTATAAGTATATATGTAATATATATATTTACACAAATATATGTAGGCGAATATTTATACCTTATGGATGGTGCTGGTTGGACATTTTTACACATGTACTTTTCTGTTTCCTTTGGATTACTAACCAGTTTTCTGTATGTTTGATTACCAATGAAAATAGAGACTTTTATATTTAAATCTGGTTGTTGTTAATTATTTAATTAAATCAAAGAGTCAGAGTAATCAAATAGTATGGAAATATTTCACAAAAAGCAGAACATGGGCTGGGCATGGTGGCGTATGCCTTTAATCCCAGCACTCGGGAGGCAGAGGCAGACGGATTGCTGTGAGTTCAAGTCCTGACTGGTCTACAAAGTGAGTCCAGAAGAGCCAGGGCTACACACAGAAATTTTGTCTCAAAAAAAAAAAAAAAGAGCAGAACATATTATTGTTTCTGCACCTTGCCAAAATATAGTATTTCTTTAAGGATAGTTTAAACAAATACATGATATTTCTTTTGTTGTTTAATGTATGTGAATGTGTGGTTCACGTGCATGTATATGGATGTGTCTACAAATGTGAACTCTAGGCTAGAAGAGGTTGCTGGGTGTCCTGGCCAATTAATCCCCAACTTCTTATTCCCTTAAGACAGGGTCTCTCACTGAACCTAGAACTAGGCAGGTAGCCAGCAAACCCGATGACCTTCTGTCCACTCCTCTGCAATGCCGGTATTATAGGAGAGGGTACATCCCTACCTAGCTTTCCGTGGGGATTATGACTCAGGTCCTCCCATTTGCTCAGTAAGCAGCATTCTTACCCACTGAGCTCTCTCCCCAGACAATGACTTCTTTTGTTGCTGAATGTTCCTTTGATTGCTTTCATTACAATTCATACAAATTGTAATCTAGTTATTTTCAGCTTTCAAACACTCTGGGCTTTTTTGGTTTTTGGTTTTTTCCTTGGTTTTTCGAGACAGGGTTTCTCTATGTAGCCCTGGCTGTCCTGGACTCACTTTGTAGACCAGGCTGGCCTTGAACTCACAGAGATCCACCTGTCTCTGTCTCCCAAGTGCTGGGATTAAAGGGGTGCACCACCACACCCGGCAATTACAGACAGCTATGAACTGCCATATGGGTACTGAGATTTGAACCCCGTCCTTTGGAAGAACAGCCAGTGCTCTTAACCACTGAGCCATCTCTTCAGCCCAAGAGAGAATCAGATTTCATTACAGGTGGTTGTGGGCCACCTTGTGGGTGCTGGGAATTGAACTCAGGACTTCTGGAAGGGCAGCCTGTGCTCTTAACCACTGAGCCATCTCTCCAGCCCTTTTTTTTTTAATTGTATTTTTACCTTTTACATTTTTTTAACTGGGCAAAATCTGTTTTCAAGCAATTAATTATTTACCTTCTTTGCACACTAATCAAGCATCTGCATAAATTAACAAGAGAACTTATTTGCAGCTGAGTTTGGAATAAGCATAGGTTACTTGAAATGTAAGAATTCTTTTAAAGTCACATAAAAGTCACCACAAATTTTCACTTATTTATATATAATTTTTTAATTTACTCATGTTTATTTTATGCATATGCATGCTTTGCCTACATGTATGTCTGTGTGTCATGTACATACCTGGTGCCAATAGAGGACAGAAGAGGCCCTCAGGTCCCCTGGGACTAGAGCTACAGATGGTTGTGAGCCACCGCGTGGGTGCTGGGAGTCAAACCTGGATCCTCTGCAACAGCAACAAATGTTCTGAACTGGGTCCTCTCTCCAGCCCCGTGTGATAAATTTTTAACAGATAATACATTTATCTGCTTTAAAACTAAAGGGCATATAGTTAGGTGTGACAGTACATGCCTGTAATCCCAATACTACTAAATCTGAAACAAAAAGAATATGAATTTGAAGCCAGCCTGAGCTACATAGTGAGACTTTATCTTAAAGGGGGAGGGGGGGACAAAGGAAAAAAAGTAGCTAGGAACTCAATCTATTTTCATAAACATGAATTTATCCATCCGATTAGAAATCTGTGTAGCTAAAAAAAAGAAAAAAGAAAAAAAACTGTTGACAGAGTAAAAAAGCTAAAGAACTGGAGAAAATCTTTCCCAACTATTCATCTGATTGGAGACTCATAGCAGAATCATTAAGAACTCAAAAAAATTAAATGCCCAAACAATAAGTAATCTAACCAATAAATGAACTGGACAGAAGAAGAATAAATGTGCAATAAATGCATAAAAATGTTCAACATATTCTGCCATTAGAGAAATGCAAATCAAAACTAAGATTCCATCTCACCCTGGTCAGAAGGGCTGTCATCAGGGCCACCAAGACAACTGCAAATGCTGGTCAATGAAGATGGACTTGGGACAAACAGGAGAGGCCCTCTGTACTATTAACAGGATTGTAAGTTAGATCAGCTCTGGGAAACTCTGGAGAAACTCCTGAACTGGCGCTGCCATAAGATCAAGGTGTACCACACCTACTTACATACCTGAAACAATCCAATTCAACACACAATAGCCCTGCACATCCATGCACACACATGTACACTGCAGCACCATTCAAAACAGCTAAGTTATAGAGTCAGCTGAGGTGGGCATCAACAGATGGAGAGATCTGAGTGTGGTGGCCTATGCCTGTAGTCTTCACGATTGGGCTGGAGAACTGAGAGGTTGAGGCCAGTTTGGGCTACACTGAGATCCTGTCTCAAAAGCCAAACCAAAACAATGGGGAAGGGGTAGAACACATACACACACACACACACACACACACACAAATTTAAACAAAACAGAAAAGTAGATGAATAAATAAAGAAAATGTGGTATCTATACACAATGGAGTGGGGAGGTTGTTTTTGTTCTATGGGGTTTTGTTGTTGAGTGAAGTATCCATAATGCAAAGTATGTTGTGCTTCAGTTATTCAAGGATGCTCATAGTAGGAATTCTTACACTGGTTTGATTAGTTTACCAATCACTAAAAGAGGAGAATTAACACTCCTAACTAGAGTCTTTTCAATTGTTATTATGTTGTTTCAGTTCTGTAACCTTTGGGTCATATATATATTTCTTTCCTTTCTCTCTCTCTTTCTCTCTCTCTCTCTCTGCTTGGGGGGGGTGATATGTATGAGTATATGTAAGTGTGGGCCTATGAGTGCCGAGACACACAAGTGGAGATCAAAGAACAACATTGGGGGTTGGTCCTCATCTTCTACCTTGTTTAAGACAGGGTCACTTTTTTGAGATTTTAATTTTACTTTATATGTGTGAGTGTCTTCCTTGCTTGTTTGTCTATGGACCAGGTGCATGCAGTGCCCAAAGAGGGTGCCAGATCCTCTGGAACTGGAGTTACAGACAGTTGTGAGCTGCCATGTGAGTGTTGGGAACTGAATCCAAGTCCTCTGGAAGAGCAGCCAGTGCCCTTAACTGCTTCAGGATGTCTGTTTTGTAGTTGCTCCTCATGGCTGTGCACACCAGGCTAACCAGCCTTCAAGCCTCCAGGGATTCTCTTGTTTCAGCTTCCCATCTCAGAGTGGGAGCAGGTGTGTCTCAACACCAAGTGAAAGGGAGAGAAGGAGGGTAGGAGGGAGGGAGGGAGACCGGGAAGAAAGAAAGTGAAGTAAGTAAAGAACAGAAGAGGGGAGAGAAAGAAATGGAAGAAAGAAGAGAGAAAAGAAATTAACCAGAGTAATGTTAATTTTATATGCTACTACTTCACTAAATTTATTAGGTCTCAAAGTTGTTTTGGTAGCAAACTTTTTAAATTTATTTATTTATCTTCATTTTGTGTACAATGGTGTTTTGCCTGCATGTATGTCTGAATGAGAGTGTCAGATCCCCTGGAACAGGAATTACAGACAGTTGTGAGTTATCATGTGGATGCTGGAAATTGAACTCAGGTCCTCTGGAACAGCAGTCAGTGCTCTTAACACCTGAGCCATTTCTCCTGCCCCTGGTAGCATACTTTTTTAACTTCTTGGGCATATTTATAATAATTTTAAATACTTCCTGTTACTTTCACTGTATCAGTCATTTCTGGATTTATTTAAGCTAACCGTGCACACTTAGCTTAAAACCTGTGCGTGTGTGCATGTGTGTGTGTGTGTGTGTGTACCTAATCATTGTTTACCAACTGATAGAATTTATGAACATTATGTTGAGAAGTATTTGGATTTTATTTTTTAATGTTAAACAGGGAATACAGAATGTTTAACAAGCAGTAGAATAACATTAAGATTACTCTGTTCTTTCCAAGGCTTGTCTTTACATGTGTTGGGTATGTTTATGATAAGCAGTACTCTAGCACTCATGTATCCCTGTTAATAAAGTGAAAGTCCCCTGTGATCTCTGCTAACACCCCAGGCGTCTGTGCTACACTGACTAGGGACAATCTGGACACCCCATGCCCAGTGAAAGCTTTAAACTAAAGGTTCTCAACCTGTGGGTTGCGACACCTAGGCACCCATCTATCTCCAAAAAATATTTACATTACGATTCATAACACTAGGAAAATTGCAGTTGTGGAATAGCAACAAAATAATTTTATAGTTAGGAGTCACCACAGCATGAGGAAATGCACTAAAGGGTGGCAGCATTAGGAAGGTTGGGAACCGCTGGTCTTGAGACTGTTGAGCCGGCAACTTCTCTGCTGTTACATGCCCAACCAGGTTGTTTCTTTTCACACATCTTTGGGTTCCTGAAAAGCTGTAGATGCACGTGGACTTTTACACTGATTTCTAAAGTTCTTTTTTCCCAGCATTCTCTCCTCTCCAGGCCTCCATCCTGCTCATTGCTGTCTGCCTAGGTCGGGTCAAACTCTGAATGGCCTTTTCTTTTTGTTTTTTTGTTTTTTTGTTTTTTTTTTTTTTTGGTTTTTCGAGACAGGGTTTCTCTGTGTATCCTTGGCTGTCCTGGACTCACTTTGTAGACCAGGCTGGCCTCGAACTCACAAAGATCCGCCTGCCTCTGCCTCCCAAGTGCTGGGATTAAAGGCGTGCGCCACCACCGCCCGGCTCTGAATGGCCTTTTCAACTCAGTGAATCTATTGGTGCTCTGTTTTCGTTCTTCCTGCCTGCACTGTGGTCAGGAAAGGACTTCAGGGCAGAGAGCATCTGTGGCCTCTGTGGGCATAGAACTTCCTATCTGGTTTCTACTTTTATCTTTCACATTTTTCTGTACCTGCCTGCTAATATCTGGGAAAAGATCCTTCATATATTTTGTCCTGAATTCTCCTGCTTTCTGGTGGGAAGTCAATTCCAAAATCAGTCACTCTAACATAGCTGCAGGGTAGTCATGTTACAGTTTTGTTTTTTTTGTTTTGTTTTGTTTTCGTTTTTTCGAGACAGGGTTTCTCTGTGTAACCCTGGCTGTCCTGGACTCATTTTGTAGACCAGGCTGGCCTCGAACTCACAAAGATCCACCTGCCTCTGCCTCCCGAGTGCTGGGATTAAAGGCGTGCGCCACCACCGCCCGGCTCAGTTTTGTTTTTTTAATTGCAGATGAAAATGAACTTCAGAATGATTGGTACTCCAGTGACTAGAGGAGATTCAAAGGCATGAAACTGTGAAATACTCTTCTTACCTGAGGTTGAGGAGATGTATTATGCTTAGAAGCCATTTTACTCACACACCCCTGCCCTGTTTCCAAATGAAGTTCTACAGAAATACTTTTTGGAATTTGAAAAATTTTCAACTTTATATTTCTACTTCTCCCATAAATAAAGGTCAATTAGGCAGCTTTAGTAACATTAAAGTATTGTTAATTGGGTCAGTGAATAACAATGAATAATGAAAGTGATGAAGACAATTGTGATGCTAATTATTCACTGTTACCTTGACGGGGTTTAGAACCACCTAGGAGACACACCTTCAGGTCATCTGCAAGGATGTTCCTAGAGAGGGTTACCTGAGGATTGAAGATCTAACCTGAATGTGGACAGTGCCATCAAATGGGCTGGACTAGTGGACTGAATAAAAAAGGGGCTCTCTCTGCTCCCCGATACACTCAGAAGTGAGCAAGAAGCCTCCCAACAACACACTTATGTCCTCAACAGTGAATAAACCCTTCTTCCCTCAGAGACAGTCTCACCTCAGGCTGACCTCAAACCCCCCAGGTAGCCAAAGATGACCTTGAACTTCTGGTCCTCCCGCCCCCATCTCCCAAGGACAGTGCCCGGGATTTATCAAAGACCTTCCTGCAAGCCAAAGCCAAAGGTGTGCTACCTAAACTCAACTACATTTCCAGCCCTTCAGTTGCTCTGCATCAGATATTTGGTCACAGCAGTGAGAAAAGCAGTGAATAAAGCATCCTAAACATTCACAATAGCTACTTCCCATATACGAGGTACCATTGGGGCTTTTTTAATTGTCTTTGCTCTTCCACAGCAATTCTGAACGAGGAGTCATGGCAGTAGAACTCAAGGGCATAAAGTCGATTCCTTGAGCTCCTACACTCAGTGAGCGCTCGGTGGCTCTATCCCTCCCTGGTAATTTAGTGGCTGGAAGCAGGATGCAATCTCTGCCCAAAGACAACACAACCTCCTCCTATGATGATGCCACTCTCTGATTCTCTCTTTACCTGAGCTTTCCCATCTGGCAAATTAAAGTGGAAAACAGCAAACTCCCTCCCCTGAGAGGCTGGGTTGTTACATGCATGTTTTGTATTATTTTTCTCTGAATAACAGCGTATGTAAATGTCTTGCTGGAGGTTAAAATTACCCTTATTTTGTAACACTTGGCTGCTCCCACTGGGGTGAATAGTTGAAAATTATAGGGAGGCTGGAGAGGATGTTAGCTGAGTAGGAATTACTTCCCTCCTTTCTCTCCACCCACTCCAGAGTTCTATGCAGACCCAAGCTGCCACTGTAGATAGAGTTCCTTGCCCATCACTGGGTCTAGCTGGTTCTGCTGTGCAGTGCCCAGCATGGGTTAATCCCAGTTTTGTCACAGACTCCATCAGGTGTATGTGCAGGGGCATATGTTCTTTCTGGGAAAAATGGAAGTCTTTTGTGGCACCTGGAAGTCCCATCACACCTGGTCCCCAGCCAGATCACTGAAAGGTGTTTAGTCAACATGGGCACATTATGGTCCTCGGCCATCCAGTTCATGTTTGCAGTTTGGCATGGCCCTTCAGCTTTAGCCTCCCCATGGGCCCTGCTTTGTTGGGCCGTCCCTATCTTAAACTGCTTTTTCCTGGCATTTGAATCATCCCTTCCATGATGTGATAATATCTGCAAGTTGGGAAAATAAAAGTGGCATTTGTTTAGCCATAATTAATGAAATATTTATGTTGCATGAGGCTATGTGATAAAATCCTTAGGCTTAGAGCCCTTTTGCTTCTGATTACATTTGGGATTTTTTTTTCTATGACCAGACATTCTGACGCCAGCTCTTTTACACTGAGCAGATGTCGTGCAGTAAAAATGGGTGCCAGATGCTGTGAGCCGCAGAAGGGTGATTTGTTTAAGAGCTGGCGTTGACTTTTTTTTTTCTTTTCTTTTCTTTTTCTTTCTCTCTTTCTTTTTTTTTTTTTTTTTTTTGCATTCAATTACTCTGTAGACCGAACTTTACCCGAGCGTTTAGGTAATTCAACTAGCTTCAGATATGCATTTTCATAATAGATTTTGAATCCTAAAGCATTGTAAGCCCAGATCCTGCCCTGTAAAGGGTGTTTAAAGACTTCCTTGATTTCTACATAATACCTTGTTTTGTTTTGTTTTGTTTTGAATGTGAGAGGAGAGCTGCAGAGCTCTTGGCAGGGATCCAGAAATGTAATTAACATGGAGGGCCAACTTTTCGGTGGCCCTGAGGTACTGTTTTCCCAGCTCCTGGCAGGTGCAGCAAGGAGTGGGCAGGAGGTGGGCAGCAAGGGGTGAGGGCAGGGGTGGGGGGGGCAGCAGCTGTGAGGCACTAAGCTGGAAGAGAAGCCAGCAGTTTGGTGAGTTCTCTGGTTCTTGTTTCAGGCCCTGGAGCTCCAGCGACAGAAGCCGCCTCTTCTCCCTCTTCTACCACCTCCTCCTCTGCAGAAGAGGACTTTGACTCCCAGTTTTCCTCATGGTTAAAGGTAACATCACTTGGAGTACCATACGTTGCCTTAGCTGGTTGGGCTCATTTCCCATCCAGGTTTCAGAGCCAATGTGGGTTCCAGTTGCAGGGGTCTTCATGAACATCAGACCACATTACATCTGACAACCACCCTTCTTTTTATATGGAACCCCCAAGATTTGTCTTCTTAAAAAAAAAAAAATCTCAGAATCTCAAATGGAGGAAGAAAAAAGAAGACATGTTGACTTGAAACCATTTGGCGAGTGCAATGCGTAAAGTGGGTTTAATATGTGGTCCATTAGGCAAACCATTGAAATTTCAACAAGCAGATGTGTATTTCCCCAAGGGAAGCACAACTTCATTTAAGAAGCACTAGAGGCAGATTGCATGGAAAATCCTATGTTTATTCTAATCAGAGGTATGAAACGAGCCATGCAGTTTCACCAGAGACACAGGCATACCAATGCATCTACTGTGTAAGGAACAGCCTGCACACCACTGGGAAGGCAGCCACCCCCTATGCTTAGTGGGTATTAATATGTGTAGAGAGAACTTTCCAAGTCTCTCCTGTTAATGTAGAGAAATTACAGCCGGGCAGTGGTGGCGCACGCCTTTAATCCCAGCACTTGGGAGGCAGAGACAGGCGGATCTTTGCGAGTTCAAGGCCAGCCTGGTCTACAAAGGGAGTCCAGGACAGCCAGGGCTACACAGAGAAACCCTGTCTCGAAAAACCAAAAAAAAAAAAAAGTAGAGAAATTACAATGTCCCATGTCTGTAGGTAGATGTGTCTATATGTCTAATACAGAGACAAACCTTTGCCACAGAAGCCCACTGCTGTTTCCTCAAAGCATGGGAATGGAGCTTATCCCCTAGGACTAGAAAGGGTGGAGCTCTGCGTGGCTGGTCCTCACATGCTTCTGGGGTGGACAGAGGGCTGTCCACTGCTCTGGCACTGTTTATATTTTTAGAGTAGGGAGGATCTAGTGAGGGAAAGAAGAACCAAATTTATTCATTCACACTCAACTTTTCCATATCTAGCAAGGGAAGTTTTTTTTTTTTTTTTTAATAATTTATTTTTTTTTCTTCAAGTTACATCTCAATCACAATCCCCTCCCTACTCCCCCCTCCAGTCCCACCCTTGCACCCTCCTCCCCCTCAACCCCCCCATCCTCTTCCCTTCTTTTTTTTTTTAGTTTAAGGTATTTATTTTTCCCCCCAACAGCTCTCCCTTTCAGACCAAATAATGGTTCTTTTTCTTATAACTATAAATACAATACAAAACAACAGAAATAAATAGGCCACGATTATAAGAGTTATATGGCTTAGCATACATTCCCAATGTCCAGTCCATATGTATTTGGCACCTGACTTTAACATTCTACTATCTAAGCATCTCCATGAGTTTAAAGTTCTATATCTAACTCAGCTTTCTTACTAACTTGCCTCATAATTTTAAAAATATCTTCTTAGATCCAGAACACCCTCTTGATTCCTAAACAACTCAAAATTTAACTATGAGACTCTAGCTATCTATTCTTCAACCACCTCAGAGACCTGAGAGGGATAAATATATCTGATTATATAGGAAGTGCAGGGCCTGCAGCTTCCAAAACTAAAAAATGACATACCAGTGGCTGCCTGGACAGTTCCCATTTTCTCTCCATACATTACAGCATCAATCTTCAGCCATTTGGCCCCATTTCTCTGACAGACATTGGTTGTAGAGCAGGAATTATGAAGGACTTACCTACCCTGTCTTGGCAGAGCTAGGCTGTCGACTTATCTGCTTCCAAGTTTTGTCCTTTTTGGACAGAAGTCTGTCTACAGTTGAAGCAAGTGGTTTTTCTTGCCAAGAGAATGCCTTACCACCAATTCAATCATCTCCCACTGGAGATTCTTCGATGCTCATCTTCTACTTGGAGTAATATAGGGGGTGCTGTCAGGAGCTGACATGTCTCGATATCAAGAAATCTTAAGTTAAGAAAACATCTTTGAATGCCATATTCTGCAGATCTCTTGAGGTTTTTAGCAAGGGAAGTTTTAGCTTCAGTTTAAGTCATGGGGTGGGAGAGGACTCCAATTCCCTAAGTATCATGCAAACAAATGGGTGCTTGCACACACACACACACACACACACACACACACACACACACACACACAGATTTTTCTTCTTTAAATGTGGGCTTCTTGAGTTAATTCAGTCCTCACCAGAAATGAATTGTATGTGAATTACGTTACATTGATTTTGGGGGAGGTTCCTTACTACCCCTCATCCTCTCAAATAACCCTGGGTTAATTCTATATTCAAATGAGACATATCCCAGCCTCCATTTTCTTTATGCTCATAGAGAAAGAATAGGTTAGCCCTGGCATGTGGAAGTAGCAAGACCATAATATCCCCCAAAGAACCTCCCAACCAGCTTCTTGTCATCTTGCTGGCCTAGTGCATGACTAATTGTCACTTCAGAGTTCCAGATGGTAAAAATGCCCATGTCACCTCCTTCTGATGGGTTCTACTCTTCCAGGAAGTCTTCAAGTGGGAAGGAAGGGGTTTGGTCTCTGGGTTCTCAGTTTCTTTGGTTGCATTCAAGTGTGTCCCCAGCCAAGGGTCATAACAGAGCCTGCTCTGATGAACCTATGTACAGGAAGCTGGAGACAAGATGCCTGAAATAGCAGACTTGGGGCTGCTGGTCCTAGTTTCTTCTCTTCTCCTGTACTGGCTGTCTTCTTGCCCTTAGCTTCTCTCCTTGACTCTCTACAACATCACTGTTGCTGTGAATAGAATAAAGCCCCATGTGTAAGGTCACCTGAGTATTTGCTACAACATGCTTTAAATAGAATATAATGAAATACTTTCTATCCTTAACCTTGGGTTCTGTTCTGCTGACTTGAAAGAACAGATGTGTGTGTGTGTGTGTGTGTGTGTGTGTGTGCCATGCATGGAGAGGGCAGAAGGCTATGATGAGGGTTTATAAACTTTAGCCCCTTTTTCTTAGCTTGTTTTTTTTTTTTTTCCTTCTCTGTTGGTTTGTATAGGAGAAGAAACCCAGAAGAAGGAAGCTGGAGAAACAGTTGCTTAAGCAAGAAGAATTGAAGAGACTGCATAAGGCTCAGGTCAGAAAGCAGATATGGAAGGGTGGCTAGCCCCAGAGAGTGAGTGGGAAAGTCAGTCGGGGACTTGAGGAGATGGGCCAGGGAAAGACCTGCCCCTGTTCTCTGAGAACCAGACTCGTGGCCATTCGGAAGGTCCTGGCCCAACCCCCAGCAGGGCTCTAGGATGAGGAGCTCAGGGGTTGAACTATTCCTATCTCAGTCACCTTTCCATCCACATTTTGTGGGTCCTGCACAATGAGGCTAGCATGTGGCTTTGGCTATCATCACAAGCCCTTTTGTTCCCAAACCAATGACCTTGGTTGTGTCCTCAGTGAGGACAGAAGTCATCCACCAGCTCCTTGATTGAGTCTCTGCTAAACTGGTAGCTACTGGGGTCTGACTCTATTCCAGGATTAGCTGAAAGCATAAGCACCTAGCACTTCCTAACCTGATGATTTACTCCAAGCATTTCTGCCTGTGCTGAGCTGTCTGACTCAGTCACAAATGAACACAATGAAGTAGCTGGTGTAAACACTGTCTCTTTCTCCTAGGAACTTGAAAAACAGCTAGACATTAATATATACAGATTTAGGACAATCATACCTGTTAATCTATGTAGCATTCTATTACTTTCACCAGTGTGCCCTTTATATGGCCATGTAGTCCTGTGCATTAGTCAGCTTTCTGTTACTGTAACAAAATGCCCAAGGGAATTAACTTTAAAAGAGGGAAGGTTTGTTTGGATTTATAGAGTCAGTCATATTAGTCCATGATCAGCTGGCCTCATTTTGCTTTGGCCTGTGGAGAGACAGCGTATCATGACAGAAGGAGTATAGGGTGGAGATAACTGTTTACCTCTTGGCTCTAGAAACAGAGAGCATGAGAGAGGGAGGAGTTCCTCCTATCCCCTTCAAGGGTGCACTCCCAGTGACATAGCTTCCTTGTGCTAGGTCCCACCTTCTAAAAGCTTCACTACTTCTGGGTTGCACCCTGGGCTGGGAACCAAGACTTTAATAGGGAGGCCTTTGGAGAACAAGCTTGTGTTTCCCTGCTCAGGCTTCCATAGCCACAGACCACAGCCTGGGTGGCTCAGACAACAGATATTTCTTTTCTGGAGGCTGAAAAGCCAAGATGAAGGTACATCAGGCTAAGGGTAGCCAAGGCCACTGCATCCTCACGTGGTCTTTTTGAAGTGTGAGGAGAGGCACTGGTGGAGATCTTCCTCTACTCATACAGGTAGGAGGCCCAATAGACCAGGGCTCCACCTTTATAACTTCAACGGTCTCCTAAAACACCTTGTCTCTAATGCAGTCACCCTGGGAGTTACGGTCTCAACCCATGAATTTAGGGACAATTCATTTTATTCCAGAACAACCTCATGGCCATAACTCCAAGATAATCACGCATAAAGTCTGTCTCCTTTCCTTAGTGATTCTATGTCTTACCAGCAAGAAGAGATGACCCATGTCTTTATCAAGACATGACCCTCTTTCAAAAGCTACAGAGAAGAGGACATGAGTTACAAGCAGTTGTCAGCAGAATCCCCGTCTATGTTTCAGACTTAAATACTCAAAGCTGGGACAAGAAAAGCCAGGTGGCCGCTCCGGTCCCTGTTTGGGTCTTTTGATGCTGGAAGCGCCTTGGCCATCATATCTATGATTCCAAGGGAGATTAAGAAGGGTGGAATGATGGGACATAGGGGTGAGGGAAGCATACAGGCACACCACCCCCTGACAGCTCGTGATTTCTTTGCTGTTCCTGTTCAGCTATGTGTTAGGTCTGTCCCGCCAAAGGCTGCGCCTCTGGGTAGCCCAGTGCCTGAAAGTACAGAAAGTGGATGGAGATGAACAAAGCCTACCAAAAAAAAAAAAAAAATGACCTTGCTCAACTTTCCTTCCTAAAAGACTCCGAGAGAGTAGCAGTTAGTAGGGAAAGTAAACATGCCCACCCAAATCTAAGTATAACCCCAAACTACTTAGCAAGTGCTTGGGGGGTCCACGGCGTATGAGCTATAAACCTTATGGGTTCAGCACCTGGTGTTCTGCCTTCATAACTGGATGATAACAGATCCACAGGGCCGTCTGTTGTGGCAGCAACCTGGCCCTCAAGCAGTGGTTGGTAGCTAAAGTGGGATACAGGATGATCTGAGAAGGAATACTGATGCCCAGGAGTGGGCCCAGGTCTCCCTTTTCAGGAGGTGCCAGGTGCTCCTTCCTGCAAAATAGAACCTGAGCTCCTCAGCCTGTGCTGAGGCGACAGCCCTGACCACTGGGCCCATGGCCACAGTCCAGGACTTAGGAGGATCTCCTAGGGATCCAGGAGCTTCTCACCTAGGACACTAGTGTGGCGGGCCTTGTTACAGGACACTTTTTACTCCTGTATGGATATCAATTGCACATCCACAGATGCTGTGCTCTGTGGCTCATCCTGAGGACAAAGCACCAAGGTCAGAGCTGGGGAGCCCCACAGTTTCTGCCCAGTGCCTTAGGGTAACAACAACTCTGGGGTCAGCTTAGCAGGCTCTCAGCCTCATCTTGTGGGTTCACTTCTACAGAGCCCACTCATGACATGCGCTCTTGGTCTTGCAGGCCATCCAGAGACAGCTCAAGGAGGTGGAAGAGCAGCAGAGGACATCAGAGATCCGGGGCGTGTGGCTGGAGAAGGTGCTGAGAGGAGAAGCAGGTGCAGTCAGCAGGTCCACGGCTACGGGTGTAGGTCTGGATCTAGAGTCAGGGAGTAATGCTAGCCTTGCATGGTGGGGAGGGCAAAGAGCTCTCCTTACCTGCAGGAGACAGGTCAACACAAACAGAAGATGCTAAGTCTACTGCCGTACACATTTTTTTTTTTTTTTTTTTTTTTGGTTTTTCGAGACAGGGTTTCTCTGTGTTTCCTTGGCTGTCCTGGACTCACTTTGTAGACCAGGCTGGCCTCGAACTCACAGTGATCCGCCTGCCTCTGCCTCCCAAGTGCTGGGATTAAAGGCGTGCGCCACCACCGCCGGGCTCACATTTTTTTTTTTGAAGATTTATTTATGTTTATTTTATTTGTGTGGGTGTTTGGCCCACATGTCTGTCTGTGCACCACTGAGTGTAATGTCCACAGAGGCCAGAAGAGGGCCTCAGTTCCCTGGAACTGGAGTTAGAGATGGTTGTTAGCTGCTGTGTGGATGGGAGAAATCAAACCTTTGTCCTCTGGAAGAGCAGCAAGTGCTCTTAACTGATGTGTCAACTCACAAATTAAACATGAAGCTGCTGGTTTAATCTGAAATTCCCCCTGGGCGTCCTCTGGAACTTTCTCTCTGCATATGAATGATCTTTGTAACTCAGAGGCTAAGAAAAATCCAAGAGGAATATTTTAGTGTTCAAGCAGTATTTGTTATGAAATGAAGTAAAGCCAAGAGTTCACATCCTGGTTTCTAGGAGTGGCTCAATGGGTAAAGTGCTTGCTATTCAAGCATGAGGACATGAGTTCAAATCCCCAACACCCATGTGCAAATCTGGGCACAGCAGCACATATCTATAAACTCAGTATTGGAGAGGTTGAGATAGGATGAGCCCAGGAACTTGTTGGCCAACCAATCTAGGAAAAAAAAAAAAAAAAAAAAGCTCCAAGTTCAATGAGAGATTTTGACTCAAAAAGATAATGCAGAAACTGACCTAGGAAGAGACACACCATCAACCTCCGGCTTCAACATGCATGAACAAGTATCTGCACACATTCACACACACACACACACACACACACACACACACACACACACACATACACACACACCACCAGCTCCTCAAAAATGCTCTAAGACAGGGCTTATGATGGAGCAGAAGCCTGAACAAAATGTGTTCCTCTTGTTACTGGATCACACTGTGGATTTTCTTGAGCAGAAAGCCTGTACTGTACCAACTGGAGCAGATTCCTTTGCTACAGTGCTGACTGCTCCTGGCTGCTTGAATGGAGTCACTAATGCCTCTCCTGCAGCACTTAGGAACTCTGGACTGATGCACCCTTGTTTGGTGTTTTGTCTAATAATATTCCCAATCAAGAAGGCTCTAGTGGGCTGGAGAGATGGCTCAGAGGTTAAGAGCACTGGCTGCTCTTCCAGAGGTCCTGAGTTCAATTCCCAGCAACCACATGGTGGCTCACAACCATCTATAATGAGATCTGGTGCCCTCTTCTGGCCTGCAGGTATAATGCAGACAGAACACTACACATAATAAATAAATAAATCTTTAAAAAAAAAAAAAAAAAAAAAAAAAGAAGGCTCTAGTATTCATCTTTAAGAACCTCTTGTTGTAGTGAGAACCCTGGAAGTGAAAAGAGTAAGCCAGCAAAGGGAGTGTGTCTTCTGTGCTGTTAGTGACACATTGCTGATGTAGCACAGTGGGAACCGTGACTCCGATGTCATGGATCCTGTGCTGGGCTGGGGTGGTCACTTGACTGTGATGCTTGTGGTACAGGTGTGAAAACCCGAGTTTGGTCCCCGGAACTTACCAGGTATGGTGGCTCACACTTGTAATCAAAGACCTAGGGAAATGGAGACAAACAGACCCATGAGGTCACTGACCAGGCTACCTAGCTTAACTGGTGATCTCCAGGCTCAAAGACCAAGGTAGTCAGCACCTGAGGAAAGAAGTCCAGCGTTGACCTCTGTCCTACACGCACACGTGTACACACACACACATACACACACACACACACACACACACACACACACACACACACTCACATATACATGCACACACCTTTATCCCCTCACATGCATATGAGCTCTGTATTTAAGTTTGTTCCCCTTCATGCAGAGTGAGCAGGGAAGGGATGTCACTCTGCTAGTATATTGTTTGCCCAGCATGCTTGATGAGGTCTGGGGTTTGATTCCTAGCACCACAAACAAACAGAAACATACTACCTATTTGGAGTGGGCATAACCCTTGGAAAATCTCTCATTCCACCTCTCAGATTCCTTACCTGCAAAGTGGGCTAAGCCCCCACACTCCCAGGCCATTTTGAGAATTCAAATGCCAGTGGCATCTACCCAAGTCTCTCAAACACACAGACAGTCAACACAAACACTACCTATCATTCTATAAAACATTCTTGTCCACACAAGACACTTTAAAGGAAATACCTGTCTCTGCCATCTCTACTGCCAAAAATGTAAATTATAGGCACCGAATGTTTAAAACTTGTTCTGACCACCTCCTCCAGTCTCCAAGGAAGGAGAAAGAAGCTATTTTGGGCCATACCATGTGACCAGCCATCAGTGTTGTCAAAGGTGAAGTAGACCAGCCAAAAAAATGGATTCTGTTCATTCCCTTTCTATCCTCAGGAAACGAATTACCCTGTTAGGTTTATAGACCTTTTTCTCATCAGATGTCCTTGTGAGGGTGACAGATGGAAATCAACCAGGGGCTAGAGACAAAAAAGAGTCAAGTCACAGAGAGCAGCCTCGGAGGAAACCAGGCCATCAAAATGAAGACATGCTAACTCCATTTTGACCTGTCATATTCCTCTGTGGTTTCAATAGTCTTGTGTAGTCCCTTGAAGAGACTTCCCTGCTGCCTAGCAAATGACCGAAGCTTATTGGGTTAAGTTGTATTTGAGCTGGCCTCTGCTGCTCCCATTCAAGTGATTTAATGAGAATTATTTAATAGGTATTATTAGGATAATTAGACAATGATCACAGTCAGGCAATAATATTGAGCTATCAAGGTTGTGAATAACCAAATTTAGAGGCAGGTCTGCAAACAAGGAAGGGGCTGCAACATTTAGGAGAGGCCCCTTTACCATGACTGGGGGCGGCTTAAAAGGGTCTTTTGTGCCTGGGAGTTATTCATTAGGCCCATTGAGTTAGAGGACTGTGCAGGGCTGTGGGGTGGGGAGGTGCAGACCGAGGGCCCTGACATCTAAGCGAAATGAGCTCTTCATTGTCCTGACAACAATTCTGGCTTTCTTTTAATTTTTTTCCCCCAACATTCAGAAATGAATTTCCCCCACCCTAGGGTGGGGTTCTCCCCAATTTGTTCAGGAAACGGAAACAAAGTGTAGAGAGCTAACCATCCACCCCATATGACAAGTCAAGACACGCAGGATGTCTGTGCATGTGCTGGGCATCTTGGTAAAGGCAACAGAGAACCCCTTTGGTCCCCTGTACCCAAATGACCAATGGTGCATGATACTCAGTGACCTGGAGTCCCTGAGTCCCACCGCCTTCTGTGAATAGCCGGACCTGACTTTGTCAGCTACTCGGACTTGTCTAAGTTGAGACACTAGACAGTGTTAAATGCTAGGATCATGGTATGCCCCTGTAAGTCCTTCCCCTACAGCCTTGTTCACCTCGGCTAACTGCCTGTCTGCATTGGACTTCTCTCCTTTTGTGGATACTAGCAATTTCTCTTTCACAAGGAGAGCAAAACAATGCAGATGCTGGAGGCTGCCAGCAGAGGGCAGCAGCACATGCATTTTCAATGATTTAATGGCCAGCCCAGCCAGGAAGATGGAAGCAGTTTGGCTGCTACTCTGTGGTTTTCATCTTTACTGCTGCTTTGGAAACCCATTTCCTGCCATATGTGCCAGTGAGGGACTCTGGACAGAGCACAGGGATGAGTCAGGTGTTCTTGAATGAATCGCGACATCACCAGCATTCTTCAGTTACTACACTCTGTCACATTTTCCCATGTGTAAAATGGGACTAATAAACCCTCCTTCTAGAGATGGTAGAGATAGATGAAAATGGCAGAAGGAGGGGCAGAGAGAGGTGGCTCAGTCAGTAAAGTGCTTGCCACGCAAGCCTGAGGACCAGAGTTCAATTCCCACACCCTGAATAACCTTGGTATGGCAGCCCAATCCCAGTGCTGGAGAGGTAGAGGCAAGAGGACCTGGGACTGGCTGACCAGGTCAGCCATATCAGAGCCCCAAGTCCCAGGAAAAGACCCTGTCTTAAAAAAAAAGATGGGGCCCAGCAGTGGTGGTGCATTCCTTTAATCCTGGCACTTGGAGGCAGAACTCAGGATCTCTGAGTTCAAGGCCAGCCTGGTCTACAGAGTGAGTTCCAAAGCTACACAGAGAACCACCCCCCAACCCCGTCTCTAAAAACCAAAAAGGAAAAAAAAGGTTGGGGGAAGATGGGAAAGTGGTTGAGGAAGATGCCTCATGTCAACCTCTGACTTTCAAAAATGCACGTGTGTACGTATGCACTCACAGGATTAATGAGAGCATTTTAGTAAAGCACTTGATAAATGGGCCTGTCACATCTTAGAACTTCAAAAGGATGAATTCTTCTCTTTCCTTGTGATTCCCCAGGCAGGTGGCCAACCTTCTCTTAGTTTGGGTTCCTTTGTTTGCCCATGCTTGTCCACATAAGAATCTTGAAGGAAATCATACTTAGTGGCCCATGCCTGTAATCCTCTCAGTTGGCTGAGGCAATTGGATGAAAAGTTCGAGGCCAGCCTGGGCTACATGGTAAAGCTGTTTCACAGAGAAGGAGGAGGAAGAGAAGGTGGAGGAAAAAAGAGAAGGGATAGTTTCAGAGTAGATTTTGAAAACTGTATTACATTGATGTACTTATAAATTTCATGTGTGTGCATGGGTATTCGTGTTGTGGCACACAGAGGGTAACTTGCAGGAGTTGGTTCTCTCCTTCCACCATATGGAGTCTTAGGATCAAACCCAGGTTGTCAGGCCTAGGAAAAGTGACATCTCACTAGCCAGCCAGTTTTTTTTAAGGTGTGTGTGTGTGTGTGTGTGTGTGTGTGTGTGTGTGTGTGTAGGTACCCATGGAGGCCAAAAGAGAGCATTAGATTCCCTGGAGCTGACATTACAGGCAGTTGTAAGTTTCTGGACACCAAACAGCAAGTGTTCTTACCAAATGAGCCAACTCTCCAGCCCCCAGTGTAGATTTTTATTGTCACTCCCGCACAACAGCAACTGAGTGAAACAGTTCAATGAAGAAGACAAAGCCTGTGGTGTGGAGGAGTCCCTGTTTGACCATCAGCTATCATTTGGGGCTGGGCTCTTGGAGGCAGATGCCCTTCAGATAGTCTCTATAACTCTTTCTTCTCTGAATGGAGAAGCGGTAAGTCTGAGGTTATTCTCTTTGTCAGCCATTCCACGTGGCTGATTTCTGAGCTTCTGGGGAGTGGTATAGCAGGGGAGGTATGAGACCCCCATGATCGTCTAGTACAGATAGACCAAACAGTGGAGACAAAGGTAATGTTAACCCTGTTGTTTAAATAGAAAATTGTCAGAAAAGACCATACTGTTACAGAGGCTCTGCAGGGGTCCCTCAGATCCAAAGTTACTGAAGCAAGCAAACAGTTTGTCCTGATTCCCCCACATCTGTAGAAGCCATTGCTGAACTTCAATGCTTCCAAGAAGGGGAGCTCGTGATTCATCACACAGCCAACAGCAGGAGCAGCAGCATGGTGGCACAAGAGGCCTGTCCCCAGGTCCCAGGGTGTGACATAGTAGGTTCTGATAACGCATCAAAGCTAGCGCCATAGCGAGGGGCCCCAGGATAAAGAGCACAGCAGCCTTTATACCAAGCAGTAAGTGGGCAGGTTGTGCGGTCAGTGCAGTGTGGGGTTCTGAGCTATGCACAAGTCTCTTCTTGTGAAGTCATACAAGAGACCAGGCTTAAGATGCCTTGTGCTTTGCACACTTGGCAAAGACACACATCACACATGTGCTCACCCTGTATAGATGATAGCCTCTTTTACAGGTATCAGTAACCATTTGTTACATGTCCACCCTGTTTCCAGCTCCAGTGGCTACCATGGAGACACAAGTTATCCAGCTTATGGTTGATGGGCTGTATGAGCCCAAGGACAGCTCAGCACAAATCGTAAACTTCCACTGTGAGGTTGTTTGTTTGTTGGGTCTGTAACTCACATGTGTAGTTCTCTGGTGTAAGCTTTGTAAATGGCGACACCCTGTCACAATGTCAGAGGGTTGGTCACTGACCTCTTTGCCGCCTGTGTTGGAAGACTAGAGATAACCCTCTGAAGTTACTTGTTTAAAATAAAACAAATAAGTACAGGATCAGGGCAGACAAAGAAATGACAGATGTTCCAAAGGTCCAGTAATTCAATGAACATGAATCCAATTGATTGACAGTGTGTGTGATTTTATAACTACCAAGCTAAAAATTAAGGAAGACTTTAAGATGTTTTCAGTAGACAGAGCAAAGATCATCTGAACAACCTTAATACCCACAGTCCTGTGAGCTGACTCAGGGGTTTAAGACACTTGCCACCAAATTTTGTTCTGACAACCTGAGTTTTGTCCCCAAAACCCACATGGTGGGAGGAGAGAACTGGTTCCCATAAATTGCCCTCTGACCTTTACAAGTGTGCATGTGCACACAATAAATAAATAAATACACACCACACACAATAAATAATAAATAAATGTAATAAAAATTAAGTATCTGCTTAGGATTTTTTTTTTAAAAGTCTTTCAGCAATAGAACTTAATCCCAAAACCCTACAGCAAACATCTCAGGATCATCACTGTCATATACAAAGAGGTATGGGAGAGAGTTACTCTCTAGGCTCTGGGACATGAGGCTGACCAAGACTTCTGTGAAGCCAGCCAGTGTGAACCCAGCCAGTGTGAAGCAGCCAAGAGCTGGTGAGAAGTCAGAGGACATGGGTTGACATGCAGCACAATTGGCAAAGCACTTGCCTACCGTGTATGAGGCTCAATCCCCAGCACCCCAAATAAACAAAAACCAGAGTACAAAAGGCAAGACCTAGCCGGGCGGTGGTGGCGCACGCCTTTAATCCCAGCACTCGGGAGGCAGGTGGATCTTTGTGAGTTCGAGGCCAGCCTGGTCTACAAAGTGAGTCCAGGACAGCCAGG
>CAJQZJ010001826.1:9380147-9396876 GCA_907164525.1 Lophiomys imhausi | reverse complement strand
AAAAAAAAAAAAAAAAAAAAAAAAAAGGCAAGACCTAAACCAAAGCCAGTCTGAGGAAGATGCCCACATAGTACACTGAGGGTTCCTCCATAGCCACTCTAACACCGGCAAGCCTCAGTGAGCATGCTCAGTGCATTGCTAAAACTGAAGTGAACACTAAATAAGGACTCACAGATTCTCAGGAGACAAAAAAAAAAATCAAATATAAAGAATTAATTCTGAGCCGGGCGGTGGTGGCGCACGCCTTTAATCCCAGCACTTGGGAGGCAGAGGCAAGTGGATCTCTGTGAGTTCGAGGCCAGCCTGGTCTACAAAGTGAGTCTAGGACAGCCAGAGCTGTTATACAGAGAAACCCTGTCTCGGAAAAAAAAAAAAAAAAAAAACCAAAGAATTAATTCTGAGCCAGACAGTGAACAAGACTGGACTTGGAAAAACCACACACCAATACACAATCAGGGAAACCTAGAAAGGAAAATATCCACAAAGCCAGCATGGCTTTAAACAGATTGTACATTTTTTTGTTATTTTTCCATTTAGAAAACAAACAAACTACTGAACACTGTATGCCAATCACCCCCAGGGAAGCAAAGACTAGGGAACACCAGGGTTTATCACTTGAACTTGGTGTGGAGAGTCACTAAATTTCAGTAGAGAAATAGAATTTGCTTTGTGTGTTTGAGAACACTCTTGGACAAAATTGTGCCAATATAAATGACGATTAACAACAAGTTGGCTTGTGTTGAGCTTTAGTTTGTTTGCCTGGTTGATTGGTTGGTTCAATTTTGAGAGAAAAGTCTCTTGTAGCTTTGGCTGGCCTTGAACTCCTGATCCTCTTGCTCCCACCTCCTAAGGGCTGGGATGCCACCATCCCCAAACACTAGGTGTTGGTTTCACTATGGCAAGTGGAAGAACCATGATAAGAGTTCAGAAGCAAAGAACCTTGACAGTGGGCCCCAGCAGAGGATGAAAGGAAGGATTAGATAATTCAACTGTCCTTGCCTTCTGGCCACAGCCCTCTAGTTGGAGCTTAGCCCCAGGTGAGAAGTCACAGCCCTGCAGAGGAAGGGCTTTGACTCTGGCTGTTGCTGCAGCCACTGGAAAAATGGTAGACTTGAGAAAGCAAAGAACCTGGACAGGCACCACACACTCACACCTTCGGAGATAATCCATGCCACTGTGAGCATTTCCCTTGTATGAGCAGGAAAAAAGGTATTAGTAAGGTAGTGTTGGTGGTGTTTTCAAGTTGTTACAAGAAAAAAGGTTTTTGGGTTTTGGTTTTGGCTTAACCACCTAGCTGAGTTTTAAGGATGAATAGAAACTAGCCCTTATGAAGGAGGCCACTCAGCTAGACACAGGAAGAATGACTGAGGAGTATTGCAAAGGGACAGTTCACGGAAGGGTCACTATATACGGAGTACTGTGTTGAACATTTCTCATGCATCATTTCATTTAACATCCCTAACCAACGTATGAGGTAACACTGTCAGCATCCTCATTTCAAAACATGGGGAAGACCAAGGCAGAGGGATATGAGGTGAGCAAAGACTACCACAGGGCTGATTGGCCCTGAAGGCCATGCCTTTCCACTTTACCTACAGTGAGAGGCAATGTTTTCTGAACTTCCCAGGACCCCTGAGGGCACAATCAGTAAGTGGAAATGGTAGACAAATATTTTGGTGCACTGTTGGAATTAAGAAAGCAAGATCTGATGGGCAGTGGTGGCACACATCTTTAATCCCAGCACTCTGGAGGCAGAGGCAGGTGGACCTCTGGTCTACAAAGTGAGTCCAGGACAGCCAGGGCTACACAGAGAAACCCTGTCTCAAAAAACTCCAAAAAACAAAAAAACCACACACACACAAACACAAAAAACAAAACAAAAACAAAACCAAAAACACCAAAACAAAACAAAAGAAAGAAAAATGAAAAAGAAAAAGAAAGCAAGATCCCCCTGTATCTGATGCTTTGAGAAAGCAGGCTCCCTAGTATCTTAGTTACTTTTCAGTGATACAATATTCTAACAAAATAAATTTAATGGTTTATAGTTTCAGAAAGATTGAGTGTATCATGGTGGAGCAGGTTTGGTGGCAGGAGCAAGCCTGACTGCTCACATTGCATCTGCACTCAGGAAACAGAGAGATGGAAGTGAAGCCAGGCTAGAAAGCCTCAAGGCCCTCCCTCAGCAAGGCCTGACCTAAAGATTCCACAATCTCTCAAAACAGCTAGAGACACATGTTCAACTACATGAGCCTATGAGGGACACTTTATGTTCAAACTATAACACCTGTAAAACTTTACAAGAAGTTGTATCTACAGATTCCCACAAAGGGACTTTGTCTACTAAAGAATAGAAGGCTTAAAAACTTTTTAATCAAAGCGAATAAAACCACCAATTAGTCTACTGATAAAGGAAACTTACGTGGCTCAGTTCATCTTGTGTTTGTTCCACACATGTCAGGGAAAATCACTGTGACCCACGAAGACATGAGTTTCAGAAGGACACTTAGGATGGAAGCAGAAACATGCCATCCAGGATACAAATCTAACTAGATCAGGAGGGTCCATGTAACAGAGCAACTGGATTTGAATAACAAAACCAAAGATTCTCTACAGACAGTAAAATAGTGCTTTAAAGCTGTTTCTTTTGGATTGGGGACAAGGAAGGGGAAACCCAGGGCTGGTGGCAGATGGTATCGTGTTAGACGATAAGGAGCGACAGCATTTCCAACTCGCAGCTTTTCTGTTTTCTCTATCGTGGAAAAACGATTCTTAATATAGAAACATTAAACAAACATCTAGAAGATATTGACTCTGGATAGATGATAAAATGGAAGAGCTGTGAATTTAGTTGCTTTTTTTAAAAAAAGAATTTACTATTTTTAAATTGTGAGTGTGTACATGTGCTTGTGTGTGTGTGTGTGTGTGTGTGTGTGTGTACAGGTGCGCCATAGTAGAAGGGTTAAGGATACATACTGCTCTTTCAGAAGACAGTTCATTTTCCAACACACACATTAGACAGTTCACAACTACTTATGACTTCAACTACAGGGCATCCAAACCCCTATACCCCAAGGACACCTACATTCACATATCCCTTGCCACACAGATTTTTTTTAAAAAGAAAAAGAAGGTATTTAATTCCTTCTAGTTAGTTAATTGGTTAATTGTTAGTTTTTTGAGACAGGATCTTGCTACATAGTCCAGACCGGCCTAGAACTTACTGTGTAGCCCAGGTTGGCTTTCAATTCATGGCGGTCCTCCTGTCTCAGCCTCCCAAGTGCTGGAATATCAGGTGTTCCTCTCCACACTGGGCTTAACAAGATGGTATTTAATGAGATGCATACTAAGTCTTGAGCTGAGTTAAGGAAAGGATTCACATGAAGCCCCACTACACCATCATTCTTGTGGGAAGCTAGAGTTGCTTTGTGAGTGAATATGAACTCCAATGGCCAGGGCTGTTAAAACAATGTCTGTAACTCTGGATCACAGGACAAAGGTGCCAGAGTCTCCCCACCTCCTCTTTTTCCAGAGGGTTACTTTGTTGTGTTTTGAGTTGATCTCATTACAAAGATTATCAGACAGTATTGTTCAGTAGATACGCTCTCTCCAAATGTCTTGAGATAGCTAACATAAGAAACATATCACTCTACCCCTGACTTTGGTATAAACCAAATTAACAAAATACTTTTTGTAATCTTGAGTTAGGGGCTGGAGAGAGGGCTCAGTAGTTAAGAGCACTGGCTGCTCTTCCAGAGGACCCAGGTTTGATCCCCAGCACCACATGGCAACTCAAAACTGTCTGTAACTCCAGTTCCAGGGGATCTGCTGTCCTCTTCTGACCTCTGTGAGCACCAGGCCTGCACATGGTACACAATTATGCCTCTGTTCAATAAAGGGGAGTTTCTATGCTGTAATAATATAGAAATACAAATTTATCTACCATGAGACTCAATCCTAATTGTATTTTTTTTCCATCATTTGGCTTTTCTTCGGGGGGGAAAACAATCAAAATGCCAGTCACCAGCCTATGATTAAATGTGGTGTGAGCCTCCCTGGCCTGGGAAGGGACCACACATCCCTTGGGCTTTCTGTATGAGTTTGGTTTACAGAGGAGTGAGGAGGATGAAAAAAAGGTCACCACCAGGAAGCTAGGGCTTCTCTGAGGCAGAAACATACATCAGTTTTATGGACACACAAGTAGGCAAGAGATGAGTCCTTTGTAGTAGGACATTAGTCATCACGGGCATGCGACCTTGGAATTGAAGTAGTTCTATCCTCCGTGCCCACAAGGACTCCCCCAAGGCATGCACAGGTGGATTTCATTTTCAATGCCCATGACCTTGAGGCCTCCACAGGGTGCCAGGAACCGCTTTCCTGTGGAGCCCTGCTTGCCACAAACATGGCCTGCTAAAGTGCCTCGGAAGCAGTTTGATCATGGGGTGAGAAATGCCAATCTAACCCATTTGCCATTGATTTCTTAAGCAGATTCAGGGACACAGGATGAAGCCCAGCTTTTGCAGGAATGGTTTAAGCTGGTTCTGGAGAAGAATAAATTAATCCGCTATGAATCGGAGCTACTGATCATGTAAGTAAGGCAACACAGATAACGGAGAGTGTTAGCAGCCTGGTAGCTGGGGGGGGGGGGGGCTCACCGTCCTTGGCTGGAGTCCCAGGGTTTTTCTTCTTTGTGCATGCAGAACAGTGATTGAGGCAAATTGGTATTTTGTGTCTTGCATATCATGCTGGCATTAGTGGAGAGAGTCTTCAGGCTTCAGCTCTCTCTGCAGAGTTCAGTGGCTAAAATAGATTTCAGTAGCAGGTCAGGAGCTAGAAGGCCACCAGTCCATTCCCGGCCCCTCGTCACACACCATCAGTAGGGAAACTGTGCTTGATCCCTGTGTGTGAACCAAGAGGAATCTGCCTGACCACTTCCTGGTGGTTTTAACAAAAGAAGGGCTGAACCCTAGCTGTCTGGAGATCTGTCTGTGTGTCTTCTTGGAGAGAGAGCTGGTAGACTGTTCAGATGGTCAGAAGATACATGGTACATCCAGAGTTTCTGCAACAAAGGATTCTGCCAGTGTTCTGGAGAGAGAGAAAAAGGCATTGGATATAGACCTCCAAGCTCCAGAATTATGTGGGTCATTTTCACTTACACTCTTTGTTTCATTTTCACTCCAACCTTGAGAGGTCATCTGGGGGATTTTAGAGGGGGTGCACTCTGCCCTGCCAGGGGTTCTGAACCAGGAAGGAAACAGGTAAGCTACCATTCACTATTCATTATTAATAGTGACCAATGGCTGAGGATGAGACCCCAGGCAGGCTTGCTAACTAGTTTCTTAGAGCCCCTGGCAAATCACTACCAAGCAGATGACTGACAACAACAGGAATGTCTTCCTTGCAGAAGTCCACACGAAGGTGTCAAGGGGACCTCATTTCGCCGGACATTCTCACAGGGACTCTTTCCTTTCCTCTTCACTTCTTGTGGCTCTGCACATTCCTTGGCCATAGCTGTGTTACTCCAGCCTCTGGGGTCTCCATACTGCCTTCTCTGTGTGACTGTGTCTCTTCCATGTCTGTCTATTAGCAAGTCTTCTCAGGCTTTGGCTCACTGATATAATCTAGAATGTGACCATGTCTGGGTCCCTAACCATGTCTGCAAAGACCCCTTTTAAAGTATCATCACATTGACTATTTCCAGGGCTCAGGATGTGGACATGTCTTTCCTATTCAACCCATTACAGTAACCAAATCTCAGAACTGGATATATCTACTAATGAAACTAATGGAGGAGGAGGAGGAGGAGGAGGAGGAGGAGGAGGAGGAGGAGGAGAAGAAGAAGAAGAAGAAGAAGAAGAAGAAGAAGAAGAAGAAGAAGTGGACCTACTTGATCCTCAGGGGAAAGGCTTTTTCCTAGACCTTGGGTCTCAAGGACAGAGAGAAGTGATATCCCCAGAGGCTATTTGGCAATGGCAGGAAAATGTGTTTGGTGGTCACATATGTGGCTGTGGCAGAAGCAAAGGCTAGTGAATACCAGCCAAGAATACTAAACTTTCTCCCCCTACTACACAGGGCAGCCCTCCTCCCACCAACAAGGCACCAACAGCCTGAAGGATTAATGGTGTCCACACTGTGGAATCTGCCAAGGTCCACAGCAAAGCCTAGGATACTTAAGAACACATGCTTGCTGAAGATAGGCTGAGCCTAGAAGAGAAGGGAAAAATGAGGTATGTCTGCCTTCTCTGTGTGTCTGTGAATAGACACAAAAATAGGCATGCCTCATCTATTTTTTTCAAACTCTCCCTAGAGTAGGGAGGGCTGGAGAAGGAGGCCAGGATTTATACTCACTACTCTCCATCCACATGGAAGGGAATGCCAGGCGTGGGGAAAGGGGATCGTCTTTAGGAATCATTTCCTTCTGGGCTATTTTTTAACTGATGAATATAATAAGGCTCAGAGGAATTAAGTAATATGTCCATGTCTGCCTAACTACAAAGCCCTTACATGCAGCCATACCGGCTGCATTGGGTCCAGGTCTGAATTAAGTCTTTCCAACAGAAATTTACCAAGAATATCATTATATCAGAAACTCAGCTGGTTTCTATAGAAATAGGCCATAGGCAAGCATGGAGATGCAAGCCTAGAATTCCAGCACTTGGGAGGTTTGGGGCAGGGAAACGGGGCAGAGAAATGAACACATGGCCCAGTGGCAATAAGAAATCCTATCAAGGGTTCCATGAATGATGCAAGAGTCTGTCTTGGGGAGGAGGGAGGCCAGCTGTGACTGAAGGCCAGAGCCAGCAGCTTCCCTAGAGAGTGCCAGGGCCAAGGACATTTTCCTCCATAAGAAGGAGGAATAGGACATCCTGGGTGTGTGCACTGGACAGAGGCACATTGGAGGGGAAGTGTTGGCTGAAGAAAGACCTGTATGAACAAGGAGAGATGTCTTGGATTGCTGTGTCCAGTCAGACCCTTTGGGATGCGAAGTTAAGACAGAATGAGTGGCACGTGAGATTCCTTAAGGACAACACCTGCGAAGGGTAGAGAGCAAGGAGGTGGGCAGCACCAGAGTCTTGGGCCTACTGTAGTTCTGATTCTTTGGAAAAACAGAGGAAAAAGGAAGGAGACCTGGTCAGAAGGAGTTCCAGACATGATGTAGCTCTGAGTCTCAATCAAGTCACAGGAGCATCCGTGTGGAAGCAACCCAGAAGAGGGCTCCATGTTTGGAAGGACTTGCCAGCTCTCACACTTCTGTGATGCTCAGCCATTGGCTGGGAGTCACCCAGGAACAACAGGGTTTCAACAGACATTGAAGCCAATTCTATAGCAGCCTTCACACCCCTAAGCCTCTTAGTGAGAACCAGACAGTTCTCTCTGAGATCTGAGCTGCCACTACTTCTGAGGTCCTACAGAGGGCCCAGAGAAGGTCAGTGTCAATAAGAAGGAAGAACTTCAGCCTAAACAACTTTGGAAGTAAAAGTAGTAGCAGGGCTGGGGACACAGCTTAGCTGGTAGAGCACTTGCCTAGCATGGACAAAGCCCTGGGTTCAATCCCCAACACCACTGGTGTAGTGGCACACCTCTGTAGTGTCAGCATTGCATGTAGGGATAAAGGGGGGTGGCAGGAAGAACAGAAGTTCAAAGTCATCCTTGGCAACATAGCAAGTCTGAGGCCAGCCTGCACTACATGGAACCCTATCACAAAAACTAAGAAGCAAAATAAATAAGAAAACTAATGGCAGCAACAGGGTAGAGTGGAGTGACCCCAAACACTGTCACAGGTACACATGCAAATACAGGTCAATTCTGGAAGAGAAAGTCCCAACAGGAAGGACAGAGGGACCCCGTTCCTGATCCTTGGCCTTTATGGCCTGGGAGCTGTGACCCTAGCCCTGTCTTCTCTCTTACCCTCTAGCTTCTATGAGCGTTCATGTGCTGCTATACCCTTCAAGCCCTTGGGGGACACCCGGTGCTTCTCCCCTCAACCCTTTACTTTCTCTACAGTCTTTTCTTGAAGATCATGTCAACATCACCACATCTGCCAGGGTCCTCATTTCTCTGGTGAACTCCAGAATGGTGGGTCCCCCCAGCCCCCCTCCCTCTTCAAATGATACATGGGCCAGCACCTGGGAAGCTACCCAGTGGGAAATGCCTGGGGCATCCTAAGGCTCTCAAAGGTCAAGTCCCCAGCTGACCTTCAAAGAGGACTCAGCTCCACTCCCTGCTCTGTTGGTCCCCACAGAGGCAAACCCTAAAGAGAAGTTCTGTGGCTTTCAACATCACCCCTCTGACTAGCTCATCATCTCTCAAATCCAGCACATATCAGTCATCTTTCTAGGCACCTCGAGTGGCCCCAGCAGTAGCTATGCCTTCTATTGAGAGATACTAAAAGATGCCAATTTTAATGGGGAAGAAGGCTATGCCAGCCACTGTCCATGGGTGCCTGCCTCCATTTGTGTTTCCACATGTTGCCCTGTTAATGGCTGGGTGCCTCCATGCCTGTTTCCACATGTTCTCCTGTTAATGACTGGGTGCCTCCATGTCTGTTTCCACATGTTGCCATGTTAATGGCTAGGTGCCTCCATGTGTGTTTCCACATGTTCTCCTGTTAATAGCTGGAACCTTTCCTTGTACTCAGGGCCCGAGAACTAGAGCTGGAAGACCACCAGAGCAGATTGGAACAGAAACTACGACAGAAAATGCTCAAGGATGGTGAGTATGGGGTGCATTTGGGGTCCTGCTGAAAACACAGACACACACACCCGAGGACATTTGAACAAGTGTAACAGTAAATTTTTATTTATCACACATATATTTATTAATATTTAACAATTACCTAACAATTGTCTATAAAATTCCTAAATCCTAAACCTAAACCCTAACTCTGAAACCTAGCACCTGAAACTTCTTAGTACCTATAATACAAGCATTTAACATTAACCGAAGGTTTCTCAAAAGGATATTTTTCTCTGAGTGTTCTGATGGATGGCTGGTCCTCATACAAGTTTTCAGTCTTAAAGTCTCTTAAAGTCTCTGAATTTCGTTCCTCAGATCCCAAGACAGTTTTTCGAGCAGGAATCGCCTCAGTGGTCTTAAGACCAATTAACATATGAAAGTTTCCCAGGTGGCTCACCTATTTAGATGCTTATGGCCTACAAAGGCCCGAAGTCCCAGAGCTCCGCCCTCCCTGAATCTCAGGGAGAATACGTCTCCTCTCCAGACCCGAAATAGGTCAACATCAGAGGGTGAAACTTTCTGATGACCTTGAAGAGAGTTTCTCTTCCAGATGAGGAAAACGCTGCTGAGTGAGTCAGGAACAGGAGAGAGTGCCTCTGTCCATGTGAATCCCGCCTTAAATATCTTCACCTGTCCTCAGAAGCTTTCGAGCACTTCCAAGTCATGCCTCTGGGCAGTGCCATTCAGATGCTTTTCACAGAGGGCTATGAAATGACGGGAGACCTCCAGAGGGTGGGCACCTCAGGGGGCATGTCCTGCCCCTAGCCCTAAGGTCAAAGAGGTCCTGATCCTTGGTGAGTTCCAAAGGACATGTCACTTTGGATGTAAGTCTTTCATCTTAAAGCCCAGGCTTTTGCTACCCTATGCTATTATATGCCAAACCTACCACAGACAAGTCATGCTACAGATATGAGTGAAGAACCTACCTTATGCAGCCACCAGAGGAGAGCCAGAGGACAGCAAAAAGCCAGCCTGTTCCTCGTCTGCCCCTGAAGCCCAGCAGCCTTCCACTTGGCATCATTCACTTGTGAGGTCCACATTTCCTTCATCCCATGTATTGATAGGAATAAAGCAATTTATTTAATTTTTAAACTTATTTTTATTATGGCGGAGTCTTGTGTAGACCATTCTGGCCTTGAACACCCAATCTTCCTGCATCTGTATATTCATTACTTTTCTTATGGTATGATTCTGACTAGGTTTATTTTGTCTCACAAGTTTGAGGGGATGCAATCCAAAATGGTTGGAAGGAATAGTGATTGGTGGGTCTGCGGTGGGAGGAACACACAGCACATATCTACTCTTAGCAGATCAGGAAGCAGAGACGGGACAGGAAGCAGGGCAGGGCTAGAAATCTCACCTCTCCCCTAATAGTGACCAGTTCCTCCAGTAAGGCTCCACCACCTGAAAGATCAGAAAACCTTCCAAAACAATGCCACCAGGTAGGGACCAAGTGTTGCAACACATGAGAATGTGGGAGAAAATTTCATATTAAAACCATATAGCTCAGCCTGCTGGGGTTCCAGGCATACACCACCATGCCAAGCAAGCACACTGTCCACATATTTACTTAGTTATCCATTCACTTAGCAAACATTTATTGAGAAGGTACTATATGCTTGGGACATGGCAAAGACAAGCTCCCTCCTCACCAAGAGTTTGTGATCTCTATGGGGAGACCAACGGCCAATCAGTCATCTCAGTACAGGATGACAGAAACGTTGTTAAGGGCCACAGAGGAAGGCAGGCCTGGCTCTGCTGGACACTAGAGATCATAAGAATATTCCCTGCTGTCATGGGCTGGGACTGCGACAGGGCATTATGCATGAGACAACTGTCCCACCAGTGCTTTATGACTTCATTGGTTCCAGCCAGTAGAGTAGTCACTTTGTTGTGGGCCTGTGGATTTGTGGGCCAGGTCTATGATGACTTTCTTAGATTGACATCTTATTAGACTACAGGAACAAGGATGCTTTTAGATCTCATGGAACCAACATTATCCCAACCTTACTGGGTGGGTTGCCTGGTTCTGGTCATACCCACTAGATGTCATCATTTTTGACATCATCATTTTTGGTTAAGTATTTTATTCCCATTTTAAGATTTGAAAACCAAGTCTCAGTGAACAGAATAATGAACTCAGGGTGAGAGCTGGCCTCTGCTTTAGCAGGAGACCACCACAAATTCATTTCCCACCTATGGAAATGACTTACAGGTTCTCTCTCTCTCTCTCTCTAATTCAAGGCCTCCCTCTGTAGCTGAGGCTGGCCTTCAATTGCAGCCCTCCTTGGTCTCTCAAGTACTGGATTACAGGCATATTTATTTATATGTGTATTGGGGGGGAACATGCGTGCCACAGCACATATGTGCAGGTCAAAGGACAATCTGTGGGAATCAGTTCTCTCCTTCCACTATGTAGGTTCTAGAAATTCAATTCAGGTCATTAGGCTTGGTAGCAAGCACCTTTATCTGCTGAGCCATCTCTATTTCTAAGAAATCCGATAAGGCCACACTATATAGCAATATTAAAAAAGATATACAAGCCAGACATAGTGGTGCATACCTGTAATCCCAGTAGCAAAGAACAAGAAAGACTTTGCCTAGAACAAGAGAACAAGGTGGAAGATAAGAACCAACTCCCAGAAGTTGTCTTTAGACCTTTATACATATTGCCATAGTGGTACATGTTTATGATCCCAGTACTTTGGTGGTAGAGGCAGGAGAATCAATAGTTCAAGACCAGTCTCAGCTATATACCAACACTGAGGCCAACCTGGCATACAGGAGATTGTGCACACACACACAGGTTCTCAAGGTGAAATCCAAGCTGACTCCTGTGCAAAGCACCTCCCTTTTTCCTCTGTGTCATTAAGGGCAGTTCCTTGGTGTTAAATTCACTTCCTTGTAATCATAGGACATAAAAAGCCCAGAACCATTGTGAACGCCTGCGCTAAGAATTCCCCTGGCCCCAACCTTACCTGACCACTGATTTTTTTTCTCTTTTCTTTAGAGGGCCAGAAAGATGAGAATGATCTAAAGGAGGAGCGAGAAATATTTGAGGAGATGATGCAGGTGATTGAGCAAAGAAACAAGCTTGTGGATTCCCTAGAGGAACAGCGTGTCAAAGAAAGAACCCAAGACCAACACTTTGAAAACTTCGTTCTCTCCAGAGGCTGTCAGCTTAGCAGAACTTGAGATGCCCCTCCCCTCCTGAAGACAGAGAGACAAGAACACCACACTTCCCCACCCAGTCACTGAATATAGACCCTACTGATTAAAAGGAAATACATAAAAAAAAAGTCTCTCATATGAACTGTATATGGTAGTTCTCATCTGTCATCCCTGCTGAGAAAAGCTGAGGCAGGAGGAGTGCTGTGAGTTCCAGGCCTCTCAAAAAAAAAAAAAAAAAAACCCAAAAACAAACGTCCCTTTTAGGTCTTATACCTGTTATGGATTCCCAAGATGTTTTCCAAAAACTATAATGAAACAACTACAAAGGCCTTTGAACTTGGCAGTGCCTAAGAGCAGGTCCTGAGAGTGGAGGTGTTCTTGGCAGATGGCCAGCGTTGTTTTCTCCCTGGAGAGTCACACAAGCTTGACCCCCCCTGTTGTCTTTGTCATTTTTCTTTGTTCATTGAGTTACATATTTTAAGTCTTTTAAGAAATGCCTTTTCATTAATACGCCCATATTTGTCTTTTTTGCATGGCTGACCAGCTTCCAAATGTCAGGGCTCAGCAGCAGCAGTTTAAAGATTAGCTTAATATTTAAATTGTGCTTCCAGAGAAAGCAGAGAAATCTTGAGATTACTGATTAAATAAAGCCAATAACTCATATAGCAGGTGTTAATTCAATCCAGGGTGAATTTAATTTACCAGGTATATTTATAAACCTTAATATAATATACATAAGCAATGAGAGTTGAACAAAAACATTTGAGCCTTAATTTAATTTTTTTGAAAAAGAAGAAAGGAAATAAAACTTTAAGTTCATGCCAGCAGTTTTCTTGGTTTTCACTGAATCCACTGCCTTAGAGAAGCCTGTTGTTCCCACAATGCTCTGCTTCTAGCCCTGGACCATAATAAGTGCTTTTAGGAAATGAATGGTTTTGAAGTGTTTTTTGAGTGAGTGTTAGTGGTGAGAGAAGGGAACCTTTCACTTGTTGATAAAACATTGGTGAGCTGACACTGCTACTAGAAACAAACACAGAGTGGTACCCCAGGGAAGGCGCTTCTCCACAGTCACCTGTGGCCATCTTAAATGTGCATGACTTCTTTGAGACAAAGACAAACCACCCCTGACTTCCAGGTAGAACTGAAGACAGTGCACCCATTTATCTAACTCCAAACTGAACTGGGGGGGGGGCAGACAGAGAGAGAGAGATTTTAAATTTGCAAAAAAAGTTTGTGGATGGAGCAGGTGGATGGCACCATGCCAACATGGTGAACTTCCTTGAGTATTTAGACAGTGCATACAGGGATGAAAGAAGACAAGATTTCGAGTGGTGATATATTGTCATAAAATATTTGATTATTCTTCATTTATGGAATTCTTAGAAGATTTAACCTGCTAGGAGAGATACTAAAGGATTCTTAAATATGTATCTGGCCACTCATTTCCATGAGTGTTTAAATGTTTCATTAGGCGAAGGTATTTTGTAGCTGCTGGCTGTAACTGGAAATGAGGTTGACCCATTAACCCCTTCCATCTGAGATGCTGTCTGTATGGCCCAACTTGGCTGAGGATAAGCCAAGTCTAGTTGTATATAGATCTTGTTTGACTCTAGTAGCCAGTGCTTTGAGGATGAGGAGTCAAGTACAACCTTCTATGGCACACTAAAGTCCAACAGTTGCCTGTTCTCTTTTTTCTCTCTTAAAATTTTTCTAGAATCAAGTCTTCTAGCGTATTCAATTCTAATATGAGGGAACAGTGGGTGCATTTTCCTATCTACCTACTTACCTACAAAAATTGACATTTCTGGCTATTTATTCTTATTTTTATGTTTAGTGGGCATGGGTCTTGTGATCGCCCCTCATTCTGATTCTCCTAGGTCATCCTTTGGAGAGGACCTTTCAAAACAAAGATATTACCATGTAAGCAACATAATGCTGAGATATTTGAGGCAGTGATTTGCAGAGTAGATGAATAGAGATTACCAAAATAATATTTTCATCCATGCATGGTGGCTCACACCTTTAATCCCAGCACTCAGGAGGCAGAGGTAGGTGGATCTCTTTGAGTTCAAGGCCAGCCTGGTTTTAATGAGTTCCATGTCAGCCCAGGTTACATCGACAGACCTTGTCTCAAAAAATGTTTTTTTCAGCCCAATATTCTCAGAGGAGAATATTGGATGCACAGGGATGAACTCATTTTGAAAGAGAGATGTATATATAACTATGGTTTTTATTCTCCCAGTTAGGTGAAAGCGTAATGCTTGATGTCTGTGTGTGCTTAACAGAGGATGTTTAAGTTTGCAGTGCCTAGGTTGTCATTGTGAAAAAGAACTGGCACTTGTTTTAACTAGTTATAAAAAGGATTCCCAAGCCGGGCGTGGTGGCGCACGCCTTTAATCCCAGCACTTGGGAGGCAGAGGCAGGAGGATCTCTGTGAGTTCGAGGCCAGCCTGGTCTACAAAGCAAGTCCAGGACAGCCAGGGCTGTTACACAGAGAAACCCTGTCTCGAAAAAACCAAAAAAAAAAAAAAAAAAAAAAAGGATTCCCTCAAGATGGCAGAAAGAGAGTGATTTTTGGTTCTCTACTGGGTTATTAAACTGTGGCTGCTGAGCTATTTAAAAGGACGTGCCTTCTTACCATGGAGAATGCTCTAGACCCTCAAATGTACAAGGCACATTTTGAAGTTTTGTTTGTTTGTTTTTGTAACAGCAGGACTGTGAAAGGATTCTGTACTGCTCTCCAGAAGAGCCCCAGGGTAGAAAGTCAAGAAGAAACCGACATCAAGCTCAGCCTTGGGTCCTATTTCACGCTCAGTCTCCCACGGCTCCAAAATCACACCAAATGGGTTTTGATATTCACAAGCTCAGAATGTTACCCAAGCTGGAACAAGAATTGTTCTTAAGTGTGGTCTCCTCAACCATCTGTCTATCCATCTACTTATTCAGCATTCTCTGGATGCCGGTGGGGTGCTGGACACTAGGTTGCAGAGAAGAGATTTACAGTCTTCTCCATCTCCAAAGAAATACACGGGTCAGGAAATCCCTGCCATTCCCAAGGAAAAGCATAAAGAGATTAAAACAAGCAAACAAACAAAAGCCAAAACTCCCATCTACTTTCCTCAGGATAAGGACTTCTCTCCCTGACTACTGTAATCTGGCAATAAAAATAAGTTCGTGTTGCTAAAGCTGTGAAAAACCCTATCAGGTTGTAGCGTTTCCTTTAGACCTCCTTGTTGGCAGGGTCCGGCTGCTTGGAATCAATCAATGGTGAGCTACAGCATGTTAACTACCACTGAGAGAGGAAGTGCCAGGTGGTGCCAACACCAATGAGCTGCGAAGCAATTGATGTTTTCGGCATTCAGGGGACAAATGACAATTCGGTGATGTCTCTCTTCCCAGGCAACAGATTGATTGATAGGCTTTTCCTTCCAAACTGAAAATGGCAGCATGCCCCACCCAGGTGGCTGATCAGAGAAACTATCTCAGCAGGGCAGAGGTGGCAGGGGCCAGCTGGCTCCGCACCGCACGAATGAGAAAGTGGCGGTCGCTGAATGTGGGGGAAATGCAATATGGGAACTGATTGTCCTCAGAAGGTTCATGTGGTGCAAAGTCTCCTAGCTCACCTGCCCTATCTCACCTCGATGCTGACAAGCTTGTAAAAGATTAATCTGCTGCCACAATTGGTAGCTATTTATGTTGATGGAGACGTGTTCTATGTGCATGGCTCTAAATACCGAAATGAACCCTCAAATAGATGGTTTTGTGTTTTAGGAATCAAAACATATTCATGTGGGCTGCCTGGCCCCTCTGAGGGCAGCGTTCATTTCATCTCTTTCTTCTCAGTGAAAGAACCTGGACAAAGCCTTGATTTTGTGTAGGAGTCTGGAAATTAGCATGGGACCTCTCATTACACTAGGCACCTGGAGGGCTTTACCTGCTGGGCCTCTCATTGGAGTCCAGTGGGAGAAGTGGAGGGAGCTCAGCTCAAGTGTGTTCTCTCAACAAAGAAAGCTATTTTTAATGCCATTGTAGGGGAGGGATGAAGCTGTCCTTACCCAACCTGCCTGGTTCTCCCATCTTCTTGTCCAGGGAGGGCTGGTTTTGAATTCCACTTATTCACTAGGGACACACCCTTATGCACAGAGCCCCGCTGCTTCCTTCTCCTCACAGTCTTTGAGGATCAAGTTTGTTTTGCCTCCATTCTTAACCTCAGCATGCATAAATGTATAGAATGTAAGTTATAATGCACCTGAATGGCCACAGCAGGACATCAACAGGTCAGTCCTGGGAGCATTCCCCCTTCCACTCAAGCGCCCTGCATTGTGGGAAAGCTTTGTCTGATCCATTGTTTGAAAGGATTTGCTTTTCTCAATGGCTATCAATGGGAAGTGTCCACAGTTGTCAGTGCTTTGTAGGCACTGACCTGTAAGGTGAAGAGACAGAGACAGTCACCTTGGAATAGCTTGGGTAGTGTTGTTTGGGAATCTATGGGACTCAGCTACCTTCTCAATGGTCCTGAGTTGCAGACAGACTCAGCCTTTCTACACCTGTTACCTATAGCTCACCGCCCTGAGCCTTCAGGAGCAGGCTGGGTAATTGTGCTTACTCCCTCTCCCAGCTCGTTTTTTTTTTTTTTTGTTTGTTTGTTTTTTTTGTTTTGTTTTTTGCAGAAGGAGGAGGAAGAGGGGGAGAAGAAGAAAGGAAGAAAGTGGAGAGGGAAAGAAAATATAAAGTCCTGGGTTTGACCCTTAGCACTACAGAAGAAGAAGAAGAAGAAGAAGAAGAAGAAGAAGAAGAAGAAGAAGAAGAAGAAGAAGAAGAAGAA